>OZ023267.1:143297173-143914673 GCA_964006375.1 Tillus elongatus | reverse complement strand
TAAATCCGGTGATTTAGGGTGACACTCAATAGCACCTCTACGCCCAATCCATTGTTCTAGAAACTCTCTGTTCAAAAGCTCCCTAACACGTTGTGAACAATGCTGAGGAGCTCCATCTTGTTGAAACACTAATTGATTTTCATGATAGCGATGATCATTTTCAGCAAAGTCAATTAGTAAAGGGTAAACGATATCTTCTAGTAACTCCAAATACATTTCGCCACTCAAATTGCCATCAAGAAAAATTGGTCCGATTACACGGTCTCCAAAAATGCCAGTCCAGACATTCAATTTCTGTGGAGTTTGAGTGTGAACTTCATGAAAATTCACTAAAAATGCCAGAATACGTTGGTAGTATAAGTTCGCTAACATTTAAGATAATGATCGTGTTATCCTACTGTTATTATAATATACTAGCTGACCCGGCCACGCCTTGCTGTGGCTAAAGTTTTTGTTATATTACATTATAGTAAACAATCTAAGAGGAACAATAAGAGAACATCAGTCACGGAGTCCACTATGCTTTTTCACACAGATGGTATTTGTAAAAAAATATGGTGATCTCCTTATTTGACTTTCTACTACTATAACCCTTTAGTACAATGAAATTATTTACGAACAAAGACGAAAATGTTTATGTTGGTATACAAATTCACTGGATTGCGATTTGAAGGGGAAGTACGTTGAACACAATTAATTAAAATGTTCTTACACTTGATATTAAGCAGAAATCAATAGGTACAAAATAAAAATTTATCAGATTTATTATTTCCATTTAATTTTATAACAAATATAAGTATATTACAGTATAATACAGTAAATAACATGTGACGCTTAAACTCATGAATGAGGTAGGCAAGGCAGACAGTCTTAAACTTTTAAACATTAATATCTATTTTTTTGAATTATAAATACTTTCAATTTCAATTTAATTTAACACCAATCGGTGCACAATGTTTTTGGTTAACCTGTCTTTAGCTAACACAAATAGATTCGACGGTTTCCCAACACGTGAACACGCAACATATAGTTGCCCATGAGAGAAACATAGATTTTCCAAATCTAAACCACAAATGGACATTGTTTGACCTTGAGATTTATTTATAGACATGGCGAAAGCTAAACGAATTGGAAACTGTAGCCTTTTGAAGGGTATGGTAGAATCTGATGGTATCATCGGAATACGTGGCAGCAGGACCACTTTTCCTTTAAACTTCCCAGCCAAAATGGTTGCTTCAAGAATGTTTCCGGTGATCTTTTTGATGACCAAACGCGTACTTATTGATTACTTACTCAACCCAGTCGAAAGGTATCGACATCTGTTATAATCATTTGGAGTTAACAGATAATTGCGACTGTCAAATAATAACAGACAAATAATTAGCAATAAATTAAAATTGCGACTATAATTTGAGATTTAAACTATCCTATCTCTCAAGTTGGATCGAACTGCACATGGTGTGCGAATTTTATTATAATCGGTTAAGTGGTTTAGGAGTCCATTGAGGACAAACATTGAATACAATGGCTCAGGTGGCGGAGTCAACAATGGCAATTTCACTTTACCATTAAGGCAGCATAATCCAGGCGTTTCTCCGGAAAACTTTAATGCACCACAATACTCGCAAACTACGTCCATTTGCCCAATGCAAACGCTAGGATGCAAGCTGTAATCATTGCTGCAATCGTATTGAAACGCTGCTCGATTCAAATCAGCACTTGATAAATATCTTGTTCTGCGTCGCAAATTATCTATTTGTTGACCTCTGTTGTTCGCTCGACGATTCTGCATTGCCACCGAGCTGTTTCACGGGCTGCTTCACTTTGCTCTCGTGATTGAGAAGCACGAAGTCGAGCCATACTATCGCGGCGCTGTTCACGTGCAATTTCTTGTTCTTCTTCAGTCCTTTCATTTGCAGTATTTCGTATTCTTCTTGCATCACGGCTTTGTCGGGAAAGATTCGATCGTCTTGGTCGCGGCATTATTAATTAAACTTCACTTCACCTAAAAACTTAAATTTTCAACCATACCGAGTTTTATAGTTCACTTCACTGTTTATACGAATGGGCAATTGGGCAATAATATTAATTATTTATTTAATAGAAATAGTTTTATTATTGATTTCTTACAAATATCAAATTGTCATCCATACGTCATTACATAGCTGTCATTATACGTCAATTTTGTTATTCCAAGTCTGATTCTTTTTTGTTATACCACGTTTTATAGTGACTGACGTTACATGTCAAGTCACACGGGAATGATGTCGAACGGGATAAAAAGTATCCTATGTCCTTCTCCTGGCTCTAAACTACCTCCCTGCCAATTTTCAGCTAAATCGGTTCAGCCGTTCTTGAGTTATAAGTGAAGTAACTAACACGACTTTCTTTTATATATATATATATATATATATATATATATATATATATATATATATATATATATATATATATATATATATATATATATATATATATATATAGATATAGATATTATAAAGATTCAAGTGACTATATAATAGGACTTATTGTATTACTTTTTAAACATTTGTACTCACCTCAACAGGAATCTTCGCACTTGCCAGATACATTAGTAACAACGATGTTTTAGGGATTCCATCGTTATCTATGGGGAATTCCAATCCTTTTTTTTCTGTCACTGATAAAGGGAGAGCTGGTGAATAGATTTTTCATTCAGTTCCCTTTTAAATGTCCTGATTGACAAGCGACAAAACGTGCGGAAGACTTTGATTAATGATCAGTGACAACTTTTGCATTATACAAAGCATCGATTTGTGAGTTTGTCAGTTTTTACTAATTTAAAAATTGATTACTACTTTGTGTAGTTTGGTATTCTTAAAACAATTTTCCAAAATGTGTAAAAATGTAATCTAAATAAAGTGTCATGCAGAAAAAGTTTTGGCAAGTTATTTACACATATTAAAGTTAAAGGAAATCGTATTCTACTCGATTATTTAATTAGTTTCAATTTATAATAAATTAACGTTTCTGTAAAATCGGTAGATGAGGTACAACTAAAAAGCAACACTTAAATTTCATCAAATGATCGCGAATTAGGCCACCTAGAACACATATAGGATGTCAGTTTCAATTTTTATTTCTTTATATATATATATATATATATATATATATATATATATATATATATATATATATACGGGGTGCTTCACGGTGAGTGGCCTATTAGACGTTTCTGCAGAACTACATCTATTTAAATTCTGAAAATTGGTATCAGCACGTTTTTGACACTGATCTTTCTAACTAAAATATTTTTCAATAAACCTGCACTTCCGGTTATATCGGAAGTCTAAACAAACTTTTTTTTTTTTTTAATGGAACACTCTGTATATTATTAGCTTTTTGAATTACACGTTCAATTTCACTTTGAACAAACCATCTAACAAAGTGGTCTACATCATTACGGGACTTGACTTTTGCGTTTTCGTCGTGACATATACTACATTTGAATTTTACGTTTGAGACTACTCACTATTTTAGTGAATTTTCTTAAAAAAAATTCACTAATGAGGAGATCCCGACTTTTGAATTTTGAAAAAATTTCTTCAAATGACCGCGAACTAGGCCCCCTAGAACACATATCCGGGGTCAGTTTCAATTTTTATATGTTTATATATATATATATATTTATATATATATATATATATATATATATATATATATATATATATATATATATATATATATATATATTTATATATATATATATATATATATTTATATATATATATATATATATATATATATATGTATCACACCGATAACTCAAAAAATAATAGGCCGATTTTGACTAAATTTGGAGGAAAAATTCCTTTTGCAAATGGCTTGGATAAGTTCGTTAGCCAGGAAAATCTGCCCAGGTTTTCCCGGAAAATTTTGTGTTTTCTTTCGAAAAAAATTTATATCTCCGGAATTAACAAAGTAAGGGCAACCAAATTTGGCACGCTAGTTAATATCCTTATATGTAAGCTACCTACCAAAATTTAGCTATGTAGGTCAAAAGACAAAAAAGTTATAGGCATTTAAAGAAAAATAAATTGGGGTTTTCCTCAAAACGTCAAAGTTGCGATTTAAAACGCAAAATCGGCAACATTTAGGCAAAGAACTTGAATCTAATACGGGATATGGAAATCAAATTTCTCAAGAAGGATGTTTTACAAACTCTGAAGTCTTAGTTTCAACCGTCATTGTCCTTCATTTTACTAAAATATTTCCAGAAAATTCATTTCAAATAGACCCTTTCTCTGATGCTTGGCAGTAGCCTTAGCTTTAGAGTTTATCGTTTAATGGTATATAATTTTTGTCGAATTTTCGTAAAAAATCAATAAAGCTCAATATATCCGTTATTATACAAGATATGAAGAAAATTTGTATATATTAATTATAGGGTGTCTTGAGCTACATCTTAAAAAAATATTTCTACAATCACAGGATGGCCCATAAGTCGTTGGTGATACAAATTTTCTTCTTTTTTTTTAAATCAAACACGCCTTATGTTATTGCATTTTTGAATATTTCAGCGATGCATGTTTGTAAGAAAATAAATTCGGGACGCAGCAAGTGCGTTATGGTAGCGAATTTTCATTAAATGCTTCAAATTTGAATAGCTCAATTTGCTATTAACCTATAAGGTTGACCAAGAAACGAGTTTTTCCGGGAACACTTTAAGTTTACTTTTGGAAATTTTTCTACATTTTCACACAATAAAGTTATTTTTATGAAACATGGCACATTGTTTTTACTATATAGGTTATACTGGTAACCAAATTTGATGCCTGCTTTCTTAAAAAAACACATACTTGTTATTAAAAGCATTTTTATGAAAATTCACTACCATAACGCACTTGCTGCGTCCAGAGTTTTTTAAGTAATTAACTGTATTGTCCGTAATTTTTCCATTTAAATATGGAAGTCTTTACCAACAATGAACTAACAGACATCCATGTTATGTATTCACGGGCTTTTGGTGACTGTTATGAGGCGAAACTACTGTATGAAGAAGCCTTCCCAAATCGGAGAATTCAAGACAGAACGATGTTTCAACGGATTGACATCCGTCTGCGAGAAACAGGTACATACTTACATTATCTAATACATAGATCTGTGTCTTTCGAATTTTACCAGGTTTCCTAAATAAAGTCACTGCTGATAAAGGCAGCCCACGAAGTGCACGAAATCCTGATTTTGAAGAGCTATTCTGGATGAAATTGAACAAAATCCAAAAATAAGGACTAGGGAAATGGCCAATCATCTGGGAGCATCGAATGCAACGATATGGCGAGTTCTTCATGAGCAACAATTGCGTCCATATCACATTCAACGTGTACAGGCACTATCGCCGGAAATATATTTTATACCTCGCCTACAATTTTGCCAATGGTTTCTTCAACATAATAATGTAGAGAACTTGTTGAATTGTGTATTGTTCACTGAAGAGTCTGGATTTAGGCGCCACGGGATCGTTAGTTTTCGTAACAGCCATACTTGGGCTGACGAAAATCCCCACTCAGTTTTCGAAAGGCATCATCAACACCAATTTTCCTTAAATATATGGGCTGGAATTGTAGGATGTAATTTGATAGGACAATTAATTTTACCTCACAGACTTATTGCTACAACTTATCTTGAATTCCTGCAAAACCAACTAAAGGGGTTATTAGAAAATGTACCTCTTGACATAAGACATAACCTGTCGTTAATGCATGACGAAGCACCCCCCCCCCCGCACATTTCGCCGTAAATATCAGAAATTACCTAAGCAATACTTTTGGACGCAGATGGATGGGACGCGGTGGACCTCAGCAATGTCCGGCTCGATCACCTGATCTAAATCCTATGGACTTTTATTTATGGGGGGGCATCTCAAAAGTATTGTTTATAAATCAAATGTTGAAATGCTAATGATTTGCAGCAAAGAACTGTACTTGGATGCGAACAAATTAGAAATACACCAGAAATATTTCACAGAGTACGACGTTGTATGCTCCGTAAAATACGAAAGTGTATTGAATTGGAGGGTGGCCATTTTGAACATTTATTGTAGTCAGGTATCATAGAATGTTATAAACTTTTTTATTTGTTGTTTTATTTGTTGTTTTATTTGTTGTTAAAATTTGCAGACAATACAATTTATTACTTGAGAAAAAATAATTTTTGAGCGACATCGACATACAAAAATTGAAATATCTCGAAACTGGTGTGTCTGACAGATTTTGATCAAATATACATTTTTTGCTTACAATTGATAAGGGCTGCAATGTAGCTATACGGTAGGTCGATATTACTGGATATCAAAAAATTATACCCAATTGAATGCAAGCATAGTCTTACAGGTGGCACCCTCTACCAGCAGTGTTATTAACAATAACATATTTAAATTTAATGCCCTCAAAAACCCCCGCGTGCTAACTTTCACGCCAAAATTTTAATTTTATTCGGACTTATTCGTGAAAAACTGACAAAAAAAAAACAAATAACTTTAACACGCTGTATTTAATAAACTAAGCATTTGCGGACCCGTGCTTATATGAAAAATAGTCCTATTTTTTATGCTGAATGTGCACCTGTAACATAGATCATCATTTTTTAAACACGCTGTATATATATATATATATATATATATATATATATATATATATATATATATATATATATATAATTCCCTTTTAATGGCGATGTTTTCGGCAAAAAAAAATTAAATAATTGAACATGCTTTTAAACAGTCTGGTTCTTTATGTAACAGCGAGTCGTACTATAGATTATTGTAGTAATTCAAAGACTATTACGTTTTCAGCTGAACGAGTAATCCTAATCCCTGTGACAAGCAAATTTTCTGACTGGCATATGTAAACATTACTTGGTATTACTGTCATTTTGCAGATATTTGAGACATGAAGTGAATGCGTTATTTAGGGACACAAATCTTGCTCTAGACAATGAGAATTTTATTCACAACTAAAGCACTGCAGCTTCACACAGATTTCCATCTGCGGATTTAAAGTTCACTAACCTAGCTAAAGTCCGTTACAAATTTTATCAAGAATCTATCTGCAGATGTAGTATACTTAGAAAAAAATATAATAATGAAGGTCTATGTATTCAATTCAAAAATTCGGGATGCAGCAAGTGCGTTATGGTAGTGAATTTTCATAAAATCTATTTTAATAGCTAACATGTTTTTTTAAGAAAACAGGCATCAATCTATGTAGTAGAAAGAATATGCCATGTTTCGTCAAAATAACTTTATTGTTTGAAAATGTACAAACATTTCCGAAAGTAAACTTAAATTGTTACCGAAAAAACTGGTTTCCTGGTCAACCTTATAGGTTAATAGCAAATTGAGCTATTCAAATATGAAGCATTTGATCAAAATTCGCTACCATAACGCACTTGCTGCGTCCCGAATTTCTTTTCTTACAAAGATGTATTATATTCCGATAGAAAATGCAAAAATGCAATAACATAGGGCGTGTTCGATTAAAAAATTCGCTACCATAACGCACTTGCTGCGTCCCGAATTTCTTTTCTTACAAAGATGTATTATATTTCGATGGAAAATGCAAAGAAGCAATAACATAGGGCGTGTTCGATTAAAAAAAAATTGAATCACCAACGACTTATGGGCCACCCTGTAATTGTGAAAATATTTTTTAAGATGTAGCTTAAAACACCCTATGATTAATGTATACCATTTTTTTTCGTAACTTGCATAATACCGGATATATTGAGCTTTAATGATTTTTTACGAAAATTTGACAAAAATTATATACCATTAAACGATAAACTCTATAGCCAACACTACTGCCATCAGAGAAAAAGTGTATTATAAATTAATATTCTGGGAATATTTTAGTAAAATGAAGGACAATGAAGGTTGAAACTAAGACTTCAGGGATTGTAAAACATTCTTCTTGAGACATTTTCTTTCCATAGCTGATATTAGTTTCAGCTTCATTGCCTAAATATTACCAATTTTGACGTTTGAAATCGCGTTTTCAGGAAAACCCAAATTTATTTTTCTTTAAATGCCTGTAACTTTTTTGTCTTTTAACCTACAAGGCTAAATTTTGGTAGGCGGCTTACATATGATAATATGAACCCGTGTACCAAACTTGGTTGCCCCTACTTTGTTAATTCCTGAGATATAATTTTTTTTCGAATGAAAACTCAAAATTTGCCCGGAAAACCTCGTCCGATTTTGCTGAGCAACAAACTTATCCAAGCCATTTACAAAAGGAAGGTATGTGCCAAATTTTATCAAAATGGGCCCATTATTTTTTGAGTTATCGGTGTGATACATACATACATATATATATATATATATATATATATATATATATATATATATATATATATATATATATATATATATATAATATATATATATATATATATATATATATATATATATATATATATATATATATATATAAATTGAAACTGACCCCGGATATGGGTTCTAGAGGTCCTAGTTCGCGCTCATTTGCAAAAATTTTTTCAAAATTCAAAAGTCGGGATCTCCCCATTAGTGAATTTTTTCTACGAAAATTCACTAAAATCAGAGCCTACAAAAATCAAACAAACAACTTCCTGTAAAAATTATTTAAAAAATAAAATGTTTTTTTTTTTGTAAAAGCAAATTTATAAATTAATAATCAACATCATAAGTGTACAAGAAAAGTACTTTGTGTCTGTTTCAATTACTTCCTCTAGGATTGGGACCCAGTAGACACAGGTATTTATATGTTTATATACACTGCGTCTATCAAGTAACGAGTGTACAAGACAACTACGGGTATGTGTGTATGTTTCAGTTACTTCCTCTAGGATTGCGACCTAGTAGACACAGAGTTTTATATGTTTATATACACTGCGTCTATCAAGTAACGAGTGTACAACACAACCACGGGTATGTGTTTGTATTTCAGTTACTTGCTCTAGGCTTGGAACCCAGTAGACACAGACTTTTATAAGTTTATATGCACTGTGTCTATAAAGTAACGAGTGCGCAAGACAACTGCGAAAACATTTGTGTTCCAGTTACTTCCTCTACTATGTACTTGTTAATTCTGGACTTTAAGGTTTGGAGGTTCGGAGAAGGAAGAAAAACATTTGCCGGTAAGGAGTTCCACAACTTGGAAGTCCTCGGGACAAAGGAGCTAGAATAACAAGATGTTCTATGTCTGGTGACCTGGACAGTAAAAGGGTGCATTCACTCTGTTACCCTGGTAGATCTATTGGGGGCAGCAGGTGGAAGAAAGCTCCTCTGAGTAGTGCCCGTACAGCTATCTATAAACGAGAGAGAGGTCACCAACGGCACTTCGGAGGGCAAGGGAGGGCAGCCTTTGGGTAAGGCTATGGTCACCAATGAGACGTATAGCTCTCTTCTAAATGGAGTCCAGGATAGCGAGTGTTGAAGCGGCAACGGCACCCCAGATGTGAGAGCAGTATTCGAGGTTTGGCCTTATTTATGAAGTACATAAGGTATATAGATTAGCTGGTAAAAAGTATTTGCAAACCCGGAAGAGGAAACCTAATGCCTTAGCAGCCGCTTCTGCAATTGATGTGAGATGTTGGTGCTAATTGAGATTTCGGTCCACAGAATTGCCACCAAGTGAAAATGACTCATTACTTTGAATAACTTAGTTGTTCATTGCGATGAATCTAGGGCTGGTATCTATCTCCTCTGAGATAGAAAACAATACGGTCATTTGGTGGAGTTGAATTGTACAAGATTTCTACTTCCCCAGCCTAATATTTTTTGGCGATCCACAGAGACAGAACCCTTCATGAGTCTGCGATCCTTATATAATTGGGATTAAGCGACACGCTTATAATAATATTATATATTTAAATGAAGGGTGCTGTCATCCGCGTAACTGTGAACTGGGTGGAATGTGCCAGAGAGGAGGTCATTGATGTGGAGAAGAAACAAAGTGGGGGCTAAAACTGAACCTTGAGGGACTCCTGCATTGATTGGATACATTTTAGAGGAATGGCCATCCACGACAACAGAAATGCTCCGGTTGGAGAGGGAATTTGCTGTCCACGTACAGAGTTTTGGTGGTAGGCCATAGGCCGGAGGGTTATTAAGCAGCGCTGCGTGCCAGACTTGGTCGAATGCTTTGGATATGTCTAGAGCGACAATCTGGGATTCACCGTGTAGTTCGACAGACCTGTTCCAAGCCATAGGCCGGAAGTTTATAGTCGAATGCTTTGGATATGTCTAGAGTGACAATCTGGGATTCACCGTGTGGTTCCATAGACTTGACTGCGCTGACGGAATTCATACTGCCTGTCGTGGATTAGACTGTGTTTTTCAAGAAATTTTAGTAATTCGGTGTTTATATACTTTTCCATCACTTTAGAGACGACTGAAAGGAGAGAAATAGGCCTGTGGTTGCTAGGAAGCGCTGTGGATCCTTTCTTGGGGACGGGTTGTACTCGAGCAGTTTTCCAGTTACTAGAGAATATGTATCTATTGTAAGATGTCTGAAAACAGACAAGTCAGGACAGGAGAAAATTCTGGTGCGCATTTTTTGAGAACAATTTCTGGCGTCTCGTCGAGGCCAGAGGCTTTCCAGGTATTAAGAGAAGAGCGCATCTTTCGTACATTTTAATTTTGAAAATGATATTCGTCATTTTATGCGCGTCAATGAGGACTGTTTGTGGCTAAACATTTGGAGGTGGGTTGAGAGTAGAATTGCCCACGAACAACGATGCAAAAAGTTCAGTCTTGCTCAGGGCGGTAGAAACAATTTCATCCCCTGAAACAAGAGATGGAAACGTGCTCTTGCAGAAATTATTTCCAATAGATTAAGCTAGAGTCCAGAAGGTTTTGCTGCCGTTGGAGCTTTAGAGGACTTTGTTTTTGATGTAGTTATGAAACGAGTTTTTTGCTTCAGAAAGAATGCGGGCATTACGGTTTCTTGCGTTGTTATATGCTTGACGGTTTTCCTGACTGGGATTGTGTAAAAGCGTTTTGTGAGCTTTGACCCTTTCAAGTCTTGCCTTGTCACAGGATTTAGATAACCAGGGCTTTTGAGTGGCTGAAGATGTTTTCTGTGTACTTGGAATAAATAATTCCATGCCAGCTTGGATGATTTCGGTGACGTGTTTTGAGATATCAGAGGGGTCAGGATGAGAGAAGCAGACAGACGCCCATGGAAATGAGGAAAAGTAATCCCGCATTTGTAGTGCCAAACGATGAGTGTGTGTGGTGACTGTGTGACCTCTAGTTGCATTGCATAGGAAGTATTGACCATGCCGTGGTCTGAGCGACTAAGGAGGGCGGTGACTGATGTTTTATAGCATTCTGGTTTTGTAGTAAGAAGGAGATCCAAGGGATCTGAACTGTGTGTTGGGATGCGAGGAAAGTAAGTAAGTTGCTGAACCATATTGGCTAAAAGATTGCTGACTGCGAAGGGCCACGCTGCTCTCCCTTGTGGATCTGTTTTTGAAGATTCTAGCCATTCCTTATTATGAACATTGAAGTCAACAATAAAGTGACCTCAAAGAAAGGATATTCAGAAATCAGATGGTCGGTTTTTTCAGAAAGGTAGTCGAAAAGCTGGACAAAGTTGTTGTCAGAAGGTGACCGGTATATGCAAAAGGTTTAGTTACAGCCTTGAGAGAGAGTTTCATCCTTTTCTTCCAGCTTCCAAATTTGTGAGTCTGGTGCAGGATGTATTGCTACAAACGTATGCGCACACACCTCCATGCAATCTAAAGGAAATAAGGAGCTAATACCCCGGGAAATTAACGTGATTAGTGGCTGTTTTGGTACTGATTTGGGTTTCGGTGAGAAAGAGGAGTTTGGGGTCTATTAGCTGGAGGAAATTATGGACGGAGTTCAGGTTAGAATTTAGGCCACATATATTCGAGAAGGATATTGTAAATCTTAATGCCGGCACCCCCTGCACACCACTACCTCGCAGATCCAAATGCAGGGGTATTTTATTTCTGAAATCTTTAGTACAAGGGGGAGCCATCATCAATTTTGTTTATACGTAAAACGGACTCATACACCAGAACCGGAAACGTCCGTTGGGGCTGCACCGACCCCTTGATGTAAGAGGTGGTATATCCTCGGACGTGAAAAAAATTATTTACTGTGACGTAAAGGAAAAGTCCACTGCCACCTAGCTACTCCGATTAGTCGCCTCTTACGACAGGCAGGGGGGGGGCTATATATTTAGTCCCCGGACCCACAGGGGACGATTTGGGTTATAACAATTATTAACCGCTCTTTGTTTTATCAAATTAACTTCCTTTTGAAAGATTTCATTGGATAAAGGTACATGTAGTGAGCTGTTTATTATTGAATTATAGGCTGCAACTTGATGTGCGTAGGGATGATGGGACGTAAAATGTATGGTTACATCAGTGTGAGAAGGTTAATGGAAAATAGAAAAATCAAGTTTATTGGTTTATCTGGTGATGGTAAGGAAGTTAATTGATTTGTTTACTAATTTTGGTCTGTATAGAATGTAGAAAATGCTCAAAAGTGTGCAATTGGTACTCTAAAACAAACTATAATATCATTTAGATATATATATATATATATATATATATATATATATATATATATATATATATATATATATATATATATATATATATATATATATATATATATATATATATATATATACCAGAAACCGCATAGAGTAAACAAAGGGTATATCAATATCATATTATATTAGTTACCCGAATAGTTACTCATGCAACGTAGATGCGTGGGAGGACTATTTTTTACAAGGTTACTTCCAATTATTTAGCTAATAAACTTCCCAACTATTGCGTTCTACGCCTCCGTTGCTCAGTTCTAGTTCCAACTTTATAAGATCGGTTGACAAATACATTAATTTTAGAACAGATCCATTTCATTCATCAATCCATTTAATTAGACTCCTCAAATAAACATAAGCCTTTTTGTACAGACTCGCTACTTTACGGTAAGGTGTCAGCCAACTGAGTGGGTAGTAAGTAATACGGGATTTGTCTTCCTGGGCGTCAATTTCGAGTTCGTTTGATTAGACTAATTAAGTAAATGCAACGTTAATGGATAGTCTACAGTATGGAGCAGCCAAATAGAAGAAATTAGTATACTAATTACTGTGCATATTTATAAAAAGTCTGGTCGCAGCAAGTGCGTTATGGAAGTGAATTTTCATAAAATGGTTACCTGTATAACCTATATAGTAGAAACATTTTACCATACTTTATCAAAATTGCTTATTGTATGAAAATGTACGAAAATTTTCCGAAAATAAACTTAATTTATTTGCGAGAGAACTGGTTTTCTAGCCAACAAACTTTGGGTTAATAGCAAATTGAGTTATTGAAATTTAAATGATATAAAGAAAATTCGCTACCAAAACGCACTTACTACGTCTTGATTTTTTTCTTACAAACATGCATCATATTGCAAAAAAATGCAAAAATGCAATAATATAAGGGTGTTCGAAATAATACTTTTATGGATCACAAACGAGTTATGGACCATCCTATGGTTGTCAAAACGTTTTTATAAGATGCAGTTTAAGACACCCTACAATTAACATGTAAAATTTTTTCTCTTATCTTGTATAACAACAATCACATTAAGTTTTACCGTAGAAATGTGTTACCCGGTATATATGTAACCAGATAAAAATTGCAAGTAAATCTATAGATGGATTCTAGGGGGCCTAGTGTGCGCTCATTTAAAGAAATCTGTTTAAAATTTAAATGTCGCATTCTCCTCATTAACGATTTTTCCTACGAAAATTAGCTAAAAATTATAGACCGTTAAACCATAAACTTAACTAAACCTACAGCAAAAGCATAAACTTAACTAAACCTACAGTCAAATTATCAGAGAAATTTGAAATGAATTTTCTGTAATTAATTTATTAAAACGAAGGACAATGACAGTGGAATCTGAAACAGAACATTTTTCTTGCGACATTTTCTTTACATAGTGGGTATTTGTTTCAGGTTCGTTGCCTAAATTTTGAGAATTCTGACGTTTCAAATCACGACTTTGACGTTTTGAGGAAAACCCCATATTTTTTAACTGCCTATAACTTTTTTGTCTTTTAACTTACAGATCTAAATTTTGGTGATTCTAACGCAAATACGCGTACCAAATTTGGTTCCCCTTACTTTGTTACTTCTGGAGACATAATTTTTTTTCGAAAGAGAACGCAAAATTTTCCGGGAAAGCCTGGTCCGATTTTTGTGGCTTACGAACTTGTAGAAGCCTCTTCTGAGTACCTCAGAAAATTTGATCAAAATCGGCTCAGATCTTTTTGGGTTATAGGTGTAACACGTACATATATATATATATATATATATATATATATATATATATATATATATATATATATATATATATATATATATATATATATATATATATATATATATATATATATATATATATATATATATATAAACTTGTAAACATTGTAACTGACCCTGGATATGGGTTCTAAAATTCAAAGCTCGAGACCTTATGTTTTTTTAAAGAAAATTTACGAAAATCACAAATATATAATATTATTTCAAGTGAAAATTCACTAAAATTCGAACGTAACGTTCAATTAGTTCATTAAATTTGTAGTTACTTTTTTAGGAACTGAAACAGTTTAATATTTAGTATGAACGTATGAACGCATCCATTCAGTATGAACGTATAGACGCATCCATTCAGTAGGAACGTATGAACGCATCCATATACATATGTTCGACCATAGAGTAATATGTGTTTTACATTGACATAATATATTAACCGTCAGGTCAAACCTGGACGGACAGTAAAAGCTTGGTGAAAACATCCGTTTGCCAAATCACGTGATGTATGGCAGGCTTGCTTTTTCCTTCTTTTTGCTTTTAATTAGGCAAACTGGTGTCAGGGCAGGTCAGTAAGGTCAGTTTGGAGAATTGTGTGTAAACAGCATCTCAGGATGTTTTTGTTTCGTTAAAATGGCAAAAAGCTCACAAAGTTTTTACTGTTTACTACTAGAGGTATAGTACAACGAGAAGATCAGTCGGTACAGAGACCTCGAGATGTAAGTAAAGAGACAGTGAAGGACATACAGTGTTCGACCCGATAGTCATGTCGTCAATTGATGTGGTTCCTAAGAATCTTCGAGAGAACATTAAAAGACTGGGCCTTAAAGAGCACCTTTATAAGGTTATGCCGAAAGCAGTAATACTAGCAACTGCCCATGCCGTGCGAAAATTTCTGAGAGATGAGGATGTGTAGCGTCGTCGTTCAGGGCCCGATAACTTGGACAGGTCGCCATCTGAACTAAATCGATTTAGTATCTAAAATACCTTGGATGAGTAAATGTTCCCCTTTTGAGGAGTGTGAAAGCCCTTCAGGCTAAAGTCATAATACTAATAACAACTCTTTGACAACAGTATTTGAAAGACACGTGATTTCAAAAAAGAAAGAGGTGGACCAAAATAAAAATTTTTTTTGGACAACCTGACAAAAGTGATGAAGTGAGAAATAAAAATTTCGGGACGCAGCGGTAGTGAATTTTTATTAAATGTTTCGAACTTGTATAACTCAATTTTCCATAAACTTAGGAAGTTCAGTTTTGATAAATAGTGAGGACTTTCCCAAAGCAACATGTGTGCCGAACGCCATTAAAATATCTTTGTAATTTTCGGAGGAAAAAAAATTTCGAAATAAAACTCAAAATTTGATAAACCCAATTTTCTATAAACTTAGAAAGTTGAGTTTTAGTACATAGTAAGACATTTCCGAATGAAACGTATCCACCAAATTTTATTAAAATATCTCTGTAATTTTCGGAGAATTTTTTTTTTCTAAATAAAACTCAAAGTTTGAAAAACTCAATTTTCTATAAACTTATAACGTTGAATTTTGGTATATGGTAAGCCATTTTCCAAGGCAATGTATCCACTAAATTTTATTAAAATAGCTTTGTAATTTGCGGAAAAAAAATTAATTTTCAAAATAAAATTCAAAATTTGAAAAACTAATTTTTTGATTAACTCAGAAAGTTGAGTTTTGGTAAATAGTAACGCATTTTTAAATGAAACGTATCCACCAAATTTGATTAACATATCTTTGTAATTTTCGGAGAAAAAATTTTTGTTCAAAATAAAACTCAAAATTTAAAAAACTCATTTTTTTTGTTAACTTCGAAAGTCGAGTTTTGGAAAATAGTAAAGTTTTGGCAAAATCTGAAACACTCAATTTTCTATACACTTAGAACGTTGAATTTTGGTATATTGTAAGGCATTTCCCAAGGCAATGTATCCACTGAATTTTATTAAAATAGCTTTGTAATTTTTGGAGAAAACAATTTTTTTAGAAAGAAAACTCAAAACCTTGTCTGATTTTCCTGGCTAACGACTTGTCCAAGCCATTAATAAAAGAAAGACACTTGCCGAGTTTCATCGAAATCGGTTAATTATTTTTTGAGTTATCGGTTGGATACATATATATATATATATATATATATATATATATATATATATATATATATATATATATATATATATATATATATATATATATATATGTATATATATTGTGATAGCAAGGCGAAATCACCCTTAGATTACGATGATGCTCTTAAAATAAGTTTTTGATAGACAGAGCTATTGCCATAGTTAGTACAGAAATTAATTAAATTGTATAGGTAAGACGGCACATCAAATGATAATTTAGCACTAAAATCTGCAAAGGCTATTCAAATTTTACATTTTGCGATCAAATTGGATGATGAATATGTTTTATATCTTAGTGCTAAAATAAATTAAACCCTTCGAAAATGTCATTCATCTGTCTGCCTCATATTATAGTCCCCGTTAATTTTGTGCAGAGATAGCATCTAGAGACGTCTTTGTTAAAGGCAATGTAGAATTAATGGGTTCATAGAAAGGTATCAATTTTCACCATTTGCGAAGGGTTACTTTACTAAAAGCACTACGGCGTTACATGTTCAAATTCATATTATATTGCGAAACGACTTCTTAAATAATATATTGAGTCAAAGTTGCAGCCTTTATGAATATATTTATTTAATATACAGCATACCTAGAATGAAATATAGGGAGTTCCATATATAGACTGGTCCATAAATAGCAATGTACAGAGCAGCAAGAGATCTTTTATATTCATTTAAACGTCAAATTTGGCGACTTTAAAACAAGTAATCTCAAATAAATGCGGGTTATGTACAAAAATGTCAAAGAAGTGTGTTTTACAAAGCTCTAAGTTTCTGCTGAAGAATTGGCAAAAAATCCATATCACATGGACTATTTCTCCAATGTTTTGGCAATAGTTAAAGTTATCAAGTTATGGTCTTTAATTTTTTTGCAAATTTTTCTACGAACTGGAAGTTGGCGACTTTTAATTATAAAAAAACTTATTGAAATTAGCGCGAACTAGAATCTCTAGAACCCATATCCGGTTTAGTTTCAATATATATATATATATATATATATATATATATATATATATATATATATATATATATATATATATATATATATATATATATATATATATATATATATATATATATATATATATATATATATATATATATATATATATATATATATATATATATATATATATATATATATATATCACATCGATAACTCAAAAAATAAAGTACGGATTTTGATCAAATTTAGCAGGTGCCTTTCTTTTGTAAGTGGCTTGAACAAGTTCGTTGGCCAGGAAAATCGAACCAGGTTTTCCAGGAAAATTTTGGGATTTCTTTCGGAAGAAAATTTTATCTCAAAAATAGAAACGCTATGGTAACCAAATTTGTTAGGTAACTTTACGATATTAAAAGGAAATTATATACCAAAATTTATATTTCTATGTTAAAAGGAAAAAATTTTTTAAAAATATTTCGTGCCAGATCATTTCTATGAAAATTCAGTATCATAACGCACTTACTGCGTCCAGACTTTTTTAAAATTATTATTGTTTTTCATATAGAATTAAAAAAATGGCAGGTTTGCTTGCTGAGCTTGGTAAATGATAACATAGCCTTTTCAGTGAATTTTCTTTAAAAAAAATCAATAAAGAGGAGCTTCCGACTTTTGAATTTTGAAAAAAATTGTTCAAATGATCACGAACTAGCCCCACTAGAACCCATATCCAGGGCCAGTTTCAACTTTTATATGTTTATATATATATATATATATATATATATATATATATATATATATATATATATATATATATATATATATATATATATATATATATATATATATATATATATATATATGTGTGTGTGTGTGTGTGTGTCACACCGATAACCCACACCATAATGGGCCGATTTGGATAAAATTTGGTAAATACCGTCCTTTTGCAAGTGGCTTGTATGAGTTAGCCAGGAAAATCGGCCCAGGTTTTCCCGGGAAATGTTGTGTTTTCTTTAGAAAAAAAATTATATCTCCGTTAATAAGAAAGTAAGGGCAACGAAATTTGGTGCGCGTTTCTGTCATAAAGCCTATCCTATATACAAAAATTCAGATCTCTATGTTAAAATACCAAAAAGTTCGAGGTAAATTAAATTTTAATGAATTAAATCTAAGGAATTTAAAATGTAAAAATTGCCAATTATGAAAGGAGTACGAATCTGGGTAAAAAAGACAACACGAAATGACTAAGAAGCTCCTAAATCTGTGTCTAAGTCGTTATTTTCCTTCATTTCGTTAAAATATGAACAAAAAAGCCATTGTAAATAAAAATTGTTTGGTGTAAATAGTAGACATTACACCATTGACATACTACCAGAGATACCTGCTAATACACACATATGTGTGGCCGAGTAGTGTAAACCCTTGGACTCCTACATGACGAGTTCTAATCCTAGTTAGTAACTTAACTTTTTATTAATTTTTTTTTACTTTACTGTTATCTGATCAGATTTTTGTTATACCTATAAATTTTTTAGTCAGTTTTTGTATAAAAAATAATTTAGTAAAGAGGAGATCAAAACCTTTAAGACTTAATTCAATTCGAATAGCATATCTGGTTGTTTGTTCTTGCCCTAACTTATTGAAACCGTCCCATATTTAATACAATCGTAGACTTTTCTCGTGGGTTCACAAGTTCTTGTTTTAGTAAATTTTCTTAAAAAAAAGTAGTTGTAATTAAGTTTATGGTTTAGTCTATCGTTTTTAGCTAATTTTCGTAGAAAAAAATCGCGGCTTTTGAATTCTAAAAAAATTTCTTCAAATAAACGCAAACTAGGCCCCCTAGAATTGATATCCGGTTTTACTTTCTGTTTACATATATACAGGGTGACGCATTTCTACTGTAAAACCCAATATAATTGTTATTACGCTAGAAAAAATTGCATACGTTACTTATAGTGTGTCTTGAGCTGCATCTTATGAAATTATTTTGACAGTCGCAGGTAGCCCATAAGTCGTTGGTGATGCCTACAATTTTTTTTGAACATTTCTTATTGCATTTTTGCATTTTTACCAAAATATGATGCAGGTTTGTAAAATAAATCGAGACGCAAAATAAATGGACCACCAAGAAAGAGCCATTGTAACACCAAGTCGCTTTCCCATGAACAGAATAGCAGAGTCATCAGAAAGACAGAAGGCGCCTGCAAAATAAGCTGATGTGCAAAGCTTGGACGACGCAGTAAACAGAAGACCACACGAGCGAAACAGAGTCAGCGAAACCCAAAGTCACCTTGGGAAGACAATAGTGCCACTCCCGGGGGAGTTGTTATGAATAGACTGAACGCCTGCATAGCGTCGTTCATTCTTGTTTCCAAGTAAGCCAGGCATGTCGTCTGCTAATCATTTTATATCACTTGTATGCTGATATTTATATTTGTCTTTATTTTATATTACCCTTTTTGTATTAAGTATTAATTGTGTAAAGCAGTAAATAAATTGTTTTAAAAATTCAAACATCTTAACCGTAAAGTTATGTCGCACTAAGTGCGTTTTAGTAGCGAATTTTCATTAAATGCTTCAAAATTCAATAACCCAATTTGCTATTAACCTGAGGTTCGTCGGCTAGGAAACGATTTTTCTCGGAAACATTTCAAGTATATTTTCGGAAAATTTTTGAAAGAATAAGTTATTTTGATAAAATATGGTAAATGTTTTCTACTATCTAGATTATACCGGTGCCAAAACATATTAAAAACTTTTGCCGAGTCCAAAATTTCTAAAGTATACAGTAGAGAGCACCTTACCATTGTCCAGCATATGAAACCTAAATCCTATATCCAATTCTTCCGTGTTGATTTTAGCCTGAAGTATATTCCAAACGGTGCATTAGATGAAGAGGGTCATCCAGGTAATGGCACATTTTTTTTATATATCAACAACACACCATGAGGACTCACAACCTAAATGCTATCGTACCGTGGGTGTCGACAAGGAGGAAAGAGGCAGCTTGTTAATACTGGACTTGAAGGTTTAGAGGTTCGGAGGAGAAGGCAAAACATGTGCCGACAAGGAAGTCTTCGGGACAAAAGAGCGGGCATAACAAGATGTTCTATGTCTGGTGACCTGGACAGTAAAAGGGTGCATTTGCTCTGTTCCCCTGGTAGATCTGTTGGAGGCAGCAGGTGGAGGAACTATAGAAGAAAACTCCTCTGAGCAGTGCCCGTGCAGATACCTAAAAAAGAGAGAGGCCACCAACAGCACGTCGGTGGGCAAGGGATAGCAGCCTTTGGGTGAGGGTAGGGTCACCGATGACACATATAGCTCTCTTCAGAATGGAGTCCAAGATAGCGAGTGAAGAAGCGGCAGCAGCACCCCAGATGTGGGAGCAGTATTCGAGATTTGGCCTTATTTGTGAAGTGTATAAGGTATAAGCAGGTGAAAAGTATTGGCGAGCCCGGAAGAGGAAACCTAACTTCTTAGCAGCCGCTTGTGGAATTAATGTGACATGTTGGTGGCAATTTAGATTTCGATCCACAGAAATGCCAACAAGTGAAAAGGGCTCATTACTTTGAATAACTTGGTTGTTCATTGCGATGGGTCTAGGGCTGGTGTATCTCTTATGAGATAGAAAGCAAGACTGAGATTTGATGAAGTTGAATTGTATAAGATTTCTACTTCCCCAGTCTAATATCTTTTGGAGATCCGCAGAGACAGAACCCTCCATGAGTCTGCTATCCTCATCTAATTGGGCTAAAGAGACAGGCTTAGAATATTGTACATTTAAGTGGAGGGTGCTGTGGCCCGCGTAACTGTAAACTGAGTTGGATATGCTAGAGAGGAGGTCATTAATGTGGAGAAGAAACAAAGTAGCTAAACCTTGAAGGACTCTTGCCTTAATTGTATACAGTTTAGAGAAATGGCCATCCACGACAACAGAAATGCTCCGGTTGGAGAGGAAATTTGCTGTCCAGGTACATAGTTTTGGTGGTAGGCCATAGGCCAGAGGGTTATTAAGCAGCGCTGCGTGCCAGACTTGGTCGAATGCTTTGGATATGTCTAGAGCGACAATCTGGGATTCACCGTGTAGTTCGACAGACCTGTTCCAAGAATCGGTGACAAAGGAAATGAGGTCGACAATTGATCTGCGCTGACGGAATCCATACTGCCTGTCGTGGATTAGACTGTGTTTTTCAAGAAATTTTAGTAATTCAGTATTTATATACTTTAGAGACGACTGAAAGGAGAGAAATAGGCCTGCAGTTGCTAGGAAGCGCTTTGGATCATTTCTTGGGGACGGGTTCTACTCGAGCACTGGAATACACATAACAGGAATATAAATTGAAGCTCTTATATTCAGAACATTATGTTATATCAGCTTGTGTATCAACTGTCATAAAAGTGCAAATTCAAATTAACATTTAGAATTGTTCCTTTATTTGACGTACAATAATTATTTGTACGACGAAACAAACAAAAACTGAACAGCGACGGTTATATTTCCGTAAAGTGAGTCGTTTGGATTATACAAAATACTAAAGCACAAAGACTTCCACTTGACCTGACAAAGAGATTCATCAAATGATACGCATGGAGTGTTGTAATATGTGGGTTGAAAAATTGGCTTTAAATAAGCGTGGCATGAAGGTAGCGGAAGCTTCTGAATTGTGAACGTGGCGAAATGGCAAAGACGCGATCAAGAGTTGTGCTTCAGGAGAATCTTATAACGTTAAATTTATTTAACTTCAGTTGCAATGTACAGTCACGACTAATGTACAGGGTGTCCCATTTTGATTGCAATTGCTGGTATCTCCGTTATTACTAAAGGTAAGACCTTGCGGTTTGCGCAAACCTCGAAACGAAAGATGCCGACAACGAAATTGGCATAGCCGTCTTAGTTTCCTAGTTACAAGACGATATTTAAAAAAATTCCGAACGCAGCAAGTGCGTTATAGTAGTGAATTTTTATAAGAATTGTACACTATTATTATACGGCATATTAGTAAAATTAATGCTTTTAAATTACACTTACACGGCACGCAGCGCTGCTTAATAAAGTTCCGTCCTATGACCTACCACCAAAACTCTGTACCTGGACAGCAAATTTCCTCTCCGACCGGAGAATTTCTGCTGTCGTGGATGGCCATTCCTCTAAACTGTATCCAATTAATGCAGGAGTCCCTCAAGGTTCAGCTTTAACCCCTAACTTGTTTCTTCTCCACATCAATAACCTCATATCTAGCACATCCAACCCAGTTCACAGTCACGCGGACGATAGCACCCTCCACTAAAATATACAATATTCTAAGCCTGTCTCTTTAGCCCAATTAGATGAGGATCGCAGACTCATGGAGGATTCTGTTTCTGTGGGTCTCCAAAAAATATTAGACTGGGGAAATAGAAAACTTCTACAATTTAACACCACCAGAACTCAGTCTTGCTTTCTTTCTCATAAGAGATACACCATCCCTAGACCCATCACAATTAACAACCTAGTTATTTAAATTAATTAATCCTTTTCATTTGTTGGCATTTCTGTGGATCGAAATCTCAATTGCCACCAAAATGCCACATCAATTGCAGAAGCAGCTGCTAAGAAATGAATTTTAAATTTTATTAATAACCTTCACACAAATTATAAGTTTACTTTAGAAGAAGAAGCTAACAGTTGTATAAATTTATTAGACTTAACGATTAGAAAGTTAGAAAATAATGTATTTGACTTTTGAATATATAGGAAAGCAACTTACACTGACACAACCATACCTTATGATTCATGTCACCTTTTTTCACAAAAGCTGTCAGTTTATCATTATATGATACATCGTGCATTTTCAATACCTATGTCACAAAACAATTTTGAAAAAGAAAATCAATAATTAGACAAATAGCATTTAATACTGGATACTCTGTTAAAATAATAGATACAATGATCAAGATAAAAGAATACAAATTAGCGATTTATTTAATTTATCCAAATATTAGAGACAAAGAAGGCAACAAGCACGTTTCGATAACTTATTTTGGAACCATTTCAGAAAACATGTCAAAAATGTTAAATACCCGTACAAATACAAAAGTAGCTTTTAAATCTTACAAAACGATGCATGATTTGCTATTTAATGCGAAAGCAAAATCTTGTTTCTTGAGAAAAGCTGGAGTTTCTAAATTAGCTTGTACACATTGTAACGCAATCTACATAGGTCCAACTTCTAGAAATTTTAACACCCGATACAAATAACATGTTTCCGCATTTATAAATAACTACGCTGACAAATCTACAATTGCAAAACATATTATTGATACCGAACATAGACTTCCAGTAAATAACCGCATACAACCACAAGATTTTTGTACTGACAAACGTAAACTAGACTTTTTTTAAGCTTTAGAAGTAAAAAAGTGCACACACGACAACAGCTGCCTTGTTTTAAATGAGCAAACTGATTTAATGAATTTCCCTTTCTTGGATATTCCTCTTCCTAATTAAATAAGTCAATGAAAATAAATTTAACTATTCTTTCAAAGAAGTTGTAATAAGACAATAAGTTGATGTATGTCGATACTTTCATTGTGTAGAGTCTGCTTTATTATTGTTATTTTTTATTTATTTTATTGTTGTAATTGTTATTATAGTTATTATAGGCTAGTTCTATTTTCATGTTCAACATTGACATACATCACGTAGACATTTTGAAAGTCTCATCCGTCATGTTTGTTTCATTTTATTTTCAATTTGATGAATTTTTTGATCAAAACATCATAAGTACACTTGGAGAACCCAAATCACCACAACACATTTTAAAAGACCTGACGATCGTTTCACTAACCAATTTCGCGTCATCAGAGGATTCTAAATACTAACATCATCTTATATACCGAATCTTAGGTAAAGAGATCGAACTGACATGGGAAACTAGTCGCAGGCAAATTCCACAGTGTATTGTATTTTTATCGCCGAACAAAGTCTTTGCACTGTCCCTACTACTTTATCTAAAAAGTGTCCATCTGTAATAGTTTTAAAAAGGTTCAACGACAGCTAAATTAACATAGATACCTTTGGCGGCAATACATGTATACATATGTTCTCTTTAGAACGTGCTGAAACGTGAGAATTTTATTTAACAAAGCAATCGATCAGATGACCCGTAATTGACAGTGGTGAAGCGTTCATACATTTTTTGTTGTAACTATATTTCGCAATATATACGCTTTCGCGTAGCTGTCCTGGTTGTCTAACATTTGTTATTAATTTCAGTTTTTCTTTATCAACGTGATGATTATTATCCTAAATGTGTCGGGCTTCTTTCATCTTTCATCCTCTGACGACGCTAACTTGGTTAGTGAAATGATTGTGTACTTATCAGTGCTCATCACAGGTTCCAATTTTCACTTAGTCAAAACATCATAACATAACAACCAATTTTTATTTGTAGTTGTCATGATTTCGTACTAATTCAATTTTTATCTGTTTGAGGATGCTGTTAAGCAGCAAAACTAGTCACAGAAACGTTGAAGATAATCGAAGTATATCTAGAATTCATAAGGGCCTCTTGCTCCAGTTAGTTTACGCGCTGGCTACGCCCTTCACCTACAGAAACGAAACCCAACAGTGAAGCCAGAGAAGTAGCCTCCAAGTCTGTATGTAGTATGGACCAGTTTCACCAAGTAAGGGCAACAACAATCAATGAAATATTTGGAGCTGTCGTGACAACATGCTACCTTGTTCCGCACCGAGATGGCGACCCTGTCGTACATCTTACAATGTACTATTTGATTGTTATTTTTGTTAATTTTTGTTTATTCTAGGCGCCATCAATGTTGTTAACATTTTTTATGAAAACACTTGATATAATTTCAGAGTAAGGTAACCTAGATTTAAAATCCCGAAACTAAGTCTTTATTCATTTTGTTTTTAGAAATAGTAATACTCTAATAAGCAAAACAACAAACAAACACACAACAAACAATGCAGTTTTAACTAAGGACGATGAAAGTTTCAAGTATGTGGTTTTTGATCTACTTACTGATTTCCAAATTAATTTTTATGCTGGCTGTTACCTTGTCAATTGTTCTATCGAAATTCATGAAATCATTTTAAAATTAAAGAATAAATCAACAAAATATATGCGTTTTGCTGTTATAAGGCAAATTGTGTGTGTGTGTGTTTTGATCCTTTAACACCGGTCTATTTCCGCGACTATGGCCAATCACCGACGCCAGGGAGCAGTTTCACCTCACTATCCTGGAAATTTTGCCGAACCCCTGTCTTTCTGTAAGGAGGGTAGGGATCTTTAACGTGCCCAACATCGCATGGACACGGGACCGACGGCTTTACGCCCCCTCCGAAGGGCAGAACGTGCAGACATTCAACTTGCTCAAATACAATGCCAGAACCTCGGTTGATGTTAATTGTACAGTATGCACTGAAAAAGCGAAAGGAGTACCCTGGGATCGAACCCAGTACCCTTCGGTTCAGAGGCACACGTTCTTGCCCCTGAACCACCGAGGCTCTATATAAGGAAAATTGGGTGGTATGAAATTTTTTTAGTTTATCAAAGAAAATTGCCATTTTTAGACAGAACATTAATTTTGTGTTTCACTATAGTGCCGTACCAGATAAAAAAAAACATTTCTTCCGGCGATACCTTACTGAAGCAATTCCTTCTTCGTAGCGCGATGTATGTAAATCCTGAAATTCCTATCCACAGCCGCTATCACTTCGGAATCGGAAGACAAATATTTTGCCTCGAGAGAATAATGTAAAAAATTGCGTTTGTTTTTTTCTCTTTTCTTATTTATTTTCATTTCCTTTAATTCTATTTGTATATTATTTTATTTTTTATTTTCTCATGTAAAAATGCCTTAATAAAAATATCGAATTTCGCTGCCACACATTATGGGGGCATAAAAAAACAATATGTACACATAAACCCGCACGGGATTACAGTACAAGCATTAAAACATTTTGTAGTATCTAAATTTAACTAAGTAAAGATTGGAACCTGTGATGAGCACTGATAAGTACACTTGGAGAACCTAAATCACCACAACACATTTTAAAAGACCTGACGATCGTTTCACTAACCAAGTTAGCGTCATCAGAGGATCAAAGAGGTTAAATTTTGACCAAAGGCGAGGTTTTAATTTCGTTCGATGTAACCTCACTGTTTTCTAGCGTTCCCACGGAGCAAACTTCAACATATTTAGAGCAGGTGCTAAAAATGAATAACATAAATGAAAACGTCTGCAGGGAGTATTTAACTCTAACAAACCTTTGCATCAAACAAAATATTTTTCAATTCAACAATGAATTTTTTTCAACAAACATAAGGCACGGCAATGGGCAATCCGCTATCGCCATTTATTGCAGACCTTTTCATGAGCAGATTTGAAACAGATCTTGAAAGTGAAAGTAGTTATTTCCCTAGAGTGTGGTGTCGTTACGTGGATGATATTTTCGCGGTGTTTAACACAAACATTTGCAGAATGGAAGATTTTATTGCCAAATTAAACAATAAATTTGATTCTATAAAATTTACCCACGAATTAGAAACTAATAATAAACTATCCTTTCTAGATGTACTAGTTATTAAGAATAAAGACACATTAGAATTCGATGTCTATAGAAAATAAACCACCACTCTAAGCTACATCCAGAGCGACTCACATCATACGTACGCACAAAAAATGGCCAGTCTGAATTTTTTAGTAAATCGGTTAATAAATTTTCCTTTAAACAAAAGTAGATATACCAAAGAATTAAATTATATTAAGAACGTGGCCGAATATAACGGATACACTGCTTGCTTAGTGGAAAAATTAATCAACAAACAGAAAACAAAGAAAATGTTGACGGAATCAACGACGTTCAGAAGAGAAAAATCGGAAAAAAACTTTGTTTGCTTACCATCTGAGCCTAGAATCACGAAGGGTCTAGACAACATTTTTAAAAAAGTCGACTTACACGTAGCATTTTCAACAACAAATACTTTAAAAAACTTGCTAGGTAATCCAAAAGACAAGGATAGCGTGGACAAAATGTCGGGAATTTATGAAATAAGTTGTAAAGATTGTAATCTTAAATACGTCGGACAAACAAAAAGATCAATTGGAATCAGATTCAAAGAACACATATCCCAATTACGTTACGGTACTGTAGATGAGTCTGCCGTCGCCCGACATATTTGGGATAATAATCATCACGTTGATAAAGATAATCTGAAATTAATAAAAAATGTTAGAAAACCAGGACAGCTAAATGGGTTCGAAAGCGTATATATTGCGAAATATAGTTACAACAAAAAATGTATGGACACTTCACCAGCGCCAATTACGAGTCACTTGATCGATTGCTTTGCTAAATAAAATTCCCACGTTTTCGGCACGTTTTTACCGATAACACAAGTATACAGTTATTGCCGCCAAAGGAACCGAGTCATCCGACACGATAATGTGTATTTTATAAAATAAAATGCAACGATGACACTTCCCACACATTACATCATAGTCTCGGCTCCCATAATGCCTTGGTGTAGCGTGGCTTGGTTCCGAGCTTATAAATGTATGTTGTTGTACTAGTCTCATAACAAGCGTTTAGTTAACGCACATAGTGTATTACTAGTGGGCAGTACCCAACCCCCTTGTTCCGTAATTGCTTAAGAAACCCTTTAAAAAATTTGGACAAGGGTAGTAACATCTTTACTACCGTTGTTAATTTAGCTGTCGTTAAACTTTCTCAAGACTATTACAGATGGACACTTTTAGATAAAGCAGTAGGGATAGCGCAAAGACCTGGTCAGGCGATAAAAATACAATACACTTTGGAATTTGCCCACGACTAGTGTTGTCATCTCGGTTCGATCTCTTACCTGAGATCCGGTATATAAGTTGATGTATTATTATTATTATTATTATTATTATTATTATTATTATTATTATTATTATTATTATTATTATTATTATTATTATTATTATTATTATTATTATTATTATTATTATTATTATTATTATTATTATTATTATTATTATTATTATTATTATTATTATTATTATTATTATTATTATTATTATTATATTGCAAACATTCCCTGCATACGCTTGTTTCGGGGTCATTAATTCTGATAAAATCGACAAAGAAGAAACGTCGATACAATTTATCATCATTTGGAAGGGAGCTCTCGATGTAAATGTGGAGTTATTTTGGGGATGTTCACGCAGATTTAGCAGACAATTTACATTTTTTCCAATCGACTTTGTTTCGTCGTAAAACTTTATATCGAAGGTCATAGAGAGAGTTATGATTAAAGCCTGCTTGGACTTGATAGTCTCTCGCTATCTCAATTTACCTTCCAGCCGATCTGAACTTCGAACTGATTCTGTGCACTGTAAGTTACGATAGAAGTGGGAAAAAATGTGCTGTAGTGCTTGTTGGTGCACAGTGTTTTTAAGTTTCTAAGTTCTTTTTAATTAAAACTTCCCAGTCAAAATAACGCTTACCTATCGACGTCACTGCATTTAAAAACATTTTTTATTATTTAACGACAATATTAGCAAGTTTATATGCAGGCGATGTACAAAGTTTTTTAGTTTCCAAGTCCTTTTTATTTAAAACTTCCCAGTCAAAATTACGCTTGCCTATCGACCTCACTTTATTCACATTTCTTTGCAATTTGACGACCATATTTGCAAGACTAGATGCAAGTAGTTTTAAATGATGCAAAGAGGATGATTTTAGGAAAAAAAATTACGCCTACCTATCGACCTCAATCTATTCACATTTTTTTGCAATTTGACGACAATATTTGCAAGACTAGATGCAAGTAGTTTTAAATGATACAAAGAGGATGATTTTAGGAAAAAAAATTACGCTTACCTAACGACCTCAATGTATTCACATTTTTTTGCAATTTGACGACAATATTTGCAAGACTAGATGCAAGTAGTTTTAAATGATGCAAAAAGGATGATTTTAGGAAAAAAAGCTTACATCAATATATGTCCCAAACCTGTCAACTTTTGAACTACAAGGTGCCAAAATTTTTAAATTTTTTTTTTAAATAATAATCTTGATACCACCTCTGATATCTTTGTGAACTTCGGTATACACCTTCCACGTATCAGTGTGCCATTTCTAAGATACAACGTGTTTTTAAAAATACTCTATCAATCCGTAAATGCGGACTTTGCACTTAATATTGCTGATTGCCTAGTGGAGAAATTAATTAACAGACAAAAAACAACTACGATGTTAGCGAAATCAACGACCTTTAGAAGAGATGGAGCCGATAAACACTTTGTTTGCTTACCATTTGAAACCGCAATTCACGAGAGATCTAGATATCATTATTAACAAAGCCAATTTGCAAGGTGGTAGTGGACTTTTCCTTTACGTGTTAGTAAAGGGTTTTTTTACGCCCGAGTAAGTACAATCGCTTACATCAAGGGACCGGTGAAGTCCCGACGGTTCCAGTTCTGGTGTATGAGTCGGTTGCCCTTATAAACAAAAATGATGATGGCTCCTCCTTGTACAAAAGATTTAGGAGATAAAATACCCCTCCATTTGGATCTCTGGGAGATGGGTGTGCAGGGGACGCCGGTATTAAGATTTAACATATCCTTCTCGAATATATGTGATCTAAATTCTAACCTGAACTCCGTCCACCATTTCCTCCAGGTTAATAGGCCCCAATTCCTCTTCCTCACCGAAACCCAAATCAGTGCCAATCAGTGCCACTAATCACCGTAATTTCCCGGGGTATACGCTCCTTACCTCGTTTAGATTGCATGGAGGCGTGTGCGCATACGTCCGTAGCAATCTACCCTGCACCAGACTCCCCAATTTAGAAGCTGGAAGAAAAGACATACATTGGATATAACTCTCTCTCAGGGCTGAAACTAAATTTATGTGTTGCATTTACCGGTCAACTTCTGAAAACAACTTTGTCCAGCTCTTCGACTACGATCTGATTTCTGAGTATCCTTCCTCCGAGGTCACTATTCTTGGTGACTTCAATGTCCATAATAATGGCTAGGATCTTCAAAAACCGATCCACAAGGGGCAGCAGCGGAGGCCTTTGCAGTCAGCAATTCTTTCGCCAATATGGTTCAGCAACCTACTTACTTTCCTCGCATCCGAACACACAGCTCAAATCCCTTTTATCTCAGTCTTATTACAAAACATAAATGCTATAAGACATCAGTCACCGCCCCCCTTGGTCGCTCAGACCACGGCATGGTCACTGCTTCCTGCGCAATGCAACCCGAGGTCACACAGTCATCACACCCACGTATTGTTTGACACTACAACTCCGCGAAGTGGAACGAAATGTGGGATAAGTTTTCATCATTTCCATGGGCGTCTGTCTGCTTCTCCCATCCTGACCACTGTGATATCTCACAAAACGTCACCGAAATTATCCAAGCTGGCATGGAATTATTTATTCCACGTACACAGAAAACGTCTTCAGCCATTCAAAAGCCCTGGTTCTCGAAATCCTGTGACAAGCCCAGACTTGAAAAGATCAATGTTCACAAAGCGCTTCTACACAATCCCAGTCAAGAAAACCGCCAAGCATTTAACGACGCAAGAAACCGCTATGTTCGCATTATTTCTGAGGCAAAAAAACGTTTAATAACCGCATCAAAAACAAAGTCCTCTCAAGCTCCAACGGCAACAAACCCTTCTGGATTCTTGCTAAATCTATTGGGAATAATTTCTGTAAGAGCACGTTCCCAGCTCTTCTTTCAAGGGACGAAATTGTTTCTACCGCCATTTTGCTTGTGGTTTGCCCGCAATTCTATTCTCAACCCGCTTCCAAATGTTCAACCACCAACAGTCCCCAATGTCGCGCATAAATTGATGGATATCATTTTCAAAACTAAAAAGGTACGAAAGATGCTCTCTTCTCTTAATTACAGAAAGGCTTCTGGCCTTGACGAGATCCCATCAATTGTTCTCAAGAAATGCGCACCAGAACTTGCTCGTGTCCTGACTTGTCTGCAGTAGAGGCGTATTCCCTAGTAACTGGAAAACTGCTCGAGTACAACCCGTCCCCAAGAAAGGATCCAAAACGCTTCCTAGCTACTACAGGCCTATTTATCTCTATTCAGTCGTCTCTAAAATGACGGAAAATTATATAAATACCGAGTTACTAAAATGTCTTGAAAAACACAGTCTAATCCATGACAGGCAGTATGGATTCCGTCAGCGCAGATCAACGGCCGTCCTTTTTTCCTTTGTCGGTTATTCTTGGAATAAGTCTATGAAACTACACGGTGAATGCCAGATTGTCGCTCGAGACATATCCAAAGCATTCGGCCTATGGCCTACCACCAAAACTCTGCACCTGGACAGCAAATGTCCTCTCCAACCAAAACATTTCTTTTGTCGTAGATGGCCATTTCTCTAAACTGTATCCAATTAATGCAGGCGTCCCCCAAGGTTCAGATTTAGCCCCTACTTTATTTCTTCGCAACATCAACGACGTCCTCTCTAGCACATTCAACCCAGTTCTCAGTTACGCGGATGACAGCACCCCCCATTTAAATATACAATATTCTAAGCCTCTCTCTTTAGCCCAATTAGATGAGGATCGCAGACTCATGGAGGGTTCTGTCTCTGCGGATCTCCAAAAACTATTAGACCGGGGAAGTAGAAATCTTGTACAATTCAACTCCACCAAATTTCAGTCTTGCTTTCTATCTCATAAGAGATACACCAGCCCTATACCCATCATAACGAACAACCAAGTTATTTAAAGTAATTAGTCCTTTTCACTTGTTGGCTTTTCTGTAGATCGAAATCTGAATTGCCACCAACATGTCACATCAATTGCAGAAGCGGATGCTAAGAAAGTAAGTTTCCTTTTCCGGGCTCGCAAATACTTTTCACCAGCTAATCTCTATACCTTATATACTTCACAAATAAGGCCAAATCTCGAATACTGCTCCCACATCTGTGGTGCCGCTGCCGCTTCTACACTGTTATCATGGATTCCATTTAGAAGAGAGCTATACGTCTCATCCGTGACTCTATCCTCACCCAAAGACTGCCATCCCTTGCCCACAGACGTGCCGTTAGTGACCTCTCTCCTCTCTCTCTCTCTCTCTCTCTTCTATAGATATCTGCACGGGTACTGCTCAGAGGAGCTTTCTTCCATAGTTCCTCCACCTGCTGCCCTCAACAGATCTACGAGGGGAACAGAGCGAATGCACCCTTTTACAGTTCAGGTCACCAGACATATAGCATCTTGTTATTCCCGCTCTTTTGTCCCGAGGATTTCCAAGTTGTGTAATTCTTTGCCGGCACATGTTTTTCCCTCTCCTCTGAACCTCCAAACCTTCAAGTCCAGAATCAACAAGTTGCATCTTTCCTCCTTGTCGACACCCACGGTACGATAGTATTTAGGTTGTAAGCCCTCGTGGTGTGTTGTTGAAATATAAAAACATTTACAACTAACATTTTTGTCAAAAAAATACTTTAAAAAAGTTGCTAGGTAACCCAAAAGACAAGGATAGTACTACTAAAATGTCGGAAAATGACTTTGTAGCCTTTCAGTCTGAAATTATAATTTTCAGCAGACATTTTGTTATTGTTGATATTAAAAAAACCGGTTTGATTAGATCGACTAAAACTAAATCATTCAGGTCATTAATGAGGAAAAATAACTGCTATTTTGATAATTTGGTAGATACTTTACTTTTCTAAATATGAATTAGATTTCGTTATGGAAAGCTTTTGTAACTTTAATAGATCTCTCTCTCTCTCTCTCTCTCTCTCTCTCTCTCTCTCTCTCTAGATATAGCTAAATTTAATTTTCTATCTTCAAGGAAAATTGAGTCTTGGGAATTTTTATCAAAAGAAGTTTGAACACAAGATTTTTTGATAATAGAGATATCGATGGTAACACTTTTAAAAGAATTATTCAAATGTGCTCGTACTAGGACCTCTAAAACCGATCTTCACGGTCTGTGTAAATTATTAATTTTAGTGATATGCCCCACAATAATAGTGCAAATTCTTATAAATATTCACTACTATAACGCACTTGCTGCGTCCCGAAATTTTCTTTGATAGTAGGGTAAGGAGTGTTTTATAGGTCCTTGTCATAAGACAATTTATCTATCGTTTTTGTTTATATTTTACGTAGTTACAATCATCGTACTAAGACTAGAAGGTGTTATTTCTAACGATTAATAGTTAGATTTCACAAAAACTTGCTAAATTATACTGCCTCTGGCGTCATGTGTCGGATGAAAATGTTGATCTCTTTGTATATTATATATTCTAGGAAACCTCGATAATAATTATTTGACAAAATTGAAGTTAAAACCATACTGTTTATTGGCAAACAGAATATTGAATACACATTGTTTTCAGTTTTTATAATTTGAGGAGTACAATCTACAAATGCCGTTATGCGCTGAATATCGAATATACGTCCAACAATTTTAATTCTCCTATGCCATTTCCATTTTAAACGCCTTTGAAAGCACGCCCGCTCGGAAAATCAACAAACTCTGTGGACAAATGATTTATTTTTCAATATCTCTGTCGATAGCTGTATGATATTCGACTTCTAAATCACGGGAGGTCAACATACTATAATACTAATTTTTGTGTGTGTGTGAGAGATTGAGTTAAAGATTTTTCCTGTCATTATAGTTGAGAATGTGTAAAACGTTGTGTCAGCCATATTATGAGAGTGTACAAATATAACAAATATCTGTATAAATTGTTAATCACATATTACTTTTGGTGGCAAAAAGTCTGGAACATTGCAATATTTTCGAAACGGCTCTCCCAATGTGAAGAGAAAGAGCTTGTTTTCTATTTCCACTAAGTTGCAGACGGATTGATCCCACCCTTGCTAATTAATTTCCTTTGGGAATCCCTAATGAGAACACCTCCGAGAGGGGGATTTTCTTTAGTACCCGACAGAAACGATGACAAGTGTAATATAAATATGGACAGCATATTCCAAGAGAAAAATAACGTCCAATTTGACGAAGAATTACACCCATTTAAACGAAAGAGGGTGAACATTGTCTCAGAGGGGGACAGAAGGGGATTTCGAAGGAAGAATGAAACTTTAAAAGATCACTGAAAGTAATAGTGAAACAGACACAACTGCTACAAAAACTAGCTGCAGTGACATATAAGCCAAAAAAGAGCTTTGTGAAATAAGCAGTTAGCTGACTTACTACGCCAAACAGATAAAATGGGAAGACCAGCAAAAATGGTTTGAAGAAAAAGTAAGCGATATAGAACAAGAGGGGCAACAGGCACAGGCGCGATAGCGTCTCTGCAATACAAAAGTCACGATCTCAACTAGCACACAGGTTCTCGCTGATGAAATTGACTTAAAATCGTAAATGATACTCTTAAAAAAAAAGAGAAACAATCCGCAGCGTGGATAAGAACTTTGAAAGGCTGGCGGAAATCATAGACGATAACTGGTCCAAAGAAATGATTACAGTGACGGATTTAGGCGACAGAAAGTGGCATGAGACAAACGTATCGGAAGACCTTGTCGTATTTACAGACCCGGTTGCATCAACAAATGAAGGGGCATATGAAACACTAAAGGCCCAATGCCCGGAAGTGGCTCAGCTTATAGGTGCAAGTCTAACGGAGTAGAAAATTGAGTATATCACACTGAAAATTGGGTTGTAGAGCAGCAGAAAAACATAACAGTGAACCTATAGTAGATCAGTCTTCATCATGCCAATGAAAATGGACGACAGTGTGGTGGATAACTGCAGAACAATTTAGAATTTCTGTCTCCAGTCGAAGGAATAGGTAATGAAGCACAACAGGAAAAAATTGCGTGTATTGTATGAGTGCCATTATATACAATCCAGTGATATTAAGTACATTGGTTGCCTGGTTATACAACAAGTTAGTGGGATATTTAATCTCTTTGTTCAATATAGTTTTCATTATAAAGTTCTGTGTGATGCGTAGAGGATTCATGTAAGTGTCATATGCCGATCCCCAACACGATATTCCATATCTCAAAATGGACTGGACCAAGTTATCATACGTCAGAAGCAAAATCCTTTGACTTAAGATGCCTCGTAGAATATAAAAAATATGTACAAATAATCTGAGCCTTTTGTTGAGGGTTTCAAGATGACAATTCCATTTTAGATGCTGGTCTATGATGATCTCCAGATACTTCACGTTAGTCTCGCACTTGATTATTTCATCTTTCACTCGTATTACGGGAACAATGTGCGGGAGACCCAACCTCGTCAGATTTAGATTGTTAGAAGCCAAAGACGCAACAAGGTCTTGAAAAATATTAGAACTGCACACAACAGCTTCGCTCCAGGTATTTGCACCATACATCATCACAATATCATCCGCATAGGCTACAAGATTGCAGCATGTCTCAAATTTCTCAAGGATGTCATTTATGTAAATCAAAAACAGTATGGGTCCCAGCATAGATCCCTGAGGAACCCCACATTTTATTACTTGTGGATTACTTAGAACATAACCTATTTTACTACCTGCTGTCGGTTGTTCAAGTAGTTCCCAATTAAAGTGTACGCCCCTTACACCCACCCGGTTCAGTTTTTGCATCAGTATGTCATGACTCACCGTATCAAATGCCTTATGAAGGTCCAAAAATATTCCAACCGTTTTTAAATCTTTATCAACATTAGTCAATACCCTCGAGCAAAGTTTGTGTGGGCCTATTCGGTAGAATAGTTTTCCCTGAAGCCAAACTGATTAATAGATATTAAGTTATTTTTATTAAAATACTCAGTAAGTCGCAAATAAAGAGCTTTCTCAAATATCTTGACACTTTTAAAAGAAATATTAGCTTTGAAGTAAAGGCTTATAACAAGTGTCATAAAATAAAACGAAACTGTAGATACAATAAAATTAGAAATAAATTGACAAGTCAGGTAAAATATTAAAGAACTAAAATAATTTGTTATAAACAGAAGGCGCCCAACAACAAATTTAATCAAAATATTCTACATAAACACAAACCCTTATAACTGAACATATAACTATACAAACTATAACTAAAAATAACAATATTATACACCTATTTAAAGTTTTAGTGTCATCAATACATAAAAACAATCTAATAGACACCCGTACATAATAAATAGCGCCCATAAACGTGGGATTTTTAATAACTACAATAATTATTACAAATTTTGAATAATAACAATTATAATTACAACATTTAATCTAAATCAAATAATGCAGATAAATTTTACAATACAATAAATTCTACATACAATATAACAATTACACCACCCCCTTTTACACTATAGTATATATATATATATATATATATATATATATATATATATATATATATATATATATATATATATATATATATATATATATATATATATATATATATGGTGTAAATAAATAAGTACAAAAAAAATTCAAATGGTGATTCCTTGTCGAAAAATAGGGGGGTCTGTCATATGAAAAAATTCAATTTGAGCATTCCTTGCTCAGATACAGCCCCTTAAAGAGGGAGTTAAAAGAGCTGTTTTCATATTTTTTTTCGAAAACGAAGAAAGTTACGAAAATGAATACGAGCGGACTTTCTCTGCAACAGAGAGAGGACTCATTGACTATTTCCGTGATGTTCCCCTATGGTTGCAAGGGGTAGAAAAAGACATCCCTAAAACTTGTTCCTCATGAAACTTTTTTCCTGATCCACATTGTGCAATAAAAAAATTCGTTTTAGATAACCTAATTCATTTTAAACAAGAAAGATCTCTTGTAATTTTTCTGTAAAGTCAACTGTTTCTGAGAAAAAAATTGTTTATTATCAAGCACATGGTACGATTCGCATAAAATGGCATCTTATTCAAATGTGATTTTATCTATTAGGCGTCTGTCATGTTGACATCTTAGGGGTGTCTTTTTCTACCCCTTGCGATCATAGGGGAATATCACGGAAATAATCAATGAGTCCTCTCTCTTTGCAGAGAAAGTCCGCTCGTATTCATTTTCGTAACTTTCGTCGTTTTTGGAAAAAAAATTGAAAACGGTTCTTTTGACGCCCTCTTCAAGGGTCTGTCTCTGAACAAGAGATGCTCAAATTGATTTTTTTCATATAAAAGACCCCCCCCCTCCCTATTTTTCGACAAGGAATTACCCCTTGAATTTTTTGCACTTATTTATTTACACCTTGTATATACTTTCAAACGGACTTTGGATTCAGGTTCTAGGGACCCTATTTCGCGCTTATTTGATAAATTTTTCTTAAAGTTTAACTATTGATACCTCTCTACTAGCAAATTTTCATTAATGAAAATTCACGAATAGACTCTATTAAAATACGAATATAAAAAAAACTCTGGACGCAGCAAGTGCGTTATGGAAGTGAATTTTCATAAAAATGTTTTTAATTACAAATATATCGCTCTAATGCGAGCAGGCATCAATTTGGTTACCGGTATAACCTATATAGTAGGAACAGTGTATTATATTTTATCAAAATAATTATTTGGAAATGTACAAAACTTTTCGGAAAATAAACTTTAAATGTTTCTGAGAAAACTGGTCTCCTAGCCAATGAACCTTAGGTTAATAGCAAATTGAGTTATTGAAATTTGAAAGATTTAATGAAAATTCGCAACCAAAACGCCCTTGCTGCGTTCATACAAAAATTTTCCGAAAATACAGTTAAATGTTGGTTTCCTAACCAACAAAACTTACGTTAATAGCAAATGACTTATTGAAATTTGGAGGATTTAATGAAAATTTGCTACCAAAACGCACTTACTGTGTCCAGATTTTTTCTTACAAACATACATCATACATATTTCGATAAAATATGCTAAAATGCAGTAACGAATTTGTTCTACGAAAATTAGCTAAAAATTATAAACCGTTAAACCATAAACTTCACTAAACCTACAGCGAAAGCATCAACTTAACTAAATCGACAACCAAAACATCAGAGAAAGGGTCTATTTGAAATGAATTTTCTGGGAATATTTTAGTAAAATGAAGGACAATGACGATTGAAACTAAGACTTCAGGCTTTGTAAAACATTATTCTTGAAACATTTTCCTTCCATAGCTCATATTAGTGTCAGGTTCATTGCCTAAATATTACCAATTTTGACGTTTAAAATCGCGATTTTGACGTTTTGAGGAAAACCCAAATTAATTTTTCTTTGAATCCCTGTAACTTTTTTGTCCTTTAATCTACGGAACTAAATTTTGGTAGGTAACTTGCCTATAATGATATAAACCCGCATATAAAATTTGGTTGCCCTCACTTTGTTAATTTTGGAGATATATTTTTTTCGAAAGAAAACATAAAATTTTCCGGGAAAACCTCGGCGGATTTTCCTGGCTAACGAACTTGTTCAAGCCACTTACGAAAGGAAGGTACTCACCAATTTTGACGTTTTGAGGAAAACCCAAATTTATTGTTCTTTAAATGCCTGTAACTTTTTCGTCCTTTAACCTTTAGAGCTAAATTTTCGTAGGTATTTTACTCATAATGATATAAACCTGTGTGTGAAATTTGGTTGCCCTTACTTTGTTAATTCCGGAGAGATAATTTTTTTTCGATTTTTTTCGAAAGAAAACACACAAGTCTGAAACCGACCTCGGATTTGGGTTCCAGGGGTCCTAATTAGCGCTCATTTGAAGAAATTTTTTCAAAATTCGAAAGTCGGGATCTCCTCATTAGTGAATTTTTTTTAAAGAAAATTCAGTAAAAGATGCACAGAATTACTTCAGTGAGTTGAAGTCAATTGACTAACTTGCTAAAGGTGTTATATGTTGCACATTCGTTGTTGCGCTATCTCTATGATTTATATTGGACGCCTTGAAACTGTATCTGACATTCAGGTCGCCGTCTTTATCTGTTCTGTTAGGTCTGCTTGCGAAAAATCAAAAGTGGAATTTACGTCGTTTCTTTAATGTTGTAATACGACTAGACGGGCTTAGATGATTCTTTCAAAATGAAATTTTCTCTTTCACTAAAGGAATTTATTCCAGCTATAAGCCGTCATATATTGGGATACGTTAGATATAAAGCTGGATAAATTAAATGCGATATTCATGTTACTATTTTCTTTGTGGCCGTCAAACGTCATGTTTGGTAAAGATATAGGGAAAAATATTTTCGCTTTCCTAAAAGTCAAATCTAATCATATTTTCTTTTTAGTTGATTAAATTTGTGGACATCAGAAAATGCTCTCATCGATTATTGACTGTTGCGTCAAAACCCATTACTTTGTGAAAAAAATGCTAATGGCGTAACAAAATTAAACATTAGTTTTTACGGAACGTTTAAAAAATGTATATAAAATAAAATATGATACTTTTGGGTTCATCGATTTATCGAAAGTAGTTTTTAAAAAGCGTTTTACAGAAAAACCAATAAATACTTAGTTATTTGGTATAAATATGTTACACTTATGAGTAAAGCAAAAAAACTAAATACTGAACATTAAAAAAAATTCTAGGATAATATTCATGCTTGTGTGGGCACAATTTATTTTTAATTTTAGGTATTTTTTAGTACATTTTCATTAAAAAAAATTTGAACAAATTCTGTTAATGGCTTGGTTAAGTTCGTTCATTATAACTTAACGCGCAATATTTCTTAACCAAAAATTTAAAAATATACAAATATTTTTTAAAACGCAATATCTTTCATATTGTTTAAGTGCTTGAAACGAAAATTTACAACTTTAAAGAGCAAAGATCGACGTGGTTGTGCACCAATTTTTAGGTCTTTTGTGAAAGAAAAATTAAGTTATTCGAAATTAGTATTATAAAAACTATGGACGCAGCAAGTGCGTTATGGTAGTGAATTTTCATTAAAATGTTTTTAATTGCAAATATGTGTGTTTCCTTTTTAAGAAAGCAGGCATCAATTTTGGTTACCAGTATAACCTATATAGTAAAAACAATGTGCCATGTTTCATAAAAATAACTTTATTGTGTGAAAATGTACAAAAATTTCCAAAAGTAAACTTAAAGTGTTCCCGGAAAAACTCGTTTCTTGGTCAACCTTATAGGTTAATAGCAAATTGAGCTATTCAAATTTGAAGCATTTAATGAAAATTCGCTACCATAACGCACTTGCTGCGTCCCGAGTTTCTTTTCTTACAAACATGCATCGCTGAAAAATTCAAAAATGCAATAACATAAGGCGTGTTTGATTAAAAAAAAAAAGAAAATTTGTATCACCAACGACTTATGGGCCATCCTGTGATTGTAGAAATATTTTTTTAAGATGTAGCTCAAGACACCCTATAATTAATATATACAAATTTTCTTCATATCTTGTATAATAACGGATATATTGAGCTTTATTGATTTTTTACGAAAATTCGACAAAAATTATATACCATTAAACGTTAAACTCTAAAGCTAAGGCTACTGCCAAGCATCAGAGAAAGGGTCTTCAAATGACCGCGAAATAGGCCCCTTAGAACACATATCCGGGGTCCGTTTCAATTTTTATATGTTTATATATATATATATATATATATATATATATATATATATATATATATATATATATATATATATATATATATATATATATATATATATATATAATATATATATATATATATATATATATATATATATATATATATATATATATATATATATATATATATATAAACATATAAAAATTGAAACGGACCCCGGATATGTGTTCTAAGGGGCCTATTTCGCGGTCATTTGAAGAAATTTTTTCAAAATTCAAAAGTCAGGATCTCTTCATTACTGAATTTTTTTAAGAAAATTCACTAATAATCCTCGCAAACACTTCAAATTTTGTAATGCAATATTTACAAGGTTAGATAAAGACAGATGACCTGACCTATACTGCTATTCTATATAAATAAATTGTAAATAAAAATCTTAACAATGGAAGTTACAATCATTGCAAGATGTTGTAACATGTCGCATGTATTTAATAAGCGGGACACGTCACACGAGTCAACGCCGTTGACTTTTGAGCTTCGGAATTAACCCCTTTTGTTGTGACGTCAGCGTCCAAGTCCCTTCAGTGACGTCAAACTCGACGGTCGCTTGCGCTACCGCACCCGACTCATAGAAACGCGCCTCCGTACGAGCTGATTTTATGACATATCTGCGATAAGCGAGTCTTTATATACGCTTACAAAGCACGCCACCATCTCTTCTGAATCGACCTAAAGATGGAAAAGTACAGCTAACTTTTAGTCAGAGAACAGCATGTTTAACTAAATGGCACCACGTAGGCAAGGCCCCTTCAACACCACCGTAGGCAAAGGCCCCTTCAACACCATCGTAAGTGAAGGGCACGTCAACAACACCGTGAAGGAGCCCCGAAGATGCAACGTAAGTAAAGGCCCTTTCAACACCATCGTAAGTGAAGGGCACTTCAACAACACCGTGAAGGAGCCCCGAAGATGTAACGTAGGTAAAGGCCCCTTCAACACCATCGTAAGTGAAGTGCACGTCAACAACACCGTGAAGGAGCCCCGAAGATGCAACGTAGGTAAAGGCCCTTTCAACACCATCGTAAGTGAAGGGCACTTCAACAACACCGTGAAGGAGCCCCGAAGATGCAACGTAGGTAGAGGCCCCTTCAACACCATCGTCAGTGAAAGGCACTTCAACAACACCGTGAAGGAGCCCCGAAGATGCAACGTACGTAAAGGCCCCTTCAACACCATCGTCAGTGAAGGGCACTTCAACAACACCGTGAAGGAGCCCCGAATATGCAACGTAGGTAAAGGCCCTTTCAACACCATCGTAAGTGAAGGGCACGTCAACAACACCGTGAAGGAGCCCCGAAGATGCAACGTAGGTAAAGGCCCTTTCAACATCATCGTAAGTGAAGGGCACTTCAACAACACCGTGAAGGAGCCCCGAAGATGCAACGTAGGTAAAGGCCCTTTCAACACCATCGTAAGTGAAGGGCACGTCAACAACACCGTGAAGGAGCCCCAAAGATGCAACGTAGGTAAAGGCCCTTTCAACACCATCGTAAGTGAAGGGCACTTCAACAACACCGTGAAGGAGCCCCGAAGATGCAACGTAGGTAAAGGCCCTTTCAACACCATTGTAAGTGAAGGGCACTTCAACAACACCGTGAAGGAGCCTCGAAGATGCAACGTAGGTAGAGGCCCCTTCAACACCATCGTAAGTGAAGGGCACTTCAACAACACCGTGAAGGAGCCCCGAAGATGCAACGTAGGTAAAGGCCCCTTCAACACCATCGTAAGTGAAGGGCACTTCAACAACACCGTGAAGGAGCCCCGAAGATGCAACGTAGGTAGAGGCCCCTTCAACACCATCGTAAGTGAAGGGCACTTCAACAACACCGTGAAGGAGCCCCGAAGATGCAACGTAGGTAAAGGCCCTTTCAACACCATCGTAAGTGAAGGGCACGTCAACAACACCGTGAAGGAGCCCCGAACATGCAACGTAGGTAAAGGCCCTTTCAACACCATCGTAAGTGAAGGGCACTTCAACAACACCGTGAAGGAGCCCCGAAGATGCAACGTGGGTGGAGGCCCCTTCAACACCATCATAAGTGAAGGGCACTTCAACAACACCGTGAAGGAGCCCCGAAGATGCAACGTAGGTAAAGGCCTCTTCAACACCATCGTAAGTGAAGGGCACTTCAACAACATCATCAAGGAGTCCCCTTCAACACCACCGTTAGTAAAGAGCTCTCTTCAACCACATCATGAAGGAGCCCCCTCAACAACACCAGGAAGGAACCCCTTGAATACAACATCATTAAGGAGTCCCCTTCAGCACTATCGCCAGGAAGGAGCCCCCTCAACCTGAAGCTGAAAGTTAAGTACACTATTTATCTGTGGCTTTCTTTTTCTTTTGTAGAGTGTGCTCCATAATTCATTTTTACAGTGTTACAAGCAATCGAGTCATATTCTTCTTTCATCCAGTTTACTAAATTCAATCCACTGCATTATATAGAGTCAATTACTTTTTAAATAAACTGATTTTATTTGTACCTCTTAAAACCTACCAACTGCAAGTGCCTAAACACAAGCCCTGAGATAATTTGTGTCATATCATATTATTATTATATAAATATTACATTATTTATTTTATATTATTTTAGTGTTCAATAAAAACAGAATCTTTTTTCGTTACAATGTCATGATGAAGCTGTTTCTTACCGGGGTTGCCAGATATTCAAAGATTTCATGTAGTTAAACCTTTCATGTATAAACATCTCAAATTTTCACAGCTTCTGATAATAAAGAAAACATTTTATTAAATTTTATCAGTTAGTTAAAACAAAAACCAGAACGCTTGCTGCTATGCTTAATAATACTAACAATACTATTAGGGTGATGATGGTTTTCACAAAACTGATTTTTTGTGTGAAATTATTAAAGTATAGCCTATATTATCATTTAGATAAATTTCATGTCTGCTAACGCCATGTATTTTAGCCTTTTTTGGACAAAGATCAAATTACTTGAATAGTGTTTAAAAACAGGCCGGATGCAGGCAAGTGCGTTATGGAAGTGAATTTTCATAAAAATGTTTTTAATAGCAAATATGTTTCTTTACTGTAAGCAGTCATCAATCTGGTAGCCTATATAGGAGAAACAATATACCATATTTTATGAAAATTACTTATTGTTTGAAATTTTACAAAAATTGTTTGAAAATAGACCTAAAATGTTGGTCTCCTAGCCAACAAACCTTAGGTTAATAGCAAACTGAGTTATTGAAATTTGAAGGATTTGATGAAAATTCGCTGGCAAAACGCACTTACTGCGTTTCGATTTATTTCCTACAAACATGAGTCGCATTTTGATAAAAAAAACTTCGGGACGCAGCAAGTGAGTAATGGTAGTGAATTTTCATAAAAATGTTTTTAATAGCAAATCTGTGTTTTTATTAAGAAAGCTTTGGTTACCAGTATAACCTATATAGTAAGAACAATGTGCCATGTTTCATCAAAATAACTTTATTGTTTGAAAATGTACAAAAATTTCCGACAGTAAACTTAAAGTGTTCCCGAAAAAATTCGTTTCTTGGTCAACCTTATAGGTTAATAGCAAATTGAGCTGTTCAAATATGAAGCATTTGATCAAAATTCGCTACAATAACGCACTTGTTGCGTCCAGAATTTCTTTTCTGACAAACATGCATTATATTTCGATGGAAAATGCAAAAATGCAAAACATAAGACGTGATTGATTAAAAAAAAAAGAAAATTTTTATCACCAACGACTTATGGGCCAGCATGTGATTGTAGAAATATTTTTTAAGATGTAGCTCAATACACCCTATAATTAATATATACAAATATTTTTTCATATCTTGTATAATGACGGATATATTGAGCTTTATTGATTTTTTACGAAAATTCGACAAAAATTATATACCATTAAACGATAAACTCTATAGATAAGGCTACTGCCAAGCATCAGAGAAAGGGTCTATTTGAAATGAATTTTCTGGAAACATTTTAGTAAAATTAAGGACACTGACGGTTGAAACTAAGACTTCAGGGTTTGTAAAACATTCTTCTTGAGATATTTTATTTCCATAGCCCATATTAGATTCAAGTTCTTTGCCTAAACGTTGCCCATTTTGACGTCTGAAGTCGCCACTTTGACGTTTCGAGGAAAACCCCAATTTATTTTTCTTTAAATGCCTATAACTTTTTCTCTCTTGACCTACAAAGCTAGATTTTGGTGAGTAACTTACCTATGAGGATGTAAACCCGCGTACTAAATTGGTTGCCCTTACGTTGTTAATTCCGGAGATATAAATTTTTTTCGAAAGAAAACACAAAATTTTCCGGGAAAACCTGGGCAGATTTTCCTGACTAACGAACTTATCCAAGCCATTTTCAAAAGAAAGGTACTCACCAAATTTAATCAAAATCTGCTTATTATTTTTTGAGTTATCGGTGTGATACACACACACACACACACACACACACACACACACACACACACACACACACTATATATATATATATATATATATATATATATATATATATATATATATATATATATATATATATTAACATATAAAAATTGGAACTGACCCCGAATCTGTGTTCTGGGGGGCCTCGTTAGCAGTCATTTGAAGAATTTTTTTCAAAATTCAAAAGTCGGATCTCCTCATTAGTGAATTTTTTTAAGAAAATTCACTAAAAATAAAAATATTTATTGATTTAACAAAAGAACTTTGCGTTAAATGCAAAGAAGATTTCCTGACTAACGAACTTATCCAAGCCATTTTCAAAAGAAAGGTACTCACCAAATTTAATCAAAATCTGCTTATTATTTTTTGAGTTATCGGTGTGATACACACACACACACACACACACACACACACACACACACACACACACATATATATATATATATATATATATATATATATATATATATATATATATATATATATATATATATATATATATATATATATAACATATAAAAATTGGAACTGACCCCGAATCTGTGTTCTGGGGGGCCTCGTTAGCAGTCATTTGAAGAATTTTTTTCAAAATTCAAAAGTCGGATCTCCTCATTAGTGAATTTTTTTAAGAAAATTCACTAAAAATAAAAATATTTATTGATTTAACAAAAGAACTTTGCGTTAAATGCAAAGAAGATAGCAGTCTAGATGTTTTTCACAGAAGTCTTACGTAGTTTAGTCAAATTTAACCAAAGTTAAGAAACTAAATTTCTTTGTACATTCCGCATAACCGAAGTATTTCCATGAATAAATTGAAAAAACCTTGTAAAAGATAGTATACAGAAAGGCGTTGACGCACATGAAAAATCAATTCTTATTCTATTCCTCGTTATTTTTAGTTGTAGCTAATAAGGCTGAACTGATTCTTTTGTCCATTATTACGACCTCTCTAGAGTCTAAAATAGAAGCAAATGTAGCGTGATCTTTTATTTGTGAAACCAAATGTGGGGGTCAAACAGGGTAAATTAGGCTTATATCAATAAAATTGGTCTAGGTCAGGAATAGATGTCTCGTCGACTGAAACCGCGTTGTCTTAGCTGTTTCATAACATACATCAATCTTATTCGTCTTTCTGTCTGATTAGTTCGTGTTATGTGTTTTAATTTAGATTGTGAGTAGTTTTACAAATCGATTTTGTTGCAGTGACGGTTTCTCTACGAACGTCAATAAATATATTGTCTGGTAGAAAAGCCTTTAATTACAATTCCTTTTTAATGACGTTAAGCCCAGACGTGTTGTCGTTTAAAAATAATATTTTAAAAACCTGGGGTGTTTAATTTGTCGAACATTATCTTATAATCATAGTTAAAAATAAACTCCCACACATTTTACGTGTTTTTATTACAATTAGATGGATCACATTTTCCTAAATGCGGAGATACCCCATATGTATGGTCTAATATTACAGTTTTCATTACAGTGTGGAAATTTAATACCGGAATATTAAAACTAAACAGTTTACCCTAAAATTCAAATTTCGAAAATAAACTTAATAAAAACGTCCCTTTCTTATAATAAATGTTCAATATGTTCTGCATTTACTTGCACACAACGAAATAATCTGTTCTGGAATTCTTATCTTAAATTTCTTATCTTGTCTTTTATCTAAAACGTACTTGGTATCATTAATCGTTTCTTATTAACTAACTAATGTTTGCAGTGTGAAATGTGAAATTTAACAGTTCTGTTTTATTTTGTGGTGTATTGTGTTGAATGCACGGTCTCCTCATAAATTAGTCGTAATTTTGTTCCGATAATTTCAATTAAATTTTGGTCTAATAATGCGATACTTAACTGAAACTCTGCGAACAGAAATATTAATGATGATTGGGTATGGTGATATATGTATAACACAGGCACAAGTTGTTAACCTATTTAATGAAGAACAACCCGATTTACCCCCAATAACCCAGGGAACTGTGTATAAGTTACATTCACAGTTTCGTGATTATGGACATGTTAAACCACTGCCTAGGAGACCCAAGCTTATCGAAGAAGATGTAAAACCCGCTATTTTATTGGCTTTTCCAGAAGAACCAACGACTTCTAACCGTCAAGTTGCACGTGAAATTGATGTTAGTGAATCAACAGTTTTAGATGTTTCAAAAACAAAAAATGCATCCCCATAAACTACAACACGTTCAAGAGTTGATTGACGGTGATTTTGATAGAAGTCTGCAATTTTGTAAACAACTGCTGAACATGTTACATAGAAAACTTATTTCTTATGCTGACGTTCTGTTTTCCCATAAAGCAACATTTCTTTTGAATGGCGATGTAAACAGGCAAAATTGCAGATACTAGGCTGCCGAAAACCCCCACTGGATGCGACAAACACATACTCAGCGTCCTCAGAAGTTGAACGTTTGGGCTGGTATCATTGGTGATCACGTAGTTGGACTTGTTTTTATAGAAAATCTAAATGGTCCAAGATATTTAGAAATGCTAAGTGAACAGGTTGTCACAATGTTGTATCCAAATGTAATGGAACCTAATAAAATCATGAAAGGATGTGATTATTTCAACAAGACGGTGCACCGCCTGACTTTGCTCTTCAAATACGGGAGTATCTACACAAAGTATTTCCACGAAGATAGATTGGACGAAGAGGTTTCGTAGAATGGCCCGCCAGATCACCAGATCTTACACCTCTTGATTCCTTTTTATGGGGATACCCTAAAAACAGAGTGTATAAAACACAACTTGCTAATTTAGATGATTTGAAAATGAAAATAACAACAGAAATTAGGAACCTAACGCCTGGCGTGTTGAACAGAGTTAGGGAAGAATTCCAGAGCAGATTATTTCGTTGTGTGCAAGTGACTGGAGAACATTTCGAACATTTAGTATAAGAAAGGGATGTTTTTATTTAGTTTCTTTTCGAAATTAAAATTTCAGGGTAAACTGTTTAGTTTTAATATTCCGGTATTAAATTTCCACCGTGTATTAAAAACTGTAATATTAGACCATACATATGGGGTATCTGCGCATTCAGAAAAACTCGGGACGCAGCAAGTGCGTTATGGTAGTGAATTTTTATTAAATGCTTCAAATTTAAATAACTCAATTTTCTATAAACTTAGAGAGTTTAATTTCAATACGTAGTAAGGTTTTTCCTAAGGCAAGATATCCACAAAATTTCATTAAAATAACTTTGTAATTTTCGGAGAAAAAAATTTTTTTCGAAAGAAAATTTAAAATTTGAGTAACTCAATTTTCTCTAAACTTAGAAAGTTGAATTTTGGTACGTAGTAAGGTTGAGGTAACATATATAGTAAATTTCATTGAAACAGCTTTGTTACTTTCGGAGAAAAAAAAATTTTTCGAAAGAAAACTCAAAATTTTTCCGGAAAACCCCGTCTGATTTTTCTGGATAACGAACTCATCCAAGCCATTAATAAAAGACAGGCAGTTGCCAAGTTTCATCGAAATCGGTTAATTACAGCTACTGATGAAGACAACTTCGTTGTCGAAATACGTATCAAAAAAGATAGCGCATAACTCTGTTATTATTGTTGTACATACCAACAAAATATCAATCAGATTTTGGACCATATCACATCGTCTTCTATTTTAACACTAAAATAAATTTAATATTGAATGAGACAAACTTTAATTACTTTTAGTAGTACCAATCATAATAAAAATATGTCTAGTCAAAGTAACAAAACCCGATAAAAAAACAATTACGAAAACTAATAAATGCTGTTGAGCCAAAAATAGCCTTGTTAATATATTATATTCCCTTTCTTTGTCCAATTTTATCATATCTTTTGTTGGTCAGTAACAAAAGCCCAACAAATTATATCCCAAATGATACAGAAAACTTTACAACTCTAGATCTAAATAAAAGGACTGTAACAGCGGCAGAAGCAGAAGTCAATGGAAGGTTGATGAATGAATCTCATGAGTCAATAAGAAAAGCATTGACTAACCAACAGCAACCACATACTTATGAATTAAACATGTTTCAAATTTGAATAGCTCAATTTTCTGTAACCCTAGAAAGCTGAATTTTGGCACATAGTTAGGTATTTCCCAAAGCAATATGTAGACTAAGAAATTTTCGAAAAAAAAAATTTTTTTTGAAAGAAAACTCAAAATTTTTCCGGAAAACCCCGTTCGATTTTCCTGGCCAACGAACTCATCCAAGCCATTAATAAAAGAAAGGCACTTGCCGAGTTTCATCTAAATCGGTTAATTATTTTTTGAGTTATCAGACGGATACATATATATATATATATATATATAAATATATATATATATATATATATATATATATATATATATATATATATATATATATATATATATAAGCATATAAAAATTCAAACTGACCCCGGATATGGGTTCTAGGGGTCCTAATTCGCGCTCATTTGAAAGAATTTTTGCAAAGTCTCACCATCGATACCTCTCTATTAGTGAATTTTTTTAATAAAAATTCACTAAAAATGTGATCCATCGAATCGTGATGAAAAAATGTGAGGTTGCTATTGAAAAAATGGAAAAAATGGTGGGGGTAAAATGGTGGGAGTTTAATTTTTTTAGCTATGATTAGAAAATAATGTTCGACAAATTAAATTTCACCTGTCTTAGCGTTTTCCACAAAAACTATTTTTTCCTGAATAGTGAATTTTATTCGATAAGTGTGTTTTCACATTGTATATATATATATATATATATATATATATATATATATATATATATATATATATATATATATATATATATATATATATATATATATATATATAAATATCTATGTATGTATGTATCACACTGATAACTCAAAAAATAATGGTCCGACTTTGATCAAATTTTCTGAGTGCCTTTCTATTGTAAGTGGCTTGGATAAATTCGTTAGCCAGGAAAATTTGCCCAGGTTTTCCTCGAGAACTTTGTGTTTTCTTTCTAAAAAAATCTATATCTCCGGAAATAACAAAGTAAGGGCAATTTGGTACGCGTGTTTGCATTATAAATAGTGACCCACGTACCACAATGTGGGTCTGTAAGTTCAAAAACAAAAAAATTACAGGTATGTAAAGAAAAATGGGTTTTTTATCAAAACGTCAAAGTCGCGAATTGAAGATTTAGACAAAGAACCTGAAACAAATACGGACTATGTAAAGAAAATGTCGCAGGAAGATGTTATGCAAACCCTTAAGTTTCAGCTTCAACCGCCATTGTTATTCATTTTATTTAAATGTTGACAGAAAATTCATTACAAATAGACCCTTTCTCTGACGCTTTGGCTGTCGGTTTAGTTCAGTGGATTCTTTGGCTGTGGGTTTAGTGAAGCTTATGGTTTAGCGATCTATATTTCTCAGCTGATTTTCGTAGAAAAAATTGGTTAATGAGGAGACTTTCTAATTTCAAAAATATTTCTTCAATTGAGAGCAAACTAGGCCCCCTAGAATCCATATCCGGGTTTCCTTTCAGTTTTATCTGTTTGCATATATAAACGGTGACGCATTTTTACGATAAAGCTCAATCTAACTGTTATTGTACAAGATACGAGAAAAAATTGTATACGTTAATTATAGGGTGTCCGAAGCTTTCTTACATAAATATTTTGACAATCACAGGGTGGTCCATAAGACGTTGGTGATCCCTACAATTGTTTTGTCGAATTGTTTTTATTATATTGCATTTTTGGATTTTATCTAAATATGATGCATGTTTGTAAGAAAAAAGATCGAGTATGAGCGATTTGGTAGCAAATTTTTATTAAATTCTTCAAATTTAATTAACTAAGTATTGCTATTAACGTAAGGTTTGCTCGCTAGGAAACCATTTTTTTTCTAGAACTGTTTAAGTTTATTTTCGAAAAATTTTTGTACATTTTCAAACAATAAGTAATTTTGATAAAATATGGTACGTTGTTTCTACTATATAGGTTATACCGGTAACCAGATGATGACTGCTTGCATTAGAGAGACATATTTGCTATTAAAAACATTTTAATGAAAATTCACTTCCATAACGCACTTGCTGCGTCCAGACTTTTTTGTCTGGATTTAAAGGTTATTAGGTGATCTTTCAATCATATATCGAGGTTAATTATTAAAACATTCAATGAAAGGCTTCTCTCTAAACAACATAAAATTGACGGGACGCAGCCAGTGCGTTATGGTAGTGAATTTTTATTAAATGGTTCAAATTTCAATAACTCAATTTTCTATAAACTTAGAAAGTTTAAATTTAGGCTGTAGTAAGGCCTTTCCTAAGGCAAGATATCCACCAAATATCATTAAAATAATTTTGTAATTTTCGGAGAAAATTTTTTTTTTCGAAAGAAAATTCAAAATTTGAATAACTGAATTTTCTATAAACTTAAAAAGTTGAATTTTGATACTTAGTAAGGTCTCTCCTAAGGCAATATATCCGTTAAATTTCATTAGAACAGCTCTGTAATTTTGGGAGAAAAATTTTTTTTTGAAAGAAAAATCCAAATTTTACCGGAAAACCCCGTCCGATTTTCCTGGCTAACAAACTCTTTCAAGCCATTAGAAAAAGAAAGGCACTTGCCGAGTTTCATCGAAATCGGTTAATTATTTTTTGTGTTATCAGGCGGATACATATATATATATATATATATATATATATATATATATATATATATATATATATATATATATATATATATATATATATATATATATATATATATATATATATATATAAACATTTAAAAATTCAAACTGACCCAGGATATGGGTTCTAGGGGTCCTAGTTCGCGCTCATTTGAAAAAATTTTTTCAAACTCTCACCATCCATACCTCTCTATTAGTGATTATTTTTAATAATAATTTGTTTAAAATTTAAAAATGTTGTATTTAATAAGGAATGGTTAGAACAGATTTTTATCCGAAGAGAATATTGATATGGTTGGGAGCTGTTATGAATGTAGGCAATGATTGAAACATTAGATGGGAGAAAAAGGTAATTAAATTTTCGTACGTCAAAATCTGAAGTTAATAACTTTTGGAAAGCATACGTTAAACACATTTGGGCCAAAACGATTTAAATTATGTCAAATAATATATGTACAAGTCTCTGACTTCTTTATATGGACATGATGTATTATTATATACCAATAAAGCATTAATAATAATAATTCACTAAAATGAGGAAGGAATAAGATATATAAAGGTTATTATTTTTTTCTAAAAAAATATTTTATATCAAATGTGTGATAGGTAATGGTATTCCTTAGCATACAAGTTAATAATCAAATAGTCACCTAATCGCCTAGTTTACCAAATAATTTTGAAATCCACAAGCGACCAGAACTTTTTAAATACCGACTTAATTGGATTAAAGTAGCGAGAGACAGGGATCATTTTCTACGGGCGATAAACTTAAATTTCCAATTATAGGAGAAAATCTGTCACCGAATATCAGAGGGTATTTCCATGAAAGTTATTACAAGCAATAATCTGATTATGAAGTCTCTTGATGTCCATTACATTCCCAGACATTAATTATCCTCTTAGATATGCAACGGTGCACCACAAGGCAAACGGAGACAATAATATTAATAGTTAGTAATAATAACCAGCTTCTAGAATTCTAGAGTTTATACAGAAGATAGGTACACATGAATCCTCTTGCTTGAGATAGCACAGCCTCTGTCGTCCTTAGGATCCAGCTACTATCTTCATTTAATTATTTATTGATATAAAATATTAAAAGTGTGGACGCAGCAAGTGCGTTATGGTAGTGACGTTTCATAAACCTATTTTTAATGGCAAACTGTTCTCAAGAAATGCGCACCAGAACTTGCTCCTGTCCTGACTCGTCTGTTTCAGACATCTTACAATAGAGGGATATTCCCTAGTAACTGGAAAACTTCTCGAGTACAACCCGTCCCCAAGAAAGGATCCAAAGTCTATGGAACTACACGGTGATCCCAGATTGTCGCTCTAGACATATCCAAAGCATTCTACCAGGTCTGGCACGCAGCGCTGCTTAATAAACTTTCGGCCTATGTCCTAAGACCAAAACTCTATACCTTGACAGCAAATTTCCTCTCCAATTTCTCTTGTAGTGGATGACCGTTCCTCTAAACTGTATCTAATTGATGGAAGAGTCCCTCAAGGTTCAGCTTTAGCCCCTACTTTGTTTCTTCTCCACATCAATGACCTCCTCTCTATCACATCCAACCTAGTTCACAGTTACGCGGACGACAGCACCCTACACTCAAATATACAATATTCTAAGCCTGTCTTTTTAGCCCAATTAGATAAGGATCGCAGACTCATGGAGGGTTCTGTCTCTGTGGATCTCCAAAAAATATTAGATTGGGGAAGTAGAAATCTTGTACAATTCTACTCCACCAAATCTCAGTCTTGCTTTCTATCTCATAAGAGATACACCAGCCCTAGATCCGTCACAATGAACAACCAAGTTATTCAAAGTAATGAGCGTTTTCACTTGTTGGCATTTCTGTGGATCGAAATCTCAATTGGCACCAACATGTCACATCAATTGCAGAAGCGGCTGCTAAGAAATTAGGTTTCGTCTTTCGGGCTCGCAATATCTTAATACCCGTTCTATTTTAATAATACATCAAGTATCGAGACACTTTATCTAGCACAGATAGTAGACTTACCTTGCAAAAAGGGTAGTAGCTTGCACACGACTTCCCCAAAAACAAAGTCACGAAGCAGTGCTCCTATCAGGGTGAACGGCATACAAAGTACTCCTAGGAGAAGATCCGATACAGCTAAATTTAATAAGAATAGATTTGTTATTGTCCTCATCCTCTGGTTTTGGACCTGAAACAAAGAGCACCAATTAACCCTTGGTTAATAGCCAATGATTATCTGAGAATTTGGAAACGTTGCGTATTGAGTTTTTTATGGCAAAATTTATAAGGAACATAATTATATTTAGCCTACAGATTTTTCTTAACATAGAGATGTTAACATTATATCTAATAATTCTAAAGTGATTTTAGTGAATTTTCTTTTAAAAAATTCACTAATGAAGTACCGCCACTTTTGAATAGATTTCTTCAAATGGGCGCAAACGAAGACCCCCGGAACCCAAATCCGAGCTCAATTTTAGACTTTATATATATATATATATATATCAAATGTTAATATTTTGTAACGCCGCCCTTCGCAACTATTACAGCTTGAATTCTTCGTGGCATGCTCTCAATGCATTATTTGCAATTATTTTTAAGTTGTCATTATGATGTCAATGATGTATGATTCTTTCTATTAGGATCTGTTTTGTCGTTATGATTTTTTTTCACAGTTCAAACTTCAAATTCTCCCAGACGTTCTCGATCGGATTCATATCCGTAGAATGTCCACACCAATCTAGCATAAGTATTCGTTGTTCCTCTATAAACTTTTTTTATTCATGGCGCAGTATAGCAGGGTGCTCCATCTTGCATAAATTCTTTTGGTTCTCAATTTGTAAACCACTCGTTCAGTTGAGGGATCAAGCGACTTTCCAATACGGTCTTGTATTGCTCCTGGCGCATGGTACCTGGAGCCACATAACGGCGCCCCAAACCCTTCCCAAAAATAACAGACCAAAACATCGCTGACTGTGGGTGCTTCACTGTTTTCGCTATGCAGTCTTCTTTGTATTTTTCTCCCAGTCGTCTTCTGACAAACTGATACTTTTCACAGAGAATTTTGATGGTCATTTCATCACTAAAACAAACCTTAAGAAAAAATAAAGTTAGCTATTACAAGACTGTTCCAAACAGCTTACCCTCTTCCAATCATCAACAGTGAGATGCTGTATCGATGGGCCCACTATAGCCTCTTATTTTTCATAGTTTCAGTCAACCTTGGTTTTTTAGCTGGTCTTCGGCATTTGAAACCTAACGCGTACAAAGTTCTTCGAACTGTTACTTGAAAACAAGTAACTCCCACATCCTGGATTTTATTTGTTAAGTCAGCACATGTGTCTTTTCTATTCTCCAAAGCTAAATTTTGCACTTTTCTTACAGCTCTGAGAGTAAGTTTTTTTTTCTGCCACGTCGCCCCTTTCGCTGGCCTTCCGTTGATTCACAATTTGATGTTTTACGCTTTAAATCTCGTACTGTCGACTGCGAAATGTTGCATTTGACCGCAATTTGCCTTTGGCTCATATCTGTATTATTCAACAATGTGATAACTGAAGCTTTTCTTTATGGTGAGAGATCTCTTCTTTTACCCTTCTTAAATAGAAGAAAATTGGTTAACCAGGTGTTATCATCACACCTGAAGACTAAAAACTTACTACATACCTTTAAATTAAATTGTTGTATTTTTTTTAAAATTTCAACAACACACCACGAGGGCTTACAGCCTAAATATTATCGTACCGTGGGTGTCGACAAGGAGGAAAGAGGCAACTTGTTAATTCTGGACTTGAAGGTTTGGACGTTCGGGGGAGAAGGGAAAACATGTGCCGGCAAGGAGTTCCACAACTTGGAAGTCCTCGGGACAAAAGAGCGGGTATACCAAGATGTTCTATGTCTGGTGACCTGGATAGTAAAAGGGTGCATTCGCTTTGTTCCCCTGGTAGATCTGTTGGGGGCAGCAGGTGAAGGAACTATTGAAGAAAGCTCCTCTGAGCAGTGCCCATGCAGATATCTATAAAAGAGAGAGAGAGAGAGGTCACCAACGGCACGTCGGTGGGCAAGAGATGGCAGCCTTTGGGTAAGGGTAGGGTCACCGATGAGACGTATAGCTCTCTTTTGAATGGAGTCCAGGATAGAGAGTGTAGAAGCGGCAACAGCACCCCATATGTGGGAGCAGTATTCGAGGTTTGGTCTTATTTGTAAAGTATATAAAGTATAGAGATTAGCAGGTGAAAAATATTTACGAGCCCGGAAGAGGAAACCTAATTTCTTAGCAGCCGCTTCTCCAATTGATGTGACATGTTGGTGCCAATTGAGATTTCGATCCACAGAAATGCCAACAAGTGAAAATGACTCATTACTTTGAATAACTTGGTTGTTTATTGTGTTAGGTCTAGGGCTGGTGTATATCTTATGAGAAAGAAAGCAAGACTGTGATTTGGTGGGGTTGAATTGTACAAGATTTCTACTTCCCCAGTCTAATATTTTTTGGAGATCCGCAGAGATAGAACCCTCCATGAGTCTGCGATCCTCATCTAGTTGGGCTAAAGAGACAGGCTTAGTGTATTGTATATTGGAGTGGAGGGTGCTATCGTCCGCATAACTGTGAACTGGGTTGGATATGCTAGAGAGGAGGTCATTGATGTGGAGAAGAAACAAAGTAGGGGCTAAAACTGAACCTTGAGGAACTCCTGCATTAATTGGATACAGTTTAGAGGAATGGCCATCCACGACAACAGAAATGCTCCGGTTGGAGAGGAAATTGGCTGTCCACGTACAGAGTTTTGGTGGTAGGCCATAGGCCGGTAGTTTATTAAGCAGCGCTGCGTGTCAGACCTGGTCGAATGCTTTGGATATGTCTAGAGCGACAATCTGGGATTCACCGTGTGGTTCCATAGACTTGTTCCAAGAATGGGTGACAAAAGAAAGGAGGTCGGCAGTTGATCTGCGCTGACGGAATCCATACTGTATGTCGTGGATTAGACTGTATGTCCTAATAATCTGTCAGCTAAAATACTTTGTTAATATGGGCCAAAAATTAGGTATTAACTCCTGAATTAAATTTAGAAAGGTGTAATGATACAACACTAAATCACTCAACTTACATCAACCACATAGAAAATACAACTGTTTTGTAACTGATATTTGACAATTCTATAAAACATGTAAATAATAAATAGTTTACACGTCACACACGAGTGTATCAAGGGCTGCATATAGAAGAAGCGTTAAATTAGTTGCTAACAGTCTTCATAAATGAAAAATGTAATAATTTTCAGGTGAGTATAATAATTTGAGCAGGGACTATATATATATATATATATATATATATATATATATATATATATATATATATATATATATATATATATATATATATATATATATTTATGTGTCACAACTTAGGTCAAAAAATCGGCCAATTTTGATAAAACTTGGTGAGTACCTTCTGCGGAAATAACAAAGCTATGGTTACCAAATTTGCTATGCGCGTTAAGAGAATATAGGGAAAACAAGCCACCAAAAATGGGATCTTTACGTTAAAACAAAAAAAGTTATAAGCATTATATTTATTCTTCTTAAAACGTCAACTTTGCGATTCGAAACGTCAAAATGGATATGTTCTAGATAAAGAACCTGAAACTAATGCGCCTTATGTGGAAGAAATGTCATAAGAAGTGTATTCTATAAAGCCTTAAGTTTCATCTTCAATTTGCATTGTCCTTCATTTTACTTTATTAGTTGCAGAAAATGAATTTCAAATAGATCATTTCTCTGGTGCTTTGGCAGCAGTTTCAATTATAGGGTTATAATTGATGAAAAAAATAGTTTGTACCACTTTTAAAGTACTTTGTGTTTTGAGACCTTTTACGCCGCTTTATCAAAAAAAAATCGAAATTTCTGTCACCGATACCCCCATACATTTAACCCCTAATTTAATTTCAGCACAGAATATCCGATGTTTAATGAAATTGGAAGTTTTCTAATAAACAAACTCAAAAAAGTTACATTACTCTAGTTTTAACGAAAAATTTTCATTTTTCACCAAATAACCCCCATTCATCTCCTGTCCCCTAGAAAGATTTTACCCAAAACCAATCCGAACCGTTCGTTTGTCAGGTGCCAACTGGATACCAAATTTGAAGACGATACCTCAATTCGTTCTAAGTTATCGTGGCTACAAACAGACAGACATACAGACCCTCTAAAATATTTATTAAAACCAGTGTAAAAATATCACATTCTAGATTTTACTTTAAGCGTTTATACCAATTTTCGTTACATAAAATCTTTAACAACCAAGTGCTTCTGACGTACTTTTCAAAACTTATCGGAAGTAACTTTGCCATGAAAGTTCTGGACTTGAGAGTTGAATTTAAGCGTGTAATTATAAGCGAATAGATACTCATGTAACATGTAAGATAATAGTTAGATTGTTTGAGGAGAGGGCGTTACAAGCCGCATACAAGTTTAAAGCTAAGGTGTCGGTGACATGTAGTTGTTGTGAGTTGGTAACAGCTGGAAAGGGGACAGCCTTAAAATAAAGAAGTTATTGTATATCATGCTGCAACATTTGAGACCTAATACCACAAAGAACATAATATGCACGTCAAACAGATTTCAACAGGTATATAGTGAACCCTTTTCAAAACCGTTTTTTTTTTGCAAATTTTTGTAGAAAAAACTCGTTAATGAAGAGATCGCACCTATTGAATTGTGATAAAAATCCTCGAATGAACGCTAAGCAAGACACCCTTAAAACCCATATCCAGAGTCAGTTTCAATATATATATATATATATATATATATATATATATATATATATATATATGAGACATGCTTAGTTCTCAGGTTAAACCGCGTCCAGAATTTATGGAAACTCGACGTTTCGGCTCCTGTTTTGGAGCCATTTTCAAAAGGTAAAGGAAATATGTAATGACACTCTAAGGCCTCAATCTGCCTACTCCTTAGAGTGATGGACAAAGGTGGGTAAAGGAAATATGTAAGGACACTCTAAGGCCTCAATCTGCCTACTCCTTAGAGTGGTGGACAAAGGTGGGTAAAGGAAATATGTAAGGACACTCTAAGGCCTCAATCTGCCTACTCCTTAGAGTGGTGGACAAAGGTAGGTAAAAGGAAATATGTAAGGACACTCTAAGGCCTCAATCTGCCTACTCCTTAGAGTGGTGGACAAAGGTGGGTAAAGGAAATATGTAAGGACACTCTAAGGCCTCAATCTGCCTACTCCTTAGAGTGGTGGACAAAGGTAGGTAAAGGAAATATGTAAGGACACTCTAAGGCCTCAATCTGCTTACTCCTTAGAGCGGTGGATAAAGGTACGTTGGGTTGTTGTAGCTCGATTACGGGGCCTCAATCTGCCTGTGCCTGCCTCATCTGTGAGGTCTCAGTGTGTTCAACCTCACAGACGATCTCCGGCGAGATTTGGGGAGTAGGCAGATTGAGGCCCCGTAATCGAGCTACAACAACCCAACCTACCTTTATCCACCGCTCTACGGAGTAGGCAGATTGAGGCCTTAGAGTGTCCTTACATATTTCCTTTACCTACCTTTGTCCACCACTCTAAGGAGTAGGCAGATTGAGGCCTTAGAGTGTCCTTACATATTTCCTTTACCCACCTTTGTCCATCACTCTAAGGAGTAGGCAGATTGAGGACTTACAGTGTCCTTACATATTTCCTTTACCTCTTGAAAATGGCTCCAAAACAGGAACCGAAACGTCGAGTTTCCATAAATTCTGGACGTGGTTTAACCCGAGAACCAAGCATGTCTCACATTAAAGACCGCGGAAATCTTTCTGAACATATATATATATATATATATATATATATATATATATATATATATATATATATATATATATATATATATATATATATATATATATATATATATATATATATATATATATATATATATGTATGTATGTATGTATATAGTTTGCCTCACTGTGACTACCCATTAGAATATTTCACAGACTACTTCGTTTTGAAGTTAAAAATATTATGACATCGGGTTTTCGGGCATGTCCTCCTCAAATAAAATAATGGCGTCCACGTAGTACTTCCGGTTATAGCGGGGGTCGCCATAAACTTGCTTTGTTTAATTTAAATACCCTATATATTATTGCATGTTTCGATTTTGCGTAAAATTTTAGGTGGATATTCTTTTAGTTTCCCTATTTTTTTGAAAAAATCACTAATGAGGAGATCCCGACTTTTGATTTTTTTTAAACTTCTTCAAATGAACGCGAACCACGCCCCTAGAGCCCATATCCAGGGTCAGTTTAAATAAATAAATAAATATATATATATATATATATATATATATATATATATATATATATATATATATATATATATATATATATGTATGTATGAATGTATAGGTATCACACCGATAACTCAAAAACTAATGGGCTGATTTTGATCAAATTAGGTGAGTAGCTTGGTTTCCCAAGTCACTTGGACAAGGTCATTAGCCAGAAAAATCGGCTCTGGTCTTCGCAGAAAATTATGCGTTTTCTTTCGAAACAAAATGATATCTTTGGAAATTATAAAGCTAAAGAAACAAAATTTGGTACAATGGTTTCGGTCATAAAGAGTATCCTATGTGCCACAATCTAGATCTCTAAGTTAAAAGACAAAAAAGTTATAGGTAAGGATCGGATTAAAAAAGTTATAACGTCAAAATTGATAATTATGGTAGTCGTACTAATGTGAAAAAAAAATTCGAGACGAAATGACTAACAAGCTCCTAGATCTGTGTCTAAGTCGTTATTTTCCTTCACTTTGTTAGAATATGAGCAAAAAATCAAATGTAAATAAAAATTGTTTGGTATAAGTAATAAAGACGTTAGAAAATGAACATACTACCGCATATACTTGCTGGTACATACATCTGTCAGCTCGGCGGTGGTCAAGTGGTCTAAACGTTGTGCATCAGATAGTCGAATCCCATAACAAGACGAGTTCTAATCCTAGTCAGTGACCACTTTTTATTAATTTATTTTTAGTATTTCATTTTCTTAATGAAAATTCACTAATATTGAATACCTAATTAATGAATAGCGTGTAACAGTGAAAATAATGAGAATATTAGTTAGTCATTATCTAATGCAGTTAGAAATACTGATTCATATATTTTGTATGACCCCCCATCTGACCTTCTTTGGCTTCTTCGTACCTTTTTCCCAAGTCCTCTCTTGTCTCTTCGTCTCTTTTTCTCATTTCCTCTTTGGCTTCTTCGTCTCTTTTTCCGGCTTTTTCATCTGTTTTTTTTTCATATCTTCTTTGGCTTCTTCGTCTCTTTTTCTAGCTTCTTCTTTCATTTATTTAATCAATTCCAATAGCTGGGTGTCCATATGCACAGACTTACGCCATACCAAGAAATGTCAGAATTCGACCGGGACGATCTAACATAAGAGGGGGACAGTGTCACATTTGTCTATGAGAATTAAGTTTATAGACTTTCTTGACTAATAAAACGCAGCTTTGAAAACTACTAATTTATTATAAGCAACTATCTTCCAAGACCGGTGTCAACTAAAATATTTCTCTATTATTAAATGTCCATAGAACTATATTCCACTATTCGCCTTCTATGGTCGCTTCTTATACACCAACACTTACTACTGACTCGCTTAATACTCTGTCATCACTTCTTCTACACCACACTAACTCAATACTGAACTAACTTACTCTGTGTACCGCACGCCTATTTATACTATCCATAGAGATTCTAGACCTTCTACATATTCTACACCTGTAACTTCTGGTCCCTTCTATAAATATCATTCCAGAGTGTTCGCTGTTACCAACACACTTTATCCATAGAGATTGTAGTGTCACACACTTCAGAATTTAACCTCTACAGAAAGGAAACCACTGCTGTGAGTTACATTTCGATAGACTCACAGTTTTCCACACACAAAAAAAAAACGCCAAGTTTAAATTTTCTAGTTCATAGATTCATAGTGTCCCTTAAATTAAAAAAATACGACAGATTACTTAAATATATTAAAAATGTATCTAGGTATAATGGGTACTCTATCTGCTTAGTGGAGAAACTAGTCAATAAAAATAAAACAAAGAAAATGTTAGCGGAATCTACGACTTTCAGAAAAGATAAAGCAGGCAAAACCGTTGTCTGTTTGCCATTTTAACCGCGAAATACGAGAGGTTTTAATAGTAATTTTTAAAAATCTAATTTGCGGCTAACATTTTGTACAAAAAAATATATTAAAAAACTTTGCTAGGTAACCCAAAGGATAAAGATAAAACCACAGAAGTGTCGGGAATCTATGAAATCGGTTGTAAGGGTTGTGAACTTAAATATGTTGGGCAAACTAAAAGAACTATTGAAACTAGATTTAAAGAACATTTAGCGCAACTGAGTTATGGCACTATTGACAAATTATATGTTGTTCAGCATATTTGGGATAGTATACATCAAGTAGATAAAGAAAATATCAAGTTAATCAAAAATGTCAGGCAGCCGCGTCAGCTTGATGCTTACGAAAGTATACAGGGTAGCACATTGAAAACGAAACAGACCGATTTGCGTCAAGAGAACATTTTTTTTTAAACGCTGAAACACGTTATTTTTAATATTGAGGGGGACATGTTTTCACATAAAACTAAACTTTGCCACATCAACCCCTTAGGGGTGGTGATAACAACCCTTATATTTTAAATAAGGAACATGGGTTGAGTGTTACACCATTTGAAAGCTCTTTTCAGAGCAATAATTTTTTTGGAAGTTCTATCAACTCGTTTAAAAATTATTCACAGTTGGAGTTGCAAGAACGTATTTCATTCATTGTGATAAGAAATGCACTAATTAGTCAATTTTTCGTTAAAAAAAGGAAAAAACAAAACCAAACGTTAAAAAATGTTTATTCAGTTAAGTAAGTGTTCAAATTGTTGCCCACCAGCTTCCATAAAAAAGTACAAATTTTGTTCAAAACGAGCTCTGACATTCTGGAGCATTTGTGGAGTTATTAGACGGCATTCTTCAACAATGCGTCGTCGTAAATCTTCCAGAGACTCCGGTTCTGTTGCCTAAATTCTACTCTTTAAATGGCCCCATAGAAAGAAGTATAAAGTAGTTAAATCCGGTGATCTAGGGGGCCACTCAATACCACCTCTACGCCCAATCCATGGCTTTGGAAACTCTCTGTTAAAAAACTCCCTAAGACCTTGTGAAAAATGCAGAGGAGCTCCATCTTGTTGAAACACAAATTGATTTTCTTGATAGCGATCATCATTTTCAACAATGTCAGTTAGTAGAGGGTAAACTATATCTTCTAGTAACTCCAAACACGTTGCGCCACTCAAATTGCCATCAAGAAAAATTGGTCCGATTAAACGGTCTCCAAAAATGCCATTCCAGACATTCAATTTCCGTGGGGTTTGAGTGTGGACTTCGTGAAAATTTCCTGGATTATTATCTGCCCAATAACGAAAATTATGATGATTAACTGTAGAGTTTAATAAAGACGTACACTCGTCTGAAAAAGAGATATTCAACAGAAAGTTCCCGTTATCAGCTATTCGTGCAGTCATAACTTCACAAAACTCCAGCCGCCGATGAAAATCATCTTCATTCTGTTGTTGTATAAGACGTATTTTATACGGGTGAAATTTATGATGCTTCAATATTCGCTGAATAGTTCTTCTTTTGATGTTTGAAAGAGTGGCCAATCTTCTCGTGGTCAAAGTTGGGTCTGCAGCAATTTGTCCTAAAACTTCAATCTCAGTAGTCTCATTTCTAACCGGAAAGTCACGTTCAGGATCCCGTTTTTTGTTGGCTACTGAACCACTTTGTCGAAACTTTGCAACTGACCCCAAAATGTATTTTCTGTTAACATGTCTATTCGGATGTCGTGCATTAAACAAATTTACGGTACGGTTGGCACAGTCATCGTTTTTGAAAAAAAGAGTAATTATTTCAACCCTTTCTTCTACAGAATACACCATTGTGAAATTAATTCTCGGTAGTATCAAACCGACCGATAAACTGAAATAATAAACCGCATCTCTCTCGTTCCGATAAGGAAGGTTCTGATAGTCAATTTTTTGTTTACAAACCAACAAAACATTGACTATCAGCACATTTTTTATCGGAATGAGTGAAATGCGTTTGTGCATCTTCAACTGTGATTAAGTTTTAAACGAGTTGATAAAACTTCCAAAGAGCTGTCAAATAATGTAGCACTCGACCCATGTTCCATATTTAAAATATAATGGTTGTTATCATCACCCTTAAGGGGTTGATGTTATAAAGTTGAGTTTTATGTCAAAACATGTCCCCCTCAATATTAAATTTAAAGTGTTTCAGCGTTTCTTAAAAAAAAAATTTCTGTACGCAAATCGGTGTGTTTCCTTTTCAATGCGCCACCCTATATATATATATATATATATATATATATATATATATATATATATATATATATATATATATATATATATATATATATATATATATATATATATATATATATATATATATATATATTTAATTTTATTTTTGAGAGTTTTGAGAATCTCAGAAATAAAGATTACGACTGTTGAAAATACCTTCTCTGCTAATTTTATATTCATCTGTCCAAATGAATTTATGCAAAAAATCAGGGTCTCGTTGTGCTCTAGTTGAAATCATTTCACAAAAATGTGCACATCTCCTGGTTGAATTGCGGAATCAAGATTGAACTTGGATGCATCTAGACCACTACCTAAAATTCTTAGGATGGAAGATCTTGAAATCCCTACCCTAAATCCTGTACTGCAACACGAATTAAGGACTTAAGGACTTGGAATAAGCATGAACATATGCCAAAACATTGATTATGTTACCTACATATGAGACCATATATATATATATATATATATATATATATATATATATATATATATATATATATATATATATATATATATATATATATATATATATATATAAAGCTATTAAATGGCCCTAACAATAGGTTCCAGCTGCTTTAAATATTTACAGAAATCGAAAGCCGTCACCATTCTTTTGAGGGGAATTTGTTCATGAACGCACCTTGCTGCTTCAGAACTTCTACCTTTGAGTATATATTTCAACATGATCAGAACTTTTAAGAAGTTTCATAACCTGAATAATAAACGAAGAGAACAATTCGACTCGATACATAGGATGATTTTAGATAATAAATTATAAAGCGTCATTATCCCATATTTCTTTCACAAGACGCTCAAATCATTATTTCATAGAACATTATTTGCCTTCGGGCGCCATATTATTTAAAATGCTTTCCATGTTCCCGACTTTCATTCGCGTTGAAGTGAAAGTGAATTAGTTTGAGACCCTGAGATCAGGGTGTACTTACGAAATGATTTCAACTTTCCATTATCTAAACTCGCAGACAAAGTTATTGCCTCACTCAAAATGGTGACGTTACCTATAAATTCACGTTATGTGAATATGGTTCTTGCATATTGACTTGTCTTGAGAGCTTATACTGCAATCATAAGTAAACGCCCAGTATCTACAGTCACTTTATAGGATAGAAGAAATCAGTTTGAAAACCTCCTGCTGTATGCTGACAGAAAACATCTGATATATTTTAATATTATATCATAGGAAATTCACCAATCATAAAAGCAAATTAATAATTTTTAGTAAAAACGAATTACATCTATAAAAAAAAACCAGGTACTTTTAATTTAGTTGTGAAAAGAATTTATTATTGGACACAAAAATAGAACCACTTTATTTTTTGTGGTTATTGTGTTTCTACTTCAAACTGTGTTCAGCAGATTCAGTTACTTACTGATATAAAACTTCTGATAAATATGAAATAGTCCAGGGAATAATAATAATAATAATAATATAATATATTTATTCGCACCATCAATACATAAAAAATGTGTAAAACACGTCAACATTAAAAAAAACATAAAACCACACGAATTACAATTCAAAAAACTATACAATCACGATATTGATTACCAACAGCTACAACTTGTTAGCTAAAAAATCCTCAATATTATAATAGGCCTTTGCCGCCAGAATATTATTCAGTGTCTTTCTCATCTTTGCAGGTGGAAGCTCCTTTATCTGCACCGCCAGTTTGTTGTACACCTTTAGAGACTGCACCACAGCACTATTGTAAACAATACTTTTTGTAGTTTGTGGCGCAATTAACTGATCCTTTAAACGTGCTCTAGTGTTGTATTGATGCTGTTGTTCACAGTCTGATAACAAACTCCGGTTTTCCCTAACAAAACACGCACACTCCAATATATACAAACTTGGCAAGGTAGGCATTCTGTTGTCGAGGAATGTTTCCCTACACGAACCCCTATAATTCAGATTAAATATGCTGCGGATACATGCCTTTTGGAGCCTAAAGATTCTACCGGCTTCTATGGAATTCCCCCAGAACATTCGTCCATATCGAAGCCTTGAGTTCACATATGCGTAGTACGCCTCTAATCCAGCACTAATACTACTAGAATCGGACAGAACACGCAGAGCGTAACTAAAAGCTAACAGTTTACCTGCCAGATAGCCAACATGAGCCCTCCAGTTCAACTGAGAATCAAGCTTCAAGCCCAAAAACTTAACATCATCCTGTGTGCTTAGCGATTCTGAGTTGAATTTCAGCGGTTACCCCTAAAATAGTTAAATGAGATTAAATTTGTTTTGGTCACATTCAATTGTAAGTCCATTCTATTGTACCACTGTTCCAGAATTCTCAGTGATTGTGATGCCTCATAAATTAGATCACTATCTAAAGGACCTCGCAAAACCAAAGATGTATCGTCAGCAAACAGGGTTGTCTTATGGGGCAATACTTCAGACAGTTCGTTAATATAAAGTAAGAACAAGACTGGCCCAAGGATTGAGCCCTGAGGCACACCTCGTTCTATAATAAAATAAACACATTACCTTGCAAAAGATCAAGTAGTTCTAATTTTTTGATATGTCATGTAGGTCAGTGCCGTGCTTCACAATGCAAGATTTCGATCTTCTAGCCTTTGTGTGTTGGCGGTGGCGTACCAAAAATTTTTGAGTTAAAAAATTCCAGATTTTTTTAAGTTTATTGATCATATTTGTCTGTCAATACGGCTTAAAGTAAAATTTGGACTTTGGGGTTGTAGAGTATTGAATGTGCTACAACTCTTGTATGAAAAAGTTTTCCGCAGAACTATTACGTATCCTGTCAAAGGTTCAGTGATCTCTTCCCCTGCTGGTGACACTGGGCAAAGATCATATAATTTTCGTAAATGTGATTTTGTCAGATTGTATGCGGGGCTTGGTGGATTGTGCTGGGATGGCATGGATGGGTTTCAGGATGTCGATTCTATGCTTGACTTTTTCTATTCCAGAATATATGACTTGTTTGATCTGTATGTTCCCATGGCTGCTCCAAGAGCATCTAATAGGTACCCCCCGTGGTTCTCCAAAGAAATTAAGATTGATATCAAATATAAGTATTCATTGTGGTGTAAGTTTAAGACGTCCGGAAATGCAGAGTTTCTACATAAATTTAGGGAACTGACACAACAGCTTAAGAGAGACATTTATCTTTCTCGAGTAAACTACTTCCAGAGGGTTGAAAAAGAGGTTAGGTCTAATCCTAAAAAATTCTGGAACTGCACTTCCCGGCGCCATCAAAACTTTCCTATTGGGAGTTAATCTGGCCAGCAACAGACAGTTGAGAGTTTTGCTTCTTATTTTGCGGGATGTTCTGGTTCCACCCCTACCTCATCACCTACAGCCGGCAGCCTGACTGCAGATGACGTCTCAGTGTTTTTTGTTGATGACTTTACGGATGATGAAATTATTACAGCTGCTAAGAGAGTCAAGGCAAACATGTCCTGCGGACCTGATCTGGTTCCTGGCTTCTTGGTGCGTGATTGCTTGGATGCTTTCTTGACTCCACTTAGGAAAATTTTCAAATTGATTCTTAAATCTGGAACATTCCCCGCGATTTGGAAGTTGTCACGGGTTTTCCCTGTCTTCAAGGCGGGAGACAGAGGTGAGCCATCAAACTATTAACCAATAGCCATACTATGTGTCTTCGGTAAGATATTCGAGGCCTGCCTTTTTCAGCGAAAACTGTTTCACATCAAAAACAGACTCTCCATTTCTCAGCATGGTTTCATTCCGGGGAGATCAACCGTGACGAATTTAGTTGATGTTACACAGTTCATCGCGTCCGCTCTCGACCGATCTTCACAGGTTGATGTAGTGTATACTGATCTATCTAAGGCCTTCGATTGTCTAAGTCATTCTATTCTAATTGACAGGATGAGGGCTATCGGATTCTCTGAGGTCCTGCTTGGCTTATTCAGATCTTACCTGGATGGAAGGAGGCAATTTGTCGAGGTTGGGGGCTTCAAATCTAACACATATCACATTGCTTCGGGAGTGCCACAGGGTTCAATACTCGGTCCACTACTGTTTAATATATTTATTGATCCAGTTAAACATGTTTTACATGTCCCGTTTTTAATGTATGCAGATGATATTAAGATTTTTGCAAATATTTCGAGCTATGTTGACTGTTTGCAGCTTCAGAACTGTCTTCAGATGCTTGATGAATGGTGCTGTCAGAGCGGTCTTTCTGTGAATGTTTCGAAGTGTTGTGTGATGTCCTTCACTCGAAATAAGCACTCAATTACTTTCAGATATAATATAAGGGGGCTCTCGCTTGATCGCCCCGGGACGGTTAGGGACCTTGGAATTGTTTTTGATGGTACTTTATCTTTTAAACCACACTATGAGCAGACTGTCAGTTCCGCTTATAAAACTCTTGGGTTTCTGATAAGGAACAGCAGGAATTTCTCACTGACTGACACCCTCTCCCTGCTCTTTCGTTGTCTGGTTAGGTCCCGACTAGAATATGGCTCAGTTGTGTGGGCTCCTACTTATAAGATACATGTGGCAAATCTTGAATCTGTGCAAAGGAAGTTTCTAAAGTTTCTTAGCTTTGGTGAGGATGGTCATTATCCTTCCATTGGTTTTCCTCAGGAGAGTTTACTTCTTCGCTTTAGTCTGCAGAGTCTGTCGATGCGCAGGCAGTGCAGTCTCGTTATATTTTTATACAAACTGGTTAATTCTGTGTTCGACTGCCCTGATCTGCTTCAGCAACTTAATTTCAATGTGCCTCGTGTTGCAGCACGTTTTCCAGGCACATTTTATCTCCCGACTGCTCGTACGCGATTGCTGCGGTCGTCTCCAATCTACCAGATGTGCAATAATTACTCTGTACTCCAAGACCGCCTAGATATCTTCTCATGTAATATATTAGAGATAAAAATGTTTCTCAAAGAGATGTAATTTATGACTATTGTGTAATTCCTTTGATTATTGCTTGTTATTATATTTTGTGTAACGGCCCATCCTTAATTTGGCTTTCAAGCTGTTGGATGGTGTATGTATAAATAAATAAATAAATAAAAACGTAACGAAGACAGGCACGACGCAGTTGCTAAAATACTTCATCAAGAGCTGGCTCTGAAACTGGGATTTTCAATTCCTAGTAAGGTGCCCTACTATAGATACACTCTCCTCAGCCAGTTTTAGAGAATTCAGGATACAGCTTGTACTGTGTATATGGGTTTTAGGGGTTCTAGTTTGCGCTCATTTGAAGGAATCTTTTTAAAATTCTCAAGTCGCGGTCTTCTTAAAATGAATTTTTTCTACGAAAATTTTCTAAAATATAGACTATTAGACCATAAACTCTATAGGGGAAACTACTGCCGAAGCATCAGAAAGAGGGTCTCTTTGAAATGGATTTTCTGGAAATATATAAGCAAAATCAATGACAATGATGGTTGAACCTAAAACTTTAGACTTTCTAAAACACTTATTACGACACTTTTTCGACAAAATTCGTAATTGCTTCAAATTCGTTGTCTGAAAATTGAAAATTTTGACGTTTCAAATCCCGACTTTGAGGTTTCAAGAAGAAACATTTCATTTTCAAAATATTTTTCTGCTACTTCTTGACCTTTTTGCTCCAAGAAAACTTAACCGTTATATTTAATATTCGATTGGTTTTGTTAATCACACAAAATATTTTGTTCTTGTGCTTTCCTCTGATCACCAGTGGCCCCCAGTTTTTTTTAATCCCTATAACTTTTTTTTCTTTTAGCCTAGAAATCCGAATTTTGGTGGGTAGGTGTACAAACGCACACGTCAAATTTGATTGTCATAGCTGTGTTATTTTCGGAGATACAAAAATTTTCCGAAAAAAAACTCAAAATTTTCCTGGAAAAACTGCTTCGATTTTCCTGGCTAACGAACCTACTCAAGCCACTTACAAAAGAAAGGTACATACCAAATGCTATCAAAAGCGGTGCATTATCTTTTGAGTTATCGGTGTGATACATAGTAAGTTAGTCTCATTTGATGTTTGTAGCATGTATTCCTCCCTAGGGGGAATTAGAATTAGATATTAGAAAACGTTTTAATAGAAAAGAACGTAAATGTCATAAAAAGACAAGATATAATGAATATTTTTAACGAATGCATAAAACAAAACTATATTAAATTTAATAATAAAATTTATATGCAAAATGAAGGTCTACCTATGAGTAGTCCATTGTCACCTTTATTAGCCAAAATATTTATGGAAAATTTAGAAAACCAAATTTTAACGTCAGAACTTTCGCATAATATTGTCTTTCGTTACAGATACGTAGACTATATTTTAGCATGTTTTTAAGGTAGTCATACAGAATTAAATAAATTTTTGAATTTTATTAATAACTTTACCACAAATATTAAGTTTACTTTAAAAGAAGAAGCTAACAGTTGTATAAATTTTTTAGACTTAACAATTAGAAAGTTAGAAAATAATTCATTTGGGTTTCCAATATATAGGGAACCAACTTACACGGACACAACCATACCATACGATTCATGTCACCCTTTTTCACAAAAGCTGTCAGCCTACCATTCCATGATACATCGTGCATTTTCAATACCTATGTCACAAAACAATTTTGAAAAAGAAATTTCAATAATTAAGCAAACAGCATTTAATAATGGCTACTCTGTTAAAATAATAGATAAAATGATAGAGAGAAAAGAATACAAATTAGCGATTAATTTAATTTATCCAAATATTAGAGACAAAGAAGACAACAGATACGTTTCGATAACACATTTTGGAACCATTTCAGAAAACATTTCAAAAATTTTAAATACCTGTACAAATACAAAGGTAGATTTCAAATCTTACAACACGACGCGTGATTTACTATTTAACGCTAAAGAAAAATCTTGTTTCCTGACAAAAGCTGGAGTTTATAAATTAGCTTGTACACATTGTAACGCAATCTACATAGGTCAAACTTCTAGACATTTTAGCACCCGATACGAAGAACATATTTCTTCATTTAGAAATAAGCACGCTGACAAATCTACATTTGCAAAACATATTATTGATACCGAACATAGACCTACAGTAAATAACCGCATAGAACCACAACATTTTTATAATCACAAGCGTAAACTAGACTTTTTTGAGGTTCTGGAAGTCAAAAAGCACACACACGACAATAGCTACCTTGTTTTAAACAAGCAAACTGATTTAATGAATTTTTCTTTTTTTGGATATTCTTCTTTCTGATTAAATAAGTCAAAGAAAATAAATTTAACTATTCTTTTAAAAAAGTTGTAATAAGATAATGAGTTGATGTATGTCGATATTTTAGTTGTATACTGCTTTTATACTGTTATTGTTTAGTTATTTTATTGTTGTAACTGTTATCATAGTTATTATAGGCTACTTCTATTTTTATGTTAAATATTGACATACATCAGATAGACATTTTGAAAGCCTCATCTGTCATCTGTGTTTCATTATTATTTTCAATTTGATAAATTTTTTGATCAAAACATCATATCATAACATAGCAACAGATCTTTATTTGTAGTTGTCATGATTTCGTACTAATTCCATTTTAATCTGTCTGAGAATGCTGTCAAGCAGCGAAACTATAGTCACAGAAACGTTGAAGAACATCCTATAACATCCAGAATTCGTAAGGGCCACTTGCTCCAGTTAGCTTATGCTCTGGCTACGTCCTTCACCAACTAAAACCAACAGTGAAGCCAGAGAAGTATTCTTTAAGTCTGTATGCAGTATGGACAAGTTTCTCCAAGTAAGGGCCAATATTTGTGTATTTAAAAATTTGCATACAAATCTCTACGTTGCGTCTTTAGTTGAAGTACCTGTATAACCAGTAATAAAAGTTTAAACGCAGGAAGTGCACCATAGCATCACTTTTATATGACTTTTTTCAAATAATAATAACTTATCGTCTCCTCAACCTAAATAATTTAACTTTAGTACGTATCATAATTATTTTTAACGCAAATTGTCTAACAAATTCTTTTAAATCAACTTTACTATTTTTTGAGATACAATCTTTTTTGGGGGATTTTACTCCAATTCGATAGATTTTGTTTTAATTCGTTACCACTAGGCTCGCTCTACGTCCAGACATCTTTTTGTTGCAATTTGATCAACTTTAATTCACGGACTAGCAACACTTATTCGAATTACTGATCAATTTAAATCTATTAGAAAGCAAATCTTTACCTAAAGACACACTTTGCGGGATTCAACAAAGTTTTCCAATTAGAATTGCTGTCACTCACCTCTTCAAAAATGTTTTTGTAGACTTCACTGATAAGATGCAAGAAACTCATGTCGTTTATAAACGCTGAATATCTCGTCTCGTAGACCATTTTCTGTTAATTAAAGACTATTAAAGCAAGTTTGAGGGAATTTGTCAGCAAGAAGATATAATTTTAGTTATAGAAATCCCAAAGGTATATACTGTTAAGAAAAATATTACTGTCTCCTAACTTGCTATTAAAATTCTACAGCGTGGGCCAAAATAATACTCAGAGCAGCAGTAGATCTTCAGCATGCCTTTCTGTAAGGAGGGTAGGATCCTTAAAGTGCCCAACATCGCCTGCACACGGGACCGGCAGTTTTACGCCCCCTCGGAAGGGCGGAACTTGCAGATATTAAACTTGCTCGAATACAATGCCATAACCTCGGTTGATGTTAATGTTACAGTTTCTACTAAAAAAGTGAAAGGAGAACCCTGGGATCGAACCCAGTACCCTTCGGTACAGAGGAACATGTTCTTACCCCTGAACGACCGAGGCTCCAATAAAACTGTAAAATTCCTTAGAACTTGTAGGTAGTGTAGTAGTACATGTATAAGCAGAATAAACTTTCACAGATTGCTTATTTTATTGTGATGAATTTCTTTTTATCTCTGAATGTCACTGCCACTACAATAGGAACGGCAAAAAGGATTGATATCGCGGAATGTTTATGTTAAGGTCATAAATATTATTTGACCCTATCTTTTTACACTTGATCTCATTCGAGATTGCATGGTCGACCGGCAGAAAGGAACGAGAGATGTTATTTTCTTGAGAAAGCCACAGCTGTTAAACGTTCTGGGTGCACTTTCTTTTCAATTTTTTATATTAAAAAAAACTTGACATTGTTGATCTACTGTAAGTTATTTAATGAACCTCTTTTATTTTAATATGTATGTGTGTTCACATAGATATATATATATATATATATATATATATATATATATATATATATATATATATATATATATATATATATATATATATATATATATATAATATATATATATATATATATATATATATATATATATATATATATATATATATATATATATATATATATATATATATATATACCAACACATTTGTGAAGCCAGAGAACAGAAACGTATTAACAACACATCAATGAATTGACATTTCTTTGTAAAAAAAGTCAAGCTTTATTCATTATCTTTCAGCGAATTTTTAGGTATAAAAGTTCGCCAATATAGGGGTATCGATGGTGAGACTTCGCAAAAAAAATTTGCAAATGACCGCAAATTTGCTCCCCCAGAACATGAAACCAGTGTCCGTTTGAATTTTTATGTTTAAATATAGGGTGTTTTCTAATTGAATGTCAATATTTAAGGGAGTGATTTTCGGGTCCATTCTAAAGAGAAAACTTCATATGAATGTAGGGTGGTAACGTTTTTAAAAACAAGTAATTGTTTAATTATATCTGTGACGCCACTCTAGATATTTTAATGAAATTTCAAATACAGGTACTACGCACCAAGAGGCGTTTTTTATGTGCGACATGTCTTTTTATTCCTACCAGTGACGTTCGTGCGAAATCTTACCTGCATATTTTGGCAGAGATTGATAGTACGCCACTGATATCTCTTAAAATAAAAATTATTTTTGAAATTTCTATTCATTTCTAAGCAAATTTTATCATTTGGTTTTTTCAGTCCGATGCACGGTTTTTGCCTAAAAAAATAAAATCTATATCTCTGCATGGTCATAACAATATCGTTAATATGACAATAGCACAATGTAGAGAAATAGTAGGCTGTGTATAAGAATGATTAATTCTGTTGTCATTTACTTTGACAGTTCAGCTTTAAATTAAACTCTTCGCGTCTCTGGTGTTTAAAATATCTGAGCAGTGTGTTATTTAGAAAAGTAATGGTTGAATTTACTAATGGGGAGATGACAGGCATGCATTACATGTACGGTTTGGCGGATGGCAGATCACCGGAAGCTAGTCGATTTTATCAAGAGCGTTTTCCTAATAAAGTCATACCTGATAGGCGAACATTTGCAAATATTCATAGAAGATTGACTGAACCCGATAGTTTTAAGCCAAATAAGCAATTATAAGGGGCCCATCGAACCATAAGAACTCCAAAAATGGAAGAAGCAGTTTTAAATTCGATTGATGAAAATCCTGAACTTAATACTAGAAAAATTGGTAATAATTTGAATATCTAACACGTTATGGTTTGGAACATTTTGCACGATTTTCTGTTATACCCGTATCATATTCAACAGGTCCAAGCGTTACTTCCCCGAGACTTTCCTTTGCGAGTTAAGTTTTGTCATTGGTTTTTGGAGAAAATTGAACATAATCCCTTGTTTGACCGTGAGATAATGTTTACAGGTGAAGCTAATTTCTCCAGAAACGCCATCAAAAATTATCATAATAATGATATTTGGGCAGACGAAAATACCCATGCAGTTGTACAATTTAACCATGAAGTACAATTTTCAGTGAATGTGTGGGCTGAAATTATTGGAAATTACTTAATTGGACCTTTTTTCCTACCAGAAAGACTAAATGGCCATAATTATTGCCGGTTTCTAGAGGAGGGTTTGCCCATATTGCTAGAAGTACCAATTTTAATTAGAAATACAATGTGGTTCGTGCAAGATGGCGCGACCGCTCACTTTAGTATTGAAGCAACAGAATATTTAAATGACACATTTAATAACCGATGGGTAGGTCGTGGTGGACCCTAATCATGGCCTTCTAGGTTCCTAAATTTAAATAGTTTCGTCTATTTCTTATGGGGGCATCTTAAAACCCTAGTTTACCGCACCCAGTAAACACTTGAGAAGAGCTGAAGGGTCGTATAATAGCTTCCTGCGATATTATAAGAAATGCTGGCGGTATGCTTCAAAGACTGCCCGACAATATGATCAAAAGAGCTGGAGCATGCATTATTACAGGTGGGGGGCATTTTCAACAACTTATCTAATTTTTATGTTCTATAGTATTTTATTGTACCTCAAAAGTAAAGACGTTTAGGACACACGTTCATATCAAGTTTTCTTCTTACAGACACAGCCTACTATTTCTCTACATTGTCCTACTGTCATATTAACGAGATACTGTTATGACCATGGAGAGAAATAGGTTTTATTTTTTTAGGCAAAAATAGTGCATCGTAGTAAAAAAAACAAGGAATGCTTGGAAATGAATGAAGATTTCAAAAATAATTTTTATTATAAGAGATATCAATGGCGTACCATCAATGTCTGCCAAAATATGGAGGTAAGATTCCGACGAACGTCACTGGTGGAAATTTAAAAAAAGTGGTAGACTAAAAAATCCCCCTCGATGCGTAGTATCTGTATACGGAATTTCATTACAATATCTAGAGTGGTATTACAGATATTGAAAAATTACTTATTTTTTAAAATTTTACGATCCTGTATCTCAAAAGTTTGAACGCTTAGGACATACATTCATATAAAGTTTTCTTCTTGAAATTGCCCCAAAAATTACCCCCTACAATATTGACACTCAATTAGATATATATATATATATATATATATATATATATATATATATATATATATATATATATATATATATATATATATATATATATATATATATATATATATATATATATATATATATATATATATATATAGGGTGCCGCATTGAAAACGAAACTGACCAATTTGCGCCCAGATAATTTTTTTTAAGAAACGCCAGTTTTAATATTGAGGGAAACATGTTTTGACATATAACTCAACTGTGTCACATCAGCCCCTTAAGGGTGGTAATAAAAACCCTTATATTTAAATAGGGAACATGGGTCGAGTATTACATGATTTGAAATCTCTTTCTTTTTTGAATTCAGCACATTAATTTTTTTTGAACTTTTAACAACTCGTTTAAAAATTATTCACAGTTGAAAATCCAAAAACGCATTTCACTCATTCCGATAAGAAATGTGCTGATAGTCAATGTTTTGTTGGTTTGTAAATAAAAATTGACTATCAGAACATTTCTTATCGGAATGACAGACTGCGGTTTATTATTTCCGTTTATCGGTCGGTTTGATACTTGATAATATTACCGAAAATTAATTTCACAATGGTGTATTCTGTAGAAGAAAGAGTTGAAATAATTACTCTTTTTTTCACAAACGTTGTCTGTGCCAACCGTACCGCAAATTTGTTTAATGAACGACATCCGAACAGACAAGTTAACAGAAAATACATTTTGGAGTTAGTTGCAAAGTTTCGACAAAGTGGTTCAGTAGCCAACAAAAAACGGGATCCTGAAAGTGAATTTCCGGTTAGAAATGAGACTACTGAGATTGAAGTTTTAGGACAAATTGCTGCAGACCCAACTTTGAGCACGAGAAAATTGGCCACTGTTTCAAACATCAAAAGAAAAACTATTCAGCGAATACTGAACCATCATAAATTTCACCCGTATAAAATTCAACTTGTACAAGATGATTTTGATCGGCGGCTGGAGTTTTGTGAAGTTATGACTGCACGAATAGCTGATAACAGGAACTTTCTGTTCAATATATGTTTTTCAGACGAGTGTACGTTTTTATTAAACTCTACAGTCAATTGTTATAATCGTCGTTATTGGGCAGATAATAATCCAAGAAATGTTCATGAAGTCCACACTCAAATTCCACAGAAATTGAATGTCTGGACTGGCATTTTTGGAGACGGTTTAATCGGACCAATTTTTCTTGATGGCAATTTGAGGGGCGAAACGTATTTGGAGTTACTAGAACATATCGTTTACCCTATACTAATTGACATTGTTGAAAATGATGATCGCTATCAAGAAAATCAATTAGTGTTTCAACAAGATGGAGCTCCTCCACATTCTTAACAACGTATTAGGGAGTTTTTAAACAGAGAGTTTCCAGAGCAATGGATTGGACGTAGAGGTGCTATTGAGTGGCCCCCTAGATCACCGGATTTAACTCCTTTAGACTTCTTTCTCTGCGGCCATTTAAAGAGTAGAATTTACGCAACACAACCGCAGTCTCTGAAAGAATTACGACGATGTATTGTTGCAGCATGCCGTCTAATAACTCCACAAATGAGAACCAGAGTCTCTGGAAGAATTGCGACAACGCTTTGTTGAAGAATGCTGTCTAATAACTCCGCAAATTCTCCAGAATGTCAGAGCTCGTTTTGAACAAAAATTGTACCTTTGTATGGAAGCTGGTGGTCAACAATTTGAACCCTTACTTAACTGAATAAACATTTTTGAACTTTTGGTTTTGTTTTTTTTTTAGTTTTTTCTAACGAAAAATTTACTAATTAGTGCATTTCTTATCACAACGAATGAAATGCGTTTTTGCATCTTCAACTGTGAATAATTTTTAAACGAGTTTATAAAACTACCAAAAAAGTTAGTGTGCTGAATTCAGAAAATAAATAACTTTCAAATGATGTAATACTTGACCCATGTTACCTATTTAAAATATAAGAGTTGTTATCACCACCCTTAAGGGGTTGATATGACAAAGTTGAGTTTTATGTCAAAACATGCCCCCCTCAATATTAAAATTGAAGTGTTTCAGCGTTTCTTAAAAAAAATTGCTCTGGATGAAAATCGGTCTGTTTCGTTTTCAATGCGCCACCCTGTATATATATATATATATATATATATATATATATATACATACATATATATATATATATATATATATATATATATATATATATATATATATATATATATATATATATATACAGTGTGGAACAGCCAAATGGAATAAATTCGATAACGGATAAATGAGGACGTGTTGGGAAAAAGGCTTGGACACGTCGATTTGTATTTTTAACTGCGCATCTTTTTCAAGAAAAAAAAAATATATAGGGTGCGTCATGTGACAGTGGCCAATACCAACTTTCTTATTTTAAATACAAGCCCCTGTATATTATTAATTTTTTGGATTCTTCAGAAAATTCTAGACATAATTCATGTACAATGTCCTATACCTATCTTCAACTGTTTTGGAAATATTAAGTATTTTCAGATTTATTACAAAAATTAACATTAAAAATAGAAAATTATTTTATTTCACAAATTGTAATAAGAAATACTGATTATTTCTTAATAATTTAAAAAAACAAAAAAAAATTAATGTCAATGTAGTAAATGTTCAAATTGCTCGCCACGAACATCTTGGCAACATGCTAATCTGGTATAGAAATGTCTTCTAACATTACTCAACATCTCAGGCGTGACTGATCTAATCGCAAGCGTGATTCGTCTTTTTAAGTCATCTAAGTTGAGGGGCTTAGTTTTGTATACAATACTTTTGACATATCCCCACAAAAAGTAGTCTAATAGCGACAGATCAGGAGATCGTGCTGGCCATTCTATCGATCCGCGCCTCCCTATCCACCGATTTGGAAAAATTTGGTTCAGGTACTGCCGGACATTGATTTGGTAATGGGGCGGTGCTCCATCTTGCTGAAACCATATTTTATTGGCAGGAACTTGTGGGTTTGCTGGATCTGGATATAAGTTTGTCAAAGTTGGCACGACATTATTTTGGAGCAGTTCTAAATATTTATCCCCATTCAAGTTGCCATCAATGAAAAAGGGACCTACGATATGATTTCCAACAATTCCTGCTCAAACATTAACTTTTTTAGGATATTGCGTATGTTCCTCTCTCATCCAATGAGGATTCTCATTAGACCAATAGCGGCAATTTTGACGATTAACATGACCGTGAAGTGTAAATGTGCTCTCATCAGAAAACAAAACATCTTCTAATTGGATCACATTGTTATCTAACATTGCCATCATTTGTTCACAAAAATACGTTCTCCTATCGAAATCGTCCTCCATGAGCTCCTGAGTTGGTATCATTTTATAGGGATGCATTTTACTTTCCTTTAATGTTCGAAAAATTGCTGTGTGGCTAACGTTGAATAGTTGGGCTGCTTGTCGACCAGAAGTATGTGGGTTTTCTTGAAACTCAAGCGTAATATCCAATTTCGTATCATCACTTACTGCATTGGCAGCTACTTTTTTTATCTGTCTCACATGACCAAGCTCGCGAAACTGCTTTTCTATTTTGCTAATTGTTCCTTGGGATACAGGCGGCAAATTTGGAAATTTTTCGTGAAATAAGCGAGACACTTCCATCTGTGTCCGTGTGTTATCTCCATAACCAATCATTTGTAGAATGGTTATTTTGTGCATTTCTGTTAAATGAACCATTTTTCTGATATTATTACGTACAGTTAACGAAATTCAAACGACAATAGCACTGACACTAATCACTACTGTCATGCAGGCAGACAACAAGTTGCTAAGGCTACGAGTTTTATACGAACAGAAAGAAAACTGTTTTTGTTTTTGTTTCATTTCATATCAGTAAAAAGAAACGCAGGAATGGTTTTTGTTTACTTTCTCATTATCAAGAGCTGAATGGGAAATAAGTATTGAATGCAATGTAGCGAATTTGTGAAATAAAATAATTTTCTATTTTTAATGTTAATTTTTGTAATAAATCTGAAAATACTTAATATTTCCGAAACAGTTGAAGATAGGTATAGAACATTGTACATGAATTATGTCTAGAATTTTCTGAAGAATCCAAAAAATTAATAATATACAGGGGCTTGTATTTAAAATAAGAAAGTTGGTATTGGCCACTGTCACATGACGCACCCTATATAATTTTTTTTTCTTGAAAAAGATGCGCAGTTAAAAATACAAATCAACGTGTCCAAGCGTTTTTCCCAACACGCCCTCATTTATCCGTTATCGAATTTATTCCATTTGGCTGTTCCACACTGTATATGTGTGTATATAAACCTATACTTAAACTGATCACTATATCAGATATCTCAATAATAATAATTACAATATAAAACGTAAAATTTAAATACTCAATAGGGGGACTAAAACAACCCTAATATTAGATAACTTTATCAATATATATATATATATATATATATATATATATATATATATATATATATATATATATATATATATATATATATATATATATATATATATATATATATATATATATATATATAAATAGAGAGTAGAAGTTTATCAAAGCCACAGGTGAGTTATTCAGCCCGCTCGGACGAGTTTTTCTGAAAAAAATTGATTTTTGTAAAAAAAGTTCTATCTCACAAAATAACAGAGCAATTTTGATGACATTATGTAGGAATGTTGTACTGGTAAAGACTTTACCACGCAGCATAATTGGACTTCTAGGTTTATAGCAAATTGAGCTATTCAAATTAGAAGCGTTTAATGAAAATTTGCTATCATAACGCACTTGCTGCGTCCCGAATCAAATTTAAATTCCGCTGCTCACATTTTTTGTAAAACGACAAAAATTGCGAATACTTAATGTAATATCATTGGAAATTTTTAGATTTAATTTTTTAACAAACTAAATCGCAGAAATATAAAGTGAAAATTACACGAAGGCAGAAATTTAACTGCTTTATTATGTATAAATATTTCATGATTCCTTATCATTATGATACGGAGAAAATGATAACATAAATAAAGAAATATACTCTAATTCAATAGATCACACTTAGCCTTTAACGTTTCAGCTTTATTTTCTTTATTTCTCTTAAGTTTCACCGTAACACTTATCCGGCAAAATTGTCTCAACCACAGGCTTCACTTTCTTCTGATTTTCTGACGCTAATTCTTTAGTCAAAGATAAGAAAGGACATCTCGTCTGGCTACAAGCCCAAGCAACGATTTACTACTATCGTTTCGACCCTTAGTTTTTTCTGTCCTTAAGCCTCAATTAACTGTTCTGAACAGTCTGTCGCTATTAATGAAAAATGAATACCTCAAATGGCTTGAGAGTGGTGTTTAAACTTTCAGTCCCCGTCGGCTCAGTTTTCCGTTACACAAAAATGAAAATTCTAATATTAGAGGAATTTTAAACGCACAAAGTAAACATAAAATATGTATGTCACAATAGCGTTCAGCTAAGCTCTGATAAAATATTATTATAAAATTAAAAAGTTCAATGCTAAACTGGTAATCGATATAAGCCCCAACGGGATACTAAGAGCGTTTGGAATATACATAGCGAGTTTATAGCTCGGAATAAATCTAGTTAATCAAATACAGCTCCATTTTTAGTGAATTTTCATTAAGAAAATTCACTATTACAGAGGTATTACATCAAGGGGCCGGTGAAGTCCCAACGGACGTTTCCGGTTCTGGTGTATGAGTTGGTTTCCCTTATAAACAAACAAAAAAAAGATGGATGTACAGAAGATTTCGGAGATAAAATACCCCTCCATTCGAATCTCCGGGAGAGGGGTGTGCAGGGGGACCGGCATCAAGATTTAACATCTCCTTCTCGAATATAGGTGGCCTAAATTCTAACCTGAACTCCCTACACCATTTCCTCCAGGCTTATAGGCCCCAAATCCTCTTCCTCACCAAAACCCAAATCAGTACCAAAACAGCCACTAATTACCTTAATTTCCCGGGATATGAGCTCCTTACTTCCTTTAGATTGTATGGAGGCGTGTGCGCATACGTTCGTAGCAATCTACCCCGCACCAGACACCCCAATTTAGAAGCTGGACGAAACGACATACTTTGGATGAAACTTTCTCTCAGGGCTGCAACTAAATTCATCTGTTGCACTTACCGGTCACCTTTTGACAACAACTTTGTCCAGCTCTTCGACTACCTTCATGAAAAAAACGAATATCCTTCCTCCGAGGTCACTATTCTTGGTGACTTCAATGTCCATAATAAGGAATGGCTAGGATCTTCAAAAACCGATATAAAAGGAAGAGCAGCGGAGGTCTTTGTAGTCAGCAATTCTTTAGCCAATAGGGTTCAGCAACCTATTTACTTTGCTCGCATCCCAACACACAGATCAAATCTCTTGGATCTCCTTCTTACTACAAAACCTGAATGCCATAAGACATCAGTCACCGCCCCCCTTGGTCGCTCACACCACGGCGTGGTCACTGCCTCCTGCGAAATGCAACCCGAGGCCACACAGTCATCACACCCACGTATCGTTTAGAACTACAACTATGGGAACTCGGACAAAATGCGGCATTACTTTTCCTCACTTCCATGGGCGTCTGTCTGCTTCTCTCATCGTGACCCCCCTGATATGTCACAAAACGTCACCGAAATTATCCAAGCTGGCATGGAATTATTTATTCCACGTACAGAAAAAACCTCTTCAGCCACTCAAAAGATCTGGTTCTCTAAATCATGTGACAAGGCCAGATTTGAAACGGTCAAAGTTCACAAAACGCTTCTACACAATCCCAGTCAAGAAAACCGTCAAACATTTAACGACGCAAGAAACCGCTATGTCCTCATTCTTTCTAAGGCAAAAAACTTGCTTAATAACCACATCTACAACAAAGTCCTGTCAAGCTCCAACGGGAGCAAAACCTTCTGAGCTCCTGCTAAATATATTGGAAATAATTACTGCAAGAGCACGTTCCCACATCTTGTTTTAGGGGATGAAATTGTTTCTACCGCCCTGGGCAAGGCTGAACTTATTGCCTCCTTGTTCGCCGGCAATTCTACTCTCAACCCGCCTTCAAATGTTCAACCACACCAATAGTCCCCAATGTTGCGCATAAAATAACAGCCATCATTTTCAAAACTAAAAAGGTACGAAAGATGCTCTCTTCTCTTAATACAAGGAAAGCCTCGGCCTTGACGAAATCCCAGCAATTGTTCTCAAAACATGCGCACCAGAATTTGCTCCTGTCCTGACTCGTATGTTTCAGACATCTTACAAAAGGGGCATATTCGCTAGTAACTGAAAAACTGCTCGAGCACAACGCGTCCCCAAGAAAGGATCCAAAGCGCTTCCTAGGAGCGCAGACCCCTGGAGGGTTCACTCTCTTTGGACCTCCAAAAAATATTAGACTGGGGAAGCAGAAATCTTGTATACAATTCAACTCCACCAAATCTGAGTCTTGCTTTCTATCTCATAAGTGTTACACCAGCCCTAGACACATCATAATGAACAACCAAGTTATTCAAAATAATGAGTCATTTTCACTGGTTGTCATTTCTGTGGATCGCAATTTCAATTGGCACCAACATGTCACATCAATTGCAGAGGCGACTGCTAAGAAATTAGGTTTCCTCTTCCGGGCTCGCACATAGTTTTCACCAGCTAATCTCTATACCTTGTATACTTCACAGATAAGGCCAAACCTCGAATACTGCTCCCAGATCTGGGGTGACGCTGCCGCGTCTACATTCGCTAGCCTGGACTCCATTCAGAAGAGAGCTATACGTCTCATCGGTGACCCTACCCTCAGCCAAAGGCTACCATCCCTTGCCCACCGACGTGCCTTTGGTGACTTCTATCTCTTTCATGGATATCTGCACGGGCACTGCTCAGAGGAGCTTTATTCCATAGTTGCTCCACCTGCTGTCCCAGCAGATATTCCAGGGGAACAGAGCGAATGCCACCTTTTACTGTCCAGGTCACCAGACATAGAACATCTTGTTATGGCTGCTCTTTTGTCCCGAGGACATCCAATTTGTGGAATTCCTTGCCGGCACATGTTTTCCTTCTCCTCCGAACCTCCAAACCTTCAAGTCCAGAATTAACAAGTTGCCTCTTTCCTCCTTGTCGACACCCACGGTACGATAGTATTTAGGCTGTAAGCCCTTGTGTTGTGTTATCGAGATATTAAGAAAAAATTAAAAAAATATTGCATACCGTAAAGTTAGCAGTATTGATTGACGCCATTTAAGGTTTTCCCTGTAAAACTTTATCCAAAAGGTAATCAAAACTAACATTGTTTCTATCGCATGTGTTTCTGTTTGCGGTTAACATTTTAATTGGAACAAAAACTAATATTTTAGACTTGTAGCCAGCAAGTATTGCCGTATAAGCTATTATCCAAACAAAACACCAATAAAACATTTTTTAACTCTGGCCATAAACATTACAACTGCCACATAAGCTTTTCGTTTGTAATATTGATGTATGTAACATCGTGGCTAATACGTCACAATATATGTAAAATATGTGTTATTTATAACATACAGTACTCACAAAGGAAATGTCTGTTTTAAGATAAATCGAATACTCAATCGAACATTTCCCAGAATTTTTCATTTATCAACTGGAATTTTTAATCTTATATCTGGCATAAATTCCATCAATAATGTATTCTATTCAATACTGAATAGATAATCTAGAGTGTAAGGTTTATCTTTAATAATGTGTTGAAATCCTTAAATTTACCTCTGATATTAATTTATCTAATTATAAGTATTAAGGCGTCTCGTCTGAAGGATTACCTATTTTAAATTTACATACTCTATAGTACCTTTATTTGTTATAGTATATACCATCTTTATAATTCAATTTAAAAGGTTATTCCTAACCCAAAAAGGGTCATCTATTGTTTACAGTTTAGCATGGGTATGCTAAACCTCTACAGATAAAAGTGTTGTAACGCAGGGGAAACATAACGTAGGCAGTTCTTTGGTAGGCTCAGAACAAGTAACACGCTTGCGTTAGCATAATCATAACCCATTCAATGAGTTGCCTTGTTCTGAAAAGCACGTCAAATCATTTACTTGCAGACTTTAAAAAAATCTGGACTCAGCAAGTGCGCTATAGTAGTGAATTTTTATAAGAATTGTACACTATTATTATACGGCGTATTACTAAAGTTAATTATTTAAACTTACACCGCCCTAGAAGCTCGATTTTAGAGGGTTTTTTAATTTCAACAACAAGCCACGAGGGCTCACAGCCTAAACACTATCGTACCGTGGGTGTCTACAAGGAGGAAAGAGGCACCTTGCTAATTCTGGACTTGAAGGTTCAAAGGAGAAGGAAAAACATGTGTCGGCAAGGAATTCCACAACTTGGAAGTCCTCGGGACAAAAGAGCGGGCATAACAAGATGTTCTATGCTTGGTGACCTAGACAGTAAAAGGGTGCATTCGCCCTGTTCCCCTGGTAGATCTTTTGGGGGCAGCAGCTGGAGGAACTATAGAAGAAAGCTCTTCTGAGCAGTGCCCGTGCATACATCTATAAGAGAGAGAGAGAGAGTTCACCAACGGCACATCGGTAGGCAAGGGTTGGCAGTCTTTGGGTGAGGTAAGGGTCACCGATGAGACGTATAGCTCTCTTCTGAATGGAGTCCAGGATAGCGAATGTAGAAGCGGCAGCGGCACCCTATATGTGGGAGCAGTATTCGAGCTTTGGCCTTATTTGTGAAGTATATAAGGTATAGAGATAGCTTGTGAAAAGTAATTGCGATCCTGGAAGAGGAAACCTAATTTCTTAACAGCCGCTTCTGCAGGTGATGTGACATGTTGGTGCCAATTGAGATTTCGATCCACAGAAATGCCAACAAGTGAAAAGGACTCATTACTTTGAATAACTTGGTTGTTCATTTTGATGGGTCTAGGGCTGGTGTATCTCTTATGAGATAGAAAGCAAGACTGAGATTTGGTGGAGTGAATTGTACAAGATTTTGACTTCCCCAGTCTAATGTTTTTTTGGAGATTCACAGAGACAGAACCCTCCATGAGTCTGCGATCCTCATCTAATTGGGCTAAAGAGAGAGGCTCAGAATATTGTATATTTGAGTGGAGGGTGCTGCCATCCGCGTAACTGTGAACTGGGTTAGATGTGCTAGAGAGGAGGTCATTGATGTAGAAAAGAAACAAAGTAGGGGCTAAAGCTGAACCTTGAGGGACTCCTGCATTACTTGGATACAGTTTAGAGGAATGACCATCCACGACAACAGAAATGCTCCGGTTGTAGAGGAAATTTGCTGTTTAGGTACAGAATTTTGGTGGTAGGCTATAGGCCGGAGGTTTATTAGGCATCGCTGCGTGCCAGACCTGGTCAAATGCTTTGGATATATCTAGAGCGACAACCTGGGATTCACCGTGTAGTTCCATAGACTTGCTCCAAGAATGGGTGACAAAGGAAAGGAGGTCGGCAGTTGATCTGCGCTGACTGAATCCATACTGCCTGTCGTGGATTAGACTGTGTTTTTCAAGAAATTTAAGTGATTCGGTGTTTATATACTTTTCCATCACTTTAGAGACGACTGAAAGGAGAGAAAGAGGACTGTAGTTGCTAGGAAGCGCTTTGAATCCTTTCTTGGGTACGGGTTGTTCTCGAGCAGTGTCCAGTTACTAGGGAATGTGCCTCTATTATAAGAAGTCTGGAACAGACGAGTCAGGACAGGAACAAGATCTGATGCGCATTTTTTAGAACAATTGCTAGGATCACGTCAAGGCCAGAGGCTTTCCTTGTATTAAGAGAAGAGAGCATCTTTCGTACCTTTTTAGTTTTGAAAATGATATCCGTCAGTTTATGCGCGACATTGGGAACTGTTGGTTGTTGAACATTTGTAGCTGGGTTGAGAGTAGAAGTTCCGGCGAACAACGAGGCAAAAATTCAGTCAGAATCACTGACGCATTCCTACACTGAAAGATGATACATATAGCGGTTCTATTATGACCAAAATAGTAATAATAAAATCGCCTTAGGTATATCGTTTTAAAAAAACCATCCTGTTTAGTAGATAATATTCTTAACGGTATATAAAATGCTAAAAAATACAGCTTTTTTTCCAGGATCACCGACGCATTCCCACACTGCGAGATACATATAGCGGTTCTATTATGGCCGAAATAGTTATCGTTTACAATCACACCACTAAACCCCTACTCAAGAATTTAAGATTTATATTTCCTTTTGTTGGAGGTAGAAAATGTGTGTGAAATGGTCTTGATAATTAAGTTATAGTTCTCTAGAAAAAAACACAATCCAAGATATCTCACGCCACAAAAAGGATCGTGGCACCAAACTTCAGGAGCTTAAAGTCGAGAGTATTTATGTTAAAAGGGAGACATAAAGCAAACTATAAAAAACAGATAAATTGGAATTGAAAATGTATATCTGACTTTCTTTCGAAAGCAATACTTTATGTTGAGGATTTCAACTGCTGGGCAGTAATATATATCTATATATTCTAGACTAGCCGATTTGATTCAATGCTTGCAATATATCATTCACAATATATTTTTCACATATAATTGAAGACTTGTGAATGATGAGTCTATAGATCCGATTTTGTTCGAAACTCACTTCCCTTCGATTCTAATACTTTAAAATAGCCCCATCGTTTAAGATAACAATGGGCCGAATGGGGTCCACAGATTCACAGCTAAATCTCATCAAATGTTGTCTACTTCTGTAGCTTTGCATTAGTTAAGAATGGAAACACTTATCATTCTTAACGCCATTCACGACCATCTTGAACGATTTTGCTACAAAATGGGTTCGTAAATTGTTTCTGACCTTAGTGTTATTGACTTCCACCCTTATGCTTTTTATATAAGGCTGAAAAACCAGAAGAGGATTTTCCTTGTTATCGGTTATGGAATAAAAACACACATTTATATTATCTTCAAAAAATATACAACAAAAGAAACACAGTAATTAAAAAAGGCTGGACGCAGCAGGCGCGTTATGGAAGTGAATTTTCATAAAAAATGTTTTTACTACCAAATATGCAAGCAGGCATCAATTGGTCACCAGCATAACCTGATATAGTAGAAAAAATGTACCATATTTTACCAAAATAACTTATTGTTTGAAAATGTACAAACATTTTCCAAAAATTAACTTAAAATGCTCTCGAGAAAACTCGTTTCCTAGCCGACGAACCTTAGGTTAATAGCAAATTGAGTTATAGAATTTTGAATCATTTAATGAAAATTCGCTACCGAAACGCACTTACTGCGTCTTGATTTTTTTTTTACAAACATGCATCATATTTCGATGAAAAATGCAAAAATGTAAGAATACATGTTCAAAAAAAGCTGTAGATAACACCAACGACTTATGGCCCCCCTGTGATTGTCAAACTACTTTTATAGGATGCAGCTCAAGACACCCTACAAGTAACGTACACAATTTTTTCTCGTATCTTGCATAATAAAAATCATATTGAGCTTTACCGTACAAATGCGTCACTCTGTATATATGTAAGCAGAAAGTTAACCCGGATATCGATTCTAAGGGGCCTAGTTTGCGCTCATTTGAAGAAATCTTTTTAGAATTCACAAAATTATAGACCGTAAAACCATAAACTTAACGGAAACTACTTCCAGAGCATCAGAGAAGGGGTCTATTTGGAATGAATTTTCTGGAAAAGTTTTAGTAAATAGAAGGGCAATGATGGTTGAAGCTGAACCTTAAGGGTTGGCAGAATACTTTTTACATAATCCGTATTTCTTTCTGGTTTACTGCCTAAATTTTCCCAATTTTGACGCTTCAAGCCGCGACATTGACGTTTTGGGGACAACCCCAAGTTTTTTCTTTAAATGCCTATAACTTTTTTATTTTTAAATTTACAGACCTAAATTTTGGTAAATGATTCACACTTTATAATACAAATACCCCTACGAAATCTGGTAATTCGCGCTCATTTGATGAAATTTTTCCTAAATTGAAAAGTCGGGGTCTCCTCATTAGGGATTTTTTTTTAAGAAATTCTACGACTGTATTATGGAACGGTTTCAATAAGTTTCAATACGTTAGGGCAAGAACAAACAACCAGATATTCTATTCAAATTGAATTAAGTGTCAAAAGTTTTCATCTTTTCTTTATAAAATTATTTTGTTACAAGAACTCGGTAAAAAATTCATCGGAATAATAACAATTGATCACGGTAAAGGGAAAGGAGACTAAAAAAAAAATCATAAAAGGTGAAGTCACTAACTAGGATTAAAACTCGTCAAGTAGGACTCGACTATCGGATGTACAGGGCTCAGCTGATTCGGCCACGCTCGTCATGGCAGACTAGCAGGTATATCCAGAAATATGTTGTTTGTATAACGTCTTTTCCATTTACACCGAACAATTTTTATTTACAATGGATTTTTTGCTCATATTTGAACGAAATGAAGGAAAGTAACGAATTAGACACAGATCTAGGAGCTTGTTGGTCATTTCCTGTCGTACTTTTTACACACGTTCGTACTTCTACCATAATTATTCATTTTGATATTTTAACTTTGTTTCATCAGATTTAATTAATTAAAAAATCAGTTACCACTAACTTTTTGTCCTTTCACTTAGAGATCTGAATTTTGGTAGATAGGGTACCCTCTAAGACAGAAGCCAGAGTACCAAATTTGGTTGCGCTTACTTTGTTATTTTAGGAGATATACATTTTTTGTTAAAAAAAAAACAAAATTTTCCGGGAGAACTTTGGCCGATTCTCGTAGCTTACGAACTTGTCCAAGCCACTTGCAAAAGCAACGTATATACCAAATTAGATCAAAATAGGCTTATTATTTTTTGAGTTATCGGTATATATATATATATATATATATATATATATATATATATATATATATATATATATATATATATATATATATATATTTGTGTGTGTGTATAAACATCAAAAAACTTACGCTGACCCTGGATATGTATTCTAGGGGCTTAGTTCGGGCTCATTTCTTTAAAAAAAATTCTTTGCACGTAAATCGGTCTGTTTCGTTTTCAGTGCGCCACCTGTATACAGTGATGTGTTTTATTTTTATGCGAATAAAATTGTTTACTCAAACTAGGCAGTTACAGTTGACTTTCAATATTGATGGAGGAGGTTATAAGGTAGTAGTCCGGTGTATACACTTGCAAATAGGGAGGTACATACCTTCATTTATTTGTAGTTACTTCTTAGTTCTGATATAAGGAGATCCGGTTTTTACGAGATATTATTGCTGGTCTCTTGACTCCTCGTTAAATCAGAAATCTACTGTATTAATTTTATTCCATAGCTGCAGTCCACCCTGTATATATTTTTGATTTTATCATAATCTAGTCGACTACGGCTTCTTGCATCGACTAGGTATATACTAAGAATTGAAGATTAAGATTTTCATTTTAAACACAAAATTTTTTAATTTATGTATAGTGTGTACCTCCCTGTATATGCGTTATATCATTCAGTGCTCTCAAAACCACTTCCATTTCTATGTATATCACCACTGCATTTAGTGTTATTGCTATGCGGTAAAAAAAAAGAAGTACTATCTATATTCTTGAAGAAAGTTATTTTATCACAATTACTGCGTTTATTTTATATTATCTCCACATCTTCGGTATCCAATACTTCTATGTGTATAATGAAAATAGATTTCCATGTGCCCAAAGGACTTGTACATTACTATGCAGGGCAGAAATCAGCAAAGATTTATACGACAGGTTGACCTCTTGAGACTTCCTAACCTTCGAAATAAATATATTTACAACCCCTACCAAGTACAGCGGAAGATAATTTCTAGTAACTCTGGAATAGATTGTTCCATTTCGAAATTATCGGGGGTGTCAATAGTGTGTATCGCAAATAAAAGTTTATGGTTTAAAATGTTGGTTGTGTTGATGATTGTTCTAGGAAACTTATTGATTCGATATTATATGCAATTGAACAATACTGCCTTTCCAAAGAAGTGGTAGTAATAGTAACTATTATTAATTCTTTATTGAAAATCCAATCCGATTAAAAGAAATATCGTTTGAACAGCAACTTAAAATCACGGTCTACTGTAATAAACGCAGCAAGTGTGTTATGGTAGCGAATTTCCATTAAAATGTTTTTAATAGCAAATATGTCTTTTTTTTCAATGAAAGCATGCATCAAATTTGGTTATCAGTATAATATCTATAGTAAAAACAATGTATCATATTTTACAGCAAGTGTGTTATGGTGGAGAATTTTCATTAAAATGTTTTTAATAGCAAATATGTCTATTTTTTTCAATGAAAGCATGCATCAAATTTGGTTATCAGTATAATATCTATAGTAAAAACAATGTACCATATTTTACAGCAAGTGTGTTATGGTAGAGAATTTTCATTAAAATGTTTTTAATAGCAAATATGTCTTTTTTTTCAATGAAAGCATGCATCAAATTTGGTTATCAGTATAATATCTATAGTAAAAACAATGTACCATTATTAATCAAAATATTTTTATTATTTGAAAGAGTACCCTACCCTAAAATAGCTATCTATCAGATTATCATATTTATTAAGATTAGCAATACTTTTAGGAGGTTGACAGATCTGGATGTAGCTTGATACTCATGTTCTTTTTTAGTGAATTTTCTTTAAAAAAATTCACTAATGAGGAGATCCCGACTTTCGAATTTTGAAAAAATTTCTTCAAATGAGCGCTAATTAGGACCCCTGGAACCCAAATCCGAGGTCGGTTTCAGACTTTATATGTTTATATATATATATATATATATATATATATATATATATATATATATATATATATATATATATATATATATATATATATATATTTATATATTTATGTGTCACACCTAAAACTAAAAAAATAATGGACCGATTTTGATAAAACTTGGTGAGTACCTTCCTTTCATAAGTGGCCTGGAACCCAAATCCGAGGTCGGTTTCAGACTTTATATGTTTATATATATATATATATATATATATATATATATATATATATATATATATATATATATATATATATATATATATATATATATATATATATATATATATATATATATATATATGTGTCACACCTATAACTAAAAAAATAATGGACCGATTTTGATAAAACTTGGTGAGTACCTTCCTTTCATAAGTGGCTTGGATAAGTTCGTTAGCCAGGAAAATCCGCCAAAGTTCTCCCGGAAAATTTTGTGTTTTCTTTCGAAAAGAATCGAAAAAAATTTATTTCTCCGGAATTAACAAAGTAAGGGCAACCAAATTTCACAGGCGAGTTTATATCATTATGGGTAAAATACCTACGAAAATTTAGCTCTTTAGGTTTAAGGAACAAAAAGTTACAGGCATTTAAAGAACAATAAATTTGGGTTTTCCTCAAAACGTCAAAATCGCGATTTTAAACGTCAAAATTGGTGAGTACCTTCCTTTCGCAAGTGGCTTGAATATGTTCGTTAGCCAGGAAAATCCGCCGAGGTTTTCCCGGAAAATTTTATGTTTTCTTTCGAAAAAAAATTATATCTCCAAAATTAACAAAGTAAGGGCAACCAAATTTCATACGCGGGTTTATATTATTATAGGCAAGTTACCTACCGAAATTTAGCTCCGTAGCTTAAAGGACAAAAAAGTTACAGGCATTCAAAGAAAAATACATTTGGCTTTTCCTCAAAACGTCAAAATCGCGATTTTAAACGTCAAAATTGGTAATATTTAAGCAATTAACCTGACACTAATATGAGCTATGGAAGGAAAATGTCTCAAGAATAATGTTTTACAAAGCCTGAAGTCTTAGTTTCAATCGTCATTGTCCTTCATTTTACTAAAATATTCCCAGAAAATTCATTTCAAATAGACCCTTTCTCTGATGCTTAGGCTGTCGGTTTAGTTAAGTTGATGCTTTCGCTGTAGGTTTAGTGAAGTTTATGGTTTAACGGTCTATAATTTTTAGCTAATTTTTGTAGAACAAATTCGTTACTGCATTTTAGCATATTTTATCGAAATATGATGCATGTTTGTAAGAAAAACTCTGGACACAGTAAGTGCGTTTTGGTAGCAAATTTTCATTAAATCCTCCAAATTTCAATAACTCATTTGCTATTAACGTAAGTTTTGTTGGTTAGGAAACCAACATTTAACTGTATTTTTCGGAAATTTTTTGTATAAACGCAGCAAGGGCGTTTTGGTTGCGAATTTTCATTAAATGTTTCAAATTTCAATAACTCAATTTGCTATTAACCTAAGGTTCATTGGCTAGGAGACCAGTTTTCTCAGAAACATTTCAAATTTATTTTCCGAAAAGTTTTGTACATTTTCAAATAATTATTTTGATAAAATATGATACACTGTTTCTACTATATAGGTTATAGCGGTAACCAAATTGATGCCTGCTCGCATTAGAGCGATATATTTGTAATCAAAAACATTTTTATGAAAATTCACTTCCATAACGCACTTGCTGCGTCCAGAGTTTTTCTTGTTTTTTTTGCACTGCCTGGAGTCCTATATTTGTGGGCTCCCCAGACTAGTGCCAGGTAATATGGAAATTTAGATATCTAGATAATCGTTAGTAAGAATTAATAGTTTATGCAGACGCCAAAAGAAAGAAGATATTAGGGAGGGATTTCTCTTCAATCAAACAGATATGTTAATGTAACAATGTATATAAATTCATTCATATAAATTAAATTTGGAATGACAAACAAAATGAAATAAAAATAGTTGGTAAATCTCAAATAAACATTGATTGCACACAAATAAAAAATCAGATAAACAGCAAGAACTTCAAGAAAAATAAATTAGCAATACACTTACATATGACAACACAATAAGATAAAGATGGTTACATGTTACTAAAATACTGATGCTAGCCACTTGAGCTCTGTAGGTAAGATAAAATACTGTATTTTACAACTAAAAAGCAAACACAAATTATTAGGTAAATCATCTGACGTTTGTCAATCAGTTTGATTAATTTTTTAATAAATTTTTACTGGCCAGTTCTTTGAGTGAGGCTCCAATATATATATATATATATATATATATATATATATATATATATATATATATATATATATATATATATATATATATATATATATATATATATATATATACAGGGTGTTCAAATAAGGGCACGGACCGGCTATATCTCGAAAACCGTCACAGCTGCAGCTTTCGGAAAAAAATTAGCATAAGTAAAGTGGCCATGAGAAAATGTTGGAAATTATTTTCAGCTTCCTAAATCTGCCGCTAGGTGGCGAAAATGCCATGGCATACCTAAAATCATTAATTTCTCGAAAATCTTGACGCATAACATAAACTGGTTTTAGGTAATTTGTAATGAACGTTCACTTACCTACAACTTCTGTTAAAAAAATTTTTTCCTTATAGACCAGTGGCGGAGGTAAGGGGCGAGGATTTTTTTTATAAACAAATGCCTATAACTTGATAACCAGTAGAGGTAATTTCAAGATTTTTGGCTTGTTGGAAAGAGATCTCATAAGAAATTCCATGTATTAGTATTTTAAATTCACAGTCACACATGCACAAAATATAGAGGGCGTTAAAGTAGACGAGTCTAGTTTTATTAAATTTTATGAAAAATTTCAAATGGCAGCATAGTATTATAATATAACTATCGAAAAGTAGATGAAGTTAGAAAGAACTCAGTGAAAACCCAAAACGAATATGTTTTTCCGTTTCAGAGAAAACTCGAATTTTATGTATTTTGGTGCTTATTATGCCATTTCTCAAAATTAAATATGAATATAGAAAAATCTCTATAGAATATTTGTTTTCAGGCATCGTTATACAAATTAACATAGTTACCAATAACAATTAATCACTTTAATATGAAATATATTTATTACCTTATCATAAAACTAAGATACAAGAGGCAATAATCGAATTTAAGGTTATATTCGTAAATTAAGTGATTGTATTATGAAAACGAAACTATATGAATGTAAAACACCTAAAATTTAACTAACATATAATTATTTACAAATGTTCAAACTGCTGTCCGTTTTTATGTATACATTTAACTAATCTCTGACGAGTAGAGGCTACCGCCGTTTGAACTTCAGCCGTAGATATGCTATTAACAGCAACTTGTATCCATCATATTTTCTCTAGTCGTTTTTAGAGTTTGATATACCAAATCTTTCACTCTCCCCCATAAATAAAAATCTATGCAAGTCAAATCAGGTGATCTGGGTGGCCATGGAAATAAGCTTCCTCTTTCTATCCACCGATTTGGAAATTGAACAATAAGATATTCGCGTACAATTTGCGCGAAGTGTGCTGGACACCTGTCATGTTGCAACCACATTAGTAATCTTGTTTCTAGGCAAATGTCTTCCAATAACATTTTTAAGCTTTAAGTTAAAAAAAATTTAAATACAGATCTCCGTAAAAAAATATGGTCCAACAAATTTCCCTTCAGCTATACCACACCATACGTTTAGAGTCCATCGATTTTACCGATCTAATTCTCTCATCCAATAGGGATTACTGTCCGACCAATAGTGCATATTATGGAGATTTACTTATCCACAATTTGAAAATGTTGCTTCATCTGTCCATAGTATTTGGGATAGAAATCGTGGTGTTTCTTCTAGGATGCTCAGCATCCAATGGCAATAATTCAGTCTGTGGTCACAATCAGCTTCATTTAGCGCCTGATGCAATACTATGTGATATGGGTGCATATTATGGTCTTTTAAAATATTGTATACAGATCCTACAGTCACACCTAAGTTTCTAGAAATTTGTCGTACACTAATATGTGGATTTGTGGTAACAAGAGCAATTACATTAGTAATGTTTTCTTCATTTCTAATCCTACGAGCTCTGACTTGTCTCCCGGTGTGCCTTACAGATCCAGTTTCCCGCATATATCTTGCAATGCGACTAGACACCTCTCTTGAGTAATGTCTCTATGGGGGTACCTTAATACATATTCTCGTGATGCGATAACAGAATTCCAAAAACATTGTAAATAAATTTCAAACATATCAGATGCTTCCTCGTTGGAATAAGACATCCTGAAAACGTAAAATACTAACTAACAATAAAAAACACACAGAAACACTACAAATAATTAATAAGATCAGTAATAAATTGAACATAAGATTTTGACGTCTATAAAACAAATTCTTTCAATTGTCTTACCTTCGCTGACAACACATGCACCACATTGATTGAAGTACAAAACTGCATATGAATTTTACATGCGTATTAACAAGTGTAGTAGACAATGCTTGTATTTATTACTATATTATGATAGAGACATGTATGGAATGAATTTTCAAAATAAATACTTAGCATTTTCTCTAAACGCCTAATGAAAAGTGTTTCGTTTTCATAATATTAATTAATTTTTTCATGACTTCTCCATTACTTCTGTATTGTAATTTTAATAAAGTAATAAATTTATTTCATTTTAAAGTGATATAAATGCTATTGGTAAGTACGTTAATTTGTATAACGATTGTAATGAAGTTTGAGTTCATTCCGTGTCCGTGTCCACTTGGCAGACATGGTATTCTAATTTAAAGTAGATACCTTCAGGGATATAATCAAATAATATTTATCGTATTTTGCTTTAGTGCGTAGGGTGTACAGATGTTAGTTAACTTTTAGGTGTTTTACATTCATATAGTTTCGTCTTCATAATACAATCACTTAATTTACGAATATAACCTTAAATTCGATTATTGCCTCTTGTATCTTAGTTTTATGATAAGGTAATAAATATATTTCATATTAAAGTGATTAATTGTTATTGGTAACTATGTTAATTTGTATAACGATGCCTGAAAACAAATATTCTATAGAGATTTTGCTATATTCATATTTAATTTTGAGAAATGGCATAATAAGCACCAAAATACATAAAATTCGAGTTTTCTCTGAAACGGAAAAACATATTCGTTTTGGGTTTTCACTGAGTTCTTTCTAACTTCATCTACTTTTCGATAGTTATATTATAATACTATGCTGCCATTTGAAATTTTTCATAAAATTTAATAAAACTAGACTCGTCTACTTTAACGCCCTCTATATTTTGTGCATGTGTGACTGTGAATTTAAAATACTAATACATGGAATTTCTTATGAGATCTCTTTCCAACAAGCCAAAAATCTTGAAATTATCTCTACTGGTTATCAAGTTATAGGCATTTGTTTATAAAAAAAATCCTCGCCCCTTACCTCCGCCACTGGTCTATAAGGAAAAAATTTTTTTAACAGAAGTTGTAGGTAAGTGAACGTTCATTACAAATTACCTAAAACCAGTTTATGTTATGCGTCAAGATTTTCGAGAAATTAATGATTTTAGGTATGCCATGGCATTTTCGCCACCTAGCGGCAGATTTAGGAAGCTGAAAATAATTTCCAACATTTTCTCATGGCCACTTTACTTATGCTAATTTTTTTCCGAAAGCTGCAGCTGTGACGGTTTTCGAGATATAGCCGGTCCGTGCCCTTATTTGAACACCCTGTATATATATATATATATATATATATATATATATATATATATATATATATATATATATATATATATATATATATATATAATCCTATGTGAAATTTCTGCATTAATTATTGAAAATAAGAGATATTGAAGAGAATGTACAGGTTAAATATTTCACAGACAAAATTTACTAATTGCAATTTCAAAAACTATGTGTTTAAATTTACAGATAAAATTCAACAGATTAAACATGAAATTTACAATTGTCCCTATAGCACCTCTCTGACACAGTTCAAGTTCGAATTTGTTTAAGTTATTTCGGAAACTTCAAGTTACGAGGCTTCAGATATTGAATTGTTTGCATGAAAATTTTTGCCGGTTCAGAGAAAAAAAAGCAGTTACACAGACTCACCCAATGCTCCTGTATTGAGTTACCTGATGACCCTATGACGATGCCTTTCAAGTGGGATCAACTATGAGCACCTAACACAGGTTAGCACACTCCAATTTGGTTGGTGGACTTCTTGCTCCAATATTAGGAAACCATTTGACAACTACGTCGATGTTCTGAATTCGCTTGACGGAAACTTTGCAAATCGCAATTTAAAACGTGAATTGACCCAAGTGAAATTCACTGCCAATTGACCTAAATTTCGGTAATAACCAGGAAGTCTTTCTGATTAAGGCAAGAAATCAACAGGTCGGAACAAGGAACCACAACTAAACTCGCGTTTTTATGCTGAATACGATGTTCATTTAAACTCGAAAATCGTTTAAATTACTTTAAACAGTCACTGACAATAATCATTAGGTAGTACAGATAACAGAAAGGATGTTATCACCCCCTCTTAAGATAATTTAATAGCCACCGAAACAAAGGGGTGTTCACTCGACGAACGCTCGGCTCCTCGCTAATGTGTCGAGTTATGCAATTCCTAACCGCTGCACGTAAAAGTTCTTACCGTGACCGTTGGTGGCTGTGCGCGAGCTCTCTCTAGCCTCCATTCTTTGAATGAGATAAAACGAGACCTCCAATCGGTGGCGAATTCACGACGTCGTTTATACACACCTCCACAATAATGGACTCGTTCGTTCGTTTGGTAACCGATTTTCTATATTTAAACATAATTACGTCAGCTTCTGTTATTCACCTAGAATCTCAGGACAATAGCGATATTCATTTTCCCCAACAAAAATTCAACGTTTTTCAATATTCAGATTTCGACGTATATTATAGGGAATTCAGTACGGTTCTTACGATACAGAATTTCTTAGCGAATTTTCATCAAAATTATGTTGAAACCTAAAACTTAAAATATTTATTATAGATAGGGTTTTTGGTATTATTTAGATACTTGTGGGCTTTCAAAGTGTATTTTGAGCCAGTAATGATTGCAGATAAGAAGTGAATTGTTAGAACTTCCATTTATTTCGTCCTCGAGTTTTCTTTCGTGCGCCAGCTTTCGGAAACGGCCAAAGCTGCTCAGGTGATTTGATATCGGACAATGAAGAACCAGAAGTTCTTGGTAAGCAAGACTGGCGATTTTGAAGCAGCTTTTGTGATCAATGGACCTGTTGCAAATGAAGATGATGGGGTGGTTGAAGATGGTGGGGTGTGTGGAGGTGAAATAGTTCCATATAAGGGCCGAATACTGATTTTTTGTGGTGGTAATAGTCTGTCTGTAACATATGATAACCAAAAATCTTCATCTGTGGACACGTTGGAATTAAATGGCTCTATTCCACTAATTAAAAACCCTTTTATTATGTTGGCTGGTATAAACGCCAAAGGGAATGCTTTTCCCACATTTTCAGCGATGTCATAAATCTTGCTAAAGTTGCTCATGATGTCCCAGCAGGCACTGTTGTACCGACGTTTAAGTGGACCAGAAACTGTCATATCCAGGGACTGAAGCTTGTGGCTACGATGAGGCGGGAATGTAATTAAAACAATCACATAATCGTTTGCGTAATTCAAAGCCCTAATACTGGTATGACTTTCATGCCCATCTGGGATTATGAGGTTTGGATTCTCCCTAGTGGGCCGTTCACAACCAACAAAATGCTGTAAAAGATTTAAAAAAAATTCCGTTGGTCCAACCTAAATCGCTTACCCTTCCGGCACTGCGTGGTGGTGCTTCTTTGAGAAAATAATTATGAAAATTCTTTCTTGGAAATATAAAATACGGAGGCACAGATTTTCATAACGCAAATTTGGGCCACAAGCTATCCGCGCACAGCGCTGGTCACCTGACCAATTTGTTTCTTGCCAGTCTGCGCTAAAACCTTAGGTGGCTTATGAACGGTAGTTAATCCCGTTTCGTCAAGGATATAAACATCTTGAGGACCTAAATGAAATTTTCTCTTAATCTCGGCCAAGTTGTCAAAGAAGACCTGCACATCTGCCTTATTAAAGCTAGTTGCTCGGCTTAACAAAATTTGTTAAAGGGTTCGTAGAGATAGTTTATGGCGCTTCCTAAACTCAGCAAGCCAGTCTTCACCGGTCATTTTATCTTGTGCCCAGTTTCTCAAGATTTTTTTGTTATTTGCAACGGCAAATTCATGTGAAAGTCGCCTTGTGGCCATTTTTGTCAAGCCGTAATAAATATTGAAGGAAGTCTTGATATAATCAACAAGTTTTTCTTCATTTGCAAACATTTTTAGATGGTCATTGTAAGGTCTCAAACTTACCATTGCCAGATCACCAGCCTGCCTACCTTTTTCAACATACCTCGTCAAAGTAGTCCTGGGAATTTGGAAACTAGCACTTGCTCTTCGAACTGAAATGCTGCCACCCAAAACAGAAGCAAACGCATTTTGTAGTTCTTCTTCACTGTAAGAAGAACGATTTTCTGTTGTTTGCTCTCGTTTTCTAGGCATTTCCTGACAGAAAGGTGAATTTGTGAGCTCGTGGTTAACTGGTCCACGGTCATATTAACTTCCCCCAATTAACCCCCAATTGCATCCTTACATTCTTTAAAGCTTTTGCTGCATTTATTTCTTAATTAAGAACGGAATATTATGTAGACACGAAAGTAAGATTTCAATCAAACAAGCCCAACAATAGTTTAGATTGATTAACTAATATCTTAGATTATACAACTATTCAAACTTATAATTACATACTTACTTTTCAATGAAATCACTTCACCTTATTTACAACTACAATGAAACCCCAAGATACGCACGCCATATTATCTAAAACAGTGCTACCAACTTCTAACCTTACATGCTTTATATTTGGCGCCAATTTCAAACATTTTTACCACAGAATATTGGACTAGACCAGTTAACCCCATGGACTAGTTAACCCCAGGTTCCCCTAGTCTACAGCTTTTTTAGATGCTATTTTACGTATTTTCTAGCGTGTTAAAGTCACCCCTGCAAGGTATTTCAGCCTCTCGCAAGATAACAATAGCCACTTCATACAATGTATATAAGAAGTACAGATCCCGATTCAACACCCAAGGTCGCTGACGAATGGGTTAATTAAAAGCAGCGCAATAAGAAGAATAGACTATTCATAAATGGGTAAACAACTAGACCTTCAATTCAGCAACCAGCCACCTGCTAGGATCACCTTCAAGACTGCAACTTAGGTGGAAACCGCCTCTCGGTCCACGCCCCACCAGAGACTATATATGGAAGTTACCAGACCACAGACGAACATTCCTACATTGTTATTGCTTGAGTCTCTTTTAAATTGTCATAATTTATATTTATCATTTTTTTATTATTATTCATAAGTATTTTATGTAACTATAATCAATAAATTCTTTTAAAAAGTCAAGTGTGTTAACAAGAAAGTTAACTGGCGCAGTCGGTAGGATAGTGCTGAAGAACCAAGAGTATATTGATTCTTTGCGTTTCAACGCTTAACAGCCAAAGAACCGATCAAGAGAGACGTCATGAAGACAGCAGCAATAGCATCGATTCTGTAAGTTGTTTGCTTCCTTTATTTCCTATATATATATATATATATATATATATATATATATATATATATATATATATATATATATATATATATATATATATATATATATATATGTGTGTGTGTATATATGTGTGTATATATATATGTGTATATATATATGTGTATATATATATATACTGTATTTCCTCATATATTGATAATATTATATGTCTGATAGCGATATTGATAATTTAGAACATTTGGAATATAGATTAAGAAATATTAGTATTGGCGAAATTGATATTGTAGAACAACCGGATATAAATAATTCTAGAAACAATTTAAATATGGCAAATCAATTCCAAGAGTTTTACCTTAAAGCAATCCCCGAATTTAACGGACAACCTGAAAATGTAGGGAACTTCTTAAAAGCTTGTGATCTAGTAATGAACCAATTCTATGATGCAGATAATCCAAATTTATATCTAAACCATTTTCTATTAAATTATATTCAAACGAAACTAATTGCACAAGCCAGGTTAATTATTAACACTAAAATTATAAACACATGGGTAGACTTAAGACGGGCAATTGTTGAGAACTTCACCGACCAGCGAGATGAAATTAGCTTACTAGGCGAATTATTAACACTGAAACAGACATAACGAGGATGCCTTAGCGTTCAGTAATCGTTGCAGACACATTGAACAATTACTCATCTCTAATTTAATATCTAATGAACGTAACGAGGGAATTTTAGGATTAAAACAAAACATGTACAGACAACAGACACTGAAAGCGTTTATCGGTGGATTAAAAAACCCCCTCGGTATGGTGGTCAGATCCACTCGACCGGACAGCATAGAACAAGCTTTAAAATTTATATTTTCCGAGGAAAATTATGAATATAGGGACAGATTAATACAACGGTCAAATTTCAACAATAATAACAATAACAGGCACGACAAACAACAAAAACCAGTTTTCCAAAGAAATACCCCAAATTTTAACAATATTCAATTTCAAAAACCCTTCCAACAACAAAATTATCGTGCACCTTTTAACTATAATTCAAACAGACCCCAAATGTCTAGCCCACAATTTCAGGGCAACCCTTCAAATCAATATTCAATGAGAAGACCGACGTACAACCCTAATGACAATACTAGAAGATATCCACAGGCTATGGATGTCGGCAGCAACAACACGAGACATACTAATTTCAGCCGACAACAACCCTCACAAAATAGACGAAACAATTTTCCTTCCAACAATTTTCAAAAAAGACAAAATTTCATACCAGAAGAAATAAACTATAACGAAACGAATAATTCTTTTCCTTTCAATGAACTAGAAAGAAGACAACATTTCTTACCAGAAGAATTAAATTATGACGCAACATATAATGAACAATCACCCTCCGAATTATACGATGCACAGCATCAAAATTTTCCGATAGCAGGGAGCTCAAAAACAGAACCGTAATAGATATTAATAATTTTAACACAATATCCCAATTACCCTACGTAATAATAAAAGAACTACCCGGAAAAATACTGCTCGACTCCGGTAGTACGAAGAGCCTTTTAAACCCGTCCATAGCATATAACAACTTTTATAATAAGATTTACAATCACCCGTTTTTAATTAAAAGTGCTCATGGTTATTCCAGCCATAATAATCGAGCCAGAATAATTTTAAACTCACTAACGGACAGTGAGCAAGAGTTTTGCCTATTTGAATTTAACAAAAATTTCGTAGCTCTTATTGGAATTGACTTTTTGATAAAAAATCAAGCGAACATTGATTTTAAAAACCAGAGACTCAATTTAAAAAATCGAAGCATTAAGATAAACTTCCCTCATACAAGGGATCATGAAGATAAGATGGGTAGTAATAGTAGTAGCAATAACAATCGGATAAGTAGGCTCATCAAAGCAAATGATGAAATGAATCACCTTAACGTAAGTAATACAATAGACAGAAGCACTATTGCACTTGAACTCGAACTAGGAAAGCGTAATCAGCCATTAAATGATGACGATAGAAGGTTACAACAAGTAACAAAGGACACAGGAGAAAACTTCACCCATAATAAATGTAAACGGGATCAAGTTTCATTAAACACATATGAATATCGTCGAAATAAAAATGTGAGTGATACGAGGACGATACAAAAAGATATAACGGAGCAAATTCAAAATAAACCAAATAGGATATTAAATAATTCTTACGATCACCAGAATTATAATAATAATTATACGGGGAGTGTACAAAAAAATATTACAGAGAAAATTAGGTTAGATGTCTTGCACAAGCCTCGACAAAAAGCGAGCAATGCAGACAGTATAATGAAATATGTATATTCAATGTGTAAAGAACACAATAAAATCGACCAACCCGTTAAAATCGAAGAGTTTATCCCAAATACAAAAGCACCTTGTTACAGGGCGGTTATTCCGAACAAAATAAAATATACAGGCGCCATGCAAAATGATAAGTTAAGTAATAATTTGATTCAGGTAGAGGACTACCATCGGCAAATAGGTACGGAACCAATTTCAGAAATAATAAAATCAGAAATCAATAACGAAAGGAAATTCTCACACAATAAGGTTTACAAGTCGGAAGTAAATCCCGTAAATATGGAAACTCAATCAAAATTAAATAATATAAATAAACCAGAGAAAATCATGAAGATAAACGACAATGAAATTAACGACGCAATAGTTTTATTTCACGAAAGTAAGAGAGATCACAGAAATGCGAAGGAGACATATTTAAGAATGAAAACTAAATTTCTTTTTCCAAAAATGAAACAAAAAATCAAAGCTTTTATTAGAGCTTGCCAATATTGCAACAACGAAAAAAATAATTCGTTCCAACTAAATAGATTAAACAAACAGTCCGATTATATCACCTAGCTAAGTCGAACCTAGAAATTCGGATAATCGACAAACGAGACATGACGTAAGAAACTGACTAATAAATCCATAATACTAAACGACAAAACTGACGAACAGACGATCACCAATTTACGTAATGTTCACCTTGCAGGTTCATTCTCTTCACCAGAGTAAAACCACAATTAGAAGACCTAACAGACAATCCAGGCATACTGCCACGCAAACTGGGACAAGCCTTTTCAGAAAACGATAAATGGAGAATGATTCATATACATGACCTAAGACAACTATACGACGACTTTAACAGACTAAAAACTTACTTTGACAACATAATAAGCGTAATGAATGCAGAATACAAGTTAGAATATAAAAATTTTATTTTAACAATCAATTTCACCATCAGCAATATTGATGACACATTTTGTCGAATATTTCCAAGAACGATTAGGAACAAAAGAGGTATAATAAACGGACTAGGATCGATATTCAAATCAATAACTGGGAACTTAGATGCAGATGACGGCGACAGAATATATAAAGCTCTTGAAATTTTGAGGAAAGATCAAAATCAAGTACATCAACTTTTTAGTTCACAGACATCCCTAATGATAGATGCTATAACAGAGTTCAATAAAACAATAGACAACCTGAACCATAACCAAGAAGCCATAGTAGCGAGAATAAACGATTTGGAATATACAATAGATAGTCTAAAAAGCGACCAACTGACAAATTTTCATAGAGTAAAACATTTGGAATTACTCACTCAAATCAGTTATTTATTAAATAATGTACTAAACATGATATTAACAACAGAAAATGCAATTACTTTTTCAAAATTGAACACGTATCATACGTCAATACTGAAACCGAAATTTATATCAAAAGAATTAGAAAATATTGAAAACCATATCTCAAAATCAAGATTAATAACAAAATCCGACATTTCACTTTACGAAAAAATATTTAACATAAAAACCGTTCAAATTGATTTTAAAATTATATTCCAAATAGATATACCCTTAGTAGACAAATCAGATTATATTTATTATCAATTGTATGCATTACCAGTCCCTAAAAATCCATATACCTTCAGAATGATTGTCCCTAGAACCAAGTACCTAATCCTTAGCAGCAAACACTACGCTTACAGAAACGAAAAGTGTAGGAATCTAAAAGACCAGACATACTTTTGTGAAAATGACAACCCGACAGCACTTAACGAAAACAACCCATGCGAAATTAAACTGATCAACTTCCAGAAACCGATAAACAATTGCAAGCAAGAACTTGTCAAAATAACAAAAACAACAGTCTCTAAATATGGCAATACCCAATACATAATAGTGGCACCCGAAGAAACGAAAATCAAACTTAGCTGCGAAAAAAATGAAGAAACCAAAATAATCAGCGGAACAAAACTGGCGACTCTGAAACCCAAATGCCAACTTATCATCAATAACGAAAAATTTAGTTCAGTACAAATGGCATCGGAAACACAACAATCATTCGATCTCCCAAACATCGAATTGGTAACAAATAAAGCACCCATATTCTCAGACAAATTACCAGAACTAAAATTAGAAAATGTCCAACTGCACGACTTGAACAATATCAAATCCCAGTTACAATCCATCAATGGCAAAATTCCAGGAACCATCGATTTGCCCATATACCAGCCTAGTGTATGGACAATTATACTATACATTGTGATAATAATAACAATAATCACAATAACTTCAAGATACTTCTGGCAGAAATCAAAAACGAAAACTGCTGACTCCAAACCAATTACTGGATTCCCGATGACTATTCGGAACGAACCATAGGCTTCGTTCTCTAAAGGATGGAGGAGATAACAATAGCCACTTCATACAATGTATATAAGAAGTACAGATCCCGATTCAACACCCAAGGTCGCTGACGAATGGGTTAATTAAAAGCAGCGCAATAAGAAGAATAGACTATTCATAAATGGGTAAACAACTAGACCTTCAATTCAGCAACCAGCCACCTGCTAGGATCACCTTCAAGACTGCAACTTAGGTGGAAACCGCCTCTCGGTCCACGCCCCACCAGAGACTATATATGAAAGTTACCAGACCACAGACGAACATTCCTACATTGTTATTGCTTGAGTCTCTTTTAAATTGTCATAATTTATATTTATCATTTTTTTATTATTATTCATAAGTATTTCATGTAACTATAATCAATAAATTCTTTTAAAAAGTCAAGTGTGTTAACAAGAAAGTTAACTCGCAGAACTAAGTCGTGCAGTCGCATAGCAAGTGTTCCGTTCTGTCTGCTGCTTCAGTGTAGTTCTCACTGTCCACCTTACCCATCTTCATACGGTGACCTTACTAGGGAGTGCCCTGTGGCAAGTTTTTTGTAAATATTATCAAGTCGCTGCTGTTGAATTCACGAAACAGTTTAGACTTCTCTATTGATATGGTGATGAACTGTTTTACCTGCCTTAAGCGTAGAGTTTTATTTCCAGCGGGAACATCAGTAAAGTGTTTAGGAAGTAATAGTGCGGTGAATTTTCATGGTCTTATTTGTCAATAGCTTATTCGCTATTTACTCGTATTAATTAGAGAAACGCAACAAGCGTTGAAAATTCCTTAGATAGTTGTTAGAGCAAAGTGAAATGGTACGGAAACTAAAAAAGTCGATCGTAACATTGTATTGCAACCTATACTTATTCTACTAACACCACTAATATCAAGTGTCTAACTTTATTGTGTAAATTATTGCAAATCGCATTTAATTAACATAAAACAAAACAAAGAATACTTACTAGGGTGAGGATGACAAGTGTATTTCCAATAACAGCTAGCATAAATATGATAGCATAAAGCGGGATCTGTATCCTGCCGGACTCGTACCATTGCGGCAGGCTGGCCGGGGCTGGCTTCACAGAAGGTTGAAGCGACTTCGCTAAGTCAAGGAGGTAAACGCTCAACGTCTGTTCACTGGAGTTTGTCACGAACACGTCACTTAAATTGCCCGCCAGATCCATTCTTAATCCCGGATTATTATAAGAAACGCGACGTCTCCTCCATATGCTGCATTGCACAGGACCATTTAAAGCCGGTCACGTCTTTAGTTCATAAACTATCGCTTTTGTAGTGGAGCGAGTGCCACAATTTGTCTTAAGAATATTGTATAGCAGTTAGTTCGATGATCTGGAAGGAACTGCGTCGATTGCTGAAAATAAAGAAATAAAAACTATTAGATTCTACAACTATTGGTGGAATGCAACGTTTGTGACTATTCTAGAATGATACTGAGAACGTTTTCAAGCAACATTTAAAGTTAAATTGACATAAATACAATAGTTCATCGGCAGAAATCAATACACTACATTTACATGATTGTGATACTTTAATAAAATTCGAGCGCCTCTACAAGAAATAAAATGAAATGTTCTGGACGCTGCAAGTGCGATTGTAGCAAATTTTCATAAGAATAATAAATTATAAAGATTTCGCCTTGTACTAAAAGTTATAAAACAATACATTATTTAATTAGGAACGGTAAAAAATAGGGTAAAGAAAGGCAAGCAAAAACATGATCTCTAACATAAATATTTATACAGCAATTTGGATACCAAACTCAAACAAAATAGTTTATAAACGAGAAATATAGACAACAAAAAATACACTAGAAAGCGAAACATAAAAAGAATTGATATGGTTCATGCATTGAGGATGATTGTATGCTTGCAGAATGAGAAGAAGAACCCCCAAGACGAAGAGGCTACTGCCAAGCATCTGTTTGAAATGAATTTTCTGGAAACATTTTAGTAAAATGAAGGACAATGACGGATGAAACTAAGACTTGAGGGTTTGTAAAATATTCTTTTTGAGACATTTTATTTCCATAGCCCGTATTAGTTTCAAGTTATTTGCCAAAATGTTGCCAATTTTGACGTTTTAAATCGCAACTTTGATGTTTTGAGGAAAACCCCAATTTATTTTTCTTTAAATGCCTATAACTTTTTTGTCTTTCGACCTACAGAGCTAAATTTTGGTACGTAACTTACCTATAAGGATATAAAACAGCGTACCGGTTTCCCTTACTTTGTTAACTCCAGAAATATATTTTTTTTCTAAAGTAAACACAAAATTTTCCATGAAAACCTGGAGAGATTTTTCTGGCTAACGAACTTATCCACGCCATTTACAAAAGGAAGGTAATCACCAAATGTAATCAAAATCGGCCCATTATTTTTGAGTTATCGGAGTGATACACACACACACCTACACACACACACACACACACACACACATATATATATATATATATATATATATATATATATATATATATATATATATATATATATATATATATATATATATATATATATATATATATATATATATATATATATATATATATATATATATATATATATATATATATATATATATATATATATATATATATATATATATATATATATATATATATATATATATATATATATATATATAAACATATAACAATTGAAACTAACCCCGGATATGTGTTCTGGAGGGCCTAATTAGCGCTCATTTGAAGACATTTTTTCAAAATTCAAAAGTCGGGATCTCCTCATTAGTGGATTTTTTAAAGAAAATTCACTAAAATCAGCGGTGTCATCTAACGTCAACCAGACTTTATCTATAACATTTTGAGTTAACTAGAGCAGTTTTGACGACATTCTACCTGGTTCCACACCGAGATGGCGTCCCTGTCGTACATTTAACAATGTTATACACTCTGCAATGATGATGGCGTAACTTGCATTGTTTATATTTGTATCTACCATTTATTTAAATAGCATAGCAATGCAGGTAACGCCGTTTGTCTTTGTCCAACATTGTAGATATTGCATTACAGAATCTGAAGTGATGTCGAGGATTATTTTAATATTATTTTCTAATCACTTTATTATCCTTTGATCAAAAGACTTTATAATTGGTACACAACCACATCTGCCTAAGTTCTCTTAAGTTCTGAATTTTCGTTTCAATCACTTAAACAATTTGAGAGATATCGCGTATTGAAAAATATTTTTTTAATTTTTTGTTGAGAAAAGTTGGCCGCTAAGATATGATGAACGAACCTATCCAAGCGATTAACAAAATAAGGATAAATCTAAAATTTCGTCCGGATCAGTGAAGTACTTTTTGAGTTATCAGTTGGATACATACATACATACATACATATATATATATATATATATATATATATATATATATATATATATATATATATATATATATATATATATATATATATATATATATATAATTTTACTCTTAATAAAAGCACCTTTTCTTTTGAGCCACCTGCCACTTAGTAGTGTTGTTTTTACAGCAGGTCAGTACCTTTTGTTTGAACCTCTTGTCAAATGTTCTTGCAACTGGTCAATATATTTCAATGTCCCATTGTCTAAGTTTCCCATTCACCTTATTAATACTGGTAAGCCTGTATTGTAAATAATTGTAAACAATAATTATTTTATCTTTGCTTCTAACTGAAAGCTGGATAACGCAAAATTAATTTAATATAACTGCCTTAGTAACATTATTGCAATGCAGGCTAATATTGCTCTAAGTTTTTTATCTTGGCAATAACAGGGCTAAGTAACCAAATTTTGATGGCATTTTGTCTTCTTAAGAAAATTTTAATTCAACTGTGTGGTAAACGAATTTCGCTTGAATTTATTAAAAGTGTTAGACTTTATGTATTGGAATATATTACAGATACACCTGGAAGACATAGATGATATGGTTTTAGTGAATTTTCTTTAAAAAAATTCACTAATGAGGAGATCGCGCCTTTTTAATTTTGAAAAAATTTCTTTAAAGAAGCGCTATTTGGAACCCCCGGAACCCAAATCGCAGGTCGGTTTCAGACTGGATATGAAAATTTTGTGTTTTCTTTCGAAAAATTTTTATATCTCCCGAAATAACGAAGTTAGGGCAACCATATTGGGTGCGAGGGTTTATATCATAAAAAGAAAACCATGCACTAAAATTTCAATCTCTACGGTAAAATAAAAATAAGTTATAAGCTTTTAAGTTTTTATTCTTAAAACGTCAAAAAAGTCGCGATTGAAAACGTCAAAATTGACATGTTTTGAATAGAGAACCTACATGAAGGGCTATGCAGCATAAATGTCGCAAGATGTTAAAAAGCCTTAAGTTTAAGCTACAATCTTCATTGTTCTTTATTTTATTAAATTATCTGCCGAAAATTATATTAAAATAGATCCTTTATGTGATGCTTTGGTAGCAGTTTCAGTTATTTATTTAATTTTATGGAATCATCACGTTTATTATTTGGCGTTTTTTTTCAATTGGGCAAAGTGGAAGTTTTTTATGGAGAAACGGTGTTGGTAAAGAGTTTCTCCTTTCTATGGACTTCTGTAGGTTGAGTTTTTTAGAGTTTGCATTTCTAGCTCCATTTACCTTGCACAGAACCTTAAATTGACTTTAGGTCTCCTAACTGTATTGTGGAGTTGAGATCACAGCATTTGTCCGATGGTTACTGCATAAAGGGGTTCCTCTAAGCATGTTTCTGATTCTTTTTTTAAACGAACAATACGCTAGTCTGCTAATTTACCTATAAATGTTATTAATATAAAAAATGGAAACAATCCTTGTGCCTCGAATAATGTTCTCTTTGTCATTTTAACTTTAAATGAAATTTCCTTCTCCCGTTTCGCATCCGTTCAACATATTGGTCACAGAAAATATAGGAATTTACTTAAAATTGTCATTTATAATTGAAGGAAAATAAAACTTGATCTAGGTAGGTTTTAGAATAATTTCTAGATTCTAAAACCTACTGTGACGCTATAATAAAACAACGTTAAATGAGACGAAAACTGTCATTTGTAGTTGAAGAAAAATAAAACTTGTTCTAGGTATGCAACGAAAAATTCACACAAAATACAATAATTTCTAGATTCTAAAACCTATAGCGACGCTATAATGAAACGTTAAAGGAGACGAAAACCACTTCAGGTTAAAGGATCGAAAAATGCTTAAACATTAAAATAAGCTTTCGTAAATTCTTATAAGGCGTATAACAATAGTACATAATAGTCCATGGCAACAGTACATGTCATATTCAACTGACAAATTATTTTGATAAATGTCAGATCTACTTTCAAAGTGACATGTAAATAAGTATTTTGTTTTCTGACATTTGTAATACAAATGTGGGCATGCTCTTCTTCTTACATTCATATTTATTTTTGGCTAAAACAATTTTACTCATAGAGTTGGATACAATTTTAGTGACTTTTGAATTTTGAAAAGATTTCTTCAAATGAACGCAAACTAGGCCCCACAGAACTCATATCTAGGTTGATTTCAGTTTTTATCTGTTTTCATATATACAGGGTGACGCATTTTTAGGGTAAAGCTCCATATATCCATTATTATACAAGATATGAGAAAAATTTTTATATGTTAATTATACGATGTCTGGAGTTGCATCTTATAAAACTATTTTTACAATCACAGGTGGCCCATAAGTCGCTGGTGATGCATTTTTTTTTCTAATCGAACACGCCTTATATTATTGCAATTTTTGCATTTTCCATCGAAAGATAAGGCGTGCGTGTAAGAAAATAAATTCGGGACTTAGCAAAGCGTTATGGTAGCGATTTTTCATAAAATGTTTCTTTAGGTAGCTTAATTTACTAATAACCTAAGGTTCGTTGACCAGGAAACCAGTTTTTTGGGCACATTTTAAGTTTTTTTTCGAAAAATTTTTGTATATCGTCAAACAATAAAGTTATTTTAATAAAATATGGTACATTGTTTCTCCTATATAGGTTATACTTTGATGCCAGCTTTCTGAAAAAAAAACATATTAGCTATTAACATTTTATGAAAATTCACCACCATAACGCGTCCAGACCTTTTATCATTTGGCAACGTCGAAACTCGCATATTTTATTTATTGTTTTTTTAAATAAACAAAATTATCTTGATATCTTTATCTGCCTATATCTTATTTCTACCTTTACTTTGCGCAAAGATACCGCATACCACCAAAAGTTAAGGAAGCGGTGATTAATATTGCAGCAAGAAAGAGCGCTTGAAAAGATTATTAGGCTTCTTGTGATAAAACTCATCATCCGCGACAGATTAAACGATCGTCTCATGTTTTATTATTTATGATCATCGTTTTACTCATTCAAAATGTTTAACACAAGTAAGTCTAATTCAGCATTTTCCTGCTAAAAAGACAACACAAAGTTCATTACAAAAGTTTAACAACCCCTAAAACTTCCTAATTGGAAAGGATAGGAACCTGCTAAATATTCTCCTCACTTTTATCTGATTGTTTCATTTCCCTTTCCCCGTTTCTTCTTTTTTGGTCGGGGTAGCAACGTCCAGACGGTTTTTGTTTTAAATGAGTATCATATGGCAACATTTTCAAATCATCCTACCAGTAAATAGATCCAATTAATTAGAATTTAATTGTATGTTACTGAGACTTAATGAGTCCTGCAAAGTTTTTTCAACACAGAGGCAATTAATTTTGTCCACGGCAATAATATTTTGTACTAGCCAGTTCTAATTGGACCGCTATACAAGGGTCATTTAGAAATACATTCAATTCCTTTTAATTTCTTAATTGAGTTTTAATTTTAGTCGGCGTGAGATAAACATAGAACATACTAGTGATGGGTCATTATTTAACTGTCGGTTATTTTTAAACGGTTCTCGAGCCGCAACGGTAACCACCAGTTGTGGATTTATAAAAATAACAGCTTACAAAATAAAGCTTTTTACACTAAACTAGAATTCGGACTCGTATCTGTTTCAATTCCACTGCAACTAGGTTCGATGAATAAACATCGGTTTTCATCGGCAACTGTTAAATTTAACTATTTAACGGGATGAGTGGACATGCGACTGGGAATGAAATAAATATGTATGGGTATGCTATGCAGTATAGAGCGGACTTTACTTCATAACATATTACTTAACAGGTAACACGTTATTTATACTTTAGTGTGCTCACTATCGCTCACAGCTTTGGGAATGTAGGATACTATCGATCGACTATCCAGTTCAAAATAACAGCGAAACAACTGAAGCCGTTATTTTCAATGGTTATTATGAAATAACGTAAACAGCTTCAACGGTTAATAGAAAATAACGTTTTTTCCCATCACTAGAACATACTACGCACTGGTTCTAGTTTTGAGGGTTAACTGAACTCCAAGATCTTATAATGCAACGGTAAATATTTTTCATTTGTGAAGCCAGAATTCACTAAGTGGTGGTTCAGGGGCAAGAACGTGTGCCTCTGAACCGAAGGGTACTGGGTTCGATCGCAGGCTACTACTTTCACTTTTTTAGTACAAACTGTCACATTACCATCAACCGAGGTTCTGGCATTGTATTTGAGCAAGTTGAATGTCTGCACGCTCCACCCTTCGGAGTGGGCGTTAAGCCGTCGGTCTCGTGTCCATGCGATGTTGGACACGTTAAAGATCCCCACTCTCCTTACAGAAAGGCAGGGTTTCGGCTAAATTTCCAGGATAGTGAAGTGAAACTGCTCCCTGGCGTCGGTGATTGGCCATAGTCGCGGAAATAGACCGACGTTAAAGAAACAAAAACACACACACAGACTAAGTGAAATTGGAACCTGTGCTGAGCACAGGTTCCCCAGCACCCAAATCACCAAAACAGATATTTTTAAAGATCTGACGGTTGTTTCACTAACAAAGTTAGCGTCATCAAAGGATGAAAAATTCTAGGTACTTTACTACTAACATCACCTTTTATACTGAATCTTAGGTAAAGACCGATACCGGAAGGGAGACTTAACCGCAAGCAAATTTTTCATTGTATTGTATTTTAGTGAATTTTCTTAGAAAAAATTCACTAATGAGGAGATCTCGACTTTTGAATTTTGAAAAAATTTCTTCAAATCAGCGCGATCTAGGACCCCCAGAACCCATATCCGGGGTCAGTTTCAATTTTTATATGTTATATATATATATATATATATATATATATATATATATATATATATATATATATATATATATATATATATATATATATATATATATATATATAGTTATCACACCGATAACTCAAAAAATAATGGGCCGATTTTGATAAAATTTGTCATGTGCCTTTCTTTTGTAAATGGCTTGGATAAGTTCGTTAGCCAGGAAAATCGGACGAGGTTTTCCGGGAAAATTTTGAGTTTTCATTTGAAAAAAATTCTTATCTCAAAAAGTAATAAGCCGATTTTAATAAAATTTGGCATGTACCTTTCTCTTGTAAATGGCTTTGACAAGTTTGTTAGTCAGGAAAATCGGACTAGGTTTTCTGGGAAAATTTTGAGTTTTCATTCGAAAAAAATTTTTATCTCAAAGAATAATAGGCCGATTTTGATAAAATTTGCGATGTACCTTCCTTTTGTAAATGACTTTGACAAGTTCGTTAATCAAAAAAATCGGACGAGGTTTTCCGGGAAAATTTTGAGTTTTCATTTGAAAAAAAATTTTATCTTAAACAATAAAAAATCTAGGATAACCAAATTTGGTAGGTAGGTTTAAGATATAAAAAGTAAACTATACACCAAAATTTAGATTTCTATGTTACAAGAAAAAAAAGTTATAATAAAATATTTTGTGCCAGATCATTTCTATGAAAATTCACTACCATAACGCACTTGCTGCGTCCAGGCTTTTAGTTACCTGACAGGTTTCGGAATATTTATCTGCACCAAAGATAGAGCGCAAACATAACACTGCAAACCAGTAGCGGGGTCGGTTTAAGGAACTTTTGTTTTTATTGCACTAGAAATATAAATACTTTCGTACGCATCCAGCTCTGCTAGCCGTCTAATATTTTTGTAAAGTTTCAGATTGTAGTGAATTTTCAATAAGAAAATTCTTTAATAGAGAGGTATCGATGGTAAGACTTTTGGAAAATTTCTTTAAATGAGCGCGAATTAGGGCCACTAGAACCTAGATCCAAGGTCGTTAAAAAGTTTATACATATATATATATATATATATATATATATATATATATATATATATATATATATATATATATATATATGTGTGTGTGTGTGTGTGTGTGTGTGTGTGTGTGTGTGTGTGTGTTCAACCGATAACCGATAACTCAAAAAATACTTCACCAATCGAAACCAAATTTGGCAATTCCCTTCATTTTGTTAATAGCTTGCATGAGTTCGTCCTGTTTCTCTCATAAGCCTCTGTAGAAATATGGTGGAAACATGGCGACCATGAACGTATGATACACTGTCTTTATAAAGCCACTGTATGTAGAACCAAACTTAAAGTCCGCAAACGCCGTGTATGGTGCCTTTAGTAGCTTAAAATTGACTCCTCTCGCAAATTACTAGGCTCTTTATAAGTTTCTGATTTCACGGCACTATTAATGCAAAAAAATTATACGAATCCTGTCACCAAAAGTTTTTTGAATGTAATATTTTGTTAGTTAAGAATTTTTAGAATGGAATGGTCGTTGCTTCTAGATCAATACTGGAAAGCGTGTGTGCATTTAAAATATAAAAGTACACTTACATGATGGGAATGGTGTTTATACGAAAACATGATCGCAAGAAATATTAAGCCGAAAAAAAACCATTTCATTGAAATATTGCTTTCCATCGGAAAAGCCAGTTTTCATTTTGCGCCATTTCATAACACGTTCAAATATGTAAATTCAAAGATAAACAATGGATTCACATTCGCCTTTACATATTTCAGCACAGCAAAGTCCTTCGTATTTATTAAATCAATCTTTGACGTCATACCAATTTCAGCTTTTCAAATACTGAATCCGTAATTTTCTATTGTTTACAAAAAATAGACCAGTCTCGTTTAAAGCCACAAGTAGCTTTAACTAAAAGTCCTCAGGCGCCTTTCGGAAATCATGTTTTTATATCTCTTTTATAATTTTCCCCTGTAATCTAGAGGTTATGACCATTTATTTTACACCTAGGGAATTTTGTTAGCCTGTCTAACTCTACAGATAACGACTGTAGCTTTGAAAACATGTATGGATACAAGACCTAACGAATTTTCATAAAAATGTTTTTAAATCTCGCAAAACAACAAAATTATTAGTTTCGGAAATACACATTTGTTTGAAAAAACAATTATCGGAATAGGCTAACTAACTCATCTAAGCGAATAGCAAAGATATTATTATTATCGACTTTAGCCTGAAGGGCTTTCACACTCACTCAAAGGAAAACATTCACTCATTCCAGGTATCTCAGATACCAAATAAACTGAGCTCAGATTGAGCCCTTTCCAAGTTATCCAAACCTAACAACAACGCAACACATCCTCATTTCCTAGGAAGCTCCACGCGGCGTGGGCAGTTGCAAGCTTATTTATTATTACTATTACTATCGACTTTAGCGTGAAGGGCTTTCAAACTCCTTCGAAGGGGAATATCCACTTATCCCAGGTATCTCAGATACCAAAAGGACTGAGCTTAGAAGAAGCTATTTCCAACTTATCGGGCTCTGAACGAAAACGCGACACATCCCCGTTTTCCAGGAATCTCCGTGTAGAAGTGAGCTATACGTCTCATCGGTGCCCCCTACCATTACCCAAAGGCTGCCATCCCTTGCCCACCGACGTGCCGTTGGTGACCTCTCTCTCTCTCTCTCTCTCTCTCTCTCTCTCTCTCTCTCTCTCTCTCTCTCTCTCTTTATAGATATCTGCACGGGCACTGCTCATATGAGCTTTCCTCCATAGTTCCCCCACCTGCGGCCCCCAACAAATCTACCAAGTGAACAGAGCGAATGCATCCTTTTACTGTCCAAGTCAACAGACATAGAACATCTTGTTATGCTCGCTCTTTTGTCCTGAGGACTTCCAAGTTGTGGAATTCCTTGCCGGCACATGTTTTTCCTTCTCCTCCGAACCTCCGAATATTCAAGTCCAGAATTAACAAGTTGCCTCTTTCCTCCTTGTCAACACCCACGGTACGATAGTATTTAGGCTGTAAGCCCTCGTAGTGTGTTGTTGAAATTTATATATATATATATATATATATATATATATATATATATATATATATATATATATATATATATATATATATATACTACCTGGTTCCGCACCGAGATGGCAACCCTGTCGTACATCTCACAATATTGTCATTGATATTGGTAATTAGATGATCCAAAATGAAAAACAAAAATTGTGCAACTAACACAATATCAGTTAAGTAATCTTTTTGGCTTGTAGCTTCGTTATTGTTGCATTAACTCATTAAATAACAAGAGAGGAAATTTTATATAATTAAGCGACTTAACTCTTCAGCAACATTTCCGAACAAAACCTCTGAAGTAATCAACAACGTTTAATTAAATTCGTGACCTGGAAAAATTTCTGTTGGCTTTGCTTCCCATCCGTATTAAACTTGTCTCAGGTGAGATGTGTTGCCAGAAGAAAAATTCGTAAACATTTTTCCTTAAACACCCCTTGTATAAATTTACCCACAGTTCGGCAATTAGTTTTACCTCGTGTAATTGTAACTTTCTATATATATTTTTTCTTCCCTGTCTTTTTGTCCTTCCACTGCCTGTGACTGGGTTCTAATGCTTTTTTTGTAACTGCCCTCATATAAATACGTGTAAGAACGACCTTAGAAAGACTTACCGCGATTTATATCCAAAAGACACGGCATAATCTACACCGCCGAAATAAAAGTTCGGAATCCCTGCTCATAGACGGCGTTTTTTGCGTACATAAATTCATCAGAGCATTCTCGTGAACCAAGCACTTGTGTTTTGACAGGCTGTTATTACGCCAACAGGATGAATTATTGTAGATAAGACTGAGTGTTGGTGAGCTTTACTTATTATAGACACAATTCCTTGCTAGTTAACGAATCGTTAGGGAATGGGAATTTGAGCCTGTGAAATATTAGAGAGAAAGACGCCTTACGCGATTTTGTTTTTGTCTGTTTGTTTGCTTAGCAAACCCAAATAAGTATTACAAAAAACTTTATTTAGCCATAGTAAATTTACATCAATATAACCTTAAAGACAACATAGACTGGAGAACGAATTCATTAGTTTAACGTCCGTCGATTTGATTTACGTCAAAGTTTGGTAGTGGGTTTTAAAATCTGGAAAATTTGAATTTCACATCGGCACTGTTGTTAGACTTTTTTTGGCAGTTTTTTTTAGAGAAACAACCCAATTAGCAATTTCATTTTTTATTATAGTTGTAAAACGTTTTCGACAAACAGTTTATAAAATAATCTTACTCCCTGAATTGTTTACAATACGTTTATAAAATATAATAATAAACCCAAAATTGGCACCATTTTATAAAATGCTTAAGTCTCCGTAAACCTTTATAAAGCCTTTTGTGAACATTACAAAACAATTTTATAAAAATTATTGCAACTCTAAAAACTATTAGTAATAATCTACGGCATTTCATTAAAACAGCTTTGTTGTTTCAAAAAGTACAAACATTTTCCGAAAATAAACCTTAAAAGTTCCAGAAAAAAACTGGTCCGATTTTCCTGGAAAACAAACATCTTTAAGCTATTTACACACCTGCCAGGATATAATTATTCACAAACAGCTTTAAGACCAAAATTGAAAAAAAAACACATGAAAATTTGCAAAAATTTCTTTTACAGAAAATCACGATTTTTTTACAGAAATTGCCTTCAGTAATGTTACACTAAATTACATTTTTCACAAAAATTCGACAACTTTTCTTTTACAATAACTTACTAAACATTTATTAGTAATTACCAACATATCACAAATATCCTACAAAAATAAATTCCACAGAAACACTAAAAACATTTCTGTGAAAACTTTTAAAATTCAGCCACCCATATACAGCAGATCGATTTTTGGACGAGTAATACAAACAAAAAGCTCTCTGAATGCGTCATTTCCATGGGCCTCCGCTATCTATTGATAAAAAGCCTGGACGCAGCAAGTGCGTTATGGTAGTGAATTTTCATAGAAATGATCTGGCACAAAATATTTTATAACTTTTTTTTCTTGTAACATAGAAATCTAAATTTTGGTGTATAGTTTACTTTTTATATCGTAAACCTACCTACCAAATTTGGTTGTCATAGATTTTTTATTTTTTAAGATAAATTTTTTTTTTCAAATGAAAACTCAAAATTTTCCCGAAAAACCTCGTTCGATTTTTTGATTAACAAACTTGTCAAAGCCATTTACAAAAGGAAGGCACGTGCCAAATTTTATCAAAATCGGCCTATTATTCTTTGAGATAAAAAAATTTTTCGAATGAAAACTTAAAATTTTTCCGGAAAACCTAGTCAGATTTTCCTGACTAACAAACTTGTCAAAGCTATTTACAAAAAAATGGTACGTGCCAAATTTTATTAAAATCGGCTAATTACTTTTTGAGATAAGAATTTTTTTCGAATGAAAACTCAAAATTTTCCCGGAAAACCTCGTCCGATTTTCCTGATTAACGAACTTATCCAAGCTATTTACAAAAGAAAAGTACGTGCAAAATTTTAACAAAATCGGCCCATTATTATTTAAGTTATCGGTGTGATACATATATATATATATATATATATATATATATATATATATATATATATATATATATATATATATATATATATATATATATATATATATATATATATAAATATAAACATATAAAAATTGAAACTGACCCCGGATATGGGTTCTAGGGGTCCTAGATCGCGCTCATTTGAAGAAATTTTTTTTTTAATTCAATAGTCGAGATCTCATTTTTCTTCTTCTCAATTTTCTTAGAAAAAATTCACTAAAACGCCGTTTCAGATTTTGTGATATGTGTTTGAAATATGTGCAAGAAACGCGAAAGGTTGCAAAACAATTGAAATAACTCAAAAACGATGAACGATATCAATTTTTTTTCTTACAAACACGCATTATAATTCGCTGGAAAACACAAAAATGCAAGAAAATAAGGGGGTGTTCTGTTAAAAAAAAAATGTGTATCACCAACGACCTATGGGCCACCTTGTGATTGTCAAAATAAGTTTATAAGATGCAGCTCGAGATACCCTATAATTAACGTATATACTTTTTTGTCATATCTTATATAATAACCGATAGTAGGTAGGGGGCCACTCTGGCCAGACAGTGACGTCATAGGAGTGGGGGTACCCCCTAGCCCCACCCCTAGCCACACCCCTTGTGTCCACGCCCCAAGATGGCGCCCAGCCACGCCCCGGCGCCCAGCCACGCCCCCCAAGATGGCGTCCAAGATGGCTTCCAATGTAACCTGAAGGTCATTGACATGTCTAGGAAACTTTGGCCAGACAGTGACGTCACACGACTTGGGCCAGACAGTCACATTCCAAAGTGTCTAACCTATTACTTCAAATTATTATATTTTGAAAAAAACCATTTGGTGCAGGTGAGTTTCGAACCCGGGGCATTCAGATGGGAGGCAACGATGCTACCCGTTGAGCTAAGCAGACGCTTGTTAATTTATTGTTTTAGGCTGGTATATATATACGACTTTTAATTACAAACAAACCATACATGTAACATTATTAAAGTTTTTGTTATTATTAGACAAATGGATGATTTACAAAATAATAATATGGTTAATATTAGAGGCTGAACCAAAACGGAGGAACCAAAATGGCGGAATAAAAAAATGGCGGAATGAAAGATGGCGGTCTAACCTGTGACACCTTAAGCTGACATCCCTGACATTATAAAAAATGGCGGCTTTCGTTCTTAAAGATGGTGCCTTTCGCTGATAAAGATGGTTGAAGACTCCCTTATTTAAAGATACGTCACCCCAACCTTTAGAGCCGACAAATGAGAGTGAGGTTGATAAGCGAGAATAATGGTATTGGTTGAAGACTCCATGATTTAAAGTTACGCCCCCCATTAAAACAAACCATTCATAAAGCTTTTGTTATTAGACATAAGACATAATAATTAATATGTTTAATATTAGACAGACTATTAGAAACCAAATATCGTAGAGACAATAGAGGTCGCTGGCAAAACAAAGAAGCTCAGAAACAAAATGGACAACAGGTTCAACTCTTAAGCTTAGAAACAATGGTTGGTTACAGGTTCAATTCCCTTCTCCCACGTGTTTAGTGTCATGTTACTCGTCTAAGTAAGCAGAATTAAAAAATGGCGACTAAAATAAGTTAAAAAACTTTAAACCCTTATCGCGGAAGATCCGTGAGATGTACGCAGGAACCAATACATGCACGGTGTTAAGGAGGCCAAATCAAATTGGAATATACAATAAAATGGCCACTTCCGGTCTAAACTTTAAATCGTTATATCTTTTCAACGGAAAGTGATAGAAATGAACTGACTTTAAAAATATATCGTTTCATAACAAGCTCTACAAGAAACTGAGATAAAAAACCTCAAATCCTTATCGCGGAAGATCCGTGAGATGTACGATAGAACCAATACATGCACGGTGTTAAGGAGGCCAAATCAAATTGGAATATACAATAAAATGGCCACTTCCGGTCTAAACTTTAAATCGTTATATCTTTTCAACGGAAAGTGATAGAAAGGAACCGACTTCAAAAATATATCGTTTCATAACAAGCTCTACAAGAAACTGAGATAAAAAACTTTAAACCCTTATCGCGGAAGATCCGTGAGATGTACGATAGAACCAATACATGCACGGTGTTAAGGAGGTCAAACCAAATTGGAATATACAATAAAATGGCCACTTCCGGTCTAAACTTTAAATCGTTATATCTTTTCAACGGAAAGTGATAGAAAGGAACCGACTTCAAAAATGTATGTTTCGTAACAAGCTCTACAAGAAACTGAGATAAAAAACTTTAAACCCTTATCGCGGAAGATCCGTGAGATGTACGATAGAACCAATACATGCACGGTGTTAAGGAGGCCAAATCAAATTGGAATATACAATAAAATGGCCACTTCCGGTCTAAACTTTAAATCCTTGTATCTTTTCAATGGAAAGTGATAGAAATGAACCGACTTCAAAAATGTATGTTTCGTAACAAGGTCTACAAGAAACTGAGATAAAAAACTTCAAACCCTTATCGCGGAAGATCCGTGAGATGTACGATAGAACCAATACATACACGCTGTTCAGCAAAGCAAACTCTATAAGCATATTCAATAAAAATGTTACTTCCGGGTAGACACTTCCGGTATAGCTATTCTTAGAGCTACATACATGTGTGACACATCAAAATAATCGTCTTGTTGAACAGAAGAAATATAATATTTAAGTAAGTTAGAACAAGCTGTACCTAAACCAACACATCTCTATCATTTCAGAGTAATCTTAGCCATGTGACCAGTTAAACTAAGTATCTTGAAGTGTAGCTTTTATGTTTATGAGATATAAAACAAGAAAACCAAAGAGTTAATTGTCTATTACAACAACAAGCAGAAGGGGTTGACTTGGTACCTACAGCTGCTACATACTTGGTAAAAAATGGGGTGCCACTAGCATTTCAGAGTAATTTTAACCACACAACACTCTAACTAACTGTCTTGAGATGTGGCTTTATGTGTTAATGGGTGGAAATAACAAAACTAAAGAGTTGATTGTCTATTACAACTGTCAGCTAAAGAAGCATTTAGGTAGCCGGAATACCGATATCCTAAATATTTCAAGAGTAATCTTAGTCATACAACACTCTTAACTAACTGTCTTGAGATGTGGCTTTATGTGTCATTGGTTGGAAAATAAGAAAACTAAAGAGTTGATTGCCTATTACAACAGTCAGCTGAAGGAACATTTGGGTTATCGGAATACCGATATGCCAAATGTTCCAACCGAAGGAGCCCACTTAGAGTCATCTCCAGGGGCTCGGAATACCGATGCCCTAGAAGTGTTGGAAGCAACATTTCAATTAACACCAACAACCGCTAAATACTTGTTGGACTTTAGTATGTTTGGTATTAAATTTGGCTTGTTGGATAACCAATCATTTTTATGAAAAATGCAACAATTTTTATTTCTGCGTAAGCGAATTTAATCAGAAATATAGAACCAACCTTCAAGAAACCGAAAAAAGAGGATAAGAACATTAAGAACAAACATTCCGATACCGAAGTGATCCTAAACACACCATATGATGCAAATTCTGTAAATCTCTTTAACAGAAGAAAAACAGAAGTGAAACATCGTAAGACAAATAGAACCGACGTACATAAAAGATGTGTCTGAGGAGAAACGTATACAGAACCTTATTGAGTTTACTAAGTTTTAAGTATACGAACATAACAGTCTATGTACCAACCAACCAACCAACCAACTGTTTTTGAGGTGTAGCCTTTATGTATGTATGTAGGTAATTTAATTTTCGATAGTGTAAAATAAAATTAAAAAGTGTGATATATGAAAAAATAAGAAAACTAAAGAGTTGATTGCCTATTACAACGGTCAGCTGAAGAAACAATTAGGTAGCCAGAATACCGATACCCTAAATATTTCAACCGAAGGAGTTCACTTAGAGTCACATCTAGGGGGCCGGAATACCGGCCCCCTAGATGTGCCGGAAGCAACATCTCAAGTAACACCTAGAACTGCAACATACTTGGTAAAAATGGGTGGAGCTCAGATTGTAAACGACTTGATAGGTGGTACATATGTTTGCAAAGATTTCATTCTAAATTTAACCTGTTGGATATCCAATCATTTCTATGAAAAGTGCAACCAACCAACTAACCAACCACCCAACCAACCAACCAACGTTGAGGGGCGTAGAGATAGCAAGCTATCTACAAGTGGACCCCTCTGAACCTATGATGTTAATAATGGATTAAGAGATTGAATTGGTACGTGTTTATATTGAAGGCTTGCAAGCTACGTACAAGTGTCTGAATATATGATGGTAATGATGGGTTAAGATATTTAATTGACATGTATTAAAGGCTTATCGGTTTTTCACCTGAGTCATTGTCATTCTAAATGTATCAGAACGAAAACCGGATCCTTTGCTCTGGTATATCTTGCTCAGTAGGTGCCAGACGTCTTCGAAAACAACATTATTTGCTTTACGAAATGGGAGATGGGCAGCCCCCTTGTCGAAACCTTCCGAGTTAAAGGTAAACCCCACTCTGTCTTCGGGATCGACATCATGGACTATATGACTCACAATATCTTTAATACGATCTTTGACCCACTTCTCTGGATCGTTGATATCGTCAGGTATATCTTGTAGTCTAAAGCATACGCTTCGTCTATCAAGTTTAAACTTCTTATTGGAGGTCACTGTATCTTCAAGTATTTGGAATGCCATTGTTTCATGCTACACAACTGACTGTGTTGGTTAAAGGACCGAAGTTTAGCCTCGTGTTTATTAAAGACTAAAGTTTAGCAAGTACTATTTGTTTTTCACCTTCACTGCTGGCTACCGACTGAACCTTAGCTCCTCGTCTTAATATTCGACAAACAACACAGACAACACAACTTATTGTTTTCACCTTCACTGTTGGTTAACGACTGAACCTTAGTGGACGCTTCACGTCTTAATATTCAACAGACAACAACGACAGCTGTCATACATCTGTCTGACATGACAGACAGCTGTCATACAGCTGTCATACAGCTGTCATACAGCTGTCATACAGCTGTCTAACACAGCTGTCTAACACAGCTGTCATACAGCTGCCATACAGCTGTCTAACACAGCTGTCTAACACAGCTGTCTAACACAGCTGTTTAACACAGCTGTCTAACACAGCTGTCTAATAGGGCAGACATATGTCTAACACATGTCTAGCAGATGTGTAACAGTCACTCTTTTTGCGGAACACAAGCTGAATGTTTTTAAGTCAAACAAGAAGAAAACAATTTAAAACACATCTACGATGACCATGAGGCAGCCTACATGGACTTTGAACAATTTTTAAAAATAGATGCGGCCAGGTTAGTTGATTAACCATCCAGGTCAGTTACAGCTGACGCTATAAATAAAAACGATGCTGGAAGCGAGTGACGTCACAAGAAACGGTGGTGCATGTGCCCAGGTTATACCGGGTTAGCTCCATGACAAGGTGGTGGACCAGTCGGGTCAGCTAAGAGTCGGGGTGGTGGAATGGTCGGGTCAGCTAGGCGACCGGGTCGTCTAGCTGACCCGACCATTCCACCATTCCACCATTCCACCTTGTCATGGAGCTAACCCGGTATAACCTGGGCACATGCACCACCGTTTCTTGTGACGTCACTCGCTTCCAGCATCGTTTTTATTTATAGCGTCAGCTGTAACTGACCTGGATGGTTAATCAACTAACCTGGCCGCATCTATTTTTAAAAATTGTTCAAAGTCCATGTAGGCTGCCTCATGGTCATCGTAGATGTGTTTTAAATTGTTTTCTTCTTGTTTGACTTAAAAACATTCAGCTTGTGTTCCGCAAAAAGAGTGACTGTTACACATCTGCTAGACATGTGTTAGACATATGTCGGCCCTATTAGACAGCTGTGTTAGACAGCTGTGTTAAACAGCTGTGTTAGACAGCTGTGTTAGACCGCTGTATGACAGCTGTATGACAGCTGTGTTAGACAGCTGTGTTAGACAGCTGTGTTAGACAGCTGTGTTAGACAGCTGTATGACAGCTGTCTGTCATGTCAGACAGCTGTATGACAGCTGTCGTTGTTGTCTGTTGAATATTAAGACGTGAAGCGTCCACTAAGGTTCAGTCGTTAACCAACAGTGAAGGTGAAAACAATAAGTTGTGTTGTCTGTGTTGTTTGTCGAATATTAAGACGAGGAGCTAAGGTTCAGTCGGTAGCCAGCAGTGAAGGTGAAAAACAAATAGTACTTGCTAAACTTTAGTCTTTAATAAACACGAGGCTAAACTTCGGTCCTTTAACCAACACAGTCAGTTGTGTAGCATGAAACAATGGCATTCCAAATACTTGAAGATACAGTGACCTCCAATAAGAAGTTTAAACTTGATAGACGAAGCGTATGCTTTAGACTACAAGATATACCTGACGATATCAACGATCCAGAGAAGTGGGTCAAAGATCGTATTAAAGATATTGTGAGTCATATAGTCCATGATGTCGATCCCGAAGACAGAGTGGGGTTTACCTTTAACTCGGAAGGTTTCGACAAGGGGGCTGCCCATCTCCCATTTCGTAAAGCAAAGAATGTTGTTTTCGAAGACGTCTGGCACCTACTGAGCAAGATATACCAGAGCAAAGGATCCGGTTTTCGTTCTGATACATTTAGAATGACAATGACTCAGGTGAAAAACCGATAAGCCTTTAATACATGTCAATTAAATATCTTAACCCATCATTACCATCATATATTCAGACACTTGTACGTAGCTTGCAAGCCTTCAATATAAACACGTACCAATTCAATCTCTTAATCCATTATTAACATCATAGGTTCAGAGGGGTCCACTTGTAGATAGCTTGCTATCTCTACGCCCCTCAACGTTGGTTGGTTGGTTGGGTGGTTGGTTAGTTGGTTGGTTGCACTTTTCATAGAAATGATTGGATATCCAACAGGTTAAATTTAGAATGAAATCTTTGCAAACATATGTACCACCTATCAAGTCGTTTACAATCTGAGCTCCACCCATTTTTACCAAGTATGTTGCAGTTCTAGGTGTTACTTGAGATGTTGCTTCCGGCACATCTAGGGGGCCGGTATTCCGGCCCCCTAGATGTGACTCTAAGTGAACTCCTTCGGTTGAAATATTTAGGGTATCGGTATTCTGGCTACCTAATTGTTTCTTCAGCTGACCGTTGTAATAGGCAATCAACTCTTTAGTTTTCTTATTTTTTCATATATCACACTTTTTAATTTTATTTTACACTATCGAAAATTAAATTACCTACATACATACATAAAGGCTACACCTCAAAAACAGTTGGTTGGTTGGTTGGTTGGTACATAGACTGTTATGTTCGTATACTTAAAACTTAGTAAACTCAATAAGGTTCTGTATACGTTTCTCCTCAGACACATCTTTTATGTACGTCGGTTCTATTTGTCTTACGATGTTTCACTTCTGTTTTTCTTCTGTTAAAGAGATTTACAGAATTTGCATCATATGGTGTGTTTAGGATCACTTCGGTATCGGAATGTTTGTTCTTAATGTTCTTATCCTCTTTTTTCGGTTTCTTGAAGGTTGGTTCTATATTTCTGATTAAATTCGCTTACTCAGAAATAAAAATTGTTGCATTTTTCATAAAAATGATTGGTTATCCAACAAGCCAAATTTAATACCAAACATACTAAAGTCCAACAAGTATTTAGCGGTTGTTGGTGTTAATTGAAATGTTGCTTCCAACACTTCTAGGGCATCGGTATTCCGAGCCCCTGGAGATGACTCTAAGTGGGCTCCTTCGGTTGGAACATTTGGCATATCGGTATTCCGATAACCCAAATGTTTCTTCAGCTGACTGTTGTAATAGGCAATCAACTCGTTAGTTTTCTTATTTTCCAACCAATGACACATAAAGCCACATCTCAAGACAGTTAGTTAAGAGTGTTGTATGACTAAGATTACTCTTGAAATATTTAGGATATCGGTATTCCGGCTACCTAAATGCTTCTTTAGCTGACAGTTGTAATAGACAATCAACTCTTTAGTTTTGTTATTTCCACCCATTAACACATAAAGCCACATCTCAAGACAGTTAGTTAGAGTGTTGTGTGGTTAAAATTACTCTGAAATTCTAGTGGCACCCCATTTTTTACCAAGTATGTAGCAGCTGTAGGTACCAAGTCAACCCCTTCTGCTTGTTGTTGTAATAGACAATTAACTCTTTGGTTTTCTTATTCTATATCTCATAAACATAAAAGCTACACTTCAAGATACTTAGTTTAACTGGTCACATGGCTAAGATTACTCTGAAATGATAGAGATGTGTTGGTTTAGGTACAGCTTGTTCTAACTTACTTAAATATTATATTTCTTCTGTTCAACAAGACGATTATTTTGATGTGTCACACATGTATGTAGCTCTAAGAATAGCTATACCGGAAGTGTCTACCCGGAAGTAACATTTTTATTGAATATGCTTATAGAGTTTGCTTTGCTGAACAGCGTGTATGTATTGGTTCTATCGTACATCTCACGGATCTTCCGCGATAAGGGTTTGAAGTTTTTTATCTCAGTTTCTTGTAGACCTTGTTACGAAACATACATTTTTGAAGTCGGTTCCTTTCTATCACTTTCCATTGAAAAGATACAAGGATTTAAAGTTTAGACCGGAAGTGGCCATTTTATTGTATATTCCAATTTGATTTGGCCTCCTTAACACCGTGCATGTATTGGTTCTATCGTACATCTCACGGATCTTCCGCGATAAGGGTTTAAAGTTTTTTATCTCAGTCTCTTGTAGAGCTTGTTACGAAACATACATTTTTGAAGTCGGTTCCTTTCTATCACTTTCCGTTGAAAAGATATAACGATTTAAAGTTTAGACCGGAAGTGGCCATTTTATTGTGTATTCCAATTTGGTTTGACCTCCTTAACACCGTGCATGTATTGGTTCTATCGTACATCTCACGGATCTTCCGCGATATGGGTTTAAAGTTTTTTATCTCAGTTTCTTGTAGAGCTTGTTATGAAACGATATATTTTTGAAGTCGGTTCCTTTCTATCACTTTCCGTTGAAAAGATATAACGATTTAAAGTTTAGACCGGAAGTGGCCATTTTATTGTATATTCCAATTTGATTTGGCCTCCTTAACACCGTGCATGTATTGGTTCTATCGTACATCTCACGGATCTTCCGCGATAAGGATTTGAGGTTTTTTTTCTCAGTTTCTTGTAGAGCTTGTTATGAAACGATATATTTTTAAAGTCAGTTCATTTCTATCACTTTCCGTTGAAAAGATATAACGATTTAAAGTTTAGACCGGAAGTGGCCATTTTATTGTATATTCCAATTTGACTTGGCCTCCTTAACACCGTGCATGTATTGGTTCCTGCGTACATCTCACGGATCTTCCGCGATAAGGGTTTAAAGTTTTTTATCTTATTTTAGTCGCATTTTTTAATTCTGCTTACTTAGACGAGTAACATCACACTAAACACGTGGGAGAAGGGAATTGAACCTGTAACCAACCATTGTTTCTAAGCTTAAGAGTTGAACCTGTTGTCCATTTTGTTTCTGAGCTTCTTTGTTTTGCCAGCGACCTCTATTGTCTCTACGATATTTGGTTTCTAATAGTCTGTCTAATATTAAACATATTAATTATTATGTCTTATGTCTAATAACAAAAGCTTTATGAATGGTTTGTTTTAATGGGGGGCGTAACTTTAAATCATGGAGTGTTCAACCAATACCATTATTCTCGCTTATCAACCTCACTCTCATTTGTCGGCTCTAAAGGTTGGGGTGACGTATCTTTAAATAAGGGAGTCTTCAACCATCTTTATCAGCGAAAGGCACCATCTTTAAGAACGAAAGCCGCCATTTTTTATAATGTCAGGGATGTCAGCTTAAGGTATCACAGGTTAGACCGCCATCTTTCATTCCGCCATTTTTTTATTCCGCCATTTTGGTTCCTCCGTTTTGGTTCAGCCTCTAATATTAACCATATTATTATTTTGTAAATCATCCATTTGTCTAATAATAACAAAAACTTTAATAATGTTACATGTATGGTTTGTTTGTAATTAAAAGTCGTATATATATACCAGCCTAAAACAATAAATTAACAAGCGTCTGCTTAGCTCAACGGGTAGCATCGTTGCCTCCCATCTGAATGCCCCGGGTTCGAAACTCACCTGCACCAAATGGTTTTTTTCAAAATATAATAATTTGAAGTAATAGGTTAGACACTTTGGAATGTGACTGTCTGGCCCAAGTCGTGTGACGTCACTGTCTGGCCAAAGTTTCCTAGACATGTCAATGACCTTCAGGTTACATTGGAAGCCATCTTGGACGCCATCTTGGGGGCGTGGCTGGACGCCATCTTGGGGGGGCGTGGCTGGGCGCCGGGGCGTGGCTGGGCGCCGGGGCGTGGCTGGGCGCCATCTTGGGGCGTGGACACAAGGGGTGGGGCTAGGGGGTACCCCCACTCCTATGACGTCACTGTCTGGCCAGAGTGGCCCCCTACCTACTACCGATATACTGAGCGTTTCCGCAGAAAAGCCTCACCCTGTATATGTGTAAACAGACAAAAACTGAAACTGACCCCGTATATGGGTTTTTGGGGTTCTAGTTTGCGCTCATTTGAAGAAACCATTTTAAAATTCATAAGTCGCGGTCTTCTCAATAACGAATTTTTTCGACGAAAATTTGCCAAAATTGACTATTAAACCATAAACTCTATAGTTGAAACTACTGCCGAAGCATCAGAAAGAGGGTCTATTTGAAATGGATTTTCTGAAAATATTTTAGTAAAATGAAGGACAATGATGTTTGAAGCTGAATGTTAAGGCTTTGTGAAACACACTTCTTGCGACATATCGTCTACATAATCCATATTTGTTCCAAATTCGTTGTCTGAAAATTGCAAATGTTGACGTTTCAAATCGCGACTTTGACGTTTGAAAAGAAAAATTATCAATTTTTCAAAATATTTTTTCTGCTATTTCTTGACGTTTTTCCGTCAAGAAAACTTAATCGTTGGATGTAGTATTCGACTGGTTTTGTTAATCACACAAAATATTTTGTTCTTGTGCTTTCCTCTGATCACCAGTGGCACCCATTTTTTTTTATTAAAATGCCTATAACTTTTTTCGTTTTAACTTAGAAATCTGAATTTTGGCACGTAGGGTAAGTTAAACAGTGGAAACGTATGTGCCAAATTTGGTTGTCATGGCTTTATTATTTTCGGAGATACGAACATTTCCCCAAGGAAAACCCAAAATTTTTCCTGAAAAACGACTTCAATTTTCCTGGCCAACAAACTTATCCAAGCCAATTACAAGAGGAAGGTAGGTACCAAATTTCATTAAAAGCGGCCCATTATTTTTTGAGTTATCGGTGTGATACGTATATATATATATATATATATATATATATATATATATATATATATATATATATATATATATATATATATATATATATATATATATATATATATATATATATATATAAACACAGATCTCCTTATTAGTGAATTTTTCGTTTTACGAAAAATTCGCTAAAAATGTCAACACTGATATTATAAAATAGTTTTATTACAGTCCTCATACTTTGCTATAAAATATACTCGACTATTTGTTATACTATTTCTATAAATCAACTATACAACAGTTTTGTAAAAGCTTCTTAGTAGTTTCTGGTAAATATTATAAGGTTTCTTTAAGTCATTCTAAAAGTTGCAGGAAGCAATTTTATATATAAAGACAATAACGGACACAGACAGAAAATGTAAATGTCACAGGTATTAGATATTACTATTTACAAGACGGCCATTTTAATAATGTCGTCTCTTACTTTAATATCTGTTCAGAGACACTGTTTTTTATACGCAGAATGAAATTTTTAATGCGAATTAAATCTTATTGTCGTACATCTCTCGATGTTCTAAAAGGCTGGCTACCATAGACGTAGTACTTTATAGGTGTGTCCTCGCTGTAATTAGTATACCGTACTCATGAGCTCTAATTATAGCGAAACCGGCCTGCGGTTCTAATTATGGTAAGAATAAATCCAGCCTTGTCCTCTGAAAATTGCATCAGTATTCATATTCAAAGTTTTCTAACTTAAAAGTTGGCTTTTTAAGCACACTCTATGCCTGTATTTCTAACATATTACGTTTTTAGTACAGATATTGCATAAGTACACTTGAAGAACCCAAATCACCGAATGTGTTATGGTGATTTGGGTTCTCCAAGTGTACTTATTAGTGTTCATCACAGGTTCCAGTCTTCACATACAGATGTGTGTGTGTTTTTGTTTCTTTAACGTCGGCCTATTTCCGCGACTATGGCCAATCACCGACGCCAGGGGGCAGTTTCACCTCACTATCCTGGAAATTTTGCCGAACCCCTGTCTTTCTGTAAGAAGGGTAGGGATCTTTAACGTGCCCAACATCGCATGGACACGGGACCGACGGCTTTACGCCCCCTCCGAAGGGCCGAACGTGCATTCATTCAACTTGCTAAAATACAATGCCAGAACCTCGGTTGACCTTAATGTTACAGTTTGTACTGAAAAAGTGAAAGGAGTACCCTGGGATCGAACCCAGTACCCGTCCGTTCAGAGGCACACGTTCTTACCTCTGAACCACCGAGATTCACATACAGATATTGCATTTCTAAATCCAATTATTTTTGTTAGAATTTTTTTAAACTTTTGTCCTACTTTTTAACCGACTTCAAAAAAAAGGAGGAGGTTCTCAATTCGACTGTATGTTTTTATGTCTGACCTCAGAACTTTTTTCTAGGTGAACCGATTTTGATGATTCTTTTTTTATTTGAAATCTGGTGCTTCTCTTGTGGTTCCGTATAAATTTGATCAAGATCTGACTAGTAGTTTTTGAATTATCCTTAATTTGGCTCTGATAACACGTTAACAAATGGTGGCAGCGCAGATATGCATTTTTGAGTTATCCCTAATGACGGCGGTTTTCTTTTTTTTTATTTTTACTTGTGTATAATTTATGTAATAAATGAAATTGGGAATACTGATTTCTGTTTACACGAGTTTGGAAAGGCGACGTCTGCTTCTATCAGTCTAATTTTAGTACATAGCTTTTCATAAAGATTTAGTTACGTGGACCTGGAAGCCATAATTCACTAAGTTGAGATTGGAACCTGTGACAAGCACTGATAAGTACACTTGGAGAACTCAATTCGCCACAACACATTTTCGTAAAGACCTGACGATCGTTTCACTACCAAAGTTAGCGTCATCAGAAGATGAAAATTTTTAAGCTACTTACAACTAAACATCAGCTTCTATACTACGCCTTAGGTAAAGACCGATACAGAGAGTGACGAAATGCTAAGAAAATTTTCTGCGTATTGTATTTTAATTGCCGAATGACACGTTTTTGAACTTCCGTTATAACTTTCCCATTCTAGTTTCAGAATCTCTTCTATATCAAAGAGAAAATGCCAACAAGGGCTATAAATCAATGGCGGAGCTCGGTTTAAGGAATTTGTTTTTTGTTACCATAGCGCTTCCTAGCAACCACATGCCTATTTCTCTCCTTTCAGTCGTCTCTAAAGTAATGGAAAAGTATTTAAACACCGAACTACTAAAATTTCTTGAAAAACAAAGTCTAACCCAAGACATACAGAATGGATTCCGTCAGCGCAGATCAACTGCCGACCTCCTTTTCTTTGTCACCCATTCTTAAAACAAGTCCATGGAACTACACGGTAAATCCCAGATGATTGTCGCTCTAGACATATCTAAAGCATTTGACCAGGTCTGGCACGCAGCGTTGCTTAATAAACTTCCGTCCTATGGCCTACCACCCAAACTATACCTGGAGAGCAAATTTCCTTTCCAACCGGAGCATTTTTGTTGTCGTAGATGGCCATTCCTCTAAACTGTATCCAAGTAATGCAGGAATTCCTCAAGGTTCAGCTTCAGCTCCTACTTTGTTTCTTCTCCATATCAATGACCTCTCTAGCACATCCAACCCAGTTCACAGTTACGCGGACGACAGCACCATCCACTCCAATATACATTATTCTAAGCCTGTCTCTTTAGCCCAATTAGATGAGGATCGCAGACTCATGAAGGGTTCTGTCTCCGTGGATCTCCAAAAAATATTTGACTGTGGAAGTAGAAATCTTGTAAAATATAACCCCACGAAATGCCAGTCTTGCTTTCTTTCTCAAAAGTGATACACCACCCTAGACCCATCATAATGGACAACCAAGTTATTCAAAGTAATGAGTCCTTTTCACTTGGTAGAATTTCTGTGGAACGAAATCTCAAATGGCACCAACATGTCACATCAATTGCAGAAGCGGCTGCTAAGAAATTAGGTTTCCTCTTCCGGGCTCGCAAATACTTTTCATCAGCTAATCTCCATACCGTATGTACTTCACAAATAAGGCCATACCTCGAATACTGCTCCCACATCTGGGTTGCCGCTGCCGGTTCTACACTCGCTATCCTGGAGTCCATTCAGAAGAGACCTACACGTCTAATCGGTGACCCTACCCTTACCCAAAGGCTGCCATCACTTGCCCACCGACGTGCGGTTGGTGACCTCTCTCTCTCTCTCTCTCTCTTATAGATATCTGCACGGGCACTGCTCAGAGGAGTTTATGTATCACACCGATAACTCAAAAAATGATAAGCCGATTTTGATTAAATTAGGTGAGTGCGTTCTTTTTGCAAGTTCGTTAGCCAGGAAAATCGGATCAGTTTTTCCTGAAAAATTTAGGTTTTCCTTTTCGGAACAAATTTTTATCTCCGAAAATTACAAAGCTATCGCATGAAAATTTGGTACGCGGGCTTACATCGTAAAAAGTATACTACTTACCAAAAGGGCTTTAAGTTGAAACGAAAAGGCATTTAAAGAAACAAATTCTGGGTGCCACTGATCACCCGAGAAACGCACACAACCAAAATCTTTTTTATTTGAATCTTAACTAAGCCAACTTGTGTGTGTTATTTTCCTCAACGAGTGAATACTGGAACCTGTGATAAGCACTGATAACTACAATTTGGAGAACCCAATTCATCACACTACAATTTTTGAGACATGGCGATCGTTTCGGTAACAAAGTTAGCGTCGTTAGAGGGACGAATGAACTAAATTAAACTAGTTTATTCGTCTGATGACGCTCACTGTGTTAGCGAAACGATCGTCAGGCCTAAAAACTGTATTGTGATGAATTTGGTTCTCCAAATTTTACTTGTGCTTTCCTCAAATGTTTATTTTTCGGTAAGATAATAACCTTTGCTTTACGAATACTTTTACGCGACCTGAAGATAATGTTCCTTGCATACATGGATTGGCTGGATATCATATCAGCCACCTACTAATCAAGACATATGGCAAACTTTGTGATATATATATTTTAACCTTTCACTGTTTATCTGAGGTTTATAACGTAATTAATAAGACAAACCCTTAGGGCTTAAGATATTGAGCGGCATTATAAAAAGGTTAGCAGCAAACTTTAACAGGGTAAAATGATCTAGACAATAATGATATATGTGGTGTACTTAGGTGGAATAATTAATGCGTCGCTTAATTAGTTCTAGACGGTGTTTATGTGTAGTGGAGATATACGGGAGTCTTATAAATATACTGACTTTCAAAAAATTCCAACACCCATTTGGAGTTGATCAATTTTAACAAGATTTATGCCATGATGCTTGTTTATTAAAAAAAAGTCTGCAAGCAGCAGATGCGTTATGGTATATAATTTTCATAGAAATTATCTGCCACCAAACTTTTTTTTATTATATGCTTATATCTTTTTTTTTCTTGTAATATAATTTTCATTAAGAAAAATTCGCTAATCTAGACGTCACGATGAAAAGATTTTGAAAAAATTTTTTCAGATTAGCGCGAATTTGGGTCCCTAGAACCCAAAACCTAGGTCCGTTAAAATGTTTATATGTTTATACATACACACAAACACACAAACACACATATCCATATATATATATATATATATATATATATATATATATATATATATATGTGTGTGTGTGGGATCCACCCGCACGAGCCGCCTATGATTAATCGAAAGCCGCTCGAAAAAAAAACAGTTACGTGTCCATCTAAGGCAAAAGGACTAAAGTGTTTCAATTGTAACGACTATGGGCATATCTCTAACTACTGTCCTAAGAAGATTAGCAAGGAAAATACTGAGACGACAACGATCAATGTCTTGCAAAAGTCCAACATTATTAGCATGACTATTGACAACGTTAAATTATCTGCTCTTTTCGATACAGGTAGCGACATCAACGCTATAAGAGAGGACGTCTACAAAAAGTTTTTGAGTAGACATATTCTTATGCCGAATGTAACTCAAATATCGGGTATAGGTTGCAACTCTATCAAGACTTTAGGTTCATTTACCTCACGTACTATTGTTAGCGATGAAGAACTGAGTTTAACATTTCATATCATTCCAACACATTCAACAAATTTCGAAGCGATAATAGGAAATCCGATATTAACGCAAGCTGAAATATTTATGTCCAGTGACGGAATTGTGATTCACAAACTTAACGAAAGCAATTCTATGATGCAAATAAATATTGTTGAATCTGAAAAAGAAATCGACGTCAGCCACATACAAGATTCAAATGTAAGGAAAAATTTAGAAACTATGGTGCAAAATTATATCACAGAAAAGACGGAAGAAACTGGTGTACAGATGAAAATAATTTTGAGTAGTGAAGATCCAATCTATGAGAGTCCAAGACGTCTACCAAACGAAGACCTCGCAAAACAAAAGAAGAAAGACGCAGCTAAACGGTAGGAAGCAGCAAATTATAAACGAGAAGTATTAGAAGGTCTTCAGATAGAAGAAGAATGTTTGACGGATATTGTTCGTAAAAAGACCAAAAAGGCATCACCATTTGCGACTGAAACTAGTTATAATGATCCGCTTAGTGGTTATGTTCCTACAAAGACGACGCACAAAAATGAGCAAGATCTCAAGTTAAGATTTGTACTGAACGACGAAATAGGTAATATTAAGCCCGAATCAAATGACGGCATTATAAATAAGAAACAATGGAAGCAAGAAGGATTTCTACACTCAATACCTAAAGGTGATCTTCCGTTAGACACATATCACTTAGATCACTGCGGACCTTTCGAGTCAACGAAGAAAAGCTACAAATATATTTTTCTTGTTGTCGATGCTTTCACGAAGTTCACGTGGATTTATCCTACCAAAACATTAAGCAGCAAAGAAGTGATAGAAAAATTTGTCTCGCAACAGACAATTTTTGGAAATCCCAGAAGGATAATCACGGACAGAGGAGGAGCATTCAGATCCGATGATTTCAAACAATACTGTGAAAGTGAAAATATCGATCACGTACAGATAACGACAGGAGTACCACGAGGAAACGGGCAGGTTGAAAAGGTAGTTCAAACCGTGACCAGTGCGTTGAGAAGAATGTCAGTCGATAAACCTCAGGAATGGTACAAACATACAGCAGTCCTACAGCGACACTTGAATTGCAGTTATAATCGAAGTATCAAAAATAACTCTTTCAAACTCATGTTCGGTGTTGATATGAAGAGGAAAGAAGACGTAGAACTTTTGGAAATCTTAGAGGATCTTAGGAAAGACATTTTTGAAAATAAACGGAGTGAACTAAGAACAGCTGCTAACGAGGCTATATCTGCTGTTCAGAAAGAAAATCAAAAGACGTTTAATCGACGACGTAAGCAAGCAAAATTATATAAAGTCGGTGACGTAGTTGCAATTAAGAGAACTCAGTTCGGTTCTAATATCAAATTTCACCCAAAATATTTAGGACCTTATAATGTGACTAAAATTAGTATAAATGACAGATATGACGTTGAACGGATCGGAGATGAAGAAGGACCGAGAGTCTCTTCGTCAAGTTCCGATTATATGATGCCTTGGGGAATAACCTACGAGGACTATACCTCATCTGAGTCAGATGAGCCGCAGGATGACCGAGTTGTGGGATCCACCCGCACGAGCCGCCTATGATTATTCGAAAGCCGCTCGAAAAAAAAACAGTTACGTGTGGCCAGCCTGTTTGGACGCGAAGGCATTTCCGTTCTGGAAGAAGCACAAGAGAACGACGTAAGACGCGAGCGAGAGAACATCTCAAAAGAACGACGTAAGACGCGAGAGAGAGAGAACATCTCAAAATAACGACTCTCTAGTGAAGCATTACTTATCCCTTTGTATCATATATATCACAAGTTATCTCTTATTAGTTTAATGACTTCAACATTATAAACATTAAAGTGTACTTTACCCCTAGATTTAAAATAAAACGAAAAGCCAAACGTCGGAACAATTATTTTTGTCAGCCCTAACCCTACAAATATATATATATATATATATATATATATATATATATATATATATATATATATATATATATATATATATATATATATATATATATATATATATATTAGATAGCAAATATGTCAGAAAATTAGAAACATTTTATTGTGGAGTGAAACAGGCCATGTACATTAAATTGATACGTCCTAATATTTAAATGCCCTGTATAATTGAGAGTGTAAAATATTCTAGGTTTAAATAAGGAATAGCATTACATATAAAAGAATACAGAACAATGATTTCTTTTTTACATGTAGTACATATTAATTTCACTATGCAAAAATCGTTGGATTACAATAGAACACAAAAAAATAGCCTGGCTATACGCAGTAAATGGTGGAGGTGCCGCCACCTAGTTGCGGAACCAAGTAGTATGCTGTCACGCCAGCTCCAAATAACACAAAGTGTTAAAAAAATAGAGACTGGATACAGCTAACTAACAATTCAGAAAATTGTCAGCCCTGGCCCATTTCTACCCCAATATAGGGACAAAGTATGTAAGACTCGATGCATTTTCGCAACAATTAGAACCGTAGACCGGTTTCGCTCTCATTAGAGCTCTTCAGTACGGCATACTAATTGAATTTTTTAACACTGTGTTATTTGGAGCTGGCGTGACAGCGTACTACTTGGTTCCGCAACTAGGTGGCGGCACCTCCACCACTTACTGAGTATTTTAAGACTGGCTATATGATAGCCGTATTATTTTTGGTGCATGTTTGCTGCAATTAGTATGCCGTACTGAAGAGCTCTAATGAGAGCGAAACCGGTCTACGGTTCTAATTGTTGCGAAAATGCATCGAGTCTTAAATAGCCTTGCTTTTATTTATAGAGTTTTAACAGAATATAATGATTTTTATTTTATCCTTAGGCAGTAAGTAAATGTATAGTATTAAGTTAAAAATAAGTTTTTTGTCAGTTCCCAATTATAAGGAAAGACACGCAGTGGCAGTTAATAGGGATAGTTTTTTTTTGTGGTTGTTTCCAATGAGTACAACGAACAAGAAGTTAGACAATGGGAAAATGCAAGGCCTATGAAGTTTGTTTTACCCAGGTACAGCGAGAAAAAGCTTTTTATAACACAGGTAGTTATTTAAGAAGACGGCGGCAGGACGGCAAGACGATTCGTAAATAAACTGCGGGAAGTGAAACTTCATTCGTTGACGTACGGCGACACTGTAAATATGGGAGTTGAGAGTTAAGCAAGAAGAAGTGCATCATAATAAAGTCATATTCAGTTTGAAATGGGAAAAATAAATATGAGTGTCTGGTACATGGTTTGTTAAGACCGTTTCAATAAAATGGAAAATAATTAGTAATCGCAGGCAAGCTACAAAATCCAAATAGTAGATCAAATGGAAAGCAATTAGTACACATCCAATAGAAGAATCAATTAGACATCATTCAGTAAGTCGTTTTGTGAACTTTATCGTAATAAATGTGCAGACTTTTTTCTATAGTGTGATTAGTTTTTAAGAATTTTTCAGTCCCATTGATGATTTTAATGTATCCTTAGCTCACTAAGGGGGATATTAGATAAAGGCCGAATCACTAGATCATAGTTAGTTAATTCATTGTTTTAAATAAATTTGATTTGTATTGATTTATCGACAATCAGCGATGATAAACTTAATATAACTATGTTTTTAATGGAAATTGGTGAATTTAATCAATCAGAAATAAAACATACTAGATTGTACCTACATAATCTGTTTAATTTTGACCTCAAATCAAACAAATACTAGTTATATGATAAAGTAAGGCTATTTTTCACCGTCAATTAAATGTAAAATCAAAAGAACCCAATTATATATAATTTTTTGAAAATTCCAAACACACGGGTGTACTATAATTTATAAATAAGATATATCAAACAAAAATTCTAGCCCAAGCACAGAACCCTACCCGCGAGGTGAGAAAAACATGTAAACAGCAGTAAGGAAACAATTTTTGACATAATTTCAGGTTCATCAATGTTAGCGTTTTTAAATAAAGACGCAAATTGAATTCTCATGCCCAACAATTAAAAGTTCTAAAAACCAAAAATACCATAGCACTATTTTTTATTAATTTCCAGACAAAGTCAACTTCTCGTTGGCTCGCCCAGGAATCGAACCCGGGACCTCTCGCTTACCAGGCTGGCACCTAGCAACCTGCGCCACGAGGGCGTCATATATATATATATATATATATATATATATATATATATATATATATATATATATATATATATATATATATTAATTTTATGTATATTTTTGCTTTTCACAAATGCTCCGTCATTTAGGGCGCAAATTATATTAATATGGGACTTTTATGTGTGGCTTTTAAATAATTTACACAACATATGTTTATTGGTATAATTTTAACTATTGCATGATATTATATAGTTTCATTTACCTCAAATTTTCCATATACGACATGAAGAGTAAATAATAATGAAAATTCACTAAAAAATAAAAGTAAACAATAAGTACCTTATTCCAAGATTCTAAAGTTTTATTGTTGTTTGTTTATGACGTCTGTAAACAAAGAAACAGAAGAAGATAACCTCGAATTCGACTTCTTTCCCCCCCCCCACTCTCAGTAGGCAAAATAACAAATGACAATGACAGAAAACTAACTGGCGTTGTCAATTTTAACTAGGAGAGGGCGATGTGTTTTAAATACCTTAAAGAATGGGAAGCTTAATATTTTAACATGATAAAACATCGTTCTAGATTGCCTTTAAACAGATTGAATAACTTTCGTTAAAATTTTTAATTATTACTATATATTTTCCTGATATCTGCAAATTCAGATGACAGGTTTGGCAAATGGCAACCCCGCTGATTATTTATTGTGACATTTTTTAAACATTTTCGTTTGAAGTTTAATTTGGAGCATTTGTTTGCAATAGCAGCGTAACCCTGATTTATCTGTCTGACCTTGTCCAACATTATATGCATGCATTAAGAGGTAATTTCACGTTATATCGTAAATTATTTATTTCATTAAGAAAATTAACTATTAGAGAGGTATCGATGGTAAGATTTTTAGAAAATTTCTTTCAATGAGAGCGAATTAGGGCACCTAGAAACCAAATCCAAGGTCAGTTGAAGAGTTTATATATATATATATATATATATATATATATATATATATATATATATATATATATATATATATATATATATATATATATATATTCTCTGCTTATTAACTGAATTAACAATACTGCCTCTGCCCCGTGTTGCTTCTTCTTTTATATGAATTTAACAGCCAGCCAAAAACTCCGCGATGCTTTGAATTCAGTCAGCTTATCACAAACAGATAAGATAACAAGTATACTTCAGCAATTGAAACTAAATTTGGAAATTTCTTAATAAAAATTAGGTAAAAGTGTTTCAAGAAAATTACGAAAAATCGCTGCCATAACGCATTTGTTGCGCATAATCTTTGAATTTATCAAATAGCTTTTCCGATTTAATAGTATACGTAATAATAAAGTCACTTTTATCAATACTACCGAAATCAAAATATCAACTTAACATTCCCAATATTTCTCCAGTTTATAATTTCTATGTTCCTTTCTTATCCCAACAGGAATGAATCATTCAAAACAATGGGGTAATAATTAAAACTGTAGTTACGTTGTTGTAAAAATGTAACTCAAGCAAAATTACAAAACAAAACTGACTAAACAAAGCTTTTGTTGGGAGAGTCATTAAACAGTCCTTGGAAATTTCAGGCTGAATACAAAACAACTTCATTTCATTACGCAATTATTTGTATTTTCAAGGGTAAAGAAGCCACCTGTTTTGTAAATAATCTTTGTGTAAATTAGATTACAACTCTTTTGATTAATGAGGTGGAAGTTTGTTAAACTCTTGTAGCAGCAAGTTCAACCTTTATCATCACAGTATAGCGGTAACATAGCTTTGTCACGTAGCAATGTAATTTTGTAAAGAGCCGTCCTATTTCTTAATGAAAATTCATTAATATAGAGGTATCGATGGTGAAATTTTTTGAAAATGTCTTCAAATGACTGCGATTTAGGGCCCCTAGTACCCAGATCCAAGGTCAACTAAAAAGTTTATATATATATATATATATATATATATATATATATATATATATATATATATATATACTTGATTCTCGGGTTGAACCGCATCCAGAATTTATGAAAACTCGACGTTTCGGCTCCTGTTTTGGAGACATTTTCAAGGAAATATGTAAGGACACTCTAAGGCCTCAATCTGCCTACTCCTTAGAGCGGTGGACAACGGTGGATTGGGTTGTGGTAGCTCGATTACAGGGCCTCAATCTGCCTATTCCCCAAATCTCACCGGAGGTCGTCTGTAAGGTCTCAGTGTGTTCAACACTAGGCCTCATGTAGATCTGGCAGTTCGTTGCGTGTCTTGTCTTATATACGTCGTTCCGTCTACCTGCTTCGTTGTCAGTGAAAGTAGTGGGGTTAAGTCAATTAAGTGGGGGGCTTTGGTCACGGTACTTAGACGATGAGGAGGATTGAGAGGGTGACCGACATTTGTTGAGACAGATAATGGGGAAATAAAATTGTCTGTGGAACTTATTTTCTATTTGTGTGTTTGCAATGAATATATAATTGGTTTCCAAGTGGTCTGAAGGCGAAGACCATCATCTCTCTTATTTAAACAATCGGGACGTTTTTCAATCTCGATTGCTTCAGGATAATTCTAGTTGTCAAGTTGTAAACCGGTGCTATTGTTTTGGCATTATCGAAGTCTATTTTGTGTCCTGTATGAATATGATGCATGGCGAGCGCCGATGAGGGGTCGGATTTTCTAACTGCGAGGGTGTGTTCGTATATTCTATTGTGGATGCGTCTACCTGTTTGTCCTACGTAAGTTCGGGAACAGTCGAACAAGGAAGTTCGTAAACTCCGTGGGATTCGTTTGGAATCGTATCCTTGAGAGTTTTTATAACATTTGACAGTTTTTTCTCCGTTGTGAATACGGTTTTGATATTATGGGTTCTGAAAATTCGGCTGATTTTGTCGGTGACACCTTTAGTGTATGGTAAAAACGCTGTGTGTTGTTGTGTGGTGGGCTCTGTTTGTTCTTGTTGTGGTGAAGTGGTTTGTTGTTGTGCGTTTCTAATGTTTCGTAGTATATATATATATATATATATATATATATATATATATATATATATATATATATATATATATATATATATATATATATATATACATATACATGTATCCAACCGATAACTTAAAAAATACTTCGCCAATCGAAACCAAATTTGGCAATTCCCTTAATGTTGTTAATAGCTTGAATGAGTTCGTTAGACAGTTTTGACACTCAAATACTTTTACAAGAAAATAAAAAAAAACTATTTGAAAACGTAATATCTTTTAAATTACTAGAAATATTAAACCAAAACTTGAAAAGCACGTATACATTTTACAAGTAGTCCTACCTACCAACTTTAAAACTCAATTGGTTGAGTAGATCTGGAGCTATAACCACATTCAAAAATCAATAATCTACTACTCGTATATGACCTGAAATTACCTCTAAATGGATGTCTATAATGTTAGACAAGGTGGACAGATAAATCAGGTTTCCGCTGCCATTGAAATCAAAATCTCCAATTAAAGTTTTAAACCAACAGGCTACGAAAATATGTCACAATAAACAATCCGCGGTGTTGCCAGTTAAATTTAAAGAATAAGCTTTAATAATATGTACCTTACTAATAGTGTACATTTCTTGTGAAAATTCACTACTATGATGCACCTGCTGCGTCCCGAACTTCTTTATTTTGGTGTAGCTTGCGCGCTGCATTAATTTTTATAGAGGTTTGCCTCTTGGCCTGCTTTCACCTTTTTTAACTGACTTCAAAAGGGGGAAGGTTCTATGTTCGTCTTCATGTATACTCCGGAGGTGATCTCCAAGTAAGGATCTGCTCATGATATCTCAAAAAATTGATTGAGGAAAATTATCAAAAATATTTTTTTATGTATGTTCACCGATATTTTCGTCAATTGTGGGCCAATTTTAAGATATCTTTTTCTGTTTGTTGGAAAGCGTCTACTGCTGAGGGGATTCCATTTTCACCAGGTCAGAATTTGATCATAGGATCTCAGGGAAGTCGAGAGAAATCCTCTTACAATCTATGTAACTGAAAGTTCTACTGTAATACGACACTTTGATTATATTGTAACAATTTTCTAACACCGTGCTCACAACGAACACATATTTACACTAAAAATGAAAAGATATACAAACTAAACAAAACAAAAAATAAACCGCCTTCAAAATGTACACTAAAAAGCAAAAAGCCACTAGATTACAGGTTCAATTCGAAAGACAAAAATTAATTTAAATGAAATATTATTATATGCGCCACCTACTTATCTGTTTCAAGTCGGTGCCAAGCCTGAAACACAATAATACTTAGCATTATAAAGAGCTTAATTAATAACAGATTGTTATTCTAATAAAATACCTAAATATTGTGGCTAGGCCTTGGCTTGCAGACCGTTTTTTCGGTGACACAGACGAACGGTTACCATAAACGGGTCTCGGGTGCCAGATTTTAAAACGTTTACTCTCTGTTGATGGTGTCTGCGATCTCTGCACGAAACTCTGAGAGTACCGGGGTAACTCTGTGGAGAAGGATTCAGTGGCCTTTAGGTGATACAGGCTAAATTGAGTGACCTCCGATTGAGCGGGTATTATCGGAAGTTGTAGCAGATTTTGTAAGTATGGGTTAAGGGGTTAGATACAAATTAATTGAGGTCTTTTAATTATCCAACCATATATTTTAGATTAGAAACTCTTTACTATATATATATATCTATATATATATATATATATATATATATATATATATATATATATATATATATATATATATATATATATATATATATATATATATATATATACAAAACAATATTTACAAACTATGTACAAATAAAATATGGGGATACTAACATTAATCAGAACGTAGCTCTCGCTGAAGCGGTCAGGGTTACTGAATAATAAAGCGTATGCATTCAAGCAGGTATATACGCCACGAACGGTGTTTTACTTAAGCAAGGATACGGCAGACGGACGACACATAGCGATATACAAGATCAAAATAATAACCATAACCTCTCAGTCAACGCAGGAGACACCGGAGACGAAAAAGTGCGGACTGAAGAGACAGGATGACAGTTCCCCGGTGGCCTATGCGTACTGTGAATCCTGAGCATCTCCACTAGGGCCAAACCTGGACACAAACATCTTGCTTACTTTAGCGACCTGTGAGCGCTCAGCTTCCTAAAAAAAATAACACAAGAACTTATACTGTATGGGGCGGAAAGCCTGGAGACAGACGATGTGTACAGGGTTAATTGGAAAGGAACGTGTCACTTGGAGTGACCTAGATATGCTGTGAATGCTCGGCGTCCCTATCGGGATCAATCCAAGATGAATATATCTCGATTATTTGAATGAGCTGTGAATCCTCAGCATCCTCACAAAATAATGCTGGACAATCTAACATGCGGGAATCGTCTAAAGAAACGGCGTAAGGTCAGGAAAAGCAGAAATAAGTCGCTTGCGGAGATTTGACTGAGAAGCATGATAATTTAAAAATATGAAAATTCGCCACAAAATATGAATTACGTACAACGGATCATTTCTTGCCTATGACAATATTTTTGTAAACCTAAATCAACCAAACCAAGTGCGCTCGGACGAAAACCGGAAACGGAATCGGTACGGTTTCAGGCTGGTGAGGGCTCACTGTGTTCGGCCTACTAGCGTAATTACCAATATTCTCTAGCTTGTGTGGCGTCCGCTTCCATATGATTTTCACGGGCGGAAAAAATCTCCGCGTTGCTTGGAACCACCTTATCACGGCTGGATAAGATCATTCACACAAAATACACATTAATTAAATATAAAATATATTATGGTGAAAATATTTTATCAAATATTTATATAATTTGTATTTTGTTATTCTCTATTTAATAAATTATTTACTTAGTAATTACGCGTTTTGTACGACGGACCAATAAAAAATAATACTGCATCACGATATGTTGTTAATGCACAGAAACTTGCGATGTGGCGGGAGTGGGCCTAGCCTATCTACCTATTACCTAATCGGCTTGGCACCGACTTCAAGTAGATAAGTAGGTAGCGCATATAATAATATTTCAATTAAATTAACTTTTGTCTTTTGAAATAAACCTGTAATCCAATTATTTTTCTCTTTTCAGTGAGTATTTTGAAGTCGGTTTATTTTTTTTTAAGTTGATTTATTTACAAATATGTTTTCTCTTAATAATGTTTTAAAAAGTCAATATGTCTCAGGATATATTAGGTTGTGCTTTCTTTGTTTCAATATATTTTAGTTAATATACGTGACGCTTGCGTTTAGAATTGAGATTTGTACAAAGTAACTATTAAACTCTCTGAACCAAATATTGTTAAAAGTGAGATATATTTCGTCATCTAAAAAATCCAGTAAATGTCACCGCGGAATGTTTACAAGTTCTGGTCCCTTTACTCAGGTATTCAGTATTGCAAATGCATCATTCATGCTTATAAAACGTGCAAGACTCTTCGGCTTTCTCATCCAATACATCTGAAATCAGCTGAATCTGAGCAGTACTACATTTCGACTATTTGCGTGATAAAAGCTCTCACAAGAGTTCTTTAGTGATGTTTCAGCTCATGTCGAACGTTACACTATCCTCTTTGTTAAACTAGTTTTGTTCTGCTTTCAGAGACATACGTAAATGCTGATACGTGAAACTTTAAGATCGCTAAGACAGTTTTGTTTAGTTTTACAATACCAAGGCCGGTAGATCGATAGATCTTTTGCAAACTAGTCGTTAGATTTCAAGGAAATATTTTTGTATCTCGCCAAGTGTCATTTTGGAAAATATATAAGTATAAATATACAGGTCGCCCCTTGAAAACGAGCTGGCAGTTATAACTGTCAGGAAAATATTTTGTCGAAAAAAAAAACTGAAAAAAAAACTCTATATGAGCAGCTCTGTTTGAATCAATGACCTATAAATTAAATAACAAGGAAGTGGAACGAGTACGAGTCGCATAGACCACAATAAGCATCAAAAGCCTGCTTTCGTTTAGTAAGAATGAAGCCAAATCTCTTAGCAATGCTGGGTTGAATGTATCGTCAGATCACATCACCTTAAAGGATAACAAGTTTCACATGCTCCTAAGGCTTTGGTTCCTCTTCAGTTTCTTGCATCATTTTAAAGAAATTCTCTGTGGTAAACATACTTTCCGATTTACAAGGGCTCGAAATGATGCCAACTGGTATTACGGTGCTGGTACAGTGAGATAGAAAATTACTGTAAGCAACATGTTTTTAAAAGCAAAGTATATATTTCCAAACGATAAAATGAAGTTGGAACTGATTGATAAAATAGCAAAAGACACACACACACACACACACACACACACACACACACACACACACACACACACACACACACACACACACACACACACACACACACACACACACACACACACACACACACACACACACACACACACACACACACACACACACACAAATATATATATATATATATATATATATATATATATATATATATATATATATATATATATATATATATATATATATATATATATATATATATATATATATATATATATATATTTCTCGCATAACGCAAATAAGACATATATGAGCTACCAGCGCTCAGATATATTAATAAAGACGTGTGGTCTGTTAAAACTACAACCAACTTATAAAGACCTAGATACGTGATTATGGCATTTCAAACACGTAAGACAACCTAAGCAAACAGGGTGGATTTTCTATAACCTCGGCATGGTGGATCTACGAGTATTCCTAGATTCAAAATGCTACCCTTATGAATCTATGAATACGGATTTCGATAAATTTAGATTTGCTGAAGCGTACTAGATGTACACAGGTTTTCAAAACAGGTTTTATTATAAAAATATGTCAGAGCCTCTCTAAAATTATGATTTTATGAGTTTAAAGACCGGGCTCTATTTGTAATCGACGGTCAGCACCAGAATGAGTCAATCATATCTTCAACGGTGCACGTCACAGTGGAGTTTATAAGCAAAGACTATTTTCCAAATAGAACTAGAGCTTACTGTTTAGTTATTCATGATTTTGTATTCGAATACAAACCTCTAACTAGTATCGTAAGAGCTATTGTGTCATAATTTAATATGTAAGTCTTCTGAATTAATATTAATAAATTAATTGTTTTTAAATCGCTTGTTTTATTTCTAACCTTAAACCATATCTTTAACATGAAGTGAGGCACTCTTTAGCTAACAAACAGCTAGCGTCTTACTACCAACATGTCGTTCCCTATGACCTGGACCCTGTATCTGGAAGCCTGGGCCCTGGATGTAGAGTCCTGGATTTGGACCCTGATTTCTGATCTTGGAGACCTGAGCCCTGGTCCTGGACACCTAGTCCTGATCCTCCATAAGTTGGTTTTCGTGGGCTCATCAAGACGAGTAAAATGACACCAAACACTATACCTCTAAAACAATTAATAAAAAGTTCATGCACATGTGCCACCACCATCTTCCTTTACATCATTCCGAATGTAGGATCCTTTTCTTTTGCTAGGTCAGGTCAGACACCTTTTCAAATCTTAACCCTTTTTTGAATTTTCCACGCCAACGGCTGCCGTCTTGATCACCATCTTGAAATACGTCATCTCAGGTTAGACATTCTCTCTCCCTCTCTCTCTCTCTCCCTCTCTCCCTCTCTCCCTCTCTCCCTCTCTCCCTCTCTCCCTCTCTCTCTCCCACCTCCCATTTCTCATCTTTAACCCTCGCGCCTGTGGACCTCAGGTCCCCGCCCCTGTGGACCTCAGGTGCCCGCACCACTGGATCTCAGGTACCCAAACCTGTGGACCTCAGGATCCCCGCACCCATGGACCTTAGGTCCCCGCACCTGTGGACCTCAGGACCCACCCACCTTTTTGACCAACGGCGGGCCCAGCCACCATTTTGGATTACGTCATGGTTTTTTCGACAAAATATTTTCCGGCTCGATCTGTATATTTATACTTATATACTTTCCAAAATGAACACTTGACGAGATACATAAATAAATAATATATATATATATATATATATATATATATATATATATATATATATATATATATATATATATATATATATATATATATATATATATATATATATATATATATATATATATATATAGTATTAAGTTTTCGTGACTATTTTAACCTCAGCAATCTTGTAGTTTCAAGACGCTCGAGACATCTAACTAATAAACATCTGCGTAATCAACGTCTTGGACTGGAGGTCTAAAAAATCTGAGACTTTGGTCAAGACTGACCCTAAAGGAAATAATAAGTATCGAGTCCAATCATCTTCATGAACTGACACGATGTCCTCTCTATTTAATCTTTGCTGAATTATCATAATTAGCTTTGCACAAGCCGAGGTGGAATAAAAAGGTACTCTGTTCTTTGCCGAGTTATTGACACCTTTTTTCGGCTTTGTCGGGTAAATTGATAATTAGATGTTACAAATTTGAATCTTATATTAATAATTATTGTTGTCTTTGTCTTCTGCATAATAGGGGTGGGGTCTAAAGCTTACGATTCCCGGTTGAAACGGTTACAGCTGAGGCCTTTCTCGGTTTAAAAATTATGGCCTTACTTTTGCGCAACTCTGACACATCCCTAGTTTTAAACCATCAAACTTACTTTTGTAATAATTGTAGTTTTTATCAGAAACAAGTTTCATCAGTGCCTCTAAGCATATCTGAAGTTTGCAAATAACTGTTATTTACTTAATAACTTCCCTTAACTACAATAAGCCTCAGCAAGGTACACTCCGCTATCTGCTTTTGTCAACTTACCAGTACTGAATCACATTTAGCAAATTTCTTCGTTTACTTTACCTGTTTGAAAGTACAACTATTACAAATACTACTACAATCCAATATTCTTGTAAACTTAGACATTTATATTTACTTTCCATTTCTCAACGAAGCGTATGCAAGACGATTTAGATTTATCTACAAGACTGCTAATAAATAACTGACTATTTGCACCTGGCGTTGTTCGGCGTTAGTTTTGTTTGCTGTGTGTTATGTTATAAAGTTTCCAGGTACGAAAAGTTTATTGAACTAATTTTCATTTTTATCTTTAACAATACAGGGTGTATTTACAACAATGACATCCTCTTTCAATCCAAAGAGTTTGCTGATTTCGATTCAAAAATTGATGTGCAACTAGACTAAATTGAAATGTGGTGGAGCACCGCCGCACCACATGCGGCAAAACTTTTATATATATATATATATATATATATATATATATATATATATATATATATATATATATATATATATATATATATATATATATATAGGGCATTTTTGTAAAAATATTTTAAATAGTCGTAACATAATTTCCCATCAAAATAGAATCTGCAGTTTTGATACATACTAAGACCTATATAAAAGTAGAGTGGGTACTATATTTGAAAAATAACTACAAATTTCTTTTGACAAACCTTTTTTGTTATTTGGTTTGCAGAAAATGGTTCGATTGAGTTGATTAAAATAGATCATCCAAGCGATTAATAAGGAAAAATATCTGCCACGTTTATAATTTAGCAGGTACATTCCTTCTGGGAATAAAAATTGAATTTTTGGTAAATTTTCAGCTTATCACACGCGCGACTTTTTTAAAAAAAATATTCAGAAACATGCCTACAACCCTTTCTGGATCCACATATTACAAAAAAGAAAGTTACAGGACCAGGAGTGAATAGGGGTGCTGGGCAGGGAAGAAGACCAAAAGGAAAGGTGAGCGGAAAGTTCTAAAAAACAGTTTAGCTGGACCTTTATAAACTACCTGTTACCCATTTTGCAGCTATACTTCCTCAAAATCCTGTTTACTTAGCTCAAGACTCTTATTCACCGCAGGTCCCTCAACTTTTAAGGGGGTTGTTCCGAATAATTTTTTCTTGTTTGTATTGTTCTTGTTTATGCATTGGGGGGGGGGGGGTTGTAGACATGTAGAAGGGGAAGGACTCCCGTGATGAAGCCGCGAACCAAGATGTTCAATTTATGTTTAAATTATCACATCATTTCATTTCATTTAACCACGCAAGAAACCTCTATGTCCGCATTCTTTCTGAGGCAAAAAACTCGTTTAATAGCCACATCAAAAACAAAGTCGTCTCAAACTCCAACGGCAGCAAACCCTTCTAGACTCTTGCTAAATCTATTGGGAATAATTTTTGCCAGAGCGCATTCCCACCTCTTGTCTCAGGAGATGACATTGTTTCTACCGCCCTGGGTAAGGCAGAACTTTTTGCCTCGTTGTTCGCCGGCAATTTTACTCCAGAATTGTGCAATTTTCAGAGGAAAATGTTTGTAGTCATTAACGCGAAAGTGATTAAGAAAATTAATATACACAATAAAAAAATTAAATAACTGATTAACCAGTTCCTCGGAAAATTGACCTCGTAGAAAATCTTTTTTCACAGACATTTAATAAAGAGGAGATCGACCTCCTCAAGGAAGGGTTAAAATTCGGTATATAGTCACAAAAAGACGATAATGTAGAAGTCCTTGCTGGTATTGAAACGGAATTAAAAAACTGCCAGAACCGTCAAAAAAATTATTAGAGAAGCGTGTCGAAATAAAATTTCAAAAAAAACTTGAAAGAAAATAAGTCCACAAAAACTAAATTGTAATCAAATAAAAATAGTTAAACAATTGCGAGAGAAAGAGTGTTTCTATGTTAAAGCAGATAAAGGCAATAAGGTAGTGATTTTGGCAAAAACGAATATAAAGATAGAGTTTATAACGCCATAGCGACAGGACAGTATAAAAAACTAAATAAAAACCCGCTACCAAAAATGATTTTGGACTTTAAAAATAGTCTAGAAAGTTGTAACAACCTCATATCAAAAAACTTAGGAAGAAAGTTACATGTTAAGAAAGTCATGCACAATAGGTCGGGGGCTGCAGTGCTATCGGGGCAGCAAAGCCGCGGACGAGCCCTGAGGGAGAAAAAAAATTAGAAAGTCCCCAGGAAGTACGGTCTCCCAAAAATTCATAAACCGAGAAAATCAATTAGACCTATTGTTTCGGCTATAGATTCTCAGATATATAATTTAGCAAAGTGGTTGACAAATAAGTTTAAAGACTTGCCCGTCAAACAGAAAATTATTTCAGTAACAAATCCACTTGAATTTATTAATAAGATTAAAGAGGTTAAATTGACTGAAGACGAGGTTTTAATTTCATTCAATGGTGGTGGTGGTGAAAAAGGTGGTATGGCCTCGACAGAATTTTCATTAGCCACAGATTTTTTAATTTCATTTGATGTAACCTCATTGTTTCCTAGCGTTCCCGCAGAGCAAACTTTAACGTATTTAGAGCAGTTGTTAAAAATGAATAACATAAATGAAAATGTCTGCAAAGAATATTTAAGTTTAACAAACCTTTGTATCAAACAACATATTTTTCAATTCAACAATGAATTTTTTGAGCAAACCCAAGGCACTGCAATGGGCAATCCGCTATCGCCATTTATTACAGACCTTTTCATAAGCAGATTTGAAACAGATCTTGAAAGTGAAAGTAGTTATTTTCCTAGAGTGGGCTTTCGTTACGTGGATGATATTTTCGCAGTGTTTAACACAAACATTTGCAGAATAGAAAAAGTTATTGCCAAATTAAACAATAAATTTGATTCTATAAAATTTACCCACGAATTAGAAATTAATAATAAATTATCCTTTGTACTAGTTATCAAGAATAAAAACAGTTTATAATACGATGTCTATAGAAAGGAAACCATCAATCTAAGCTACATTCCGAACGATTCACATCATACGTACGCATAAAAAATGGCCAGTCTGATTTTTTTAGTAAATCGGTTTATTAATTTTCCCAAACAAAAGTAGATATACCAAAGAATTAAATTATATTAAGAACGTGGCTGAATATAACGGACACACTGCTTGCCCAGTGGAAAAAGTACTCAACGGAAAGAAAACAAAGAAAATGTTGATGGAATCAACGACGTTTAGAAGGGCGAAATCCGAAAAAGCTTTGTTTGCTTACCATTAGAACCTCGAATCACGAGGAGTCTAGATAGCATTTTTTTTAAAAGTCAACTTGCAGCTAACATTTTTGACGAAAAATGCCTTTAAAAACTTGCTAGGTAACCCAAAAGACAAGGATAGCACGACCAAAATGTCGGGAATTTATGAAATAAGTTGTAAATACCGTGATCTTAAATACGTCGGACAAGGAAAAAGATATATTGGAACTAGATTCAAAGAACACTTAGCACAATTACGATACGGTACTATAGATATATCTTTCGTCACACGACATATTTGGGATAATAATCACAACGTTAAGGAATCTAAAATTAATAAAAATGTTATACAACCAGGACAGCAAAACGCGTTCGAGAGCATATATATTGCTTAATATAGTAACAATAAAGAATGTATAAACCTCACTCCACCACCGATGAGCAGTCACCTGATAGATTGCTTTATAAAATAAATACCGACAGTTAGACACGACCAAGAGATAACAAAAGAATATAGATATTTTCGCCAAACGAAACTATGTTGAACCTACCCAAAATCACTAGAGACCGACACGTTTCAGCCAAAGTAATAAAGAAAGTTCAAAAACCTCGTCCGGCGATAAAAATACAGTACACTGCAGAATTTGCCTGCGATTTAGTACCTCTCTCCGATCCGTTCTTTACCTAAGATTCGGTATATAAGGTGATCTTAGTTTTAGAGTAGTTATAATTTTTTAGCCTCTGATGACGCTAGCTTTGTTAGTAAAGTGATCGTTAGGTGTTTTTAAAATGTATTATGGTGATTTGGGTTGTCCAAGTGCGCTTACATTGTATAGGTTATATTGGTAACAACATTTTATGCCTGCTCTCATTAAATAAATGTCATTTTTACGTGCACTTGGAGAACCCAGATCACCACACCCAACCTTTCAAAGACCTGACGATAGTTTCAACAAATCTGGCGTCATCAGGGGATGAAAATTTAGAATGAGAACGAGAACTTTTCATCCTCTGATGACCGTAACTTTGTTAGTGAAACGATCGTCAGGTTTTTGCAAGATGTGTTTGTGATTTTGGTTTTCCAACTGTACTTACCAATGCTCATCACAGCCTACAATATCTATTTGGTGAAAGCCATATTTGCTATTTTGCATTCTTATGAAAATTCGCCACCATAACGCACTTTCTGCGTCCAGACTTTTTTAATTCTAGCCAGTACCCTCCAAAAGTAACATTCACCTTCAAATTGATGTGTGTGTTATGGATGTATAGTCTTTTTCAGGACAAGTTTGAGCGATCTGATCAAAACATTCCGTAGGTGCAATATCCAGCATCCAATACAAGATTTACTACATGAAATGATTTAATATTGCATCCATTTATTCTGTACCTCTGAACAAACGTCGGACTCCTGAATAATTCAACAATTTTTCCCTGTGATTTTTATGGCTCTCTAAATCGGTCTCAAACAAAACACATCATGGAATTACGAAGGTTTCATGATGCGTGAAAATTTTCACGCCTGGAATACTGAAAAGAACTCTATATTTCAAACGGGGATTGGCAATCTGGTTTTTTTCTTTATAATAAGGGAGCTGTGAGTAAATTTAGTATATTTAATACTTTCAGACGAGACAGTACCCTTTAGTATCATCTTTTACACACAAAAATACGTAAATTAAATTGTTTCAAACAACTATTAGTGCACTTAATCAGCGCCTCAGTTAGCCAATCTATATCTTGGACAATTCATTGTTCTTTACAAAACATTTGAAAATAAAAGTAACAGCAAACTCCACTCTGTCATCTTTTGACCCCAGCGTTGCTGGAGAAATGACCGCCAGGTCTGAAAAATGTATTTTCTTAAATTGGGTTCTTCAAAGTTTACTTACTAAAGCAGACCACAGGTTCTAATTTTTACTCAAGGAAACAAACAGGAAAAAACTTAATTAATCATTTTGATGTAAGAAATACAACGAATATAGGATAACATGGTACCTTTTTATTAGTGAATTTAGTGAAATAACAGAGTTAGGGCAACCAGATTTGGTACGCAGGTCTTCACGATTAAAAGTCAAGTACCAACATTTTTTGTAAGTTAAAAGAAAAAATGTTATAGGCATTTAAAGAAAAAATGTTGGGTGCCACTGATGATCATAAAAACGCACAAAAGCTAAATATTTTGTATGCATAACAAAACCTATTGTATATTACAGACGTAGGTTCAGTCTTTTTGGCACAAAAACTTCAAGAAATGTCAGGAAAATTACTTTAAATTTTTTATAGTTTTCCCTCTTGAAACGTCAAAGTCTCGAATTGAATAGTCAAAATTGGCAACTATTAGGCAAAAAACCTGAAGCAAGTACAGGTTAATTTGTTTTACAAACCCTTCAGTTTCAGCTTCCACCGTCATGGTCCTTTATTTTACTAAAATATTTCCAGAAAATTTATTTCAAATAGAACCTTTCGCTGATGCTTTGGCAGTAGTTTAAGTTATAGAGTTTATGGTTAAATAATATATAATTTTCGGCAAAAAAATTTGCTCTTGAGACCGTGACTTTTGGATTTTGAAAGGATTCCTTTAAATATATGCCAACTAGAACCCCTGGAACCCATATGCGGTTTATATATATATATATATATATATATATATATATATATATATATATATATATATATATATATATATATATATATATATATATATATATATATATATATATATATAACCACAATTTTAAAGTAAAAGGGGCGTCAAACGGATTTTTTTTATTATTTTTTATTTCAACACGAGGCTCACAGCTTAAATACTATTGTACCGTGGATGTCGACAAGGAGGAGAGTGGCAACTTGTTAATTCTGGACTTGAAGGTTTGGAGGTCCGGAGGAGAAGGAAAAACATGTGCCGGCAAGGAATTCCACAACTTGGAAGTCCTCGGGACAAAAGAGCGGGCATAACAAGATGTTCTATGTCTGGTGACCTGGACAGTAAAAGAATGCATCCGCTCTGTTCCCTTGGTAGATCTGTTGGGGGCAGCAGGTGGAGGAACTATGGAAGAAAGCTCATCTGGGCGGCACCCGTGCATATATCTATTAAAGAGAGAGAGAGAGAGAGAGAGAGAGAGAGAGAGAGAGAGGTCACCAACGGCACGTCGGTGGGGATGGCAGCCTTTGAGTGAGGGTAGGGTCACAGATGAGACGTATAGCTTTCTTATGAATGGAGTCCAGGATAGCGAGTGTAGAAGCGAGCCCAGAAGAGAAAACCTAATTTCTTAGCAGCCGCTTCTGTAATTGATGTGATATGTTGGTGCCAATTGAGATTTCGATCCTCAGAAATGCCAACAAGTGAAAAGGACCTATTACTTTGAGTAACTTGGTTGTTCATTGTGATGGGTCTAGGGATGGTGTATCTATTATGCGATAGAAAGCAAGACTGAGATTTAGTGGAGTTGAATTATACAGGACTTCTACTTCCCCAGTCTTATATTTTTTAGAGATCCACAGAGATATAACCCTCCATGAGTCGGCGATCCTCATCTAATTGAGCTAAAGAGACAGACTTAGAATATTGTATGTTCGAGTGGAGGGAGCTGTCATCCGCGTAACTGTTAACTGGGTTGGATGTGCTAGAGAGGAGGTCATTGATGTGGAGAAGAAACAAAGTAGGAGCTAAAGCTGAACCTTGAGGGACACCTGCATTAATTGGATACAGTTTAGAGGAAAAGCCATCCACGACAACAGAAATGCTTCGGTTGGAGAGGAAATTTTCTCTCCAGGTGCAGAGTTTTAGTAGTAAGCCATAGGCCGGAAGTTTATTAAGCAGCGCTGCGTGCTAGACCTGGTCGAATGCTTTGGATATTTCTAGAGCAACAATCTGGGATCTTTTGAAATGTTGCACTACACAGTAAGCACTATTAAATGTACACTATGTATCTCACCGATAACTTAAAAGATTTTGATCAAATTTGATAAGTAGCTTCGATAAGTTCCTTAGCCAGGAAAAGTGGCCCAGGTTTTCCCAGAAAATTGTGTGTTTTCTTTCGGGAAAGCTTTATATCTCCGGAAATAACAAAGTAAGGTAACCATATTTGATACGCGTGTCTGTATTTTAAAGGATGAACCATTTAGATCTGTAAGTTTAAAGACAAAAAGTTATAGGCATCTAAAGAAAAAAACTTGGGATTGTCCCCAAAACGTAAAAGTCGCGATTTGAAACGTCAAAATTGGCAACATTTAAGCAATGAACCTGAAAGAAATACGGATTATCTAAAGAGTGTTCTGCAATCTCTTAAGGTTCAGCTTCAGCCATCATTGCCCTTCAGTTTACTAAAATATTTCCAGAAAATTCATTTCAAATAGACCCTTCCTCTGGTGCTTTGGTAGTAGTTTTAGTGAAGTTTGTTGTTTAACGGTCTATAATTTTTATCTAATTTTCGTAGAAAAAATTCGTTAATGAGGAGACCGCCACTTTAGAACTCTAAAAAGACTTCTTCAAATGAACGTAAACTAGGCCCTCTAGAATTCATATCGGGTTTACTCTCTGCTTACATATATATTGGGTGACGCAGTTTTATGGTAAAGCTCAATATAAATATTGTTATTATGCAAGATACGAGAAAAATTTTTATACCTTACTTATAGGGTATCTTGAGCTGCATCCTATTTAATTATTTTGACAATCACAAGGTGATCCATAAGTCGTTGGTGTTACCTACATTTTTATTTGAACATTCCTTATTGCATTTTTCCATTTTTAATCGAAATATGATGCGTGTTTGTAAAACGAGACGCAGTCAGTGCGTTTTGGTAGCGAATTTTCATTAAATGCTTTAAAATTCAATAACTCAATTTGCTATTAACCTAAGATTCGTCGGCTAGGACACGAGTTTTCTAGAAAACATTTTAAGTTTATTTTCGATAAATATGGTACATTTTTTCTACTATATAGGTTATACCGGTGACAAAATTGATGCCTGCTTGCACGAAAGAGACATATTTGCTAATAAAAATATTTTTATGAAAATTCACTGCCATAACGCACTTGCTGCGTCCAGACTTTTTCAGGTTTTGAGTTAGTTGTCTCGTGAGAATTATAAAACACTTTTTTTATAACATCAGTAAATGTGTATGTTGAATTTTTAGATTTTCGTCGCAACAAACCCAAGTGTCTTGATTAATTCAATAAGGTTCGTATTTTTCTTGAACAAAGAGGTGTATGTAGACAATTTATCCACCGTTTTATAAGTCCAATGTGTAGTAAAGCTGCTACGTTATGGAAGATTTTTTTTTCTGTACAATCTTCTTTGAAAAACATCTTTTACCGTACGCGATACAAAAACTGTCCCTGAGATTTCAGACCGCGGGTTTATTTCACACAATTACTACGTGTTTTTTTTACAAAAATGTTTCGTTCATAAAAGGAAATTTTTATACAAAAATATAATCCGTTTATGATAATGAATTTAGCTCATCACTGCTCTGCTTACCTGGACAACTTCTTGTTTATAACCAGAAATATAAAATAATTGAGATATATCACAAAATGATCTATTGAAGTAAATTGTAGGACTGCACATAAATTAAACCAAGAGCAATACGAGGTATGCGCCAAAAATTCTTAGTCCGACCATGAAAGAAACTACGTAGACTCACAATTTAGTTTTATAGGTGAATTTTCATTAAGAAAATTCACTAATAGAGAGGTATCGATGGTAATACTTTTGAAAATTTCTTCAAACGAGCGCGACTTAGGACCCGTAGAACCCAAATCCACATCAGTTAAAAAGTCTATATATATATATATATATATATATATATATATATATATATATATATATATATATATATATATATATATATATATATGTATGTATATAGGTATATATGTATCCAACCGATAACACAAAAAATACTTGACAAATAAAATCCAAATTTGGAAATCCTCTTCATCTTGTTAATAGATAGGACGATTTCATTAGACAATTTTGACACTTAATTAGTTTTAGAAAAAATGCAAAAAACTGCTTGAAAACGCAATATCTTTTAAATTACTGGAAGTATTAAACTAAAACTGTACAAGTTGTAGATATCATACAAGTGGTCCTATCAACCAAATTTGAACTCAATAGGTTTGGTAAATCTTGAGTTGTAACTAAATAAAAAATAAATAATCTACGATATAACCTGAAATTACATCTAAATGGATGCCTATAATGTTAGGCAATGTCAGACAGATAAATCAGGGTTTCGCTGCCATTGCAAACAAAATCTCCAAATTAAGCTTCAAACGGACAGGTTACGAAAGTATGTCACAATAATCAATCAGCGGGGTTGGTGTTTGGCAACTGTCATCTGAATCTGAAGATAGAAAAATGTTAATAAATAAAAATTTCAATTAAGCTGATTCAATTTGCTACTTTTTTCATACTTTGAATTAAAACAAAAATCAGCACATTACAAGTTAAAATGTAACATGGCAAAATTTTGTTAGGAATAAACAAATATATTAGTCATCTGAATCTGAAGATAGAAAAATGTTAATAAATAAAAATTTCAATTAAAGTGGTTCAATTTGTTTAAAAGAAATCTAGAACTACGTTTTATCATGTATAAATATTAAGCTTCCTATTTACACGGTATTTAAAAGCCATCTCCCTCCTCTAATTTAATCTGACAACGCCACTGTTTGCAATTTGTTAACTGACAGGATTCATGAGAGAAACGTGCGCTTTCTAACCATAATCTCGAAACTAAGAGACGTCATTAACAAAGAACGAGAAGATGATGATGATGATGATAACCTCGACATCGACTCCGCTAATACCTTAGAACCTTACAATATAAAATAACTACCTATATTATAAGGTTAATACAAACAGGAGTAGGTAAATAATAATCCAACTTTTAATGTTAACCTAACAGTAACAAATGCCTTCGGCCGTCGACTGTAGTATAATAAGATTTTAACATCCAATCAAACAAATAAGAAAGTGGTTGTGTGCATCAGATTCAGATTGTTAATCAATGCATGTAGGTACAGTTTACTAAACGGTATGTATTGAAAAGAGTGTAGGTGCAGGATGTGCGTTATGGTAACGAATTATCGTAAAAATATTTCAACTGTTGATCAATTTCCCAGCAAACTAGAATCTTCAGTTTTGATACATAATAAAACCCACATGAAGGCAGCGTGTGTACTAAGTTTAAAAAATAACTACAAATTTGTTTTAAAAAACATTTTTTGTTATTTTGTTTGCAGAAACTGGTACCATTGCGTTAACTAAAACGGATCATCCAAGCGATTAATAAGGAAACATACCTGCCAGGTTTATAATTTGGCATGTACATTCCTTTTGTAAATGAAAATTTAATTTTCGGTTAAGTTGCAGTTTAGCACAAGGAGGACTTTTAGAAACATTTTTTCATAAACAAGCTTTGAACCCTTTCTGGAGGCACATACAAAAAAGAAAAATTTCTTGCAAACAGCCCCAGAAAAGTTACGGGAGCAGATGATAATAGGGGTGCTCGGCGGGAAGGATATAAAAAGGAAATGTGAGCGAAAAGTGTGCAAAAGCCAGCTTAGTTGGACCTCTATAAGCTGTCTTTATACAATTTTTCAGCTGTACTTCCTTAAAATCCTAATTACTCCGCACAGAACTCCTATTCACCGCAAGTCCCGCAACTTTCTTGGGGGTTGGTCTCAAGAAATTTTTCTTGTTTACATTGTTCATTTTTATGCATTGAGGGTGATTGTAGGCAAGCAGAAAGTTTGTCAGTCTCACATAAAGAGCTACAATATTTTATCATTAAAAAAAAGCATGGATACAGCAACAGTAAATAAGTGCTGAAGAGGGTCTGGGTGCAGCAAGCATTTATATTTTCGTAAAAATGACCCTAAAGCTTTTCCCCATTTTTTGATATAGAAAACTGCATTAGTAGGCCTTGGTCGGGAGACACAGAGAACAATTTTCACACCATTAGTAGCGTTTTTCATTCTATATCTTTTTATGTTTTGTTCATCAAAATCGAATTATAAATACAAAAATTACAGGGCTGTTTCCATTTAAAATGGGCCACACTGTATATATATATATATATATATATATATATATATATATATATATATATATATATATATATATATATATATATATATATATATATATATATATATATATATGTATCCACACGATGACTCTAAAAGTTATTAACCGATTTTGATGAAACTTGGCAATAATCTTTCTTTTATTAGTGGCTTGGACAAGTTCGTTATCCAGCCCTATCGAACTAGTTTCTCTAAATAAGAATTTAATTTTTCCGAAAAATAAAAACTGTATTTCAAAAAGTAACTTAGCGATTTTGACAACAAAATTTTGTTAGTATATTGCCATCGTTTATTCCTTACCAAGTACCAAAACTCAACTTTCTAGGTTTATAGAAAATTAAGTTATCCAAATTTGAAACAGTTAATGAAAATTCGCTACCATTACACACTTGCTGCTTCCCGATCTTTTTTATAAGGACCTTTTCTCGGATTTTATAGCATCACTCAAAATTATAGAGTTTGGGAACCGAATGTGTTGTAATTGTTCATTTAACAACAAATGTTGAACAAAGATATTCTTTAGTCAATAGAATGATTATATATATATTATATATATATATATATATATATATATATATATATATATATATATATATATATATATATAATCGTAAAAAATTATTGGATAACCGTCAGTTGCAAGAAAAAAAGAAAATACAGTTTACATTAAAAAAAAATATTTAAATACTTACATATAAAGCGAGTTTTAAAATTGAACTTTAAAAATTAAATAGCAAACATTCACGATTTTTTTTAATGTTAAATTAGCATTAAAGTTGATAAGTGTTAATCTGACATGCAAGTTAACTGTATTTAAATTCGCTTTTTTATCTTTGTCAAGGAATTATAAATAGGGATAGTCTTTTTAAAAAGTTAATATCTTTCTTCATCTTTATCAAATTTCCGTTAGAGGTAATTTTAAACTTTTTATTTTCCTATGCAAATTGTATTTTTTTCCTTCTAGGTTGTAGCCTTGGTAAAGAAACAAATAATACCAAAAACTCGGCAATATAATACAGAATTTTTATTTATATAATGGTAAACATAATATATATATATATATATATATATATATATATATATATATATATATATATATATATATATATATATATATAGATAAATTGCATATCTCTTTACTAGCAATTTTTTCTACAGAAAATTCTCTAAAACATGAAAGCACAAAATGCAGCAAAAATAAAGAAGTTGCTTAGTGACGGCAATTGCCATTTTTTAGAAAATATATTCTAGATGGCAATATTTTGTGAAAATTAAAAAAAATAATACTAATTATCATTACATACCGTACAGTACCTTTTTTATATATTGAACATTAAGAAAGTCAAATTTCAATCGCAGTATTTATATAAAAATTTGAAAAATAGTTAGTTATCATCAACTACAATAATTCGTCATTTTTTTCAGGTTATCAATTTAGAAACTTAACTTTAGCAGTTTATATATATATATATATATATATATATATATATATATATATATATATATATATATATATATATATATATAAAGAAGTTAGTACACAATACTTTGCGAAACATAAAAGCATTGATAACCATTAATTAGGGTAGTTTTCAACCTGAGCTTTGGGAAGCCATAAACGAACTAAATATAATGGTATTATAGTAACATAAATATTTTTTAAGTAGATACAAAAAACTTCTCCTCCTTTGAGTTTAATAATAGGGTAAAATATATTTATTAGTAGGCAAATAAGTTTCATGAAGTTTAATGATAACAGTATAATTTGTTCATACTTTGAAATTAAAAAAAATCAGTAGATTAAAAGTTATGTCAAATGTAACATGGCAAAATTTTGTTAGGAATAAAAAACTACATTATGCATAAATAATTGTGATCCTTCGATATCTTAATTTCCTAGGCTTCCAAAAATAATTTAAGCACATTAAATTTTGAAACGTTTAATTGCGAATGTTTGACAATAAATTAAAAAATTATTAATAATTAATTCTGATAGTGCTTCATTTTTACTTAATTTCAAACCCTTTTATTAATCAGTGCATTAACGCATTTAAAAAAGACCGTTAAACTCACCCAGAACTTTTAACAAAACTTCCCAACCGCAACTTTTCAATCACAAAACACAATTTACAAATCACTTGCGTCCTGTCTTTTAATGCACGCCTCATAAAACTTTTTATGAAATATCCGTGAGCGCTCTCCTATCATAAAGCTGTGCACGCAACAATTCTGGTGTTGTAACGTTGTGAAAGCGTCGCGCAGACTGAAACTGAAATCATTTTGAAGGAACTAGCGACGCTGGCGCTTCCATTCATCGAACACCTTCAGATTCGAGGGTTGGAACCATGACCTACGAAGATTGTCCCTACTTGAGCACCGCTAGGATGGATGTATTAAAAGTCCCCTTAAAAAATGAAATCATTTGCTTCCGAACGTTTTAATACAGTCCCTCGAGGACTCGTAATAGCTCTGATTCATCTTGTTTTTGTTGGTCTGATTGCTCAGTTACATTCAACAAAAGCTCTCGTTTCATAATAATGATAATAGAAAAAGTAGTGATAATAATAATATTCATTCACCACTTAGATACAATAATATGCATATAATGTAAGTCCGAACAAAACAAAAAACAACAGGTCAACAACGCTTATCTGAATGCTTTTTTTTTAGTTTAACGGCGGGCTATTTCCGAGACAATCACCTTTTTTTTTGTTTCCTCAGGGCTCGTCCGCGGCCTTGCCGCCCCGATAGCACCGCAACTCTTGGCTGATTGTGCATACCCTTAGTCTTACTCCACCCATTCCAAAATCACTGTGCCTTGAACTAGTCTGCACAGCGATTGGTAGGGTGAAATTTTATATTGCTCTGTCTCCGGTCTAGAATGACCGTAGATCAGTTGTCTTTTCCGGTCCAGAGCTATACACTCACACAAGATGTGCTGGGCTGATTCCTCCCCCTCGCCGCAGAGTCTGCATGCGAGGTCCCCTTCGAACCGCCCCATTTTATGCAGGTGTTTCTTGACGGCCATGTGTCCCGTCAAGAGACCTGTTGTGTTCCTGAGCTGTCCTCTGCTAAGGTTTAGCAGCTCCACAGCTCTCTTTGAACTGGGTCCGTCAATTATTGACTTCCCATGTCTGAGCCCTGGACAGTCCGCCCAGTACATCTTGTGTTGGTTTCTGACCCAGGACTTAATGGCTCCCCTGGCAGTGCTCTTTGACACGCCCAGAGCCGGTTCTGGTCCCATAAATGGTTCTGCTGACCCTCTCTTCGCGAGACTGTCAGCTTCTTCATTGCCTTTAACCCCCGAGTGACCCGGCACCCAGATGAGGGTCACCTCATTCTGCCCAGCCAGGTCGCTCGTCTCGTCTCGGCACTCACTCACCAGCCAGAAATTTACCCGTGGGCCTTAAGGGCTGCCTGGCTGTCTGTGGCGATCCCGTCTTGCGTGTGTTATTTTGTTTGGTTATCGCTGGATTATGATGTACGCCTGTGGTATATGCATCAATCAATGCGGGCAGGTGACTACCTCGTCTTTGTCTGGCATCATACTTTAACCATTTGAGTTGTTTCAATTGGTGTTTTTCGGATTTGATTTTTAATTTGGGAAGCACTCAAAATTTTGTGTCACCTATGCCAGGGAGTATTTTTACCTCACGATCCTGTTGCCGAACTCCTGCCTTTCTGTAATAAGGGTAGGGATATTTTACGTGTCCAACTTCGCATGAACACGGGTCTGGCGGCTTTACGTCCTATTCGAAGGGCGGAACGTGCAGACATTCAACGTGCTTAAATACAATGCCAGAACCTTTTTTTTTTCTCCCTCAGGACTCGTCCGTGTCTTTTCCGCCCAATATCACAGCAGCCTTTGACTTTAGTCTTTTCTACCACACGCATTTCAAAATTATTGTGCCTTAAAGTCTTATAACAAAATAACTAGTTTTATATTGCTCTGTCTCCGGTCTAGACTGACCGTAGATCAGTTGTGTTTTGCGGTCCAGAGGTTTACACTCGCACAAGATGTGCTGGGCTGATTCCTCCCCCTCGCCGCAAAGTCTGCATGCGAGGTCCCCCTCGAACCGCCCCATTTTATGCAGGTGTTTCTAGACGGCCATGTGTCTAGTCAAGATGTAACGAGGCCTTGATTCACGGGGTGAATTATTTAATGGAACAGATCAACGGATTTACGGGAACGGTCTCGAGCGCCAGATTTTAAAAGGGTTTACTCCCTGCGATGATGCCTGCGAACTCGTCACAAGGCTCTGGCCACAGCTGTGGTTAGAGTGCTGGATAGCTCTATGGAGAGGGTCCGGTAGCCTATGATATAACAGGCCGTATAGATACCTCCGAGGTAGCAGGCTTTAATCGCTCCCCCGGTATTTCCCTCATCTTCTGAGATTCTGTAGTGGTGTAGCAGATTTATTTGCGATTATAATATAGACTGAATATACTTTGCACACTACTTATTACCTAATGATACGTTAAATTCCTGATATTTTTACAATCTGAATGGTACTTATTACGTTAGTTTATCCTAAAACAAATTATATCACTGATGACGAGCCCACAAAATTAATTATTCCCCACGGAGAAGAAATACGGAAGACACGCGGGCGGAAAGTCCGAGTACTGTGGTTTACGTCTCGTGGATGCAGCCGTTAAGTGGGTCGATTAAAGAAACGCTTATCAGTAACTAAATGGCGTCTATCCGTCGAAGCCGGTATCGCGGGATCAAGCGCCTCGACGTCGAAGCGTCGATAAGGAACGGGAAGGATTACAGGGGAACACCCTGTGGAAGGATATTGCCGCGTACCAACTCGACCTAAGCCTGCTTGTGTACTTACAGCTTCCAGACCAGAGTCGAATCAGAACGATCGTACGTAATACACTCGAAAAGTCTGTGTAAGCTACAGCATCACCTTCCGAATGCTTTACGAAACGCCAACAGTAATAGGATATGGGAACGGAAGCAAATTACGCTCGATCCCACAATGTCGACGTCACCAGAGAGACACACGGATCTGAGAAAATATCCGAAAATTCGCTATATCTAAATACAATAAATTAAACTTAAAAGGTTCTTACCTAGACTATGTTCGGAAGAATTACTAGAGTAAAAATTGTTCTATAGAACAACGGGACGGACGTTACTGTATCCTAATACTTAGTTATAATTTGAACAAGCGGACTTTTAATTCTTTGATGCGGAACTCAAGCTATAAACTTAACCACGCTACGGCAAACGATGAACTATTTCTGCTCCTCGTCTCTAGTCACCGGCTGAAAAATCCTAATCGGTGGTAGATACCTTATCGTTATCTTCTGCAGATATGTTTTTACTCTGCCGCGATAAAATGAAATGCGTACTACTTAAGAAATATTAATGATAAAATATTTATTTTAACTGCGTAGAATTTTTACCAGTGTGATTTATATTATGTATATTTTGTAACAGTCGCTTTTAATATCTATAGCTGTTCTGAAAATATCTACTTCATTACAAAGACAACTGTTATGGTTCTGAGCTGTCCTCTGCTAAGATTTAGCAGCTCCACAGCTCCCTTTGAACTGGGTTCGTCAATTATTGACTTCTGACGCAGGACTTAATAGCTCATCTGGCAGTGTTCTTTGTCACGCCCAGAGCCGGTTCGGGTAGCATCAATGATTCTACTGACCCTCTCTTCGCGAGACTGTCAGCTTCTTCATTGCCTTTGAGCCCAGAGTGACCCGGCAACCAGATGAGGGTGACCTCATTCTGCCCAGCTAGGTCGCTCGTCTTGTCTCGGCACTCACTCACCAGCCAGAAATTTACCCGTGGATTACTTAGGGCCTTAAGGGCTGCCTGGATGTCTGTGGCTATGAGGATCCGCTTGTTAGTGTAGCCCCTCCTCTTGTTCTCCCGCACACAGTGCAGGATGGCGTACATTTCGGTATGAAAGCCCGTTGCATGGGCTCCGAGGAAAATACTATGACTTACCCTCGGTCCAACCTTGGTTGATGTTGATTTATTACAGTATTTACTGAAAGAGTGGGAGGAAAACCCTGGAAATCAAACCAAGTACTCTTCGGGTCAAAGGCACATGCTCTTATCCTTGGACCACCGAGGCCTTTATCTGAACGTTAAAAGGTAAAAACCACATATTTCATAGAAACAATATTTGCCAGCTTACATACGTTCAAACCATTTTTTTTAAATCTAGATAACTTTGTCACCTTCGACTCTAAAATTATAACCAACAGACATTTTGTTATTGTTAATATTAGTGAAATTTCATTAAGAAAACTCACTGATAGAGAATTTGTTCTTAAACAACTTTTTTGTTAGAAACAACCGCTTTGATTAGGTTGACTAAAACGAAATCATCCAGGCGATCAATGGGAAAAAATACCTGCCACGTTTATAATTTGGCAGATACTTTCCTTTTCTACAGATGAATACATTTTTCTTCTGTAAAGCTTTTTTAACTTTAACGAAATTTGTAATATAAGTTGCTTCTAAAGAGACTTACAACGTCTAGATACACCAAATTTTAATTTTCTAGCTTCATAGAAAGTTTAGTTTTGGGCATTTAAATTTCTTTTTTCAAAAGAAGCTAAACCCCAAGATTCATTTTTTTATAATAAAGAAATCTCGATGGTAGCAGACTTGATAAAATTCTTCAAATGAGCGCGTATTAAAACCTCTAAAACAGATTTTAATGGCCTGTTTAAATAAAAAGTATTAATTTTAGTAAAATTCTGTATAATTCTTATGAAAATTTGCTACTATAACGCACTCTTTCTTTCAAACATAAAATGAGCTTTTTTTTAATCTAAAACCTCATTTGTCATTTAGTGATGTACATAGCGCCTCCGTGGCCGTGCGGGAAAGTCGAATCAGACTTTCCAATACGGACTCGGGGGACGACGGTTCGAAACTCACCGGCGGCGGATGATTTTTCAAATCACTGTCGTCGTTGCGATCGAGCTCAAGATGGAGGGTAGGTTAGTTTAGATGAGCAACAAGAGTTAGCAATGGCCTAATTGCCAGTAAGCATATTACCTTTTTTTAGTGATGTACATAATTGTGCTGATTAGGCTCAAAATGCAAAAAGTGGTAATTTGTGATTAAATTTCTTAGTTAAAAAAATTCACTGTGAAAAGGTATGGACGCATCAAGTGCGTTATGGAAGTGAGTTTTCATAAAAATCTTTTAAATACCAAATATGTCTTTTTTAATTAAATCAGGTATCAAATTTCGCTTCCAGTACAACCTATATTATGGTAAAAATAATGTGCCGTATTTTATCAAATTAACTGTAATTAACTTTAATTAACTTAATCGAATGTACAGTTTTTGAAAATAAACTTAACATGTTTCCAAAGAACTGGTTTCCAAGCCAACGCACCTTCAGTTAATAGCAAATTAAGTTATTGAAACTTAATACATTTAATGAAAATTGGCTACCAAAACGCACTTACGGCGTCCGAAATTTCAAAAAAAAAAATACTTCGTAAGGCAGTTATGAACCTAGCTGTCACTAGGCGGCTATATGGAAACAAACCTAGTATGGCCCACTGGCTGTACACAAGGGTGGTCAGACCATCGTTAACATACGCGGCACTGGTCTGGTGGCCTAAGCTGACACAATCCAGTGCTAAACAAAAACTAGGCAAGATCCAAAAGATGGCTTGCCTCGGCATCACACGGGTCATGGCTTCAACCCCAACAGCCGCAATGGAGGTGTTGCTGGATCTGCCCCCCCCCCCCCCCTACACTTAGTTATCATGGGGGAGGTTAGGCTAGGTCTATACAGACTAGCCTGCAATGATAGACTGAAGATCAACCCAGGCTGCAGGGGCCACTGCAAAATTCAGGAGACCGTGAAGGAGCCCGTGCTTGAAATGAAGTCATACTTCGCAAGCCCGTGAATCTGCAGGGAAAACAAGTTTACAGTGGAAATTTCCAACCGCGAGGCATGGCGGGAGGAGACGCCGGGCCTACCACGGAACACGCTCGTCTAGTTCACGGACGGATCTGGCGGGGAGCGTGGGACGGGGGCAGGCGTTTATTCGGAAGGACCAAGGGTAAGTCACAGTATTTCCCACGGAGCTCACGCAATCGTCTTTCATGCCGAAATGTAGCCATCTTGCACTGAGTGCGAGAGAACAAAAGGAGGGGCTACACCAAAAAGCAGATCCTGATAGCCGCAGACAACCAGGCAGCCCTTAAGGACCTAAGTAGCCCGCTGGTGAGTGAATGCTGAGAAAAGACGAGCGACCTGGCTGGGCAGAATGAGGTCACCCTCATCTGGGTGCCGGGTCACTCGGGAGTCAAGGGCAATGAAGAAGCTGAGAGTTTCGCGAAAAGAGGGTCAGCAGAACTATTTATGGAACCAGAAGCGGTCCTGGGCATGGCGAGGAGTACTGCTAGGGGATCCATTCAGTCCTGGGTGAGAAACGAACATAAGATGTCTGTGTACAGACTGTCCAGGGCTCAGACATGCAAAGCCATTAATTGGGCAACCCATCCCAAAAGAGCTGTGGAGCTGCTAAATCTTAGCAGAGGACCGCTCAGGAACATAATAGGACTCCTGACGGGACACATGGCTGTCAACAAACACCTGCATAAAATGGGGCGGTTCGACAGGAACCTCGCATGTAGACTCTGCGGCGAGGAGGAGAAATCAGCCCAGCACATCTTGTGCGAGTGTAAACCTCCGGACCGCAAAAGACAACTTATCTACGGATAGCCTAGACCAGAGACAGAGCAATATAAAACTTCACCCGACCAATTTCTGTGCAGACTAGTTCAAGGCACAGTGATTTTGGAATGGGTGGAGTAGGAAAGTCATAGCGCATGCACTATAAACCAAAGGCTGCGGTGCTATCGGGGCGGCAATGAAGCGGATGAGCCCTTAGGAAAAAAAGATACAATTATTCACAGGAAGCTTTTTGACAGAAATTGAAAAATGTTTACACGCAGATTTGTAAGCCACCTGTTCCATGAAAATTTCCCATTTTTTTTTTACAAAAACTGGCTAAATAAATGGAGAGCGTCCTGTAGATGGCATCTTAATTTTTTGAGGAGTAATATAATTGAAAAGCTCCCTAAAGGCGTCGTTTACATGGTACCCGGTTTCCATTGGTAAAAACGCTGTATCGCAATTTTTGATATGTTCCAAAATGTAAAAAATTGAAAAGCAATTGAAATAACTAGAAAACGATGGGCGTATCAGTTTTTTCCCCTTACCAGGATGCACTAAGATTGCATAGAAAATGCAATAACAATAAAAGAGGTGTTCCATTTAAAAAAACTTGTATCACCAACGATTTATGGGCCATCCTGTGGTTAACACTACAATTTTATAAAATGCAGCACCTTATAAATAAATTTCATAATATTTTCTCGTATCTTGTATAATAACTGAAATATTGAGCATTGCAGTAAAAATCGACCAGCCTGTATATATGCAAATAAGTAAACAAAAATGTTTGCAAAGTCTCACCATCGATATCTATTAGTGAATTTTTTTAAAATAAAAATTCACTAAAACCGAAGTTGACTCCGTTCGGGGCTACTTTTCACTTGTTTAAAGAAATATTTTTGAAATTATAAAGTAGCGGTGTTCTCAGCAACGATTTTTTTGTACGAAAATTCGCGAAAAACTATTGCCTATTAACCCACAAACTGTATAACTAAACTACTGCCGAAGCATCAGAGAAAGAGTCTATTTGAAATGAATTGTCTGCAAACATTTTAGTAAAATGAAGGACAATGATGGTTGTAGCAGTAACTTCAGCCCTTGTAAAACACATATTTTATTACATTTCTCCTACATAACCGGTATTTGTTTCAGGTTCTCCGTCTAAAACTTGCAAATTTTGACGTTTCAAGTCGCGCTTTTGACATTTTAAGAAGAAAACTCGATAAAATCCTCAAAGTAATTTTTCGGTTATTTCTTGACCTTTTTGCGTCAAGAAAATTTAAGTTTTGTCTGTAATATACAATAGATTTTGTTATCCGCACCAAATATTTTGGTTTGGTCATGTCTCTGGTCATCAGTGGGACCCAAATTTTTATATTTTTTTTAGTGGCTATAATTTTACTCCCTCCAACTGATATAATCTGACTTTTGCCATGTGAGGTAAGTTTAATAGTGTAAACGTGAGTACCAAATTTGGTTGCCATAACTTTATTGTTTTCAGAGAAACAAAAATTTTCCGTAAGAAAATCCAAAATTTCCAAAATCCAAAACTGGTCCGATTGTCCTGGATAACGAACATATCCAAGCCACTTAGAAAGGGAAAGCACCTACAAAATTTTATTAATATCGGCCTATTATCTTTTAAGTTATCGGTACTATATACATACATATATATATATATATATATATATATATATATATATATATATATATATATATATATATATATATATATATATATATATATATATATATATATATATATATATATATATATATATATATATATATATGGCACTGTTAACTCAAAAAGTAATTGACGGATCCTGATCAAATTTGGTGGGTACCTTCATGTTGCAAGTGGTTCTGGTTTTCCCGGAAAATTTTGTATTTACTTTCTCAAAAAACAATGTCTCTGGAAATAACAAAGTAGGGGCAACCAAATTGGGTGCGCGTGTTTGCATTATAAAGAGTGAATCCTGTACCCAAATGTAGGTCTCTAGGTTTAAAGACAAAATTTATGGGTAGTTAAAAAAATGGAGTTTTCCTCAAAACGTCAAAGTCGCAATTTGAAACGCCAAATTGGCAATGTTTAGGCAAATAACGTGAAACAAATACGGATTGTAAAAAGAAAATGTTGCAAAAACAGTGTTTTGCGAACCCATGAGTTTAAGCTTCAAGCGTCATTGCCCTTTATTTTACTAAAATATTTACAGAAAACTCATTTCAAATAGACCCTTTATCTATATATATATATATATATATATATATATATATATATATATATATATATATATATATATATGTATGTATATATATATATATATATATATATATATATATATATATATATATATATATATATATATATATATATATATATATATATATATATATATATATATATGATGCTTTGGCTGCCGGTTTAGTTAAGTTTATGCTTTCGCTGTAGGTTTAGTTAAGTTTATGGTTTAACGGTCTATAATTTTTAGCTCATTTTCGTAGAACAAATTCGTTAATGCATTTTTGCATTTTTTATTGAAATATGATGCATGTTCGTAAGAAAAAAATCTGGACGCAGTAAGTGCGTTTTGATAGCGAATTTTCGTTAAATCCTTCAAATTTCAATAACTTAATAAATTTGCTATTAAGGTAAGGTTTGTTGGCTGGGAAACCAACATTTAAGTTTATTTTCGGAACTTTTGTACATTTTCAAACAATAAGTACTTTTGATAAAATATAGTACATTGTTTCTAATACATAGGCTATACTGGTAATCAGATTGATGCCTGCTCGCTTTTCCTATTAAAAACATTTTAATGAAAATTCACTTCCACAACGCACTTGCTGCGTCCAGACGTATCTTTTATTTTAATGTTTAATTCAGTTGCTAATTTAATTCATCTTGTCTAAGGCATACTCCACCTTTTTTTTTAATAAAGTGCATTTACATTATTAAAAACATAATCGTTGTGTTTTATTTCTATTTGCTTCAGTAACCAATTTTATCGCAAAGTAAGGGACGTCAAGAAAAACAAGTTTATTTCCCTCTACACCACTCAAACAAAAAGTTAACAGGAGAGTCATTAAATGAAGCGCAGGCAGCTTCGTGAAAGAGTGATTGCAAAATCGATGACCGTAGTCAACACTTAAGGGTAGAATTCTCATGCATATCAACACCCTATTTGTTTCTGTCCATGCGGTATTGTTAATCTCTTGATAAAAATGTTATATCTACCTTTAATTATATAGAGATCGGTGGTCCAGGTGTAAAAACGTGTGTCTCTGAACCGAACGGTACTGGGTTCGATTCACAGGGTTTTCCTTTCACTCTTTCAGTACAAACTGTAATAAATAGACATCAACCAAGGTTCTGGCAATGAATCTGAGCAGGTTGAATGTCTGCACGTTCCGCCCGTCGGAGGGGGCGTAGAGCCGTCAGTCCCGTGTCCATGGGATGTTGGGTACGTTAAAGATTCTCCCTACAGAAAGACAGGGGTTCAGAAAAATTTCCAGGATAGTGAGGTGAAACTGCTCCCTGACATCGGGGATTGGCCATAGTCGCGAAAATAGACCAAGGTTAAAATTAAAAAGAAAATACATTTAGCTATAACGAAATTCGAAAAAATCACGTGAAATATATTCAAGTAATTTAAATATACAAGGTGCATACACAAAAACAAAAAAACTCTGGACGCAGCAAGTGCGTTATGGTAGTGAATTTTCATAAAAATGTTTCTAATAGCAAATATGTTCTTTTAAGAAAGCAGGCACCAAATTTGGTGACCAGTATAATTTATATATTAGAAACAATGTACCATATTTCATCAAAATAACTTTATTGTTTGAAAATGTACAAAAATTTCCGAAAGTAAACTTATATTTTTCCCGAAAAAACTGGTTTTCTGGTCAACCTTATAGGTTAATAGCAAATTGATTCACAATATATACAACTTTTTTTCGTAACTTGAATAATAACGGAAATATTGCCCTTTAATGATTTTTTTAGATAATTCGACAAAAATGATATACCATTAAACGATAAACTCTATAGCCAACACTACTGCTAAAGTATCAGAGAAAGGGTCTATTTGAAATTAATTTTCTGGGAATATTTTAGTAAAATGAAGGACAATGACGATTGAAACTAAGAGCTCAGGCTTCGTAAAACATTATTCTTGAGACATTTTCCTTCCATAGATCATATTAACTTCAGGTTCATTGCCTAAATATTAACAATTTTGACGTTTAAAATCGCGACTTTGACGTTTTGAGGAAAACCCAAATTTATTTTTCTTTAAATGCCTGTAACTTTTTTGTCCTTTAACCGATAGCGCTAAATTTTGGTAGGTAGCTTACATATAACGATATAAACCCGTGTACCACCCGTGTTGCCCTTACTTTGTTAATTCCGGAGATATAAATTTTTTTCGATTTTTTTCGAAAAAAAACACAAAATTTTCCGGGAAAACCTCGGCGGATTTTCCTGGATAACGAACTTATCCAAGCAACTCGCGAAAGGAAGGTACTCACCAAATTTTATCAAAATCGGTCCATTATTTTTTTAGTTATAGGTCTGACACATAAATATATAAACATACATACATACATACATATATATATATATATATATATATATATATATATATATATATATATATATATATATATATATATATATATATATATATATATATATATATATATATATATATATATATATATATATATATATATATATATATATATATATATAAACATATAAAGTCTGAAACCGACCTCTGATTTGGGTTCCAGGGGTCCTAAATAGCGCTCATTTGAAGAAATTTTTTCAAAATTCAAAAGTCGAGATCTCCTCATTAGTGAATTTTTTTTAAAGAAAATTCACTAAAAACATACAGGCGAATTGAGAACCTCGTCCTTGTTTGAAGTCGGTTAAAAAAAAGCAAATAAAAGGTATTTGGGCTTGTCCGGGATTTGAACCTGGGAGCTCCCGCACTCTAAGCGGAAAGCATACCTCTAGACCAACGAGTCAGTTGTTGGAGCTTTGTTTTAATGTCGTATTCCAGCGGGCGTTGTAATTATTTTAGTCATAATTAATGTTTAATCATTTATTTATATAAAAATACTCGTTTTTTGGTCAACCTTATAGGTTAATAGCAAATTGAGCTATTTAAATATTAAGCATTTGATCAAAATTCGCTACCATAACGCACTTACTGCGTCCAGAATTTTTGTTCTTACAAACATGCATTATATTTCGATGGAAAATGCAAAAATGCAATAACATAATAACAGATATATTGAGCTGTATTGATTTTTTTTACCAAAATTCTACAAAAATTATATACTATTAACGATAAACTATATAGCTAAGGCTACTGCCAAGCATCAGAGAAAGAGTCTATTTGAAATGAATTTTCTGGAAACATTTTATTAAAATGAAGGACAATGACGGTTGACACTAAGACTTCAGGGTTTGTAAAACATTCTTCTTGAGACATTTTATTTCCACAGCCCTTATTAGATTGAAGTTTTTTTCCTAAATGTTGCCAATTTTGACGTTTAAATCGCAACTTTGACGTTTTGTGAAAAACCTCAATTTATTTTTGTTTAAATGCCTATAACTTTTTTTTCTTTGACCTACAGAGCTAAATTTAGGTATGTAACTTGCCTATAATGATATAAACCCGCGTATAGAATTTGGTTGCCCTTACTTTGTTAATTTTGGAGATATAAATTTTTTTCGAAAGAAAACACAAAATTTTCCGGGAAAACCTCGTCGGATTTTCCTGGCTAACGAACTTATCCAAGCCACTTGCAAAAAGAAGGTACTCACCAATTTTGACGTTTAAAATCGCGATTTTGACGTTTTGAGGAGAACCCAAATTTATTTTTCTTTGAATGTCTGTAACTTTTTTGTCCCTTAACCTACGGAGCTAAATTTTGGTAGGTAACTTGCCTCTAGTTATATAAACCCGCGTATGAAATTTGGTTGCTCTTACTTTGTTAATTTTAGAGATATAAATTTTTTTCGATTTTTTTCAAAAGAAAACACAAAATTTTCCGGGAAAACCTCGGCGGATTTTCCTGGCTAACGAACTTATCCAAGCCACTTGCGAAAGGAAGGTATGTGCCAAATTTTATCAAAATCGGTCCATTATTTTTTAAGTTATAGGTGTGACACATAAATATATATATATATATATATATATATATATATATATATATATATATATATATATATATATATATATATATATATATATATATATATATATATATATATATAAACATATAAAGTCTGAAACTGACCTCGGATTTGGGTTCCGGGGGTCCTAAATAGCGCTCATTTGAAGAAATTTTTTCAAAATTCGAAAGTCGGGATCTCCTCATTAGTGATTTTTTTTTAAGAAAATTCACTAACATGAGGATACAATGAAATCTGTCTAACCAGGAAAAAGAAAAAAAATAACAGTTGGTTGAAAGCTTTTAGAGTAACGCCATATCCTTGAAAAATTTGTATTTGTTAACCTATAAAAAGTTGTAAATGGCTTCTTTTACTTTTGTATCTAAAGTAAATCGACGTCATAGCAAGTGGTTCTTCAACTTGGTAAAGAGGTTATATTCCGATGGACCAAGATCGGTGCTGTAAGGGGGTTGTCGTAAATCAACAACCCAGCATCCTTTCTGTTTTGCTAACTGCGGATTCCACAGGCCCTGACAATATGATATTGTGCGTACCATTGGAAGAATCAGTAATAGTGACGTCGTCTGCAATGACGTCACTTTCTGGTGACGTGCGTCATCTACGACTAATCGATCAATAGAGGCAATTGCATTATCCACAGGTATAGGATGCGTTAGATAGATAGATATATTTATTTCCTACAAGATACAGGGTAGAATATAAGTAGCTGTTTTTTCAGCAACATTTCAAATGATGGCCATTAGTCTACGAGGAGAATTATATATATTTTTGGTATGCAATTTAGAAATATACCTCCGTACCTCGGGACGTTCTCGAGATTTTGTAATATCGCAGCCCACTACGGTTTTATAATCAATTTTGTATTTTAGGTCAAATCCACCTCAAGTAAAAATGCAAGCAAACTACATTGGTCGATGAGGCGGATTATGTTCGCTTTTGGTATTAAGTGCTGTCAAGGGTTGGGTCGGGTGAATTATTGGTATCCAATTCAGAAGAACACCTTAATACTTCGGGACGTTTTCGAGCCTTTATTAATATCGCAGCCTACTACGTTTTTATAATCAATTTGGTATTTTAGGTCAAATCCACCTCAAGTAAAAATGCAAGCAAACTACATTGGTCGATGAGGCGGATTATGTTCGCTTTTGGTATTAAGTGCTGTCAAGGGTTGGGTCGGGTGAATTATTGGTATCCAATTCAGAAGAACACCTTAATACTTCGGGACGTTTTCGAGCCTTTATTAATATCGCAGCCTACTACGTTTTTATAATCAATTTGGTATTTTAGGTCAAATCCACCTCAAGTAAAAATGCAAGCAAACTACATTGGTCGATGAGGCGGATTATGTTCGCTTTTGGTATTAAGTGCTGTCAAGGGTTGGGTCGGGTGAATTATTGGTATCCAATTCAGAAGAACACCTTAATACTTCGGGACGTTTTCGAGATTTTATTAATATCGCAGCCTACTACGTTTTTATAATCAATTTGGTATTTTAGGTCAAATCCACCCTAAGTAAAAATGCAAGCAAACCCCATTGGTCGATGTGGGCGAGTATGTTCGCTTTTGGTATTCAAAACCTTCTCCATATTTTTTTGATTTCGCGTTCCACTACGTTGCTGTTATCACTTTTGTCTTTGATGTCAAATTAGAGTTTTAACCACATTATTGTTTTCGTAAAACGCACACTCCAATAGTCAAGGAGTTGGGTTGGGTGAATCTTCGGTATGTAGTTCAGAAGAACACCTTAATACCTCGGGGTGTTTCCGAGATTTCATTAATATCGCAATCCATATCCTACGTTTATATCATAAATTTTTTCTCTTCCTTTTTTTTTAAATTATTGGTCTACGGGGAGTTTTACGCCGACTTTTGGTATTCCGTTCTGGAAAACATCTCTATACCTCGTGGAATTTTTGAGATTTTGTTGATATCGCATTCGACTACGTTGTTGTGAGCAAATTTGCCGTCTAACTTTCTCGCAAAACTCGCATCACAATAGTCGGGGATTTGGGTCAGGTGAATTTTGGGTATGCAGTTGAGAAACCTTCAATTCTTAGGGACGTTTCTGAGATTTAGTTGATATCGCAGCCTAAAAGGTTGATATAATTAGTATTATAACATTTTTAATCAGCAATACTGCAAGCGGACCCCATTGATCCAGGAGGTTAGTTACGTTAATTCCTGATTTGCATAACAACCAATTTCGTTGCGAATAGCAACAATCAAGTTTAATATTTTACATTCACATATGCTTGCAATTTGTCGCTTATAATTTTATTTGCAGTAAAAATATGGTGCAGCTTCGATGATTGCCTCACGAAATGGAAAATATTTTAAGGTAACAAAATAAAGTATTAATTTAAACAAAATTCTGAAATATTGATAGATTTCTTGTGCGGTTTCAGCTTAAGGAGACAAGGCTGGTCGTATAGACACATAGCCGACATTTACACCAAATCCCAGTCCACAATTAAAAGGGTGATAGACAGTGTCGTGAATACCGGTCGCTCTCAATACAGGCATGGAGGGTGGCAGAGAAAGTTACTACTAGGCGAGATGACAATAGAATTTCCAGGAACAGGAGGGTAACTTCCTCAAAAATCAGTTAAATTGTGGGAATTGCAGCTTCGAAGTAGCAAATGACTCCATATCAGAAATTTAAGAGCCAGACGACGAGCGGCATGCCCAATATTGAAAACTATACACCGCACTGGGCGCAGAAACTGGTCCAACCAGCACAGCCACTGGGGAGCAGCAGAATGGCAGAGATGTTTGTTTGTTGATGAATCTAGCTTCACTTTGTATCGAAATGATGAGCGTGTGTTGGTATGGAGAAAAAATGGTAAAAGGTATATCGAAGAATGTATGGAAGTACGAAAGGCTTTCGGTGGAGGTGGAGTGACAGTATGTAGAGGTATAAGTAGGAATGGGAGAACTGACTTAGTAATCTTGATGAGAGAAAGTATGAATGGAGAAAGGTATCGAGATTTGTGTGTGAGAGATATTGTCGTTCCCTATGCCATTAATTTTGGTAACTATTTTATATTAGTCAATGATAATGCTCGTCCTCATCGAGCTCAAATCATTACGAATATGTTTAGGACGAACAATATAGAGATAATGGAGTGGCCTGCCAGATCACCTGATATGAATCCGATTGAGCATGTAAGTCGGGTCAGATTAAAATTAAGTGAGCGAGAAAGTGGTTTTCGTGATTTAAAGTATTGGCTACTGCGATTAGGCAGGAGTTGGAAGCTACTCCCCAAGATTTGTTGAGAAGATTGGTGGATAGCAGACGAGTGGCAGATCTGATCAGTTATCGTGGTGGACCTACAAGATACTGACTTTTACGTTTCTTCATATCTATGGGGTTATTTATTCATTCACTTATCTGTGTTAGTCATGTCTTGTGTAATGAAGAAAATAAAATGATCGCTACTAACATATTAGTTTTACTACTAAGAAACAAACTATATGATGTCAACCTAGTAGGCTACGATAACAACAAAATCTCAGAAACGTCCCGAAGTATCTAAAGTTTTTCAACCACATACCCAAAATTCACCTAACCAAAATCCTAGACTATTGCGATGCGCGTTTTGCATGACAGTTGGGAGGCAAATTTGTTGACAGCAATTGAATGCGATATAAACAAGATCTCAAAAAATGCCACTAGGTATAGTGGAGATCTTTTTCAGAGTGGAATACCAAAAACTAGTGTAAACCTCCCCGTCGATCAATGATTTAAAAAATAAATTAAAAAAAATGATGACATGAACGTAGTACGTCCTGAGGTATTAAGGTCTTCTCCTGAATTTCATACCGAAGAGTTACATAACTGAACTCCTTGATTATTGAAGTGCGCGTTTTACGAAAACAACAATGTGGTTAAGAGTCTAATTTGACCTCAAACACAAAAGTGGAACACGTAGTGGACGCGATATCAACAAAATCTCGAGAATGTCCCGAGGTATAGAGATATTCTTCAGCAATGAATAGCAAAAGCGAACATAATCCGCCTCATCGACCAATGAGGTTTGTTTGCATTTTTATTTAGGGTGGATTTGACCTAAAATACAAAATTGATTGTAAAAACACAGTAGGCTGCGATATTAATAAAATCTCGAAAACGTCCCGAGGTATTAAGGTGTTCTTTCTGAATTGCATGGCGAAAATTCACCTAACCAAACTCCTTGGCTATTGAAGTGCACGTTTTACGAATACAACAATGTGGTTAAGAGTCTAATTTGACCTCAAAAACAAAAGTGATGACAGCAACGTAGTGGAACGCGATATCGACAAAATCTCAGGAAAGTCCCGAGGTATAGAGATAATCTTCAGCACTGAGTATCGAAAGGGAACATAATCCGCCTCATCGAACAATGTGGTTTGCTTGCATGTTTACTTAGGGTGAATTTGACCTAAAACACAAAATTAATAATAAAAGCGTGGTGGGCTGCGATATTAATAAAATCTCGAAAACGTCACGAGGTACCAAAGTATATTTATAAATTGCATACCAAAAATATATATAACTCTGTCACGGGTTTTCTTAAATAAAAAATAAAATAAATGAAAAGCTAGCCCGGCTTCTGGCCCGTTACAATTTAGGAAAAGCGAGGTTTCGGAAAAATAAAGAAAGAAGGAAAAGGAAATTAAACAAACCACAGGGAAAAGTAAAAGAGAAAGAATAGAGAATGGTTTCACGCTACACCCGGGAATTGGAAACTTGAGTGTCGGCAGTTGGTACCAGGCTCAGCAGGTATTTCACTACTATTTGCCTATATCTAGTGACAAGTGCAACAGATGTTAAAAGATCGGTTTTGGGGTTAGAAGTTTAAAAACTTACAAATTATTCCACACAGAGTATTTTAGTCAATTAATTGGTAGTTAAATAAATACAACGACATCAACGGTAAGTGAAATTTGATAGCTGGAATCACAACACTATAAGTGAGGAATCGTTACATTAATTAATTGTTGTATTTTAGGCTGACAGTCAGCGAGGGTAACAATGTGTTACTGTGTCAGAGATATAATTGTTAATTTTATTTAATTTAACAAAGATGTGGAGATCCCCCTTACAGTCGACTGTTCGAGTTTACACACAAAGACAAGGTTAAAACATCAACTTAAACGTATGTATAGCTTAATAATCATCTGATTGTAGGTGTACTACTCAAAATTAAACAACAGTTACACAAACTAAACAAACAAACAAAAACTTCGTGGACTTATCTGGAACTTAGTCCTTGTCTTTTAACTTCTTTGGGCCCTGAGGTGTGAGTGCTGACCCAGTTAAAGCAGAAAACACCACCAGATTTCAGCCCTAAACAAGAAACCCTACAATGAATAAATAGCTTTCTCAGCAGGTACTACTTATTTCAATTGTTTTTGTTTTTATTAGGCAGAATAAATGTGGGGAAAAATTTAACAAACTATAAAAGCTTACCCAAATAGATGAGGTTTCTTGTTTCACAAAATATAAATAATTTCCACTGAACCTTAATAATTAAAGTGATTAATTGTAAAGTTCTAACTAAATCCAGCTTCTAGCTGCAGTCAACTTTATTGTTCAGTTACAGGAATATTAGTAAAAATATAATTTCATGTGAATATTAATCTTTTTCCAAAGAACAAAAAATTCTGATAAGAAATGATAAGAGAGATGTTAATATTTCCTTTTAAATGAATTTTTATTAATTTCAGAAATTATATCTGGGAGAAAGAGAGAGAATGAAAAAGATGATACTATACACTGAAGAGTGAGATAGAAAAATGTGGATTGTCATAAGAGAGAAGGAGATAGTACATACCTAAGGGCCATTGCTATTATTAAAAATGTAAACAAAACCTCAAACTTATTTGTTTACTGTTTTGGACTTATGTTAATTTTTACAAGTAAAATTAGATGAAGAGGGTTGTTTATTTGTATTAAACCTTAAACTACAACAAAAGTGAAAGTGTAATTGGCGCCTTTCCAAGGTTTTACAAGTGTGCATTACAAACAAACTGTTTGTATACCAAAACATGCAAACTCTTAGCTACAGAGTATTCACAAGTAAGTATTATGTCCATACATTTACTATGTTTGTCACCCTTGAAATTAGCAAGCTGTCAGAAATATAAAGAAAGGTTTAAAACCGTCTCAACTCTCCTTGTAGACTAATGGTCATGATGAAAAATAAAAAAAACATTTACTTATATTCCACCCTGTATGTTGTAGCACGTAAGTGCACATTTTGTTATTGTCTACTAATCAGAAGCCCCAAAAAACATCTGTCAACCTGTGAAAATTAGAGCAGAGTCGGTGAACTTGATTTTGAGATACAAACGATCAAACAACATCCAAAATTTAAGATTTTCCACTTCAATTGACGCGAGTAAGGGTTGACGGGGTAGAAATTGAATTTTTAAAAACAACTATTATTCTTTATTCTACCCTTTAGTTACAACCCTGACTTAAGCTACCGGAACTGGCTGATACACACAGCACTCGTACAGTAACAGAAGTGCGTGCTTGTTGACAAAATCTCCTTATATACTAAATATTATCACTGACATTGCAAAATAGAACAAGGATATTGATAAGTATTAAATAACAATTAGTCAGCGATAATTAGGTACATAACTCGCGTAGTTTAGTTCAATAAAATAGAAATAATATAATTCATATTAAAAAAACCTCTTTGCATTTTCAGTATGCCTTATATTGTAGCACATCATGTATACTGTTCTACCTTCCGTCATTACATTATATTCCATAATTTAAACGCTTAGTGTTTGGAAATGATCGCATTATTTAACCATACATAATATAAACTTTGCTATTGCTTACACTTTCCAAAATTTGTTATTGTTTCATTAAACAAAAGGTAGCGATTAATACATCTGGTGTTGTTTGTGCTCCAGCCCCGGCATTTCGTGAACTAAATTAATGGATACATATCCTCATAGATTTTACAATAGAATCCACTGAATAGTTTGATTACGCCCATGGCGAATATCCTGCCAATGTAAATATATTCCTCGATTTGCTAATTTGCAACATATTCTACGGTACGCTTTAATGCTTTCTAAAACAAATCATACAAGCTACCCCATTTATTCAGAGAACGTTCCCGTTTCGGTAAGATACGAGCTAATTGTATAATACAATCGATTATTCAAAATTATAGGAGTATGTGAATATAGATTAAACACTGTGTCCGCAAAGTTTGGGACAAAGTCATTATTTTGACATCTGACATTGATTCTCCTTAAAGTTTACATAGTGAGATTTTAAAATATTACAAATTTTATTTTCTCAACATAGAACCTCGGTGGTTCAGGGGAAAGAACGTGTGCCTCTGAACCGAAGGATACTGGGTTCGATCCCAGGGTTCTAGTTTCATTTTTTCAGTACAAACTGTAACATTAACATCAAGCAAGGTTCGGGCATTGTATTTGAGCAAGTCTGCACGTTACCCCCTTCGGAGGGGGCGTAAATCCGTCAGTCCCGTGTCCATGCGATGTTGGGCACGTTAAAGATCCCTACCCTCCTTACAGAAAGGCAGGGGTTCGGTAAATTTTTCAGGATAGTGAGGTGAAACTGCTCCCTGGCGTCGGTGATTTGCCATAGTCGCGACTTTACTTTACGGTTAAGACGTTTGAATTTTTAAAACAATTTATTTAATACATTAAACAATCAATACTTAATTACTTAATACAAAAATGAATAATATAAAATAATGACAAGGGTAACGATCAACATCCATGTGATCTAAAGTCTAGCACGCGATGTGCAGAGTCTTAACTACTCGGAACAAGAATGAGCGGCCGTATCCTTGTGGGCAGCCTAGTTATACACTACACTCCAGGCGTGGCACTATTGTGTCTGGGTGTAACAAAGGATCTGCTGATGTAGATTCTCACGAGTGATATTCCGTCCAACTTGCTAGTCTGAGCCTGCATACTTGTGGGCTCCTACAAGTCTACTGCTGACTCGAAGATCCTTACTGTGGGAAGGCAACTTTGTGGTATAAAGGGCCATTGTTGGGGCTCCATTTATCTCGCGGAAATAGGCCGACGTTAAAGAAACAAAAAACACACACACACATTTTCTCAACAGCGTTGTTGCCAGACTCGCTGAGTTTCTACAAAAGTGGTTGATTTTTAGTACATTTTCGTAGAAAAAATTCACTAATAACGAAATCTTTTTTTTGAGTTTTGTAAAAGTTTCTTGGAACAAGTGTGAACTAGAACGCATATATGGGGTTAGTTTCAATTATATATATATATATATATATATATATATATATATATATATATATATATATATATATATATATATATATATATATTTATCAGTGGCGGCTCGTAACTTTGGGAGTGGGTGAAGCAGAATCGGCGCGGCCCCAGGGGGTTCAAGGAGAAAACCTTCCCCCCTGCACCGCAATCGATTTTTTCTTTTTAATTTTCAAGGTCGCGCGTTCTCCTGGCACTTCAGTATTTAAATGAAAAATCAATTTGTAAAAAAATTATCGACTTTCACAAGAAAAAAATTCGGAATAATGACCAGGAATATTCTATGAGAGGACACTGTACACGTACTGTACACGCACGCATGCGATAATATAATACGGCGCGTATTACCTATGTAAATCTGTTTATCGAGCGAAGAGCTACAAGCTTTTTTTTTTCAAATTCAAGGTCCTTCTCATTTTTTAGAGCTTGAAATTGTATATATAATATTTTATTACTTCGAAATTATTCTTTTAGAGGTGAAAATTCCACTTACCAAAAAGAAACATGAAAAACACAGATTTTCAAAGTCTGTAAATGTGACAGATACTAGATTATTTAACGGCACCATAGTAAAAATAAAAATACGCCTGTGATGATCCGACTCAATCTAAACAAACGACAGAAACTAAGATTTGAAGCAGGCTCAGAAGGCTGCATCACTTTGTGGCCCAACTCACCAGTGCGCGTGCCGTCTTATACAAATGTCCGGAAACAGACGCAGCCTTTGTATTACAGTTGCCAAATTGGGCGATTTATCGCAAATTGGGCTATGTTTTACTCTTTAGCTGCGAGTTTGTTTTTTTGTTTTTTCAAAGAAAGCGCATAGTTGCAAATTGGGCTACTTCTGTTATCTAAAAATCGCCAATTGGGCGATCTTGAAACAACGAACTCTGTTGTGGAAAACTATTCACTTTCGTGAAAGTTTGATTTCTTCAGAAGTAACATACATGAATATTATTTTATCCATGAGAAGCAATGACATTTCGACATCCGTGAGAAACCAAGAGTACCCAGCATGTTTGATAGATAATAGAAAAAAGATGATAGGTGACAGTGACAATATGTTGTTTATGTTTTATATTATATTACAGTAAATTTTATATGCTTCATTATATAGAGAAAATATTTTATTTTTGCATTCTTATAACACTGATAGGTGGTAGTGGACTTTTCCTTTACGTGATAGTAAAGATGTTTTTTCACGCCCGAGGAGGTACAATCCCTTACATCAAGTGAAGTCCCAACGGACGTTTCCGGTTCTGGTGTAGGAGTCGGTTTCCCTTATAAACAAAAATGATAATGGCTCCTCCTTGTACATCACACCCACGTATCGTTTGTTACTACAACTCCGCGAACTGGGACGAAATTCGGGGTTACTTATCCTCGTTTTCATAGGCGTCTGTCTGCCTCTGTCATCCTGCCCCCTCTGATATCTCACAAAAGGTCACCGAAATTATACAATGATTTATTCTACGTGCACAGAAAACCTTTTCAGCCACTCAACGGCCCTGGTTCTCTAAATCCTGTGACAGGGCCAGACTTGAAAAGGTCAAAGCTCACAAAATTCTTCTACACAATCCCAGTCAAGAAAACCGTCAGGGATTTAACGACGCAAGAAACCGCTATGTCCGCATTCTTTCTTAGGCAAAAAGAGTTCTCCCAATCTACAACGGCAGCAAACCCTTCTGGACTCATGCTAAATCTATTGGGAATAATTTCTGCAAGAGCACGTTCCTACCTCTTGTTTCAGGGGATGAAACCGGAGCATTTCTGTCGTCGTGGATGGTCATTCCTCTAACCCGTATACAATTAATTCAGAAGTCCCTCAAGGTTCAGTTTTAGCCCCTACTTTGTTACTTCTCCACATCCATGACCTCCTCGCTAGCACATGCAACCCAGTTCACAGTTACGCGGACGACAGCACCCTCCACTAAAATATAGAATATTATAAGCCTGTCTCTTTAACCCAATTAGATGAGGATCGCAGACTCATGTAGGGTTCTGTCTCTGTGGATCTACAAAATATATTAGAGTAGGGAAGTAGAACTCTTGTACAATTCAACTCCAGCAAATATCATTCCTGCTTTCTAGCTCATAAGAGATACACCAGCCCTAGACCCATCAAAATGAACAACCAAGTTATTCAAAGTAATGAGTCCTTTTCACTTGTTGGCATTTCCGTCGATCGAAATCTCAATTGGCACCAACATGTCACATCAATTGCAGAATCGGCTGCTAATAAATTAGGTTTCCTTTTTCGGGCTCGCAAATACTTTTTACCAGCTAACCTCTATACATTATATACGTCACAAATAAGGCCAAACCTCGAATACTGCTCCCACATCTGGGGTGCCGCTGCCGCTTCTAAACTCGCTATCCTGGACCCCATTCATAAGAGAGCTATACGTCTCATCGGTGTCCCCACCATCACCCGAATGCTGCCATCCCTTGCCCACCGACGTGCCGTTGGTGACCTCTCTCTCTTTTATAGATATCTGCACGGGCACTGCTCAGAGGAGCTTTCTTCCATAGTTCCTCCACCTGCTGCCCACAACAGATCTACCAGGGAACAAGCAAATGCACCATTTTACTGTCCAGGTCACCAGATATAGAACATCTTGTTATGCCCGCTATTTTGTCCCGAGGACTTCCAATTTGTGGAATTCCTTTCCGGCACATGTTTTTCCTTCTCCTCCGAACCTCCAAATCTTCAAGTCCAGAATTAACAAGTTGCCTCTTTCCTCCTTGGCGACACCCACGGTACGATAGTATTTAGGCTGTGAGCCCTCGTGGTGTGTTGTTGAAATTATATATATATATATATATATATATATATATATATATATATATATATATATATATATATATATATATATATATATATATAAATATATATATACATGTGCTCATTGTTTAGGCAGCTCATCAGACTTAGACCAAAACTGTAATTTGTAATAAAATATTTGGAATATTTAAAATGAAACATTAAAATTGTCTTGTCTATAAATACGTTTATGTGTTAAAATTTCAAATTCTGTCCAGCAATATATATATATATATATATATATATATATATATATATATATATATATATATATATATATATATATATATATATATATATATATATATATATATATATATATATATATATATTGGCAATAAATAATTCAAATATGTAGTGGGAAGGTTACCTACGACGCGCGGCAAACGGCGTTTTGAAATACTTAGCGACTAATGCCGGGATATAAAAGAGCACCGTATTTATTTTAGGTGTCTTACCTGAATCACAAAAGTTAATTTGGTTTATTCTAGCAGTTACCCTAGAATAAATAAAAGTTCGGGACGCAACAATTGCGTTATGGTAGTGAATTTTTATTAAACGCTTCAAACTTGAAAAACTCAATTTTCTATAAATTTAGAAAGTTTAATTTTGATATCGGTTATTTATTTTTTAAGTTATCAGACAGATACACACACAAACACACCACACACATATATATATATATATATATATATATATATATATATATATATATATATATATATATATATATATATATATATATATATATATATATATATATAAATTGAAACTGACCCCAGATATGGGTTCTAGGGGTCCTAGTTTGCGCTCATTTGAAAAAATGTTTGCAAAGTCTCACCATCGATACCTCTCTATTGGTGAATTTTTTTAAATAAAAAATCACTAAAAACAAAACTACTATTAGGCAGTTTTAATATAAAATATAAAATTATGATGAAAAAAAAAATTGCATCTTTATATTTCGTAATCTAATTCCCTTGTTTTTTTTTTAAGTATCCGAACATGTAGAAGCTATAAAAAAGGCTACTTCTTAGAAACTAAGGAAGAAAAAACTGAATATAATAAACAAGGATTTACTTTAATCAACTTTAAAACTCCCTGGTATTATGAAACTTTTTGCTCGTTTAACAGCAGCAGGTTTTTTTCTTTAATGCAAAGAAGAATTTGTGAGGGTGGGAAAATAGCGTGGTAACTTGTACACATTCGCAGCTTGCTGCTTTCAAATTAGGCAGTCTTTATTGCCTAAGAAATAATAATTTGTTTTTGGAACGGATTTACACAAGAAAGCGAGCAGATTAGACGCTTTTTAGTATTTGTCTAACTTTAACACTTTCGTTTTATATTCTATACTAATTGTGTGTATTTTGAAAAGTTTATAAATAAAATGTGAAATGTAGTATGTCTTTTGTGTACGTTATATTCTGGTTACTGAAATTACCAGCTCTCTTGATTTAGCAAGTACCTACTATATAGTGGTAAACTTTAGTAAACAGTTTATTTTTTAGCGCAACTTTCGTAGCCCAATGGAGCCTCCGTCACACAACGATTAAAATAGCAGAAATGTTAATAGCAAATAAAATTGATAAATTTCTACAGCATTCACACGTACTAACAAACTTACAGTTTGGCTTCCGCTAGAAGCGTCGCACAACACAACAGGTGGTGAGAATTCTTTTGGGTGTGTTGAATAAAAAGGCTGTGTGCTTCCAAACAATTTCTTTATTCCTTTTCCCGACGCGTTTCGACCTTTTTAACCGGTCATCCTCAGGGGAATCGAGAATTTTATAAAAGTCTTGTCAGAAAAACTGAGTTTTCTGGTAGGAATGAAGGGCAATAACGGTTTAAGCTAAGACTTCATGGTTTGTAAAATATTCTTCTTGAGACATTTTCTTTCCATAGCCCGTATTAGTTTTAAGTTCTTTGACTGAATGTTGCCAATTTTGACGTTTTAATTCGCGACTTTGACGTTTTGAGGAAAATCTGAATTTATTTTTCTTTAACTGCCCATAACTTTTTTATCTTTCAACTTACAGAACTAAATTTTGGTAGGTAATTTACCTATAATGATATAGACCCGCGTGCTAAAGTTGGTTGCGCTTACTTTGTTATTTCCCGAGATATATTTTTTTTCGAAAGATACACAACATTTTACGGGAAAACCTAGGCCAATTTTCCTTGCTAACGAACTTATTCAAACCATTTACAAAAGGAAGACATTCACCAAATTTAATCAAAATCGGCGTATTATTTTTTGAGTTATCGGTGTATATATATATATATATATATATATATATATATATATATATATATATATATATATATATATATATATATAAGAACATTCGAAAATTCACTAAAACGTTTTTTGTTATTTTGTTTGCAGAAACTGGTTGGATTGAGTTGACTAAAACTAAAAATTTTGTGGATGCATTCCGTTTGTGAATGAAAATTAAATTTTCGGTAAATTTGCAAATTAGCACATGAGGGGTGTTACGGGACCAAGAGTGAATAGGGGTGCTGAGCGGAGAAGAATATAAAAAGAAAATGTAAGCGGAAAGTGCGAAATGAACAGCTTAGTTGGACCTCCTTAAACTGCCTTTATCCAATTTTGTAGCTATACCTCCTTAAAATTCTGTTTATTGCGCGCAGAACCTCTATATTCACCGCAGGTTCCGTAACTTTCTTAGGGGTTGCTCCACAGAAATTTTTCTTGTTTACATTGTTCTTGTTGATGCATTCAAGGTGATTGTAGGCACGCAGAAGTGAAATATGAATCCCCGAGCGATCCAAGATTTTCAATTTATGTTTTAATTGTTATCTCATTTCATTTTATTTAATATTTTTCCAAAAATTATTTTGAGGTTGCCTTGTTTGTCAGTCTTACATAGTAAGCTGCAATATTTTATCATTTTCAAAAAGTATGGGTACAGCAACCGTAAATGAGTGTTTGAAAGGCTCTGGGTGCCGCAGATAATTATTGTATGACTTTGTGTGGCACTTGTTACTACAGAATACTCATTGGCTTCCTTATGTTTTCCACTGAAAGTCAGAGCTAATTGTCTTTATACTTGAGATTATCACTCAAAAACTTATTTGATGGGAGATCACCAGAAAATTCGCTACCTGCTGCCACTGGCTATATACTAAAAAACTCGATCGGGACCACTAGCAAGCCATCCTGCGACGGTTCACTTTCTTTTTTCAAAACAACACATCGATGTTTTTCCTGATAAAGATTGTGTGTTGTTTCTGTTAGTGAATTTTTATTAAAAAAATTCACTAATAGAGAGGTATCGATGGTGAGACTTTGCAAAAATTCTTTCAAATGAGCGCGAATTAGGACCCCTAGAACCCATATCCGGGGTCAGTTTAAATTTTTATATATATATATATATATATATATATATATATATATATATATATATATATATATATATATATATATATATATATACATATATATATATATATATATGTATCCGTCTGATAACTCAAAAAATAATTAACCGATTTAGATGAAACTCGGCAAGTTCCTTTCTTTTATTAATGGCTTGGATGAGTTCGTTGGCCAGGAAAATCGGACAGGGTTTTCCGGGAAAATTTTGAGTTTTCTTTAAAAAAAAATTTTTTTCCGAAAATTTCGATAAAATTTGGTCTACATATTGCTTTGGGAAATACCTAACTATGTGCCAAAATTCAGCTTTCTAGGGTTACAGAAAAGTAAGCTATTCAAATTTGAAACATTTATGTTTAAATCATAAGTATGTGGTTGCTGTTGGTTAGTCAATGCTTCTCTTATTATTGACTCATGAAATTCATTTTTAAGTTTCCGAGAAATGTCAATAATACTGAATTCACTGATTGTTAATCATTGGAAGCATTTACGATTATATATAACCCTATTGTAATTTATTATCATTTATTACCTCTGTAGTATAATTATTTTTTCCTTACAACTCGCAGCGTTTTTAGTCAATTGTTGTTATTAATAGTCAATAGTTTCTTTCCGAATACACACACCATCCATTGTCTTCTGCTTCTGTTACAGTCCTTTTATTTAGAGCTAGAGTTGTAACCACTCATACAGCCAGTGTTTTTTAACCACGTGGCTGGGGGACTGACCGAATTCATTCCCAGTTGCTGTTGATTTACTCATATTCTCTTAATATGTTTGAAGATGTGGTGTCTACTTCATTCCAAGTCACTATTAACCGACTATTTATGAAATCAAATAAGTAAATTAAATCGATTGTCATAAAATATGTAGTGTATTAAGACAAGGGAAAAAGAAATAAAACATATATAACTGTGCACATTTTGATTATATTTTAGGGTGCTTGAGAGAGGTATTGTCACAGCATAATATCTTATTAAAGTTCATTTGTAAATAGGTTTAATTTTTATATGTTTATATATATATATATATATATATATATATATATATATATATATATATATATATATATATATATATATATATATATATATATATATATATATATGATAACTCAAAAAATAATTAACCGATTTCGATGAAACTTGGCAAGTGCCTGTCTTTTATTAATGGCTTGGATGAGTTCGTTATCCAGAAAAATCAGACGGGGTTTTCCGGAAAAATTTTGAGTTTTCTTTCGAAAAAAAATTTTTTCTCCGAAAGTAACAAAGCTGTTTTAATGAAATTTACTATATATGTTGCCTCAACCTTACTACGTATAAAAATTCAACTTTCTAAGTTTAGAGAAAATTGAGTTATTCAAATTTTAAATTTTCTTTCGAAAAAAATGTTTTTCTCCGAAAATTACAAAGTTATTTTAATGAAATTTTGTGGATATCTTGCCTTAGGAAAAACCTTACTACGTATTAAAATTAAACTCTCTAAGTTTATAGAAAATTGAGTTATTTAAATTTGAAGCATTTAATAAAAATTCACTACCATAACGCACTTGCTGCGTCCCGAGTTTTTCTATTTCTATTCATGTGTAATATTTATGTCTATTTCTTCATACATTGAAGTCTATAAAAACACCGCTTTATCATACGTGCCTCTTTCACGTTACACATTGCACTTCTAGCTTCTATCTCATCTCCTAAATATTTACGATTCAAAATCTGCGTCTATACACAAATGACTACTTAATTAATTTTCCCCATAAACTTTACTTTTCTTTTATGAAAACATTTTAATGTTTTTTAAATAAAATCAACAATTTTTTTCTACTCTTTTGTTTACAATGATATTTATTTCATTGGTTGTTGTTGCCCTTACTTGGTGAAACTGGTCCATGCTACATACAGACTTGGAGACTACTTCTCTAACTTCACTGTTGTGTTTCATTTCTGTAGGTAAAGGACGTAGCCAGCGCGTGGGCTAACTGGAGCAAGAGGCCCTTATGAATTCTAGATGTCGTCGGATGTATTTCAAAGTTTGTGTGACTAGTTACGCTGCTTGACAGCATTCTCAGGCAGATAAAAATTGAGTTAGGGCGAGAATACAATTACATTCCGAAATATTCAGTTAAGAATTATTATGAGCTAACACAAAAATCAATTAAGTGAATTATTCCTGCAAATAGTAAATTAGTCTCATTTGATGTTTGTTACATGTACTCTAAGATACGCCCCAGAGAATGTTTACCTCTATTAGCAAACGCTTTAATAGAAAAGAACGTAAATGTCATAAAAAGACAAGAAATAATGAATCTTTTTAACGAATGTATAAAACAAAAATATTTTAAATTTAATGATAAAATTTATATGCAAAATGAATGCCTACCTATGGGTAGTCCACTGTCACCTTTATTAGCCAGCATATTTATGGAAAACTTAGAAAACCAAATTTTAACATCAGAACTTTCGCATAATATTGTCTTTTAGTGCAGATACGTAGATGATATTTCAACATGTTTTCAAGGTAGTCATACAGAAAAAAATGAATTTTTAAATTTTATTAATAATATTCACACAAATATTAAGTTTGCTATAGAAGAAGAAGCTAACAGTTCTATACATTTTTTAGACTTAACGATTAGAGAGTTAGAAAATAATTCATTTGACTTTTCAATATATAGGGAACCAACTTTCATGTCACCCTTTTTCACACAAGCTGTCAAGATACTATTCTATGATACATCGTGCATTTTCAATACCTATGTCACAAAACAGTTTTGAAAAAGTAATTTCAATAAATAAGCAAACAGCATTTATTAATGACTACGCTGTTAAAATAATAGATAAAATGATCGAGAGAAAAGAATACAAATTAGCGATTAAGTCAATTTATCCAAATATTAGAGACAAAAAAGACACCAAATACGTTTCGATAACTTATTTTGCAACCATTTCAGAAAACATTTCAAAATTTTAAATACCTTACAAATACAACGGTTGCTTTTAAATCTTACAACACGACTAGTGAAATAGTGCTATTTAACGTGAACGAAAAATCTTGTTTCTTGACAAAAGCTCCAGTTTATAAATTAGCTTGTACACATTGTAACGCAATTTACATAGGTCTAACTTCTAGAAATTTTAACACCCGATACAATGAACATATTTCTGCATTTATAGATAGCCACACTGTCAAATCTACATTTGCAAAACGTATTATTGATACCAAACATAGTCCTACAGTAAATAACCGCATACAACTACAACTTTTTTGTAAGAACAAACGTAAACTATACTTTTTTTAAGCTTTAGAAGTCCAAAAACACACACACGACAATAGTTACCTTGTTTTAAATGAGCAAACTGATTTAATGAATTCTCCTCTCTTAGATATTCTTCTTTCTAATTAAATAAATTAAAGAAAAGAAATTTAACTATTCTTTCAAAAAGGTTGCGATAAGATAATGAGTTGATGTATGTCGATACTTTCGTTGTTTAAAGACTACTTTATTACTGTTATTAATTAGTTATTTTATGGTTGTAACTGTTGTTATAATAGTTATTGTAGGCTGGTTATATTTTTATGTTAAATATTGACATACATCACGTAGGCATTTTGAAAGCCTAATCCGTCATCTGTGTTTCAATTTTATTTTCAATTTGATGAATTTTTTATCAAAACATCATAATATAGCAACATATCTGTATTTGTATTTGTCATGATTTCGTACTAATTCAATGTTTATCTGTCTGAGAATGCTGCCAAGCAGCGAAACTAGTCACAGAAACGTTGAAGAACATTCGACAACATCTAGAATTCATAAGGGCCTCTTTCTCCAGTTAGTTCACGCGCTGGATACGCCCTTCACCTACAGAAACAAAACCCAACAGTGAAGCCAGAGAAGTGGTTTCCAAATCTGTATGTAGAATGATATTTATCTTTATTTTCGCTTTACAAATCATCTGATAAATGTTTCTGGCTAAATTAAATGCTCACTGGTACTATGCTAATTATCCTTTAATACCCTTTCAACTATTCAGTAAATCTACTCTTCGGAATACATACCCATAAAGTTATGACTTTTTGTTCATAATAAGCTTCTAATTTTCATGCAACATTTGCTATACATAACAATATACAGGTTGGCGCATAGAAAACGAAACAGACCGATTTGCGTCCAGAGAATTTTTTTTAAAAAACGCTGAAACACGTCAATTTTAATATTGAGCGGGACATGTTTTGACATAAAACTCAACTTTGTCACATCAATCCCTTATGTTTTAAATAAGGAACATGGGTCGAGGGTTACATCATTTGAAAGCTCTTTCTTTTCTGAATTCAGCACACTAATCTTCTTGGAAGTTTTATTAACTCGTTTAAAAATTATTCATAGTTGGAATTGCAAGAACGTATTTCATTCATTGTGATAAGAAATGCACTATTTAGTCAATTTTTGGTTAAAAAAACTAAAAAACATAACCAAACGTTCAAAAATGCTTATTCAGTTAAGTAAGTGTTCAAATTGTTGACCACCAGCTTCCATACAAAAGTACAAATTTTGTTCAAAACGAGCTCTGACATTCTGGAGCATTTGTGGAGTTATTAGACGGCATTCTTCAACAATGCGTCGTCGTAATTCTTCCAGAGACTGCGGTTGTGTTGCGTAAATTCTACTCTTTAAATGGCCCCAGAGAAAGAAGTCTAAAGAGGTTAAATACGGTGATCTAGGGGGCCACTCAATAGCACCTCTACGCCTAATCCATTGCTCTGGAAACTCTTTGTGTAAAAACTTTATAACACCTTGTGAAAAATGCGGAGAAGCTCCATTTTGTTGAAACACTAATTGATTTTTTTGATAGCGATCATCATTTTCAACAATGTCAATTAGTAGAGGGTAAACGATATCTTCTAGTAACTTCAAATACGTTTCGCCACTCAAATTGCCATCAAGAAAAATTGGTCCGATTAAACGGTCTCCAAAAATGTCAGTCCAGACATTCAATTTCTGTGGAGTTTGAGTGTGGACTTCGTGAATATTTCTTGGATTATTATCTGCCCAATAACGACAATAAGGACGATTGACTGTAGAGTTTAATAAAAACGTACACTCGTCTGAAACACAGATATTAAAGAGAAAGTTCCCGTTATCAGCTATTCGTGCAGTCATAACTTAACAAAACTCCAGCCGCCGATCAAAATCATCTTCATTCAGTTGTTGTACAAGATGAATTTTATACAGGTGAAATTTATGGTGCTTCAATATTCTCTGAATAGTTCTTCTTTTGATGTTTGAAATAGTGGCCAATTTTCTCGTGCTCAAAGTTGGGTCTGCAACAATTTGTCGTAAAACTTCAATCTCAGTAGTCTCGTTTCTAATCGGAAATTCAAGTTCAGGATCCCGTTTTTTGTTGGCTACTGAACCACTTTGTCGACACTTTGCAACTAACTCCAAAACGTATTTTCTGTTAACATGTCGGTTCGGATGTCGTTCATTAAACAAATTTGTGGTACGGTTGGCACAGTCATCGTTTATGAAAAAAAGAGTAATTATTTCAACTCTTTATTCTACAGAATACACCATTGTGAAACTAATTTTCGGTAGTACTATCAAGTATCAGACCCACCGATAAACTGAAATAATAAACCGCATTTATTCAATTTTTTGTTTACAAACCAACAAAACATTGACTATCAGCACATTTCTTATCGGAATGAGTGAAATGCGTTTTTGCATCTTCAATTGTGAATAATTTGTAAACGAGTTGATAGAACTTCCAAAAAAATTAGTGTGCTGAACTCAGAAAAGAAAGAGCTTTCAAATGATGTAACACTCGATTCATGTTCTCTATTTAAAATATAAGGGTTGTTATCACCACCCTTAAGGCGTTGATGTGACAAAGTTGAGTTTTATGTCAAAACATGTCCCCCTAAATATTGAAATTAACGTGTTTCAGCGTTTCTTAAAAACAAATTTCTCTGGACGCAAATCGATCTGTTTGGTTTTCAATGCGCCACCCTATATAAGCATACAAAGTCTCACTGCCTAACTGTTTAACTGACCTCGAATATGGGTTATGAAGTCGCAAATTTGCACTCACTCAAAAAAAATCGACAATTCGAAAGTCGTTACCTCTCTATAAACTAAATTTGCTGTATAAAAATTTGCTAAAATGGATTCGACAGATTGGAAAGGGGGTTATTTGTGTGAGCTTAAGTAGCCCTTATTATATATATCAAAGGTATAATATTCACTAACCACTTTTGTTATCTCTACATGGCCACACATTGATCCTTTAATGACTAGTTAGTTTCAGCTTAGTCCGTTAATGCTCCCCTTGGAGTTGCAAGCCTAATGTAATATTCAGTTTTGACCCAAAGTCTAGACCGGAATTCCCACATAAGCAGCAAACTAACCCACGCTATTACCATCCAGTTTTATCTTTAGCTATGACCTGCCGCGCTGTACATTTACATAAGTTAATAGAATCAAAAGCATGAATATATGCCATATATAGTTTAAATGGCTTTTCAGAACCCTTTCACAAAATAGTTTGGAAATACAGGGTGTCCCACGTAGAGCTGTCATTAGCCGTTTCTATAGTACGGCTCACAATTGCATTCTGAAAATTCACGGACGTTCTTTTTCAGAAAGTGGTCTAGCAACAACCGCAACATATTCGAAAATATTCCACAGGATCTGAGGCACACTAACTCCTGTCAAACCTTTGACACTGTTAACTCCTTTCCCAAGGTTTTTGGTCTTGTTTAGAATCCCGACTTTGATAGTTTTACTTATAACGTTGAACCAACTTCTCGCCTCTGCTTTAAGAGATCCATTCTTTCTGAGATTGCTCGTATCTTTGATCCGCTTAGTTTACTTTCCCCGCTTACGTTATTTGCTAAACATGTAATGCAGATATTGTGGACCCAAGTTTTCTCATGGGATGAGACTCCATATGACAATGTTTGTACTCACTGGCTCCAATACAGGACTGAACTTCCATGTCTTTCTGAGTTACGGATTCCTTACGAGCGATTCTGACAAATCGTGCTCCTCGGTGGGCTTTTGTGACGCATCAGAAACTGGATATGGTGCGGTAGTTTATTTTAGATTCGTTCTTCCAGATAATTCAGTCAGTATTTTTTTATATGTGGTAAATCAAAGGTGGCGCCTTTGAAACGTGTCACCATTCCCAGACTTGAGTTATGCGCCGCATTCTTCAAGCTGAGTTGACCCAATTCATTCTCCAAACCTATAAAAAATTTATACACTTCGATTAAATCTATGCATGGTCAGATTCCACTGTCGCATTGACATGGATTCGCTCATCTTCACATCAATGGAAAACCTTCGTCAGAAACCGGGTCACTGTCATACAAGACAAAATATCACCGCAGGATTGGCATTTCTTAGTATGGCTCATAATTGAATTCTGAAAATTCATGCACGTAGGTTTCTCAAAATTTCCAGTTCACTGAAAATACTGACGTTAATCTGGGACTTCCGGTTATGCTGGAAGTATGGTATATTTAATTTTTTATCACGGATCTAGATTGCTCGTCAAATTCTATGGTATATTTCACTAACATGTTAAGTCATTTTTCTCAACCATTTTCAAGATATTTGACTTTTTTCAAAACTTTCTTAAAAAACATTGTCACATTTACAAACCTGTATCTCTCTTATTTGCCAACCTGGAGAGTTAAAATTTTAAAGTGCAAATTCTGAAAATATTTGGAATTTAATAAAGCTGGTACAAGTTTGACAGGGTGTCCGAAATAGACCGGTAAATCGTGACAACTTTAAAACCTAATAACTCTCTTATTTTAAATAGAACACCCTATATTTTATAACGTTAGTTCATGTACTTTTTATTGTTCTTTCGATAGGTATCATCATTCCGTATACCTAAGTCTCACCGATTTGAAGATATTTAAACATTATTTGCGATAAGAAATAATTGTTAGTCAGTTTATCAGGTTGCCTAGGAGATGAAAATTTTAAACGCCATCTTCCGACGTAAGTAAAATATGCGATGACTTTTGAATATAACTTTTATTTACGAGGAGTGTAATCAAATTATTAACAGAAGATGTGTGGTTGCAAAGAGATTTCCACATAAACACAGATCAAGTAGTTACATGATCAGAATACTACTAAAAAATTGCTAAGAATGTAGTGTTCAAGAGCATTATTAGGGAACAGAGAGATTTGTTTGTTATCACTTCACAATAAATTACTTCACAATAAATGTTCCACATTTGCAACGTTCGCTTCGAGGGATTTGATGGCTCTTTTAATGATGGTACCGGTGGCTCGAGAAACGTAATCTTGCGTTGAAGGACTTTAATACTCTAGCTATCATATCTTGTTTTGTAGAAAGTGGTTCCTGGTAAACTTTGTTCTTAATGCACGCCCAGATACTAACATCTAGTGGAGTCAAGTCTGGTGAGCGGGCCGGCCAACGATGACGACCACCGTTAGCTATCCATCTGTCTTCAAATGATTCCTTGTTGATACCAAACTTCTCCAGCTTTGTGTTCATAGAAGGAGTTCAACGCTGGTATTATTACTTGTTGCAGAATGGGACAATATCCAGGAGCTGTGAATACACATAAGCAGCAAACTAACCCAAGCTATTAGCATATGGTTTTATCTTTAGCTATGAAAATTTAAAGTGACAAACATAGTCAACGAGGAAGGACATCATCGCCAACCTCAACAGCAGAAGCCATCAACAGCAGAAGCCACCACTAGCGCAGAAGACAACACAGCCACAAAAGGAAGGACATCATGGCCCACCTCGAAGGGCCAAGTCAAGTATAGATAGAAGTGACCAAAAATCGTCAGCGAAGAAGGACAAAATTTCCGACCTCATAATTAAGCGAATGGAAAAATTATTGTGAGTAATTTTCATTATCCTTTATATATTTCTCCCATAAATGGCTCGAGAAAGGTAATCTTGCTCCACTGCGTTGAAGGCCTCTAATATTCTAGCTATCATATATTGTTTTGTAGAAGGTGGTTCCTGGTAAACTTTGTTCTTAATGCACGTCCAGATACTAACATCTAGTGGAGTCAAGTCTGGTGAGCACGCCGGCCAATGATGAGGACCACCGTTACTAGCCATCTGTCTTCAAATGTTTCCTGCAGTAGGTCGCTTACTATCTGTGAGTTGTGTGGTGGAGCTCCATCTTGTTGATACTAAACTTCTGCAGCTTCGTGTTCATGCAAGGAGTTCAGCGCTGGTATTACTACATGCTGCAGAATGCGACAATATCCAGGAGCTGTGAATACACATAATCAGCAAACTAACCCAAGCTATCAGCATCCAGTTTTATCTTTAGCTATGACCTGCCGCGCTGTACATTTACATAAATTAATATAATCAAAAGCATGAATGTATCCAATATATAGTTTAAATGGCTTTTCAGAACGCTTTCACAAAATATTTTGGAAATACAGGCTGTCCCACGTAGACCTGCCATTAGCCGTTTCTGGAATACGGCTCACAATTTCATTCTGAAAATTCACGCACGTGGGTTTCTCAAAATTTCCAGTTCACTGAAAATACTGACGTTAGTATGGGACTTCCAGTTATACCGGAAGTAAACCTCAACTTTCCTATTTCAAATGAAAGATGGTATATTTAATTTTTTATTGCGGATCTAGATTGCTCGTCAAATTTTATGGTAGGTTTCACGAACATGTTATGTCATTTTTCTAAACCGTTTTCGAGATATTTGACTTTTTTCAAAACTTTCTTAAAAAACATTGTCACATTTACAAACCTGTACCTCTCTTATTTTTCAACCTAAAGAGTTGACATTTTTAAAGTGCCAATTCTAAAATTCAACAAAACATTTGTAATTTACTAAAGCTAGTATAGGTTAGACAGGCTGTCCGAAATAGACCGGTAAATCGTGACAAATTTAAAATCTAATAATTCTCCTATTTGAAATAGAACAACCTATATTTTATAACGTTATTTCATGTACTTTTTATTGTTCTTTCGATTGGTATCAGCATTCCCTATACCTAAGTCTCACCGATTTGAAGACATTTAAACATTATTTGCGATAAGAAATAATTATTAGTCAGTTTATCAGGTTGCCTAGGAGATGAAAATTTTAAACGCCATCTTCCGACGTAAATAAAATATGCGGTGATTTTTGAACATAACTTTTATTTACGAGGAGTGTAATCGAATTATTAACAAAATATATCGTGTGGTTGCTAAGAGATTTCCACATAAACACACTAAAAAATTTCTAAGAATGGAGTGTTTGGTCCAAAATTTCATAAAAGCAAAGCATTATTAGGGAACAAAGAGATTTGTGTGTTATCACTTCACAATAAATGTTCCAAATTTGCAAGGTTTACTTCGAGTCATATTTGCAATAAGAAATAATTCTGTCAGTTAATCAGGTTGCCTAGGAGATGAAAATTTTAAACTTCATCTTCCGACAGTAAACCTAATGGTACTGTAAAGTACGTTTGTCAATTGTATTTTAATAAACGAGAGTATTTTCCACAATAATGGCACACTGCAATTTCTCAAACCATGACTTTTTGAATTTCATTATTATTTATGGGGAGTGTAATCTAAATGTTAGCAGAACATGTCGTGTGTTTGCAGAGAGATTTCCAAATAGGCATAGACCAACTCCTGACATGATCAGAAGACTATTGAAAAATTGTTCTGAGAATGGAACGTTTCGTTCAGAAGGTAATAAAAATAAACCGCTATTGGACACTGAAGAGACAAAAATAAATGTTTTGGCATTTTTTACTGCTTATCCGCATGCGTCCATCAGAGACTGTAGTAGAAATTTGCATCTTTCAAGAGGAACCATTCACAGAGTTCTAAAAATTAACAAATAGATACCATTTTTGTTCACTTTAATACACCATTTAGAACCTGGGAATTTTTCCCGGCGTGTAAAATTCTGCGAATGGTATCTTTTGAAAACTCAAGGAAATGAAAACTGCTCAAAAAAATTATATGGTGCGTGAGTCAAAATTTTCAAAGAGGTGCTCCATCGTCACAACAGTCATTATTGGTCGGACGAAAATCCTCGCAATACTGAATTTCATTTGCGTATTAGTACATTATGTTATTAAAATATTTATTCCTCACTTAAACTAAATTTGAAAATATGACCCTTTTATTAAAATCAGTAATAATGGTAGGATTAAAAAAAGGTAAGAACGAATTCTAAACGAGCAGTATTCACAGGTCCTGGATATTGTCGTATTCTGCAACAAGTAATAATACCAGCGCTGAACTCGTTGCATGAACACGAAGCTGCAGAAGTTTGGTATTAACAAGATGGAGCTCCACCACACAACTCACAGATAGTAAGCGACCTACTCCAGGAAACATTTGAAGACAGATGGATAGCTACCGGTGGTCCTCATCGTTGGCCGGCCTGCCACCAGACTTGACTCGACTAGATGTTAGTATCTGGGCGTGCATTAAGAACAACGTTTACCAGGAACCATCTACTACAAAACAAGATATGATAGCAAGAGTATTAGAGGCCTTCAACGCAATGGAGTAAGATTACCTTTCTCGAGCCACGGGTACCATCATTAAAAGAGCCATCAAATGCCTCGAAGTGAACGGTGCAAATTTCGAACATTTATTGTTAAGTGATAACACACAAATCTCTTTGTTCCCTAATAATACTTTACTCTTGTGATATTTTGGACGAAACACTCCATTCTTAGAATTTTTTCAGTAGTATTCTGATCAGGTATATATACGTAATAATTCGTTAATACTCCTCGTAAAAAAAGTTATATTTAAAAGTCGTCGCATATTTTACTTGTTTCGGAAGATGACGTTTAAAATTTTCATCTCCTAGGCAACCTGATAAGCTGACTCATAATTATTTCTTATCGCAAATAGTCTTTAAATATCTTCAAATCGGCGGGACTTAGGTATAGGGAATGCTGATACCAATCGAAAGAACAATAAAAAGTACGTGAACTAACGTTATAAAATATAGGGTGTTCTGTTTACAATAAGAGAGTTATTAGGTTTTAAAGTTGTCACGATTGACCGGTCTATTTCGGACACCCTGTTTAACTTGTACTAGCTTTAGTAAATTCCAAATATTTTGTGGAGATTTAGAATTTGTACTTTAAAATTTAAACTCTTCAGGTTAAAAAATAAAAGAGATACAGGTTTGTAAATATGACAATGTTTTTCAAGATATTTTTTAAGAACCTCAAATATCTCGAAAATGGTTGAGAACAAATACATAACATGTTACTAAAACCTACCATAAAATTTGACGAGCAATCTATATCCGTAATAAAAAGCACCATCTTCTATTTGTAATAAGAAAGTTGACGTATACTTCCGGTATAACGGGAAGTCCCATACTAACGTCAATAATTTAAGTGAACTGTAAATTTTGAAAACACACGTGCGTGAATTTTTCGAATTCAATTGTGAGCCGTACTCTAGAAACAGCTAATGTAAAGTCTACGTGGGACACATGTATATATATATATATATATATATATATATATATATATATATATATATATATATATATATATATATATATATATATACAGGGTCGCTGATAAGTCTGGAAACGGTCGATTATCCGGGAAAATATACAAGGTGTCGAAAAAAGTTTTATACAAAAGTTTTTGGGTTCTTCAATGTCTACTAGGCGGTGATAATTTCATTTATACAGGGTTGGTCATACAGGCGTGGCACACCAATATTAATTTTTTTTTTATGGAACACCCTATATATTATTCGATATTTCAATTCTTCTCTTAATTTTGAGCAACATTTATCAGAAGCATGATGTACATAAACTCAATCGTTTCCGGGTAAAAAAATAAATAAAAATAAACGCTATTGTTTTTAAAATCTATTGGATGAAGAACAAAAATAAATGAAAAGTAGAATATCTCTTGAAAACAATCTGTGAGTGTGAAAAGAACCGGTTGCGATGTTTTTAACATTGTTTGAAATCCTATTTTATAAGATGTTCAAAGTGTTCTCCATTGACCTCCTGACAATAATGAATTCGCTTAACAAAACATTGCACTGCATTTACAAGAGCGTTTTGAGGAATGTTATTAATTTCATGCACAATCCTTGCTTGCAACTCTTCAATATTCTGCGGTCTATTTTGGTAAATTAAATTTTTTACATGACCCCACAAAAAAAGTCAAGCGGCGTCATATCGGGAGACCTAGCTGGCCATTCAATAGTTCCCCTGCGCCCTATCCATCTGCCAGGAAAGGTTTGATTCAGATATTCCCGTACCTCAATTCCAAAATGAGGGGGTGCCCCATCCTGCTGAAACCATATTTCTTCCGCTGGTAGATTTGGGTCGTTATTGTTCGGAAATAATCGACTAACGTCTGGAACAATTGATTCTTGCAAAAGTGTTAAATATCGAGCAGAGTTCAAATTACCGTGTATAAAATAAGGTCCTATGATATGTCCACCAATAATAGCACACCAAACATTTACTTTTTGCGGTCTTTGGGTGTGAATTTGTTCCATCCAATGTGGGTTTTCGTCTGACCAGTACCTACAGTTGTGTCGGTTGACTTGTCCATTCAAACAAAATGTAGATTCGTCGGAAAACAAAATGTGGTTGGCAAAGTTAAAATTTTGGCGTAATTTCTCCATAATAAGTTCACAGAACTCGATTCTGCGATCAAAATCGTCTTCACTCAGTTCTTGCAATAAATGAATTTTATATGGACGGAACTTTTCCCGCTTCGTAATCTTTTGAATTGAATATCGACTCATATTGTGATTTAAAGCCAATTGCTGTGCCGAAGTTTTCGGATTTTCCACCACATCCAATATTACATTCAAAGAATTTTCTTCATTTGTAACGGTTACTGGCCTTCCAGTTCTAGGTTTATCCTTGATACCGCCAGTTTCGTGAAAACGATGCAAAGTTTTCGAAACTGTGGATTTGGAGATCGATTCCCGCTCAGGATGCAACTCATTGAACATAATCACCACTTGAGCAAAACTTCGTGTTCTATCACCGTACCCTATCATCATTAAAATTTCGATACGTTCGGTTTCACTTAAACTTGCCATTTTGCACAAAAACTGTTGACACTAAATTACTAATGTTTCAAAACTGTTGACACTGAATGAATGTTTGACATTCGTTGTCCTGGAAACATTTTAAAACAAAAGAATAATACTGCGTTTCTTATGGGCATCTTATCTTATCTTGGGATTCCAAACAATGTTAAAAACATCGCAACCGGTTCTTTTCACACTCACAGATTGTTTTCAAGAGATATTCTACTTTTCATTTATTTTTGTTCTTCATCCAATAGATTTTAAAAACAGTAGCGTTTATTTTTATTTATTTTTTTACCCGGAAACGATTGAGTTTAGGTACATTATGCTTCTCATAAATGTTGCTCAAAATTAAGAGAAGGATTGAAATATCGAATAATATATAGGGTGTTCCATTAAAAAAAAATTAATATTGGTGTGCCACGCCTGTATGACCAACCCTGTATAAATAAAATTATCACCGCCTAGTAGACATTGAAGAACCCAAAAACTTTTGTATAAAACTTTTTTCGACACCTTGTATATTTTCCCGGATAATCGACCGTTTCCAGACTTATCAGCGACCCTGTATATATATATATATATTGTAACTTAAATTAATACCGTGTGTATTAATTAAAGAATTAATGAATAACATTTAACTTGGCTTCTTTTTGAGGCACAAATTTTAATATAAATTAAACGCAGGGCGTGGTCTGTAGCACTTGTACCCGGTGCGTTTTAAAATTCACAAATAAAAAACAGGAGTAAAATAAAAATTCGGTTTATTAAAAATTGTTGAAGCTATATAATGCTGATTGTTTTCAATTGAGCAAATTTAAGTAAAAAGTATATAAAAAATGACTACTGGAAATGATTCAGATTTAAATACAAAATACAAAAATTATTAACTACTTTAACTTGACATATAAAACTGTTGAAATGAATTGTGGAGCATAAGATTACATTTTAAAGAAGAGATTTTACGGATAAATGATGTACTTAGCTTGTCAATTCGGTTGACGTGAGTCAGACTGATTCAGACTGCCCTTGATCTGACGACTAGATCCGTCTAGGTCAGGATGTTGGGAGGCCTCACTGTGTATGTGTATCTTCCTGGAGGAACGACTCCGGTGACTTGGCACACTAATTGATGTTCGTTATTATTTAAGCTCCTTCAGGGCTATGGGTCTCAAAATGCTGAGCGGCGAGTAATGGATCCCATAATGATAGGTGCTCTAAGAACAGGTCGCAGAATAGCGGTACAATAGCGGGTTTCTGGGTTTCTAAATAGCGGGTTCAGACAAGCGGGTCCCTGACCAGCGGGTCCAGACTAATGAGTTCCTGACCAGCGGGTTCAGACTAACGGGTCCATTACCAGCGGATCCCTGACCAGCGGGTACAGACTAATGGGTCCCTGACCAGCGAGGTGGCTATAAAATTTCAGTCGGATTAGTGTCGGTTCAAGTCTTTATGATTTACATGAGGCAGCTGGTAGCAGGTTGCGTTTAAGTACAAGATTTATCCGTGTGTTGATAACTAAAATAGAATAAAATAAAATTTTAATTGACCCTTTTGAAAGTACAGTTAATACTGCATAACAGCGAACAATCATTTAAATTTTGAACGCTCCCACAAGCCACCATTAAACAGTATATAATTTATAATGAAGAGAACAATTATTGAAAGTAAATTCAGTGCAGCACATACTAGTAAGCAATCAAATATCAATCACAATGAAGTTCACAAGCAATTAGAAAATAAGCGAGTATTATAAGTATAACTTACCAAATTAGGCATGTTGCCTTCCTTAATTAAATTAACTATGCGATAACATGTTGTGAGGTTGACTTAATAACAGAGAAGAGGACGTGTCGCGTATCCAGATCGTCTCATAAAGAGAGTTCTTATCTTGACATATCGTTGAGTTGTCACGTTTTCAGGCGCATTCTCATCGAATTAAGATTGACCACGGACTATGTATGCGGTACCATCGACTCTGACGTCACTAGTGGGACTGATTCAGTAGCTTTATAGTTCGGAGAAAGGTGGTGACACGTGGGACATGTCACATATATGTTAAATACGTGTGACATCTTACAATATATACATATATATATATATATATATATATATATATATATATATATATATATATATATATATATATACATATCGTTTTACAATTTGTAACTGAAATAGGTTCTATGGATCCCAGTTTGCGCTCGTTAAGAAACAAGTTGGTACCATTTGATTAAGTCCCCATTTCAGTTTATGATGTGTATAAAATCATATCTAATATATTAGTTAGTGCGCCTCTCCCGCCGCACTAAAAAATCATATTGGCTGAAATGAATTTTCTTATTATTCTGCTTAATCTGTGAAAATATTTTCACGAAGTGCCTAATAAGACTTTATCTCCAAAACCAGTTTTTATAAAATGTTATGTTTGGCAAGTTTGAAGCTACTTTTTTTTCATGAAATATATCTACTCTCTGGAAAACTTGTAAACAGCTAATTAAGTTTTATCAAGATATCAAAGTTACTGTAGTCTTAGCGCAAAGTAGAGCAGAAGGGTCTAAAAACCAGAATGGAAAGTTACCACAACAATCATTACGCTTGCTAACTTAATTTTAAAGTCGAAAGTATTTTAAACTAAAAATTCTCTGTATGTCGGGGATCATAGGATACAGAAAGTCTGGATTTAAAATTCGTTGCAGTGAGTCATCAACATAACACTATACCCCACATTTTCTGATTTCTCGGTTTAAAATGAATCGTTAATAGAAAAGTTGTAAGGAATTTGCTTTTGAGCTTATAACATCTACATAAATAAAACACCGAGGTTGTAAACTGTGGTTGAAAATTTGAACAAAAGCAGTGGTATGGGTTGGATACGTCTTTCGACAACGAAGTTTTCCTCATCAGTAGCTATCGCTAAACATGTATGAACAAAAGTATCATATTTATATGCCTATACTATCTACACTACAAGCAAATACTATATAATGACAAACGGGACACTCCTATGCTTTAGCATTGGAGATATTTGTGACAAGTACACTAGCGCCACTTCGCGTGAAGTACTGACAACTGAGCGGGTAATTTGAATTGTACATTTACCTGCATATTCTTAATTTAGACAATTGGTTTATTATAGGTGAATATATAAGACTCGATGCATTTTCGCAACAATTAGAACCGTAGACCGGTTTCGCTCTCAATAGAGCTCTTCAGTACGGCATACTAATTGTAGCAAAAATGCACCAAAAGTAATACTGCTATAGTATAGCCAGCCTTAAAATACTCAGTAAGCTGGCGGAGCTGGCGTGACAGCATACTACTTGGTTCCGCAACTAGGTGGCGGCACGTCCACCACTTACTGAGTATGTTAAGACTAGCTATACGATAACCATATTAATTTTGGTGCATTTTTGCTAGAATTAGTATGCCGTACTGAAGAGCTCTAATGAGAGAGAAACCGGTCTACTGTTCTAATTGTTGCGAAAATGCATCGAGTCTTACATACTTTGTCCCTATATTGGGGTAGAAATGGGCCAGGGCTGACAATTTTCTAAATTGTTAGTTAGCTGTATCCTGTCTCTATTTTTTAACACTTTGTGTTATTTGGAGCTGGCGTGACAGCATACTTCTTGGTTCCGCAACTAGGTGGCGGCACGTCCACCACTTACTGAGTATTTTAAGACTGGCTATACGATAGCCGTATTACTTTTGGTGCATTTTTGCTACAATTAGTATGCCGTACTGAAGAGCTCTAATGAGAGCGAAACCGGTCTACGGTTCTAATTGTTGCGAAAATGTATCGAGTCTTACATACTTTGTCTCTATATTGGGGTAGAAATGGGCCAGGGCTGACAATTTTCTAAATTGTTAGTTAGCTGTATCCAGTCTCTATTTTTAACACTTTGTGGTATTTGGAGCTGGCGTGACAGCATACTACTTGGTTCCGCAACTAGGTGGCGGCACGTCCACCACTTACTGAGATGAATATAACAACTTGTATATGACAAAACAGTGAAAATTGTCTGATTATATAGTTATAAATAGAATTTGTATCAACAATCAGCTTGAAACCTAAATGAATTTCGCATAAATAATTCTGAAAATTTATCTTACCCATAATCTTATTTCATCATAATTTAATGTACTACCTTGAAACCGTCGTTAAACTACTATTTCAATGATAGGTATAGGAATATACTAAAAGCTGTTTCTGAGGATATTAAGTTACAATCTGTACCCACCTATAAATAATTGTTCTAGGTATAAATGGTAGCACAGTACTCAATTTGCTATATCTCTACATGAAAACTGTCTTATTAATCTAATATTTTAAAATATGTAACTGATATACTTAGTACATAATTAAGAAATTGTGCAGATGAAAGGTGAGACTAACTCTTACTTCCGTGAATAAATCTATAATAGGGCTGAATTTGCTATTTCTACTTGTCTCGTTAAAAACTTGTTTTGGGAAGATAAGTAAAAGCCTTTACCAAGAAAAATAATTTTAAATGTGAAAAAATTTGACAATTTATGCCATACTGAAATAAGAAAGGACACAGAAGGAGATAGAAAAACAGTTTTCTTATATCATTTGTTATTAATGCAAAACTTTTTTTCCTTCATATTTCTTTTTTTTTTTTTTTTTGATGCACTGGAAGACAAGTTATGATTGAAGCCTTTCAACCATCCATTTACGAAGTTTATCTATAAATAGGTGCATGATGGTAAATATTACACAATAAATTATCTTCTACGAACTGTACATATTGGCATAAAAGTGATTCTGAATTTGTCTTCTGCTTCAACAAATTAATTCTTTTGGAAGTGACATTGAAATGTAAAATGCACCTATGTCCATATCAGTTCTTTTTGATAACAGTACCCTTTTATTGCATCTATAATACAAAATTATCATCAATTCATGTTATCGTTATTGTTTAATATTAATTATTAGGCGAGTTTGTGAAAAAATTCGCTAGTAACAAAAGAAAACACAAAACTTCATATTAACGTGTCGCCATCATTTGGAAACCTATGAAATGTCTTTGATAGATTTAGCACGTTATAATTCGAACAATTATAGATTGCACACACCCAACCACTAACATTTATTGTAAAAAATAAAGCTCAAACTTAATCATACGGGTAAAATTTTTATATTAGGACAATTGCATGTCCAAAGTCATTTCTAGTAAACTATTGGGCCTAAAAGCATAAACTAAACATATATGTCAAGCCCAAATGGATATCTAACTGATACACATAAAATGGAAGCCACGTTAATTCATATTTTTTTAGAATTCATCAATATATGACCGAAATCGTCATTCCGGTAACTGTCCGAAACTCGATTTCTGAACTTTAAAAGGATTGTTCCCCTAATATATTTATCTAAGGTATTACAAAGTATGAGCAGATCAATTTTCAAAGTGTTTGCTATCAATATATATACCAGTATTCTTCCGATTAAACATAGGTATAACATTTTAATATTCCATTGTTTTTTGTCCGGAGAGACGCTCGTCATTCCGGAAACACGACCAATATGTTTGAATATTTCGCGCCTATAAACCTGAAATCACCGCGCATGTGCACCTAGATGTAGTTTGTGTTATGCTAAGTCCAGAAATGCCGGTAAGTTTTTGTCAATATTTATCATTTTTTTTAAATAAATTTACGAAGGACGGGATATTTTCGCGTACCTTTATTGCCCATCAATTCGGAAACATGTGCTGATAACTGTATTCTTGTCTTTTGAAGTTTTTATGTGATTATTCTAGTAATACCGATAATTGTAAACATAACCTCACAATTTCACATTGCTCAGTCGATAAATTAGGTGTTTACGAGAAATTTGGTCAGATTTCGTCATTTCGGAAACGTCATTACCGAAACAATTTTTAGGCGCAAAATTGTTTCCGAAATGACGGAATTGTTTCCGGAATGACACTAATTTACCTTTAAGGTTTTTCTTAGAAATTTTGCACTATCTTTCAGAATCTCATGGAAGAGCAGAGATTTATTGATTTAAAGAAAAAATTAGAAGTAAACCGTAAGTTGGCGTTTGAGAAAATGGAAACTGAGAAGAAAAATAAAAAAAGCCTTAAAAAATCTACTCAAAGTTTAAATTTCAAAATTAAATTAAATGTGGGTAGCAAAAACAAAAAAGATCAGTCGGAATCCATCGGAAGTAAGGACAAAAATATAGATTCAGTTTCTGATAATATTCCAAGATTGCTTGAAAACCAGTCTAATGAGCAAGTTGATGAAGCCGAGAATAAAGCTCCAATATGTGACACAATAGTGTTACCAAACAAAGTTAAAATAAAGAAGACATCAAAAAAGTTAAATAATCAGATAGTAAATTCACCCCAGGTGAAAAACCGAAAAACAAAGAAAAATACAATAGAAGTCAGTACAAAAAGAGTTCAAAAGTACAGAGCTAAAATGACCGAAGAAAAGTTAGAGGAAAAACGGAGAAAGGATAGGGAAAGATATGAAAAAAAGAAACATGCAGGTACTGTTAAATCTATAGAGACGCTTAGTGACAGGGAGAAACGGAAGCAAAGAAAAAGATGGAAGGAAGCCAGCCTGAAATACAGAAATAACAAAAAAATACAATTAGCAACTCAACATTTTATGGAAAGTAATTCACCTCCAAATAGCGAAGACGAACAATTGGAAGAAAATAGACCTGGAAAGAAAACAGAAAATGTTGTAGAAGTTAATAGAAAGGTAGAAAACTCTCAACAGGCCGCGAATGAGAACGAAATTGATGAAAATCATAACATGCCATTTGAAACTCCTGGAACGTCTGAAACACAAAACTCGTCCAAAAAACAAGCAGGTCGAAAGAAGGTTAAGCGCGATAGAGCGACGTGTTACAGGAAACTAGAAGAATCTAAGAGAGAAATTGCCGAATTAAAAAGAAGACTAGAAAATTATAGAAAAAGAGAAGAAAGGCAAAGATTGAAGATTATAGAGCTGAAGTCTCAAAAACGAAAATCTGGAAATCAATCTATGGACTCTCCAAATACTAAAATACACCAGATGACAAAAGGACTTGATGTGCCTCAGGAAGTTAAGAAACAATTATTGTTTGATGAAGTAGTACGCTCCCAATTATCTCATAATGTACAATCGCTAGACAACCAAAAGAATAAACAAATTGCATCGAAATTAATCAGTGGTAAAATACTAAAAAAATATAGGATGATTGGTCAGGTTAAAAACATTGTTTCATACAAGATGCATAAAAAACAAATTAATAGTTTGCATTTGAGCAAAAATGATAGACAGGAGAGAAATAGTCATACCGCACAGAAAATTAGAAAATCAGTTCAGGAGTTCCTCGAAAAAGACAGTAGCTCAAAAATGTGTCCAGGAAAAAGAGACTATATCCGAAAAGGAAAAATAATAAAACAAAAGAGATTACTTCTCGACTCAGTAAAAAATTTGCATACAAAATATATTGAAACTGGAGGAATCAAGATCTCACACTCCACATTTCAAAAATATAAGCCGTTCTGGATCGTAAGACCAACTCAACGGGATCGGGAAACATGCGCGTGCATTAGACATGAAAATATAGCATTTATTGTATCGAGAATGCATTTAGAAAATCTGATAAATGCAAAATGCCCTAGAAAGTTAATCAATGAATTAGTGTGTGATATGACAAATGTCGATTGTATGTTTAGACGTTGCCTTACTTGCAAATTAAACGTATGTTATTTAAAAGATGAGTCGAAACATCTTTTAAGCGAAGAAATTCGGACGCCCTCGTGGCGCAGGTGTATAGGTGCCAGCCTGCTAAGCGAGAGGTCCCGGGTTCGATTCCCGGGCGAGCCAATTTGACTCTGTCTGGAAAATTTTAAAAAATATAGAATGATGGGAAAAATGTGCTAATGGCCTGAGATGCCGCAGCCAATAATATTAAAAAAAAAAAAAAAGCGAAGAAATTCGATATTATCAGTGGGAAAACAAAACTGAGGAAAGAGATATTAAAGGTACTAAGAAACAAATTAAGAGAACTGTAAAAACTGAAAAATATTCCACAGTAAAAACACTTTTAGAAGTACTTAATAAACAATTAGTAGAATTTATGAAACATGTTTTTATAATGGAGCATCAAATGGAAGAACTCCAAAACAAAAAGGAAACACTTACAATGGATGAAGTAATAATTCAGGTAGATTTTTCCGAAAATTACGTTGCGAAATATTCGTCAGAGATACAGTCAATGCACTTTGGTGCATCTAAAAAGCAAATTTCCCTTCCCTACAGGAATTTATTATTTTCGAAAAGATGGAACATCAGTCCTTAAGAGTCAATGTTTTTGTTCGGTTAGCGATACTTTAGATCACCAGTCTCACGCCATCTGGGCTCATCTTCACAAATTGTTGCTGGATTTAGCTACACAGAGACCAAATACTTCAGGAATACATTTCTTTTCTGATGGACCAACGTCTCAATACAGAAATAGATTTAACTGTCACTTTTTTATTACGAAGGTTCCAACTTACTTTAAAAATGTACAGGAAATAAGTTGGAACTTCACTGCAAGCGGACACGGTAAGGGCCCAATGGATGGTGTGGGTGGCACTCTAAAGAGAAAGGCTGACAGTTTAGTTTTATATGGTCATGACATATCTTCGGCTACGACGTTCATTGATAAGGTTTCACCAAACAGTTGCATAAAAATTTGGGAAGTAACTAGTGATGAAATACAAAAATGTAAACTAGACATGGCAGAGAGTTTCGCATCTGTCCCACAAATAATGTCTCTTCACCAAATAACTTGGTCCAAAGAAAAACCTGCGGTTGCTTTCTTGAGGGAAATTAGTTGTTTTTCTTGTCCTCTTGGTGGAATATGTTCACACTTCAGTGTTGTAAGAACACCTATGGTCACATTAGTGCAACAAAAACACAAAACAACTAAGGTCAACTTGGAGCCAAATAAAACTATTAGGAACATTGCGACGCGAAAGACAAAAGTCAATTTGATAACTGGGAAAGAAAATGTATGCAGTTTGTCACCAGAGGCAACAAGTTTAGTTAGTTTGGAACCAGAACAACAGGATTCCGTCGGTTTGTGTCCAAGAAGTATCCTTTTTGTATTTGTCCATCTATAATACATTGTATCCAAAATGTTCATTTATTTCCTTAATTACTAATAACAGATTTGGAATCGGTTCGAGAAAAGTCCGAGTTCTCAGAGTCCGAGAAAAAAATTCATATTTTATCAGAAGTTGTAATAGTTCCACCGCAAGAACAGATTGACAGTTTGCCACCCCATGGTATCCTTTTTCATAAGAATCAACTTTTTATTAGTTCCTATATTTTTAAACATATTTTTCTAAATATTTGTATTTTATTTAATGTAATATCAATTACATTTTTATTCATTTTCCTCAATTAATAACCTAGATTTTCAGGTAAAAAATTCCGAGGCGGTAATTAATATTACATCAGATATAGCAGTTGTTGCTCCACAAGAATTTCCTCAAAACAATAAAGTTCAAAATGGTCTATGTTTTACGTGTACATTTCAAATATCTTCAAGAACTGTGGGTATCAAATGCTTGCTGTGTCAACGCTCATATCATATTAAATGTATCTTGAAGCATAATCTGAATAAGAATGGAAATGTTTTTGTTTGTCCGTCATGCTTAGTTAAAAAAAGTGACTGACACTGTGTAACAGTCACTTATTACCATTAATTTTTTCCTCATGCCATGTTAATTTTGGCTTAGTGTTTATTTACTCAATAAAATTATTTTACAGAAACTAGTTTTTACATTTCAAGTCCTATTATTACAAATATTATTGATCTTACATTATTTCGGCAACATTACGTCATTTCGGTAACAGTTAAGTTTAATTTAATTGTTGAAAAAATAACCAATCTAAACACTTATTAGCCTAAGATGTATTCACAGTTATAATATACTAATGATATAAATACAAGTACACCATATTTAACGACCTTAATATGGCCTAAATTAAAAAGTAACACTTTGTTTTTTAAGGGATTCTAAAACAGGTATCTGTAAATGCGTTCATTCACCTTTAACTTGTATATAAATGAGTAAATATTTCCTACTTGCAAATTCCTTATAATATGCTACATGTTCTAACCAATTTTATTACAAAAATATTACTAGACAAACCACTATAGGCACTTTTTCAACCGTTTCCGAAATGATGATTATTGTGATACCTGTAAACACAAACATTTACAATTCCTAAACTACTGGATATCTTTCGTGGCCACTTTATATATGTGTTTAGGACAAATGAAGGTTAAAAAAAATATATGAATTGCTGATCAAAAAGTAATTTCAGTTTTGAACTTTTAGTTTTTGGTAATTGTCCCGTTATAAAAATATTACCCATACACAGTTAAACACCAGCAATTGCTAGTGTTACACGTTCTCGAACGACGTAATATCAGTACTATCCGCTAGGGGCGCTGATATTCTTGAAACACGAAATCAGCCGGAGTGTCCTGTATTGTCATTATAAAGTATTTGCTGCAAGTGTGCAATACCGATGATGTAATACCGGATGCTTCAGTACCGGATAATGCAATACAGAGATGCTTTAATACCCGGTGACGTAATTCAAGAGCTATTTTTGTGTCAGTGGATACGGCTAGCCGGCTCTTGTGTCGATATTGCAAGCAACACTTGCTTATTTCGTGCTATTTCAAAAAGTGCTAATTTGGCTGGACCCAGTTCCTCATTTTATAAAAAGATCTACATTTTTTCGCCTTATATCCAATTTCAACTTGCAAAATAACGATTTTCCACCTGTTAGTGAATTTTTATTAAGAAAGTTCACTAATAGAGGTAACGATGGTAAGACTGTCTGAATTATGAATTATATGTTTATATATATATATATATATATATATATATATATATATATATATATATATATATATATATATATATATATATATATATATATATATATAGGGTTTCCAAAAGTCGCAACTCAATCGTCTCACAGAGATAGATTAGCTCAAGCCTTTTCAAAAAAACTTTATATGGCTTTCACGATATTCACAATTTTATTTTAAAAAAATTGTCAAATTCTAAGGTATTTTCTCCCACACATGCAGAAGAAACATCTCCGGGAGATGATTTTTATGCATGTTGATCATCAGTAAAGGCGGTATCGAATCAATCTGAATAATATTGTTTGTATTCAGAAAATTGTACAAAAAACTAAATAACTGCATTGAAAACGAAACAGACCGATTTGCGTCAAGATAATGTTTTTTAAGAAACGCTAAAACACGTCAATTTTAATATCGAGGGGGGACATGTTTTGACATAAAACTCAACTTTGTCACATCAACCCCTTAAGGGTGGTGATAACAACTCTTATATTTTAAATAGGGAACATGGGTCGAGTGTTACATAATTTGAAAGCTCTTTCTTTGCTGAATTCAGCACACTAATTTTTTGGAAGTTTTATCAACTAGTTTAAAAATTATTCACAGTTGGTGTTGCAAGAATCTATTTCATTCATTGTGATAAGAAATGTACTAGTTAGTCAATTTTTTTGTTAAAAAAAAAACTAAAAAACAAAACCAAACGTTCAAAAATGTTTATTCAGTTAAGTAAGTGTTCAAATTGTTAATCACCAGCTTCTATACAAAAGTACAAGTTTTGTTCAAAACGAGTTCTGACATTCTGGAGCATATGTGGTGTTAGTAGACAGCATATTCTTCCAGAGACTCCGGTTCTGTTGCGAAAATTCTACTCTTTAAAATGTCTCCATAAAAAGAAGTCTAAAGGAGTTAAATCCGATGATCTAGGGGGTCACTCAATAGCACCTCAACGCTCAATCCATTTTTCTGGAAACTCTCTGTTCAAAAAGGTCCTAACACGTTGTGAAAAATGCGGAGGAGCTCCATCTTGTTGAAACACTAATTGATTTTCTTGATAGCGATCATAATTTTCAACAATGTCAATTAGTAGAGGGTAAACGATATCTTCTAGTAACTCCAAATACGTTTCGCCACTCAAATTGCCATCGAGAAAAATTGGTCCGATTAAACGATCCCCAAAATTTCCAGTCCAGAAATTCAATTTCTGTGGAGTTTGAGTGTGGACTTCGTGAAAATTTCTTGGATTATTATCTGCCCAATAACGACAATTATGACGATTAACTGTAGAGTTTAATAAAAACGTACACTCGTTTGAAAAACGGATATTGAACAGAAAGTTCCCGTTATCAGCTATTCGTACAGTCATAACTTCACAAAACTCCAGCCGCCGATCAAAATCATCTTCATTCAGGTGTTGTACAAGATGAATTTTATACGGGTGAAATTTATGATGCTTCAATATTCGCTAAATAGTTCTTCTTTTGGTGTTTGAAACAGTGGCCAATTTTCTCGTGCTCAAAGTTAGGTTTGCAGCAATTTGTCCTAAAACCTCAACCTCAGTAGTCTCATTTCTAACCGGAAATTCACGTTCAGGATCACGTTTTTTGTTGGCTACTGAACCACTTTGTCGAAACTTTGCAACTAACTACAAAATGTATTTTCTGTTAACATGTCTGTTCGGATGTCGTTCATTAAACAAATTTGCGGTACGGTTGGCACAGTCATCGTTTTTGAAAAAAAGAGTAATTATTTCAACTCTTTCTTCTACAGAATACACCATTTTGAAATTAATTTTCGGTAGTACTATCAAGTATTAAACCGACGGATAAACTGAAATAATAAACCGCATTTCTTTCATTCCGATAAGAAATGTTCTGATAGTCAATTTTTTGTTTACAAACCAACAAAACATTGACTATCAGCACATTTCTTATCGGAATGAATACAATGCGTTTTTGCATCTTCAACTGTGAATAATTTTTAAACGAGTTAATAAAACTTCCAAAAAAATTAGTGTGCTGAATTCAAAAAAGAAAGAGCTTTCAAATGATGTAACACTCGATCCATGTTCCCTATTTAAAATATAAGAATTGTTATCACCACCCTTAAGGGGTTGATGTGAAAAAAGTTGAATTTTATGTCAAAACATGTCCCCCTCAATATTAAAATTGACGTGTTTCAGCGTTTCTTAAAAAAAATCACTGGACGCAAATCGGTCTGTTTCCTTTTTAATGGGCCACCCTATATATATATATATATATATATATATATATATATATATATATATATATATATATATATATATATTTATATATATATATATATATATATATATATATATATATATATATATACATATATATATATATATATATATATATATATATATATATATATATATATATATATATAGAGCCACACCCTCCAAGCTTTTATAGCTCTTTTATACCGATGACAAACTCTCCATATTTAAACGCAACCTCACAATCTGAAAACACTCATTGGTATAAGTAAAGTAACCGGGAAGTTAAGTGACCGCCAGCTTTTAGACAGTGGAGACGGGCGGGGTTCCTAAAAAAGATATTACACAGGGCGCCAGTTCTGTGTCTGGTGACCTGGACAGAAAAGCGGTGCATTCGCTCTGTTCCCCTGGTATCTCTGTTGGGGACAGCAGGTTGACGAACTATGGAAGAAAGCTCCTCTGAGCAGTGCCCGTGCAGATATATATAAAAGAGAGAGAGACGTCACCAACGGCACGTCGGTGGGCAAGGGATGGCAGCCTTTGGGTGAGGGTAGGATCACCGATGAGACGTATAGCTCTCTTCTGAATGGAGTCCAGGATAGTGAGTGTAAAACCGGGAGTGGCACCCCAGATGTGGGATCAGTATTCGAGGATTGGCCTTATTTGTGTATTATATCCTGATGGTGGCCCAGAGTTGATGCTGTTTTAGATTGTTGGTCGATTTATTTATTACCTTGTATACTGCAATGAGCTTCAACACATAAGAAAGTCACCTTCAGATTAGGATGTTCACAAACATTTTTTGCTTCACATCGTCAAATGCTCACTTACGCCCACTTAAAAATGTATCCACGATTATGTTTACCCTGTATATATCTACTGCGACCCGAATATCGTGAATTGTAGTAAACATGCAAATTACAACATACACATTCACGGTAGAAGGATCTATTCGACTGAGCCTGACTGGAACTGAACGTCATGCAGCATTTATATACTTCGCACGACGTTCTAGAATGCTCAAAGCCAATCGGAACTTTTCGCGAAGCCGCTGGAGGACCAACAATCCTCCAAGGCAGGAATTTGCATCAAGGGCATGGGGGTGCGCGAGAGCTATGCTCTTGGCGCATATACCATGGCATTCGAAACAGAGGTGTATGCTATCCTGTCTATGGCCAATAGACAGGATGTGAAGAGGAGTCCCGAGAAATGTGTGTACATCTGCTCGGATAGCCAGGCGGTCCTCCGGGCAGCCTGCGCGGCCAGAATCAGGTCAGCACTGGTTCAGGAGTGTGCAGACGCCCTCGGAGGGCTATCAAGTATGAAGAAGGGGCAACTGGTGTGGGTTCCGGGACACTGTGGCGTAGCGGGGAATGAGGTGGCGAATAATCTCGCAAGACTCGGTTCCCGGCGGCCGTTCTGTGGCCCGGAGCCTGCGATAGGCATAGGTAGGAAGACAGTCTATGTCGCCTTAGACAGGTGGACCAAGGAAGCAATGGAGAGACACTGGGGGTCGGTTGGTGGCTGCAGGCAGGCGAGGGACTTCGTGGAGGGACCGGACAGAGATAAAGCTGTCTGGCTACTCGGAAGGAGTCTACCTACGCTTCGCCGCATCCTTGGGGTGCTCACAGGCCACTGTTCCCTTAGAAGACACCTCACATTGATAGGCGTAGAGAGGGATCCCATTTGCCAGGAGTGCGGCGAGGATGAAGAAACGTCCTACCACTACCTGTGTGAATGCGAGGCTTTTGGGAGTCTTCGAGCAGAATTGTTCGGATCGAGGACTCTGTAGAGGAATCAGGTAAGTACCGTCCAATTAAAGACCGTCACGGCCTTCATCTCGTGGTCGAGGCGGTTTGGCGACGGAACCGAGGAAGATTAGAGCATGGTTGCTGGGTTGCTGGGGTTGGCAAAAAGGGCCCATTGTGGCCTATTTGCTTGGTGTTGGCCTTCCCACTACTGCTACTACTACTTCGCGAAGCCGCGAACATGGAGGGCTTAAGACGGGGGGTAAGGCGATTAGAATTGTGATTGAAAATTTGGTCGCAAATACTGTAACCTGTAAAAAAAAGATATTTCGACCAATACCACTTTTAAATGGTTTTTGTTCTCTTGTAAGATTAACTTTTCCTGGATTTTGACGTTTCCATAATAACCGATTTAAATAAGTATATTTACAATGATTTTGAAAACAAAGTTAGTTGATAGTCGTTGAAACACACTCTGTATAATATATTTACCAAAATAACAATTATAGGTGCACTGTTATAGAAAGCTTAAGTTTTATGTAAGAAACGAGGACAGAAATAATTAAAACAAATGAAACTTAAATAAAGCAAATAAGGATGTCTATTAAGCATGATTAGAAAGCATATTTTTCTCTTGTTCCGGTCTGGTATTCCCAAACAACTTTACAGAACTCTTTTAAGTTTAAATGAAGTATGATGCGGAGAGATTTCTTGTTGAGTAGAGCTTATCAAAAGCTGCAGTTTCAATAACAGACAATGTCTTTCTTGCATTGCTCTAGTAAGTTGGAAATACCGTGAGCCCTTTCCAACCTAATTCTTATAATCTTTCAATTAAATTTTACTCAAGAAAATAATTCAACAAGATGAGACGGAAGTACCGATGCGCTTCTTCAGAACATCGTTTTATCAATCTTTTCAGCTTCTTTGTTGATTTTTGCTTTATTCCGCTTGTACAAATGCTACAGGTCTGATCTCAAAGGATAAAAATATAAAATGTTAAAGTTTTAATAACGTAAGAATGCTCTGTCAAAAACTTTTTTATGGGCATTAAATATCTAAATAAATTATTAGATATGTAATATCTTCGCTTAAAAATCGCGCTATTAATTTATTTTAAGTGTAGACGCTATTTTGACATCTCTGATCCTGCAAGCGCATATGGATCTTTTAGCGAATGTTTGTAGAAAACATTTGAATTTTGGAAAAACTGTGACGGTGTACCTCCAAAGGGTAGAGTGAATCGGTCGGAAAAAGGGTTCAGTTGAATTATTTGATATTTTTGGGGAAAAGTGTAAGCCTCAACGTGACGAAATGAACGGCAGCTAACCAACATATGGAGGTAGAATGCCCAGGTAAACTTTAGTGGAGATGGTTAGTCTCCAGAGGTCGGATTTCTTAACATTTGTCGGGAATATTAGCTAAGATGGGCAAGATGTCTATATATATATTATGGATGTTAATTGCACTTGTTGATATTAAATCCATACGTAAACATTTAATATAACTTTATTACTTCACTAACTGAATAAACTATATGATACATTTAACTATAATACACTTTATAACAATTACAACAGTACACGAGTACATAGCGGATAACTGATCGAGCGTGAAGGACGTGTGTTGTTTGTAGCGGTTGGTAGAGAGCAGAGAGAGAGAGAGAGAGATCGCCTGGTGTATCTTATATGCGGTATTTCTTGACAGCTGGCTGTCACACAACGTAACGCGACGTTTAGCTGTCAAATGCAAAAACATAGAGTAGTGTTGACGGAAACACTGCGGTCGGAACCACCGCCACATACTCCCCTCTCAGTGGCAACGCTATTAGTTCAAGTATCTTCGTGGAAATCGAACTCTACGTCCAAGGCGTGTAGTTTGAACGGGAACGGGAACTTCACTGTCACTTTCAGTTTCACTAGGTGTTGGACTTTCACTGTCACTTTCAGTTTCACTAGGATGTCTCTGAGGCTGGAAAGTTGTCTGTTCGTTATCACAAAGAATGAATGCGGGTTAAAGACGGTCAACAGAAATTGTCTCTTCTCCGTGTGATTTCTTGATTGTGAAGACTTTGTCAGTTCGGGATAACACTTCAAAGGGGCCGTCATAAACTGGTTCGAGGGTTTTTCGCGGAATATCAATGCGAACAAAAACAAAAGGAGCTTCCATAAGCTTAGGATGGACAAATACCTTTTTTGCAGTATGATGTTTAAAAGGTACTGGTCGAAGTTTCCTTATGTCTTCCTTCAGCTGAGATATAAGTGGTGGAACATCATGAGCTTGTGTGCTGTTGAAAAAGTCGGTGGGAAGTTTGATTGATTCTCCGTAGACTATTTCAGCGGGTGTTGAGCGATATTCTGGAATTATGTACGATCTGAGTCCTAGTAACACAATTGGCAATTTAGCGACCCAGTTTTCGTCCATATGAGCTTTCAAGGCCTGTTTCAGAACTCTATGCCATCTCTCGATTACACCATTTGCTGCTGGGTCGTAAGCTGTGGTCTTGATGTGGTCTGCACCTAGTGTTTTAGTGAGGTGTGTAAAAAGGTGGCAATCGAATTGTTTACCTCTGTCTGTGGTGATGTATTGCGGAACACCGAAACGAGAGATCCAGCATGATAAAATAGTGTTCGCTACTGTTTCTGCTGTAATATCTGACAATGGAATTGCTTCGGACCATCGAGAAAATCTGTCTATTATTGTTAATAGATAGCGTTGACCTTGTGATGGTGGTAATGGTCCCACAATGTCAACATTTATATGCGAGAATCTTCTCATGGCTGGGGTGTATTGTCCAATGGCACTGGAAGTGTGTCTCCATATCCTGACTTTCTGGCAGGAAATGCAAGTTTTAGACCAAAGAGATACATCGCGTTTCAATTTGGGCCAACAAAATCTTACAGCACCTACGATCGCGAACTTCTAGCTGCTTATCAGGCAGTTAAATACTTTAGATATACCCTAGACGGTCGCCATTTCACCATTTATATGGACCACAAACCTTTGACATACGCTTTTGAACAACGCGTCGATAAAGCATCTCCAAGGCAACTACGACATTTAGACTTCCAAGGTCAATTTACCACAGACATTCGCTACATACCAGGTCCTACAAACATTCCCGCAGACTATTGTTCTCGCATTGAAACAATTTCACTTTCTTCCACTGTGTCACTCCAAGAAATTGCGCAAGATCAGTCATCTTGTGAGGAACTCAAACACCTTCTGCAGTCTAAATCTTCCTCATACAAATTTCAAAACATGCCTCTTGACAACGGATTGAATCTTATTTGCGATTCTTCTTCAAAGAAACTTTTCCCATTCATTCCGCTCAAATTTCGCCGAAAGATTTTCGATTCTATCCACAATTTATCTCACCAGGCATATCAGCTTCAGTCGATCTGGTCCAGGATAGATTTTGTCTTTTCAGAACTGATCTGCGATATATCGAACTGGGCGTCAACCTGCATTTGCCAGATTTTCACGATACGTCTCCATATAGGAGGTAATTTTATTGCAACCTTTGCCATGATATTGCTGCTTGAAGAATCTTCGGCCATTGTGAAAAAAATTAGATAATTTTCAAATTAGAAAGGACTTACCTGTTTAGATATTCGTTTTCTGTAGGCATGGGCACGTGCGTGGAAGTTAGGCGACGTCGGCTGGAACATCAGGTTCGGCATCTTCGGCTTGCGGCACGGGGTCACCAATATGGATGTAAATTGCACTTGTTGATATTAAATCCATACGTAAACATTTAATATAACTTTATTACTTCACTAACTGAATAAACTATATGATACATTTAACTATAATACACTTTATAACAATTACAACAGTACACGAGTACATAGCGGATAACTGATCGAGCGTGAAGGACGTGTGTTGTTTGTAGCCGTTGGTAGAGAGCAGAGAGAGAGAGAGAGATATATCGCCTGGTGTATCTTATATGCGGTATTTCTTGACAGCTGGCTGTCACATAACGTAACGCGACGTTTAGCTGTCAAATGCAAAAACATAGAGTAGTGTTGGCGGAAACACTGCGGTCGGAACCACCGCCATATATATATATATATATATATATATATATATATATATATATATATATATATATATATATATATATATATATATATATATATATATATATATATATATATATATATATATATCATATATATATATATATATATATATATATATATATATATATATATATATATATATATATATATATAACAAATATTGATTTATTTTGGCCACGAAAATATGCATGGACAATAATATGTTTGTACAATGTTACATACAAGTTATAAAACTGAATTGTAAATTAAAGGAAGGAAAACGACCATATCAATTTTTTTTCTTACAAACGTGCATTATAATTCGATGTAAATTGCAAAATTGCAACAATATAAGGTGTGCTCTATTAAAAGAAGAAAATGTATATCACCAACGACTTATGGGCCAGCCTGTGATTATAAAAAAAAGCTGCAGCTCGAGACACCCTCTAATTAACATAATTTTGGAGCTTTGTAAAATGTAACACTCTGTATAAGTGGACACTTCTGCAACATATATAACCATATTTTATTATGCTACATTGAGTCAAGAGTCATGGTAGTATTGGCTCTTGACAGGTTTTGTGACGACATGGTTGAATCGGAATAGAAGTTCCGACAAACATTTAAATAACTTCTAAACCGTTGATCCCAGGCCCCTATTATGGGGCATCATTTTACTCGCCGTGAAGTGCTCTACCAAAAAATAAAATAAAATATAGAGTATCTCATTAAAAAAATAAAAGTTTGGTATGTCACAGGGAACCTGATCACTCTGTATACATGAATCTAATTTCCGGTTATGTGGAACACTGGTATATCTATGGATACCAAATTTGACATGTCTAGGTAGAGCGGTGGTTGTGAAGATATTTATGTGATCCACTCAACTTGCCGGACCTGTATATATATATATATATATATATATATATATATATATATATATATATATATATATATATATATATATATATATATATATATATATATATATATATATATATATATATATATGCAGTATATCAACCAGTAGAGAATCAGTTAATACAACAAGAACAGAATTGGAACACCAGGGCAATATATTTTAAACGTGCATCTAATACTTGGTTAATATCGAACATTAAATGCCTTGAACATACATTACGGCCTAATAGCACTCAAAGTACATATATCTCCAGACATCTCGAAGGCTGTATACATTAAACGTGGTTTTGTTCCAATTATAAATCGATCTCCAAAGCCTCGTTGGTTATTTTCTGCATAATAGTAGCTTCATCAATAAAAGTATGTACGCTGTAATTGAGCTATGGTAGCAAATTCTTCTAAATAAAATACAGTGGAACCTGTCAATAATGACCACCTACAAAAATTATTGGCAGGGTATTTTCTAATCACGTGCAGAAAATTCTGAGGCATGTCCTTTTAGTAATTTCAAGAAGTAAAGTATATATATATATATATATATATATATATATATATATATATATATATATATATATATATATATATATATATATATATATATATGAAAATTTTCTAACAAAGCTTCGTTTGCGAGATACATAATGGTAAAATGCAAGATGACAAACACTTTTTTTATTACGAGTTTAGAACCCTCCATTACATTTCAACAAAATTTGGCACACACATTTAGCTTTCTTTTTGCGATACAATGGTGTTATTAATTAGTTTATCTGATTAATATGGATGTAGATATCGAGAATTTTGCATCCTCTGATGGAGATAACTTTGCTAGTGAAACGATCGTCAGGTCTCTAAAAGGTTTGTTGTGGTAATTTGGGGTCTCCAATTGTACTTATCGTAGATATGGGGTGAGGCCGATGATGACTAATCCATATAAATAAAATTATTAAGAAAATTAAAGGACCGTTTCCATCTACCCACCTTTATTGAAAGTTTTGATTTGGCCATTGTCTGCATTAGGGATTGGTGCTCCATCTAACTGAAAATACATATCCTGTCGCATTTCAACCTCAGTTCATGTAATAAAGTTCATAGTTTAAAAACTATCATAATCGGTCAGCAGTCAAATTATGATTTTGAATAAGTCTGGACGCAGAAAGTGCCTTATGGTAGTGAATTTTCATAAAAACATTTTTAATGGCAAGCATGTCCTTTTTTAATTAAAGCAGACATAAAAGGTGTTCAGAGAACAATAGGGTTTGCAGAAGGGTACTAGCAATCGTAGAAACATAATTATTAAGAACAGTAAAATAACAAGTGAAATTAGTTTTAGGAAAATTATCTACACTAAGTAATGTAAATATTGCACATAATTGTAGGTCATAGTTGTATCGATAACATTGGCATTGAAACTATTACATTATTATGTAAACAGTAAACAAGGTAAATTTGCAGCGTACAACGATCGCAGGACTGCTGAAGTCTGCAATTTAGGAGGGACGTAAACTGATTAAAAAACTATAAGTAGTATTTGTTGACAAACATTAGGAGACAGTTAATTTTAGATTGCTTAAGATGTAAAGACGCGACACTTGTGATTTAATTATGTAAACATAAAAACACTGTACAATTTAAGATTCACGGTGTAAACAGTCCGAATTAAAATTCATTCAGTTAGTTAGTAGTAGTATTAAGTGTTGTGAGTTATTAAAGTTATAATTACACCGTTACTTATGTCTATATTCGAAGAGTTTATTCCTTAAATTATCTTCCGCTCCTCAAATAAAAGGGGTATGGTCATTATTGAAATATCAATTATCAATTACTTTGTACAAAAAGTAATTGAATAATAGTATTTCGATATATATATATATATATATATATATATATATATATATATATATATATATATATATATATATATATATATATAAGTCTGTAAATGAACACAGATGTGGGTTGCAGGAAGGAGTTCGCTAAAAAAAAATACGCCGCTATCGCAGAGTTCAATAAAGGTGTTAAGGAATCTGGTGACCCTAGTAAAATCTGTGTTATTTAAAAAAAAGCTAAAAAAAATTCGGGACGCAGCAAGTGCATTATAGTAGTGAATTTTTATAAAATTGTACAATATTAGTAAAGTATATTATTAAAACTAATTATTTTAATTTAAAAGGACCTGGGAGACCGGTTTTAGAGGTCCCAGTTACCGATTATTTGAATAAGTTTCAGTATGGAGCTAGAAAATTATAGTTTGGTAGAGATATATGTAAGTACTGCAAGTCTCAAAATTGTGTTACAAATTTCATTAAAGTCGCAAAATTTTTCTAGAAAAAAATTATTTAGAAAGGGAATGTACCGGCCAAATCATAAATATGGGAAATATTTTTCCATTTAATTGCTTGGATGGTTTTGTTTTAGTCAACCCAATCGAACAACTTTTTGCAAAAAAAAAACACAAAAATGTTTTTTCAAAACCAACTTGTACTTATCCGCGAAGCTCATTATGTTATTTTTCTTTAATTTGGTACCCAGGCTTCGTTTACATAGGTGTTACTATGGTTCAAGATTAAATATTCTAGTTTAATAGGAAATTGAGTTATGGGATTTAAAATATTTTTACAGAAACTCTCTACCATAATGTGTTTGCTGCACCCAGACATTTTTCAACATTTAGTTTTTAGTCCACTCAAACGAAACAGTTTCTGCAAACAAAATAACAACAATGGTTTTCTAAAACAAATTTATCGTGAAACTCATTGTATTATTTTTTTAAAATTTAGTACCCACGCTGCATTTATATAGGTTTTAGTATGTACCAAATTAAAGATTCTAGTTTAATGGGCAATTGAATTATCACCATTTGGAATATTTTTACGAAAATTCGCTACCATAACGCACTTGCTGCACCTAAACCCTTTACAACATTTATTTACTATTGCTCTATCCATACTCTTTGGAAGTGAAATAAATAAATAAAACATTTTGAAATTAAAATTTTAATAATTTACACTGAACTACTGCATGATATTATGTAGTTTCATTTACCTCAAATATTCCTTATACGACATGAAGAGTAAGTGATAATGAAAATTCACTAAAAACTCATGTAAAGTAAACAATAAGTACCTTATTCTCAGCTTCTAAGGTATTAGCTGAGTCTTGTTATTTCTTTATGGCGTATGTAAACAAATAAGAAGAAGAAGAAGAAGAAGAAGATAACCTCCAATTCGACTCCTCCCACTGACAGTTTTGCAAAATAACAAATGACAATGACAAATAGCTAACTGGCGTTGTCAGATTTAACTAGGAGAGGGCGATGGGTTTTAAATGCCTTGAAGAATGGGCAACTTAATATGTTTACATAATAAAACGTATGATACAACTGATACGATATCTACGTGTGCGTAAAGTTTTAGTTTCATACTTCTAGTCATTTAAAAGATATTGCGTTTTTAAACAGTTTTTCGCATTTTTTTCTGAAAGTATGAGTCTCAAAACTGTCTAACGAACTTATCCAAGCTATTATCAAAATGAAGGGAATTGCCAAATTTGGTTTCGATTGGTGAAGTATTTTTTTAGTTATCGGTTGGATATATATATATATATATATATATATATATATATATATATATATATATATATATATATATATATATATATATATATATATATATATATATATATATATATATATATATATTGAAGAAAATTATCAAAAATCTTACCATCGATACCTCACTATTAGTGAATTTTCTCAATAAAAATTCACTAAAATTACACATCCTAAGCTTTCTCTGTTTAGAGATCCAATGTCAGCTAAATTTAAAAATTGCTGCATAAAAATTTTATTTTAAAAATAGAAACGAAAAACAAATTTCCATGTTTTGGGACATAAAGGAGAATTATTTTGGGACATAAAAGAGAACTATATTTTAACAGCAACACAACATGCTTACTTAGTATGCTATGTACTAAGTAAAGATTAGAACCTGTGGTGAGCACTAATAAGTACACTTTTTTTTTAATTTCAACAACACACCACGAGGGCTTACAGCCTAATTAATATCGTACCGTGGGTGTTGACAAGGAAGAAAGAGGCAGCTTGTTAGTTTTGGACTTGAAGGTTTGGAGGTTCGGAGGAGAAGGAAAAACATGTGCCGGAAAGAATTCCATAACTTGGAAGTCCTCGGGACAAAAGAGCGGGCATAACAAGATGTTTTATATCTGGTGACCTGGACAGTAAAAGGGTGCATTCGCTGTGTTCTTCTGGTAGATCTGTTGGGGGCAGCAGGTGGGGGAACTATGGAGGAAAGCTCCTCTGAGCAGTGCCCGTGCATATATCTATAAAAGAGAGAGAGGTCACCAACGTCACGTCGGTGGGCAAGGAATGACAGCCTTTGGGTGAGGGTAGGGTCACCGATGAGACGTATAGCTCTCTTTTGAATGAAGTCCAGGATAGCGAGTGTAGAAGCGGCAGCTGCATCCCATATGTGGAAGCCGTATTCGAAGTTTGGCCTTATTTGTGAAGTATATAAGGATTAGCTGGTGAAAAGTATTTGCGAGCTCGGAAGAGGAAACCTAATTTCTTAGCAGCTGCTTCTGCAATTGATGTGACATGTTGGTGCCGATTAAGATTTCGATCCACAGAAATGCCAACAAGAGAAAAGGACTCATTACTTTGAATAACTTGGTTGTTCATTGTTATGGGTCTAGGGCTGGTGTATCTCTTGTGGGAAAGGAAGCAAGACTTAGTTTTGGTGGGGTTGAATTGTACAAGATATCTACTTCCCCAGTCTAATATTTTTTGGAGATCCACAGAGACAGAACCCTCCATGAGTCTGCGATCCTCATCTAATTGGGCTAAAGAGACAGGCTTAGAATATTGTATATTTGAGTGGAGGGTGCTGTCGTCTGCGTAACTGTGAACTGTAAACTGGGTTGGATGTGCTAGAGAGGAGGTTATTGATGTGGAGAAGAAACAAAGTAAGGGCTAAAGCTGAACCTTGAGGAACTCCTGCATTAATTGGATACAGTTTAGAGGAATGGCCATCCACAACAACAGATATGCTTCTGTTGGAGAGGAGATTTGCTGTCCAGGTACAAAGTTTTGGTGGTAGGCCATATGCCGGAAGTTTATTAAGCAGCGCTGCGTGCCAGACCTGGTCGAATGCTTTGGATATGTCTAGAGCAACAATCTGAGATTCACCGTGTTGTTCCATAGGCTTCTTCCAAGAATGGGTGACAAAGGAAAGGACGTCGGCAGTCAATCTGCGCTGACGGAATCCATACTAGACTGTGTTTTTCAAGAAATTTTACTAATTCGGTGTTTATATACTTTTCCATCACTTTAGAGACGACTGAAAGGAAAGAAATAGGCCAGTAGTTGCTAGGAAGCGCTTTGGATCCTTTCTTGGGGTATGGGTTGTACTCGAGCAGTTTTCCAGTTACTAGGGAATATGCCTCTATTGTAAGATGTCTGAAACAGACAAGTCAGGACAGGAGCAAGTTCTGGTGCGCATTTTTTGAGAACAATTACTGGGATCTCGTCAAGGCCAGAGGCTTTCCCGGTATTAACGGTATTGGAGAAACCCAATCATCACAACACATATCAAAAAGACCTGAAAATCTTTTTACAAGCAAATGACGCTAATTACTCTAACTTGGTTAGAGAAACGCGCGTCAGGTCTTGTTAAAATGTGTTGTGGTGATTTGGGTTTTCCAATGTGTACTTATTAGTATGCTATATGTTAGTATTTTTGTATTGATACTGCATTATCATGTTATCATCTTTTTTATTTATTAAATAACTAAAAGACAGTTAATGGGCAGTCTTAGGCTGGTAATCAAAATATAGTTTACGTAAAATATCAAATGAAACGATTGCACTCAGTCAATAGTCTTCAAACGTTTAACTAGCATTTGACCCTTTCATTAAAGACAACTCTGAATCCATCTGCCCTCTTCAATATAATGTCTGCTTGTAATAAGAAATCTTTTTCCTGGACGTTTGAAGTGACCTTGAAATTGCTAAGAATGCTGGCGAGTACCACTTTCATCTTGAGCATTGCGTATTTTCGACCTAAAATGAATATTTGTATTAAAAGGTACCTCATAGTTGCAATTTTTACAATTACTTGCATAAAAATGTTTAAAAGTATACAGGCTGTCCCAGGTAGACCTTCCATTAGCCGTTTCTGGAGTACGGCTCACAATTGAAATCTGAAAATTCACGCGCGTGGGTTTCTCGAAATTTCCAGTTCACTGAAAATTTTGACGCTAGTATGGGACTTTCAGTTATACCAGAAGTAGACGTCAACTTAATTCAAATGGAAGATGCTGTTTTTTATTATGGATCTAGATTGCGCGTCAAATTTTATGGTAGGCTTTGCTAACATGTTATGTCACTTTTCTCAACCATTTTCGAGATATTTAACTTTCTTCAAAATTTTCTTAAAAAACATTGTCAAATTTACACACTCTTATTTTTCAACCCGAAGAGTTGAAATTTTAAAATGCAAATTCTAAGATGCCACAAAATATTTGGAATTTATTAAAGCTAGTCCAAGTTAGACAAGGTGTCCGAAATATACAGGTCAATCGTGACAACTTTAAAACCTAATAACTCTCTTATTTTAAATACAACATCCTATATTTTATAACGTTAGTTGTACTTGTTATTGTTCTTTCTATTGGTATCAGCATTCCCTTTACCTAAGTCCCACTGCTTTGAAGATATTTAAACATGATTTGCGATAAGAAATAATTATTACTATCTTGGGAGTAGCTGTATTGAACAATTGCATATATGAAGTTGGTGGCTTTGATGGTTCAACTGGACTGAATACTGCAGAAATGTTTGATCCCATGAGCAGAACATGGATATCTATAGCTCCAATGTCAACTAGGAGATCCAGTGTTGTTGTGGGTGTACTTAATGGGCTGTTATATGCAGTTGGTGGCTATGATGGTGCGTCAAGATAGTGCCTCAGTTCAGTGGAATGTTACTTGCCTGAAGGTAACTACTGGACTGCGGTACCAGATATGACTTCTAGGCGCGGGTGTTGGTGTGTTGGATGGCATTCTTTATGCGGTGGGTGGTCATGATGGCCCTCTTGTTCGCAAGTCTGTAGAAGCTTATGACCATGCTAAACGCAAATGGACATCAGTCAGTGACATGGCATTGTGCCGACGAAATGCAGGAGTGGTTACGATGAATGGCATGCTCTACGTTGTTGGAGGTGATGATGGCAGTTGCAATCTAGCATCTGTTGAAATGTACAATGCCAAAACGGACACTTGGTCAATGTTACCAAGCTGCATGAGTATTGGTTGGAGCTACGCTGGTGTAGCCATCATTGACAAACCAATTTGCAGGTTGCCTAGGAGATGAAAATGGGAAACGTCATCTTTCTACATAAGTAAAATATGCACCGACTTTTGAATATATCTTTTATTTACAAGGAGTATATTCGAATTATTAACCGAAGATGACGTGTGCTTGCAAAGAGATTACCACATAAATACAGATCAATTCGTTACATGATCAGAATACTACTAAAAAATGTCTAAGAATGCAGTGTTTCGTCCAAAATTTCATGAGTAAAGCATTATTAGGGAACAAAGAGATTTGTGTGTTATCACTTCACAATAAATGTTCGAAATTTGCACCGTTCACTTCGAGGAATTTGTTGGCTCTTTTAATGATGGTACCCGTGGCTCGAGAAAGGTAATCTTGCTCCATTGCGTTGAAGGCCTCTAATACTCTAGCTATCATATTATCTTGTTTTGTAGTAGATGATTCCTGGTAAACTTTGTTCTTAATGCACGTTCTTCTGTTAATAATTCGATTATACTCCTCGTAAATAGAAGTTACAATCAAAATTCGTCGCATATTTTACTTATGTCGGAAAATGACGTCTAAAATTTTCATCGCCTAGGCAACCTGATAAACTGACTAATAATTATTTCTTATCGCAAATAATTTTCAAATATCTTGAAATCGGTGGGACTTGGGTATAGTGCATGCTGATACCGATCGAAAGAACCATAAAAATTACATGAACTAACGTTATAAAATATAGGGTGTTCTATTTAAAATAAGAGAGTTATTAGGTTTTAAAATTGTCACGATTGACCGGTCTATTTCGGACACCCTATCTAACTTGTACTAGCTTTAATAAATTCCAAATATTTTGTGGCATCTTAGAATTTTCATTTTAAAATTTTAACTCTTCATATTGAAAAATAAGAGAGATACAGGTGTGTAAATGTGACAATGTTTTTTAAGAAAATTTTGAAAAAAGCCAAATATCTCTAAAATGGTTGAAAAAACTGACATAATATGTTAGTAACACCTACCATAAAATTTGACAAGCAATCTAGATCCATAATAAAAAACACCATCTTCCATCTGAAATGAGAAAGTTGACGCCTACTTCCGGTATAACCGGAAGTCCCATACTAACGTCAATATTTTCAGTGAACTGGAAATTTTGAGAAACCCACGTGCGTGAATTTTCAGAATTCAATTGTGAGCCGTACTCCGGAAACGGCTAATGGGACACCCTGTATAGAAGGTCTATTTATATACAGGCTGGCCACTTGAAAGCGAAATAGGCGCAATTTAGGACACTTATCGTGTTTTTGTTGAAAATCTCTCCAAGAGGTAAATCTTGCTTTCAAGGGTTGTGTTTATTCTCAACATAGCAACACGAACCCTTAAGTGGTGGTGCAATCCACCCATAAAATCTTAAACGACAAGTGGGGTCGAGTAGTGCATTATTTTGAAGCTGGTGTAATTATTTTAACGGTGTCTTATTTTTAAAATTTGAAGCAGTGAGTTCTAAGAAATCGACTTCCAAAGGTGAGTAATTTATCTATCAAAAACTTACATGTCAGTTTACCAAGTCTTAGAAATTTTAACCACCAGCCTCGACGAAATAGTACAGGTTTAGTTCAAAACGTCGGTATACTGTCTACATTGTACTGCTTTACATTCCTGTAGTGATTTGACGGCATTCGTAAATTTTGTAAAGAATCGGGGTGAGTAGAATAAATTGTACTTTTCATGTGACCTTACAAAAATAAATCTAAAGGTGACCAACCTGACAATCGTGTGGGTCATTCTATTGAATGTTTTCTCCAAATCATGTTACGGTCGACTTTTCAGCTACCGTACCATTCTGCGATTTATTCAAAATATCTGACAAGATTTTAAATGGTCATTATATCTTTTTAATATTAATTGGCCAAGAAACTATCGAATTAAAAAATTGTATGAAAATTCGATTTGTTTTTGATACCCTAGAGCGCTCCCGGCTCTTCCCAAATATTATTTTGAAGCAAACGTCAGATGTTTTTTCTGTGAAAATATCTCACACAAAATAGTCTTGTAATGAAAGATGAAATCAATTATTAATTCTTGAAGTAAGAGTTTAGAGACAAAATTCGGGCTGTGAAACGTACAAAGAAGCATTTTATCAATTACTTTAACGGCTTCGCCAAGGGACTATCGACCCAAATTAAATATAATATTAGGTCGACTTAAATCTAACTAACTTCTTCTAGTGGGGTCTGATACCTCTTTGAAAGGCACCTTGCTCTCGACAGTTTTTTTATATTATTTCAACAACACACCACGAGGGCCTACAGCCTAAATACTATCGTACCGTGGGTGTCGACACGGAGGAAAGAAGCAACTTGTTAATTCTGGACTTGAAGGTTTGGAGGTTCGGGGGAGAACGAAAAACATGTGCCGGCAATTAATTCCACAATTTGGAAGTCCTCGGGACAAAAGAGTGGGCATAACAAGATGTTCTATGTCTGGTGACCTCTACAGTAAAAGGGTGCATTCGCTCTGTTTCCCTGGTAGATCTGTTGGGGGCAGCAGGTGGAGGAACTATGGAAGAAAGTTCCTCTGAGCAGTGTCCATGCAGATATCTATAAAAGAGAGAGAGAGAGAGAGAGAGAGAGGTTACCAACGGCATGTCGGTGGACAAGGAATGGCAGCCTTTGGGTGAGGGTAGGGTCACTGATGAGACGTATAGCTCTCTTCTGAATGGAGTCATGGAGTGTAAAAGCGGCAGCAGCACCCCAGTGGGGGGTAGTGGGAGTAGTATTCGAGGTTTGGTCTTATTTGTGAAGTATATAAGGTATAGAGATTAGCTGGTGAAAAGTATTTGCGAGCCCGGAAGAGGAAACCTAATTTTTTAGCAGCCGCTTCTGCAATTGATGTGACATGTTGGTGCCAATTGAGATTTCGATCCACAGAAATGCCAACAAGTGAAAAGAACTCATTACTTTGAATAACTTGGTTGTTTATTGTGATGGGTATAGGGCTGGTGTATCTCTTATGAGAAAGAAAGCAAGACTAGTCATTTCTTCTGTATGCGGTTGAGAATCAGTTTATAAAAATCAATATTTTGTCTCTCGATAAGCGACGCAAGAAACGTGAACATCTGCAAGTTTTAACGGTTTTCTGATGCCACAATGGTATTACGCCGCATTGTAGAAGCTCTAACCAATGAGAATAAAAGGATTGCTACGCGGAAAATTTATATAGGCAAACTGGGAGAATGTGTTATTTAACTGGATGAATGTGCAAAGGCAATTAAATTGACCGAACCACGCGAAAGAAGTGATATCCTTTCTACAGATCAACCACTGTCTGAAAATGCACTTGGTGTGGTTATTGCTAGCATTATTAAATAACTTGATTCTGGAACGAAATTCATTTTGTCTGTCGGTCTGTCGGCCTGTACGTCTGTCTGTTAGTAGACGCAATAGCTTTCGAACGAATGATGTCATCCTCAAATTTGGTATACAGTTAGCACCCGACAAAGGAACGCTTCGAATTGTTTTTGGGTAAGATCGCTTCAGGGAGAGTGACCATTCAAAGTTATCTGCATGTAAATGCTCATATACAAAAAACCACAATTGCTCTGAAAGTTCGAGTTACAGATAGAAAAAGAGGCAAGGCTCTAGAATTTTTCCCTAGCTCTCTGAAGTTACATTATATTCGACTTTCATACATCTCCTCAGAGAGTACATTGTCACATTGTGGAAGTTATAATTCAATTTGCTACACTATTTGATAACTCAAAAATAGGTGGTGATTTAAAAAAGTGTTGAAACAAAGATTGTAGACAATTTTATACACTACAAATTTTATAATAACCTAAAACCGCTTTGACGCATAGAAAACGAAATATTGACAGAAAAACTCATTTCCGCGACTTCAAATATCTCAAGACGCGTAAACGAGACTATATAAGAATTTTGAGTGAATGTTGAGAATTTCGAAATAAAATTCTGTGTAAATTTTCAGGTTATTATTTTTCGTTCCAAAGTTGGATCTTTTATTTCACTGCTCAGTCACTCCGATTAGTTGCTTTCGCCCCTTGTTCAAGCTTCATTTCCCCATTATCTTGCGCAGCTCAATTGTATTTATTAAAATTATTATTATTACTAGTATCAGTAGGAGAATTATTAATATTTACCAACGCAGCTTCTGGGTCCCGCACTAAATGGTATATAGCTGTAATAATCCCGGTCTTGACATTTTTCTGGTAAGAAGTTATCAGGATTAAACCTCAGTGGATCATCATAATATCTTGGATCTCTGTGTATAACATAAGTGCCCACAATAACAGTGGCATTAGTTGGAAGAACGTATCCAGAAGCTGAAACAAGACTTAGCGTTTATTTGAAGGTTGTTGTGGAAGCTGCTGCCAAAAATTATACCTATTTAACCCTTTGAAGCACAAATTTCAATGTTATTTCTAATTCTAATGACATTTGGTATATATCATCTTAATGTGTAGAAAAATGATGTAGTACACTTCTTTGTTGCAAGAAAAAAACATTTATTTTAACTTTTGCATGTGGTTTCGATATGAAACCACAATGCAAGTGAACACATACAAAATCGAAAGATTACATATATTTTATATTATTGATGATAAGTTAGAAAACAGTTTTTTTCTGTCAGTAAACACAACCCGACTTTACACTGTATGCAGCTCCATCTGGTTCGATGAGGTTTTTCGGCCGTACTACACTGAGCACAGCGTCTTGATGTTCCGTGTACAGGTAGATGTTTTGCTTGATCACGCCGTTGATCTATTGGTACATAAGGTTTGAATCTGGATACAACTTTTTTAGTAGAAGATGGCCTTCCACAAGAGCCTCTTGAAACGGAAGCCCCAAACAAACTCAGTATTACTTCACATCGGAAAATTTTGAGGCTCATAGCACTTTTGGTCCTCCGTTTGAATATTATATATGAGTTGATTACTGATGTATCGAGAAAATGCCAAAATAGACGGTGGTACCATTTTCGGGATTTCCGTTCGATGGCGTAGTAAGATTTCATCATATCAGCTTTGTCAATTCCACCCATATACCTTCGGTAGTCTACAACTGCTTTAGGGCAATTGACTTCAGTCATACTTCCATATTTCTCCCTTTTATTCACTTTAGTTTGATCTGTAGGAGAATGTATAGTAGAGAGAATCTGAATAGTTCTTTTGTCCTTCCACTTGATACAAGATACTTTGTCTCTATAAACTGCCCAATCAAAGTCACCTTGATTCATTTCCTTATCGCCTTTCAATCCAGTGGGAAGATTTTTTCTGTTTGCGCGTACAGTTCCACACGCGTAGATTTTATTTTCTTGTAAAGAAAGTAAAAGGTCAATTGTTGTGAAATAGTTATCAAAGTAAACGTGGTGTCCTTTTCCTTCAAGACCCATAGTCATGTCAAGCACTACCGGTTCACCTAAACCTTTCTCAGATGTATCTTGTTGCTTTCCTGTATATAATTTAAAATTACTTAGATAACCTTCTTTATCAGCGCACGCCCAGATTTTAAACCCCCTTTTAACAGGTTTCATTGGCATATATTGCATGAAAGCTATTCGGCCTTTGAACTTCACCATGCTTTCATCAACTGACACTTCTTTTGATGGGCAATAATATTTCTGTTTCTTTAGGAGTTCAATGTATGGTCTGATTTTAAACAATTGATCAAAACCGGGCTGTCCTTTTTTGCCATTGTGGCATTGTCATTGCAATGGAGGCTAGTTAGCAGGGAGCCAAAACGGTTTACGCCTATTTTTGATTATATAAAATCATCACGTAGTTCTGGACGCGAAGACCAGTAATCGCGAAAGGAGGGAGACTTTTTTATACCCATGAGCAAATTGACCGCTATAAAGATTTTCATTTCCTCCTCAGTTGTCGGAATAAAGTTTCTTTTTTCCTGGGTGGCATACTAGTTTGTTTGTTCTCTAACCAGACGAATAGCATCGCCAAAAATACGCAAGAAGAAATCTATAGGTTTTGTGACATCAGGTGGTACTTCAGAGCTGGGACCAGTTAGTTGCCGAAAATGATTTAGATTCGGAGCAACTTCTTGCTTTCTCCAGTTCACAGAGTGTATAAGTGGTATATCATCTTCTAAATCGCCTGGGTCGTCATCTATGTCGCTCCCAATTGCCAAATCGTCGTCGCTCAAAATAGTGTCCTGAGCAATCGCTTCGGTAGTTTCATTATTTTCAATGATGTCTTCAATCATTTCTTCCTCTTCTTCCTCATATTCGCTTATTACTGACTCTCCATCAGAAGGAATTTCATCAAGCAGAGCGTAAGCTTCATTCGAGGTTAGTTTTGACAAATCGATTTGTTTTTTCATCACTTGAGACAAATCAATTTGATTTTTCATCCTAACCTAAACAAATTTACTTTAGTGTATTGCACGCACACTGGTTTCGCCGCGAAACCATATCCGGTCAACAAAAACAAATTTACTTTACTGCAAGCACACTGATTTCGCCGCAAAACCATATCCGATTGACAAAGTAAAAACAATAAACTATGTAAAAGAAGTATTCTTACCTTTCTATTAGTGCCTCAGTAACACAGTCGTCCAAAAAAACGGAGTAGTTATAACACTTTTTACGAAAATGTAGATAAAAAACGAAATCATTCATAAAACGTGGTTTCTTTGACAAATTCTAACGAATACTAGCAATACAGTGTTCGCCAATTGCAAACTTGCGATGGAGATCAATAGATGGCGCACTAATACCCAAGTAGGAAGTGTGGCTTCACTGTAAAACCAGTCTACATATAGAAAAAAAATTTGGCAAGTGGTTTCTGTGTGAAACCACTTTGCTTCAAAGGGTTAATGCATATCATTAAAAATCGAACACCGATAATGTTTTATCAGGCATAATATGTTAGTTCGTCGTGTTAATAATAGTGTTAAAAATAAGTTGAGCTACAGTAATTAAGCTTAAGTATTGAATCTTACGTAAGGTGACTTCTTCATTTAGTTTTCTTGAAATAACAGGCACAGGTGGGTACAACCTTAATGTTTCCATTATCACCCTTTCTAAGTATTTCATTTGTGTGGTATCTTCAAAAGTAACTTCCCTGCCTGTGTCTCCAAGTACCATTTTCAGTTCTTCCACTACTTTGTTTTGAATATCACTGTATATTCCCAGCACACATAAGCAAAAGCTAATGGCAGCTGCGGTTGTGTCATGACCCTTAAAAAGTAATGCATATTATTATATGCAAAAAAAATTCAGGGCGCAGAAAGTGTGTTATGGTAGCGAATTTTCATTAAATGTTTCAAATTTGTATAACTCAATTTTCTGTAAACGTAGAAAGTTGAATTTTGGTATGTAGTAAAGTATTTACGAGCACAACATCAACCAAATTTCAACAAACTAACCTAGTTATTTTTTTTAATATTTTTTTTAGAAAAACTAGTCTGATAGGCCTATCTAACCGACTCATCCAAGCTTTAATAAAAGAAACATTTTTTTCGAGTTTCCTTAACTGAATTTATTCCACGTTACAAACTCGCACACTGTATATATATATATATATATATATATATATATATATATATATATATATATATATATATATATATATATATATTACATTAGATGTTACATTACCTCAAACATAATGGTGTCAACTTCTTCCTTTATTTCTTCATCCGTTAAGTGATACCCTGGCATGTGGCTTGCCTCAATCATAAAATCTAAGAAAGCTGTTCTTTTCTTTTCACCTAGAAAACATTAAATACTTTTATTCATATTCTACAGATAATTATAAAAATTTTTCTCGGTCAAGCCTGGTGATAAAATAAGAAAAACGTTTGTCGTAGCTTTCACGAATATAGCTTTTGACATAAATTTCCATTTTTTCTGTAAAGTGTTTCCCAACCTTGTCAAATGTTAAATCTGACTGCATTTTGAAACCATATTAACCTATGAAGTTATTTTTATATCAATGATCAGGTTTGATCAAGCTGATTTCTTGTTTATTGATATAATATTATACAGGTGACCCATTGAAAATGGGCTGGCAGCCATGACTGTCAGGAAAAGATTTTGTCAAAAAAAAACCTGAAACACGTCAATTTTGCCTGTGCGGGGACAACTTTTGACGCAAAAAGTATAGGCCTGACTTTACCCTCCTAACCGAGGGTATCGCACACTTTTTTTTTCAAATAGGAATAGGGGTCATGCGAGAGCTCGTTGAAAAGGGCTCACATTGCTTTTTAGTGAATTAAAAAAATTTGTAATGACGAGATCCGTGTTATATATATATATATATATATATATATATATATATATATATATATATATATATATATATATATATATATATATATATATATATATATATATATATATATCATACTGATAACCCAAAAGATAATAGACCGATGTTGATGAAATTTCCCTTTGCAAGTGGTTTGGACAAGTTCGTTAGCCAGGAAAATCCAACCACCTATTCTGGAAATGTTAGTTTTTTCTTTCTGAAAATTTTTGTATCTCAGAAAGCAACAAAGCTATGGCAATCAAATTTAGCACTTAGATTAACGCTACTAAATTTACACTACATGCCAAAATTGAGATCTCTAGGTTGAAAGGGAAAAAATTATACGCGATTAAAAAAAATGGGTTCCACTGATCACCAAAGAAATACACACAACCAAAATATTTTGTATGGATAATATCCTTCCTGCGAGGTCACTATTCTTGGTGACTTCAATGTCCATAATAAGGAGTGGCTAGGATCTTCAAAAACCGATCCACAAGACCAGACTTGAAAAGGTCAAAGCTCACAAAAAGCTTCTTCACAATCCCAGTCAAGAAAACCATCGAGCATCTAACGACGCAAGAAACCGCTATGTTCGCATTCTTTCTGAGGCAAAAAGCTCGTTTAATAACCACATCAAAAACAAAGTCATCTCAAGCTCCAGCGGCAGCAAACTCTTCTGGACTCTAGCTAAATCTATTGGGAATAACTTCTGCAAGAGCACGTTCCCACCTCTTGTCTCAGGGGATGAAATTGTTTCTACCGCCCTGGGCAAGGCTGAACTTTTTGCCTCGTTGTTCGCCGGCAATTCTACTCTTAACCCACATGCAAATGTTCAACCACCAACAGTCACCAATGTCGCGCATAAAATGACGGATATCATTTTCAAAACTAAGAAGGTACAAAAGATGCTCTCTTCTCTTAATACCAAGAAAGTCTCTGGCCTTGACGAGATCACAGCAATTGTTCTCAAAAAATGCGCACCAGAACTTGCTCCTGTCCTGACTCTTCTGTTTCAGATATCTCAAAATAAAGGCACATTCGCTAGTAACTGGAAAACTGCTCGAGTACAACCCATCCCCAAAAAAGGATCCAAAGCGCTTTCTAGAAACTACAGGCCTATTTCTCTCCTTTCAGTCGTCTCTAAAGTGATGGAAAAGTATATAAACACCGAATTACTAAAATTTCTTGAAAAACACAGTCTAATCCACGACAGGCAGTATGGATTCCGTCAGCGCAGATCAACTGCCGACCTCATTTCCTTTGTCACCTATTCTTGGAAGAAGTCTATGGAACTACACGGTGAATCCCAGATTGTCGCTCTAGACATATCCAAAGCATTCGACCAGGTCTGGCACGCAGCGCTGCTTAATAAACTACCGGCCTATGGCCTACCACCAAAACTCTGTACGTGGACAGCAAATTTTCTCTCCAACCGGAGAATTTCTATTGTCGTGGATGGCCATTCCTCTAAACTGTATCCAATTAATGCAGGAGTTCCTCAAGGTTCAGCTTTAGCCCCTACTTTGTTTCTTCTCCACATCAATAACCTCCTCTCTCGCACATCCAACCCAGTTCACAGTTACGCGGACGACAACACTATTCACTCAAATATACAATATTCTAAGCCTGTCTCTTTAGCCCAATTAGATGAGGATCGCAGACTCATGAAGGGTTCTATCTCTGTGGATATCCAAAAAATATTTGGCTGGGGAAGTAGAAATCTTGTACAATTCAACCTCACCAAATCACAGTCTTGCTTTCTTTTTCATAAGAGATACACCAGCCCTAGAACCATCACAATGAACAACCAAGTTATTCAAAGTAATGAGTCCTTTTCACTTGTTGGCATTTCTGTGGATCCGAATCTTAATTGGCACAAACATGTCACATCAATTGCAGAAGCAGCTGTTAAGAAATTAGGTTTCCTCTTCCAGGCTCGCAAATACTTTTCACCAGCTAATCTCTATACTTCATATACTTCACGAATAAGACCAAACCTCGAATACTGCTCCCACTCCTGGGGTGCTGCTGCCGCTTCTACACTCGCTATCCTGGACTCCATTCAGAAGAGAGGTATACGTCTCATCGGTGACAGTACCCTCACCCAAAGGCTGCCAACCCTTGCCCACCGACATGCCGTTGGTGACCACTCTCTCTTTTATAGATATCTGCATGGGCACTGCTCCGAGGAGCTTTCTTCTATAGTTCCTCCACCTGCTGCCCGCAACAGATCTACCAGGGGAACAGAGCGAATGCACCCTTTTACTGTCCAGGTCACCAGACATAGAACATCTTATTATGCCCGCTCTTTTGTCCCGAGGACTTCCAAGTTGTGGAATCCCTTGCCGGCACATGTTTTTCCTTCTCCCCGAACCTCCAAACCTTTAAGTCCAGAATTAACAAGTTGCCTTTTTCCTCCTTGCCGACACCCACCGTACGATAGTATTTAGGCTGCAAGCCCTCGTGGTGTGTTGTTGAAATTTAAAAAAAAGGATTACTGCGGACTTATTTGTATCTTCAATTTCTCAGAAATGTATCTTTTCAATTGATTGAAGCTCATCTATGTCGACATTCCACGCAGAATATTCCAAGAATTATGCAACTTAGGATTGCAGCGGTTTCAACCTCCCTCTGTTGCAGCTCGCGAGCGTGGTCGTTGCATCTACTGCGAATTTTTTTATTTTCTAAAACGGCGTAAAAAGTCTCAAATCATATAGAAAACTTGGCTCTGGAACGAAATTTTTTTGTCTGTCGGTCTGATGGTCTGTCGGCCTGTAAGCTTATCTGTTGGTAGGTGCAATAATCTCCTGACGAATTAAGATACAATCTTCAAATTTGGTATCCAGTTAGCACCCGACAAAGAAACGCTTCGAATTGTCTTGGCGTCATATCGCTTCGGGTGGTAGATAATAAATGGGGGTGATTTGGTGAAAGTTAACATTATTTCGTTAAAACTCTAGTAATATAAAGTTTCAGAAATTGATGGGTACAGAAATACAAATATTTTCTTTGTGGCGTTCCGCGCAGAATATTCCAAGACTTATGCAACTTAGAATTGCAGGGATCGTAGGACTGAAAACATCTCAAGCTCGCTCTGTTGCAGCTGGCGAGCATGGTCAATGCGCCTACTGCGACCGCAAAAATCATTATATAGTTTTTGTTTTCTTTTCTACTATAGAATGTGTTTAATTTATGTTCTCTTCTTTTTTTATTTCAACAACACACCACGAGGGCTTACAGCCTAAATACTATCGTACCGTGGGTGTCGACAAGGAGGAAAGAGGCAAGTTGTTCTTGATTAAATGGTAGTCTCAATGAATTTTAGGGTGTTTTATTTTGCTAGTGTTGTGAGAACTTATCCTATTTGAGCAATATTGGTAGCGGATTCGCAGTCAGGTCAGGTCAAATCAAGTGCGACCTCCGAAAGGTCAAGAAACGAAGTAAAATTACAGTTATAATCACTTTATTAGTTGTTGTTTTCCTTATTTTTTGCAACCGTTCCCTACTAAATACACACGTAACGACTTCTTCTTTGTCTCCCAAAGCGCAAAGAAGAAACCGCTCTTTAAATCTGTATTTAATAATCACTACTTTTTAAACGAAATTTTGTAGATCTGAGGACTTACCAATATCATTCACATCATTGAAATCTAGATCATCCCTTATCACGTTTGTGGCGTCTGATTTGTGTTGAGTTTTAAAACTTTTTGTTTTCTCTATATTGGACTGGGCTGATGCAGCTAATTTACCATAGGTGTTGGTGTGATTACTGTCTTTAACATATTCTCGTTTCTTCCTTTCTAAAACCTAGATGACTTGTGTAACTATTTATACTATTTATACTCACGCCTTAGACTACTACCTTTTTAGTAAAGGAATGAATTATACTCAAATATTCTTTCTGTTGCCTTGCAAAATTAGTTAAACCGAAAATGAAATCTGACCACAACCATACTTTGTAATGACGCTGGTGTAAGATGTTGCACATGCTGAAAAAATAAAACAAAACAAGAATAGAATAAACGAAGATATAGATTAAATGATTAATCGTTGACATTAGGGCTTCTCATGTCACACGAGTTACATTCTAGTAACAGAAAAAATTTAGATGCATTGAAGTCAATTGCTTATAAAAAAGTCTGGACGCAGCAAGTAGTAGTGAATTTTCATCAAAATATTTTTAATAACAAATATGTTTTTTTTAATGAAAGCAGACAACATATTTCATCAAATAAGCTTCCAGCCAAAACTCCTATAAAAGTTTTTTGCGTTAAAATTTACAATCAATTTTTTTACGAAAATCTGAAAACTTTTTTTTAATCTGCCTAGGGCCCCCCTGGATCCACAAAACCCAAGAAAATGTCTTGTTCACACCCCCCAAGGAAGTTACGGGACCAGGAGTGAGTAGGGGTGCTGGGCGTGGTGGGTAGTAAAAAGGAAATATGAGCAGAAAATACGAATAAAACGGGCTTGAAAGTTGTCTTTTTCACATTTTGAAGCCATATCCCCCTTAAACCCTGCCTACCCTGCACAGCACCCCTATTCCCCCACAAATTTCTTGTTTACACTCCCCAAGGAAGTTACGGGACCAGGAGAGTAGGGGTGTATATTTTTTTAGCTAATTTTCGTAAAACAAATGCGTTAATGCATTTTTTAATTTCTTATCGAAATATGATCTAGACGCAGTAAGTGCGTTTTGGTAGCGAATTTTCGGTAAATTTGCAATTTAGCTCCCGAACGCTTTTCAAAACACTGTTTTCAGAAAGCCGCCAAGGGCCCCCCCTTGGATCCAGGAACCCCAAGAAAAATTTCTTGTTCACACTCCCCAAGGAAGTTAGGGGACCAGGAGTGAGTAGAGGTGTATAATTTTCTTTAGCTAATTTTTGTAGAACAAATTCGTTAATGCATTTTTGCATTTTTTATCGAAATATGATGCGTTGTCCAGAGGCTAAATTCAACATAAATACTGTTAAGGCGGTCTAATAATAAACCTCATAGGGCAAGTTGCGTGATGGTATTACAAAACTTATGAAAATGCGCTACCATAACGCACTTGCTGCGCCTAGACCTTTTATTGCATTTATTTACTTTGTAACGTATTACACGTTTTTATTAATTTTTCTATTACTATATTTTAATCATAGACATAATTGTCGTCTATGACGTCATTGCTTCTGTCCATCGAATAAATGTCTACTCTGTGGTTTGATACATTGACATCTTGAAAGTCATCGTGGACTCTCTGAATAAGAAAACCACGTGAGGATTTGGTAAAAATTCTCTCTCTTTTTTTATATTTTAACGTCGGCCTATTTCCGCGACTATGGCCAATCACCGACGCCAGTGAGCAGTTTCTTCTCACTATCTTGGAAATTTTGCCGCGCCCCTGCCTTTCTTTAAAGAAAGTACGGATCATTAACATGCCCAACATCGCATGGACATGGGACCGACGCCTTTACGCCTTCTCCGAAGTGCGGAACGTGCAGACATTCAACTTGCTCAAATACAATGCTAGAACCTCCGTTAATGGTAATTTCTTACAGTTTGTACTGAAAAGGTAAAAGGTGAAATCGAACCCCATACCCTTCAGTTCGGAGGCACACGTTCCTACCCCTAGACCAGCGAGGCTCCAATTCTCTCTCTCTCTCAATTTAGTTAAACATTCAAAGTGCATAGCTAGTAAAATTTATGTAAGATGTACGACAGGGTCGCCATCTCGGTGCGGAACCAGGTAGTATGTTGTCACGACAGCACAAATAACATAGATATTGTGTACAACCAACTAACAATTTTGTCCATTCTCAGCTCTAGCCAATTTCTTCCCTAATATAGGGCCAATGTATGTAAGGCTAGACGTATTCTCACCATAATTCATACTACCTGGTTTCGCACCGAGATGGCGACCCTGTCGTACATCTCCAAATTTTCTAGGAGGCTGGCTACCATAGCCGTATTACATTATAGATGTGTTCTCGCTTTAATAATTACACCGTACTGATGAGCTCTAATTAGAGCGAAACCGGTCTGCGCTTCTATATCATGGTGAGAATACATCTAGCGTTGCATAGTAAAGCTATGGCATAGAAAAAAATTATTCCCATCTGACAATCCTGTACAATGGGGGACAGCCTACTAACACGTTTAGAAGAAGGCGAAACAAACCAACACGTTCAGAGGAGTCCCAACTCAACAAAATGTTCATCCCACAAACACGTTCAGAAGGAGGCAAGCCATTACGTTCAGAGGGGGGCCAGCGCAGCAAAACGTTCAAAGGGGGGCTAATATCATGACCCCAGAAGCCAATCCGGTCGGGGGAGGGGGTTTGGTGCATTAAATCCGGAGAATATGTTACGACCAAAAGGCCAGTGTCTAGATGCATTCAGATCACATTAGTAGAAGCCTTTTTAGCCCTAAATCGTTGCTTCACACTGGAAGTTAAGCCCTCGCTGCGTCACCTTCGCAGCAGAAACCAGCGTTAAATAAAATTTACTTATTCCGTATAACTTTTTTTTTCAATTTTTAAACTAGTAATTTTAAATTCTTGCAACTTGCCATCAAACATCATTTTCCTAAAATTGTAAATCAATTAACATTGTATACCTTTAATATTTTATTTTATAATAATTAATATAAACCAGTTCTTTCTTTCTTTTTACTGTCCAGTTTCAATACACCTACAAATTTCAACGGCGAAAACCCACTAGCATCTAGCCTTACCAAATCTACTTTGGCTTTCGGGCTTCTGCACGCGCAGTGAGCGGGATAATTAACATGGCCCGCAACTCATGGGGTGCTTTTTACACACAATCGTAGGGGGGTGGCTAGGTCTTCAAAAACCGATCCACAAGGGAGAGTAGCGGAGGACTTTGCAGTCAGCAATTCTTTAGCCAGTATAGTGCAGCAACCTACTTACTTTCCTCGCATCCCAACACACAGCTCAAATCCCTTGGATCTCTTTCTTACTATAAATCCTGAATGTTATAAAATATCAGTCACCGCCCCCCTCGGCCGCTCAGACCATGGCATGGTCACCGCTTCCTGCGCAATGCAACCTGAGGTCACACAGTCATCACACCCACGTATCGTTTGGCACTACAACTCCGCGAACTGGGACGAAATGCGAGATTACTTTTCCTCATTTCCATGAGCGTCTGTCTGCTTCTCTCATCCTAACCCCTCAGATATCTCACAAAACGTCACCGAAATTATCCAAGCTGGTATGGAATTATTTATTCCACGTACACAGAAAACCTTTTCAGCCACTCAGAAGCCCTCGTTCTCTAAATCTTGTGACAAGGCCAGACTTGAAAAGGTCAAAGCTCACAAAACACTTCTACACAAAACCGTCAAGCATTTAGCGACGGAAGAAACCGCTATGTACGCATTCTTTCTGAGGCAAAAAACTCGTTTAATAACCACATCAAAAACAAAGTCCCCTTAAGCTCTAAGGGCAGCAAACCCTTCTGGACTCTTGCCAAATCTATTGGAAATAATTTCTGCAAAAGCACGTTCCCACCTCTTGTCTCAGGGGATGAAATTGTTTCTACCGCCCTGGGCAAGGCTGAACTTTTTGCCTCGTTGTTCGCCGGCAATTCTACTCTCAACCAACCTCCAAATGTTCAACCACCAACAGTTCCCAATGTCGCGCATAAAATGACGGACATCATTTTCAAAACTAAAAAGGTACGAAAAATGCTCTCTTCTCTTAATATAAGGAAAGCCTGTGGACTTGACGAGATCCCAGACATTGTTCTCAAAAAATGCGCACCACAACTTGCTCCTGTCCTGATTCGTCTGGTTCAGACATCTTACAATGGAGGCATATTCCCTAGTAACTGGAAAACTGCTCGAGTACAACCCGTCCCCAAGAAAGGATCCAAAGTGTTTCCTTGCAACTGCAGGTCTATTTCTCTCCTTTCAGTCATCTCTAAAGTGATAAAAAAGTATGTAAACACCGAGTTACTAAAATTTCTTGAAAAACTCTAATCCATGACAGGCAGTATGGATTCCGTCCGCGCAGATGAACTGCCGACCTCCTTTCCTTTGTCACCCATTCTTGGAACAAGTTTATGGAACTACACGGTGAATCCCAGATTGTCGCTCTAGACATATCCAAAGCATTCTACCAGGTCTGGCACGCAGGGCTCTTCTCCAACCGGAGCATTTCTTGTGGATGGCCATTCCTCTAAACTATATCCAATTAATGCAGGAGTTCCTCAAGGTTCAGCTTTAGCCCCTACTTTGTTTCTTCGCCACATCAATGACCTCCTCTCTAGCACATCCAACCCAGCTCACAGTTACGCGGACGACAGCACCCTCCACTCAAATATATAATATTCTAAGCCTGTCTCTTTGGCCCACCTAGATGATGATCGCACACTCTCTCTCTTTTATAGATATCTGCACGGGAAGTTCTCAGAGAAGCGTTCTTTCATAGTTCCTCCACCTGCTGTCCACAACAGATCTACCAGGGGAACAGATCGAATGCACCCTTTTACTGTCCAGGTTACCAGACATAGAACATCTTGTTATGCCCGCTCTTTTGTACCGAGGACTTCCAAGTTGTGGAATTCCTTGCCGGCACATGTTTTTCCTTCTCCTCCGAACCTTCAAGTCCAGAATTAACAAGTTGCCTCTTTCCTCCTTGTCGACACCCAGGGTACGATAGTATTTAGGCTGTAAGCCCTCGTGGTGTGTTGTTGAAATTAAAAAAAAAACAATTCTCCCAACTGACCTTCCTGACCTGCCCTGATATCATTAGTTTGCCTGATCAGAAGCTAAAAGGGGAAGGAAAAATATATCACACCATATATCAAGGTCATCTGAGCATAATGTATACTTTTCCGTCCCCCTTTTCCTTCTTTTAGCGTTCAATTAAGTAAACTGATATCAGAGCAGGTCAATAATGGTTGACTAATAAGAGGGAAAACTTGGATGACATATTATTTTTGAATTTTATTTCCACAACTGTCTCTATGCACTGCATTTATTATTCCTTTGCAAAATAGTTAGATTTTTATTATTCTAATTAGCGGCTTTGTTAGTCTGTTCCTACAAAGCTACCAGTGAAAAAAAAACTAAGAAAATGCATTAGTCGTGCTGTGAACAGTTTTTTTCCCTTTCCTGAACTATTTACAACATAAGGCGAGTTTTGCAAATAATTGCCTCAGATAATACTTACTCCATAACAGCTTTTGCATATTGAAACCCTTTGTCGTTATCTTTCGAGTCACCAAGTCCCATTACAGTTTCTAAAAATGAAAATAATAAATATGTTATTATTATCTTAGCAATTATTGAATTTCAATATATGTACAGAGAGATCTCGATTATGAGTAGAGACAGAAGGTTGCGGTTTTCACAAGACTTTCCCCGTTTATGAAACTAACGATTCCGAAATAAAAAGTGACATGATACTCTTTGTTTCCGAGCCACAAGGTGATTATAAAGTTTGTCATTTTTATGTGATATAACAATGCTGTGAAAACTAATTGTAGTAGATTTTGTTACGTGGAATTCAATGAGGCAAATATATTTATCTATTAAGTGCAGATCTTGTGACAGAACAAAAATATTATTTTTTAATAGAACACCTGTATATTTTTATGTCGATGGATCCAGCCCATTGGCAGCTTTTTAAATATTAATATTACTTATAGATATTTTTTAAATAGCTGAGTAAATTGCATTTTTCGTTTTTCCATAGTAGGTGAATAGGTTTTTGAAAACAATAAATCCAGCAGCTTCTGTTTAATGAAAGACCCCATATACAGATAATAAAAATAATAATTTTATTCATCATAAATCCAATTTAAGCGTACACAAAAATAGTAACTAGTGAGAGAGAAACTATGTTAATTTAGTTGTCGTTGAACCTTCCCAAAATTATTAGAGATGGACACTTTTAAAAAACTTAGTAGGGACAGTGCAAAGACCTCGTCCGGCGATAAAAATACAATACACTGCAGAATTTCCCTGCTATTAGTTTCCCATCTCAGTTCGGTCTCTTTCGCCAAAATCTGGTCTATAAGGTGATGTTAGATTTTAAAGTACTTAGAATTTGTTATCCTCTAATGACGCTAACTTTGTTAGTGAAACAATCGTCAGGCCTTTTTTTAAATGTATTGTGGTGATTTGGGTTCTCCAAGTGTACTTATCAGTGCTCATCACAGGTTCCGATCTTCACTTAGTAACATGTATGTAGTAAAATAAATCATGTCACTTACTACACATTCGTACCGTGCCTTTAAAAGAACATCGAAAAACAATAAAAAAACTACAAAAATATGTCAAATAAAACGTTGACACTTTGAAAAACGTCAATTAAGCTGATGATACACGTTATCTATGTAAAAACTGGACCAAAAATCTATGTTTATTTGGGTTAATAGGAAAAACTATTAAGACTATTGAAATCTAGGTAAAAAAGTATTATTAGTTAGTTTTCACGATTTTGTTATCTCATCAGATAAAGGAGATACAGGGGGTGCCTAGAAATGATCAATTTTGAAAAACACCCCGTAGCTCCAAAACAAAATGTCCCAAGTCAGTTTCGATTCTGACGTCTCTAGTTTCACAAAAAAGTAGAATAATAATTTGAAGACCACAATATTCTATCTCTTATTACAACCGAAATACCCTGAAAAAAAAAGCGACGGTCCCCGGACATTTTGTCGATGGTAAATACAAATGTAGACGTTACTTATATGGCTTCAAAAGTACTGGTTCTCCTCTTTGTAGACGGTTTCGCTTTTTACAGCTTCGTCAGGCAGAAGAAGCACAAAATTATTATTATTTCAACTTACCTAGAAGAATATCTACAGTAAGTGTACTCATGTAGTCGTGTACATCAAATTCACGGCCAACATTCTTCTTTAGACTGCTAATCATGCTTTTACTCTTCTTATTAAAAATTGGAACAAATGTTTTTAAAATTGCTTGGTGGAATGTTGGTACAATCATTTTTCTATGTTCTCGCCATTTATCTCCTAGAAAAGCAGAAAGGTACGTTAAAATGAATAAATATATCTTGTAAAGCATGAAGATTGTACAGCGGCCATATCTACAGGTGTTCCAAAAAGGTGGTGCCAAAGTTAAGGAGGTTATAGGGGACATTGCATTCCTGTGAGCGTCTATGAAGCGCTGAAATCATGTAATAATGATCATTGTAGTATATTAATTATAATTTACCCACGTGTTATAGAAATAAGCTTGGCTTGTGTTTGTTTAAGACGCAATTTCTATAAAACTGTCAAAATTGATCTATGTTGAGTGTCACTTTATAAATTTTGTTCAGATCTTTTAACTACAATTTATGCCTCCAACCTCTCTTCAATTCAAGCTCAACTTCAAAATACATTTCATCCTTTTATAATCGTATAATCTGATTCCCTGCGTATTGGGTTATTTCCACCTACTATACAGTGTGTCACAAACTGGATGGGAATGTATTGCTATCTCCATTATTATTAGAGATAAGGAGACGGTTAAGTTAGCAATGTTTTGTAGAATTTGATGCTCGTTCCAAATATGACTTGTATTTGGCCCTGACTCTTTTTGTAGTCGAGTCATTTTGAGAAAAATTGTCCATTTTTTTTTCAATATCTAAGTAGGCGTTGATCTGACATGTCTAAGACTTGCACATTATCAGGACACCTTTTACAGAGTGATCTTTTTATGGTATTCTCAACTTTGGATTGTCATTTGTTTTTGAGCTACAGGTATCAACGTTTGTTTTTATTATGGCAGTCATATTAGATTTTACGCTCATGTGATAGCCTCTGAAAAGAGCTTTCAAACGATGTACAACATGCTTGAGAAATCTTGTAATTGCACTGACAATTTTGAGAAAACCCGTTTTGAGGGTAGTAGGCAATGAAATCCAATACCAGAAAACAAATGACAAAAAAAGTGTTCAAAAAGCATTAGGCCATGGAGTCTAACAATAGACTTCTACTTTTAACATAATTTTCCGTAATAATTCACGATAAAAAAATATTGTGATTTAATTTACAATTCTTAATTGGGTAATAATGCTAGGTAATAATATTTGAAACAGTTTAGCAACGAAAAAAAAACAACGGACCAACAATGAAGTAACCTGATTTTTTTTAAATAACTGTCTAATCTACAAATAAAAATAACAGTTTTTTACCTAATAAGCCGCACCAAACATTAATACCAAATCTGTCTTGCAATCGTCTTTCTTCCTTTAGATGAGGATTTTCATATGCCCAATAATGCCTATTATGGCGATTATACACACCACAATTTGTAAATCTGGATTCATCGGTCCATATTATTTTCAAATGAAAATTTTCATCTTGCTGACATTGTCCTTGATACCATGTGCAGAATTGAAGTCGCTTAGGGTAATCGTCAACATTTAAGCCTTGTACGATTGTAGGTTTGTATGGATGGTAATGACACGGTGTACCGTACTTTTTGGAACGTCAATTTGTTCACTATAAAATGGAACAGATTGCGGGGGGTTTTATTTTGAAACCTGTAAGACGGCATTATTTCTTTCTTCATTTCTAATCATTGGAGGTTTCTTTGCGTGGAAGCTACCGTCGTTTAATAGATTGGTCAGTATCCTGCAAAATATTTTGGTGTTTGGTTCTCGTCTTTCTGGGCAGTTGTTGTGATATGAATTTGCAGCTGCCTCAGTATTTCGGTTAGATCGAATATAACATTCCAACATATCAAAATATTCTTCATTACTGAACATATTGTTGACTAATATTTAAATATAATATTTAAAATAAACAGGAAACAAACTATGTAGTACAATATTTTAAGAAACGTGTTAAATACACCTTAAATTGTTAAAATAATTAAGAATGACAGTATTCTTAATTGTCGCGATAGTGTTATATCCATAGAAACCTTTCTTCTGTTGTTTTTGAGTTGACTTACGTTAAAAATCAAACAATTGTCAAAGGAGTCTTCGTAAGTCATTAATCTGCTTTTTATTGAGTTCTGTTGGAAAATTTAGATGTTTACTAGGTTTACCTATTTAATTAAATTATAACATTTTTTTAGGATAATGTTGTAATGTCAAATAGAATTTGTAATAATGGACCAATTACTTGGTGTGCTCAAAGTTCCTATTTTAAATCGTGAATCATTACGGAAAAATATGTTAACAGTAGAAGCCTACTACTTTTGAACACTTTTTTTTTTCATTTGTTTTCTGGTATCGGATTTCATAGCCTACTGTCCTCAAAACGGTTTTTATCAAAATTTTCAGTGCAATTACAAGATTTCTCAAACATGTTGTACATCGTTGAAAAACTCTTTTTAGAGGCTATCACATGAGCGAAAAATCCAATATGGCTGCCATAATAAAAACAAACGTTGATACCTGTAGCTCAAAAATGACAATCCAAAGTTGACAATAGCACAAAGAGATTACTCTGTAAAAGCGTCCTGATAATGTGCAAGTTTTAGACAAGTCAGATCAACGCCTACTTAGACATTGAGGAATAAAGAAATCGATAAATTTTGTTTTTCAAAATAACGCAAAAACGAAAAGAGGCAGGGCAAAATACAAGTCATATTTGGAACGAGCATGAAATTATACAAAACATTGCTAATTTAACAGTCTCCCTACCTCTAATAAGAACGAAAATAGCAATGCATTCCCATCCAGTTTGGGACATACTATATATATATATATATATATATATATATATATATATATATATATATATATATATATATATATATATATATATATATATATATATATATAACCGATAACTCAAAAAATAATTAACCGATTTTGATGAAACTTGGCAAGTGCCCATCTTTTCTTAATGGCTTTGATGAGTTCGTTAGCAAAGAAAATCAGACAAGATGTTTCGAGAAAATGTTTAGTTTTCTTTGGAAAAAAAAATTTCTCCAAAAATTAGGAAGCTATTTTAATCAAATTTGAGGGACATATTGCCTTGGGAAAGGCCTTACTACGTATTAAAATTAAACTCTATGTTTATAGCATACTGAGTTATTCAAATTTTGAATTTTCTTTTGAGAATAATTTTTTTCTTCGAAAATTACAAAGGTATTTTAATAAAAATTGGTGAGCATTTTGCTTCGTCAAAGCGCTTAGCACACACCAAAATTCAACTTTGTATGCTTATAAAAAATTGAGTTATTCAAATTTGAAGCATTTAATAAAAATTCACTACCATAAGGCACTGACTGCATCCCAAACTTTTTTTAGATAAGCTATCTTAATGAAATAAGCAAAGATTAATAGAAATATTCCTTCTTTCGAAAACACTTATATGGTAGGTTTAAAATATCAATTAACAAATTATATAACCTTAATTTTTACACGTTTAAGTAACTGAATTAAAGTTTGTACTGTATCTCTCTGGAACGAAATTATTATTTAAAAATTCTAGATGCATCAGGTGCGTTATAGAAGTGAATTTTCATCAAAATGTGTTTACTAAACTTAAAATGTTGTTTTCCTAGCCAACAACCCTTACGTTAATTGCAAATTGAGTTATTGAAATTTAAAGTATTTAATGAAAATTCGCTACCAAAACCCACTTACTGCGTCTGGATTTTATTTCTTATAAACATGCATCATATTTAGATAAAAAATGCTAAAATTCAATAATATAAGATCGTTCGAAAAAAATGCTTGTAGGGATCACCAATAAATTTCTTCTTGGTGAGCTATTATAAAAATCTCAAAACAAAACATTACTCACCCTTGCTAATTAACAATCCTTCGCCCAACCAAGGCTCAAACAAAGCGTATTCTTTTGACTTTTCTAAATGCGTATGGCTACCAAGGATTACCTAAAATAATGTATGTGGTTAAGACACACCAAATATCCTAACAGTAAAAAAGTAAATAACCCAACACGTAAGACCACTTTGTTAATTTTAGAACGATAATTACGCTTGGAGAACCCAAATCACCACAACACATTTTGAAAGACCTGACGATCGTTTCACTAACCAAGTTAGCGTCAACAGAGGATGAAAAATTCTGGTAAGTAATGTATTCTTATTTCAGTAATATAGTTTCTCTAAAAATAATCGACCTGGTTTAGGAGTGTCCTCTTTTTTGCAGACATTTCTGGTGACAACTCTTGGCCATTTTTGAGCAAAAATATGAACTAGGAGTCAGGCTAAAAATATAAAGGGTAAAAATTCTAGATTCACTGTTTCATCAAACCCGGGAGGAGGACGGTCAGAGTCCTCCCCCCAGGACGAATCCAAGGAAGACCGACTGGGGTGCCTCGGTGGGTCGCCAAGGAGCCCAGAGGGGAGAAGACTCTCTGTAGAGGCATTAGATGTCGAGGCCGTAGAAGATAAAATAATGGCAGCCTACAAGGCCGCGTCGTCAACTTGGGGGGAACAATCCATCAAAGTCAGATGGTGGAACAGGGATCTCGCCGTACTTGGCGGGCGGACTCGGAGGGCCTTACACCGAGCCGTCCCAGAATCGGGTGAGGCGGCCTGGGATGAGTTTAGGACTGCCAGAAGGGAGTTTAAGAAGGAATTACGACGGAGTAAACATGCTGGTTGGCGCGCGTACTGCGGGGAAGTCAATTCCCTGCCACACAGCCAGGCTGGTAAGGGTACTCAAATAGGAGTTAGGCAGTAATGTAGAATCCTTAAGGAAACCGGACGGGGGCTGGACTAGCACCGGCGAGGAAACCCTGTGACACCTCGCCGAAGTTCACATTAAGAGCGGTGGCGCCTTCACGGGGGCTGCCGACCTGGGCCGGTAGACGGCTCCGAATGCGGACTGGCAGCTGGCGGAGAGGGTGGTCACAGACGGCTCTATAACCTGGGCGGTGGGCGACTTCTTTCTATTCAAGTCCGCAGCCTGCGGTTGGATTTTTCCGGCCCTGCTTCAGAGGGGCCTGGATATACTTCTTCCCAAAATAAGGGAGGTTTTCCGGGCCAGACTGGCGTGGAGCTAGGTCCCGAAGGCCTGGCGCCGGGTTAGGGGGTCTTCATTCCCAAACCGGGAAGGGAGGACTACACGCTGGCCAAGGCGTACAGGCTCATCGGCCTTACATCCTTCCTGCATTGGAAAAGATAGTTGATAGGTTTGTGTTGAGGGGCATCTTCAAGGAACACTCCTTCCATAAAGTTGAGCACGCGTACAAGCGGGGGAAATCGACGGAAACGGCGCTTCACGCTGTGACGTGGAAAGTGGAAAGGGGCTCTACACTACGGGAAAAACACATTAGCTGTGTTCTTCGATGTGGAGGGGGCCTTTGATAAGGCAAGGACGGATACGGTTTTACCGCCCTACAGGATAGGGAAACGCCGAGGTCCCTAATAAGCTGTGTGACGAGCATGCTGGAGGACAGGAGAATCTCGCTGACCTTGAGAGGCCGGGGGCTGGACGTTGGGGTGACGGGCGGCTGTCCTCAGGGCAGCTGCCTTTTCGCCCCATCTATGGTGTCTGCTCATGGACGGCCTCTTGGTGCGGCTCTCCGAGAATGGCTTCTACGCCCGGTCGCACGCTGATGATGGGCTGGTCCTAATCACCGGCAAATTCCTAGGCGTCGTCTGTGAGTGCATGCAAGATGCCTGTAGCATTGAAATTGAAAGGTGGTGTGGTGAGCTCGGACTCTCCGTAAACCCGGCGAAGACGGAGATGATTCTATTCACCAAGAAGAGGAAGGTAGAGGGGTTCAGGACGCCCGTGATGTTTCGAAAACCTTTAGCTCTAGTGCGGTAGGTCAAATATCTGGGGGTGGTCCTGGACTCCAAACTAACATGGGGGTCGCAAACAGAACGAGTAGTGGGGAAGGAAATAGCAACCCTCTGGCAGCTGCGTCGAGTGATAGGGAGAACCTAGGGACTTAATCCTCGGATCCTTCATTGGATTTACACTGCGATCGTCAGGCCGAGAATCCTCTATGGGGCGTTGGACTGGTGGTGTGGTGTGAAGCGAACTACCAGCAGGAAGCTGGCCAAACTCCAAAAGCTGGCAATCCTGGGTATCACAGGCGCTATGAAGATGACACCCACAGCCGCGCTAGAGGTGTTGTTGATGCTGCCACCGCTTGCCATCTGTATCAGAAGGGAGGCTATGGCGTCGAATCTTACAATGCGAGACTCTGAAACTGGTGCAGAGTGGGAGCAGTAATAGGGCATGCAAGAGTCGCCAAGGAGGTGGAAAATGGAATTTGGATTTCCACCATGAAAGTACGCGATGCCGAGGACGATATTAGGTAGGCTAGGCCATATACCCTCAGTATCCCCAGTAGGGATCAGTGAAGGGAAAATGAGGTTCTATTCGAGTCAGCTAGCCTGGTCTGTTTCACCGACGGATCGCGGCTGGAGGATCAACACTCCTCCGGGGCAGGAATATACTTCGAAGGCCTAGGGGTGCGCGAGAGTTATGCTCTACGCGCATATAACACGGCTCTCGAAACGGAGGTGTACGCTATTCTTTCTGCAGCCAATAGACAGTATGTAAAGATGAGCCCCGAGAAATGTGTATACATTTGCTCGGATAGCCAGACGGTCCTCGGTCAAAACTGGTTCAGGAGTGCGCTGACGCCCTTAAAGGACTAGCCAAGACAAAAGAGGTGCAACTGGTGTGGGTTCCAGGACACTCTGGCGAAGCAGAGAATGAGATGGCGAATAATCTCGCTAGGCTTGGTTCCCGGCGGCCGTTCTGTGTCCCGGAGACTGCGATAGGCACAAGTACGAAGGCGGCCTCTGTCGCCTTAGACAGGTAGACTGAGGAAGCAATGGAGAGGCACTGGGGGTTCGGGTGGTGGCTGTAGGCAAGCGAGGGACTTCGTGGAAATGCCGGACCGAGATAGAGCTGTCTGACTACTCGGTAGGAGTCGACCTACGCTTCGCCGCAACCTTGGGGTGCTGACAGGCCACTGCGCCCTTAGAAGACACCTCACATTGATAGGCGTAGAGAGGGATCCCATTTGCCAGGAATGCGGCGAGGCTGAAGAAACGTCCTAGCACTACCTGTGTGAATGCAAGGCTTTTGTGAGTCTTCGAGCAGAATTGTTCTGATCGAGGACTCAGGTAAGTACCGTCCAATTGAAGACCGTCACGGCCTTCATTTCGAGGTCGAGGCGGTTTGGCGACGAAACCGAGGAAGAGTAGTTGCTGGGTTGCTGGGGTTAGAAAAAAGTCTCCATTGTGGCCTACTGGCTTGGCGTTGAACCCCCCCCCCAGAACTGCTGCAGCTACTACTTATTGAGCTAAGACCTCAATCAATAGCTTTCAGATAATGTAGGAATCAAAGAACATATCAAATAGAGGAATATGCAGAAAAATGCTTGTAGCTCCTACCACTATAAACATATTTTCATACTACGCGCCGTATAATATTACCGGGCTCATGCATGTACAGTGTGACAAAAATAAGGTAAATAATGATAAATTTATATATGTATGTCCTCTCATCAAGTGTTAGTGGTCATTATTCCGAAAATTATTCCTTGTGAAAGTCTATATTTTTGTAGAAATGGACTTTTCGTTTAAGTACTGCGGTGGCAGGAGAACGCGTGACCTTGAAAATTTAGAAAATGTTCATTTGCGGCGCAGATGGGGTGTTCGCCCCTGAACCCCCCTCCTTTGGGGCCGCGTCGATTCTGCTTCAGCCACTACGAAAATCACGAGCCGCCACTGCTGGTAACTAAAATTTATTACAGAGGTTTAGATTAAACAGTGGGGGTTTGTCTTTTCCCCTCGTAGAGGACGCTGTTCTTGCTTATCAATTAACATACAAATAGGAATTCTAGTTTTTATTCGCTTAGTGTTCAGGGAACAAGAGCTTACCAAAAAGGCTATTCAGAGGAACGTCACTCTTTTGACTCGGCATTATGTTCAGGGAACAATAGTTTAGCAAAAAGGCATCCCTAGGGTTATATATATATATATATATATATATATATATATATATATATATATATATATATATATATATATATATATATATTCTTCAAGATAAAATCAGGGAAAAGGGTAATGTAAATTAATTTTAAGTTGTTTGGTAGGTCAATTCAGTATTGCAATCATTGACATTGCATTGGCGTCATAACATTACATGTTTATATAAACAATACACATGTTTGTTAATAATTGCAGATTGCAATAATATATGATTTAATTTGCCATATTGAGGAATGCTGATTAAGTATATTTACGTAGTGTTAGGAATGTAGTTCAGGTAAGTCTATATATAGAAGTGTTTGTAAATGTTAAGAGACTTTCCATTTATTATTATAACTTGTTATATCGTTACTATGTCTGTCTAGTCCATAGTTTATAACAGTGTCCCCTTATACCCCTAAAAATATCCTCCGCTTCTTACACTTAATTTAATAATTCCTCAAATGACGCTAACTTTGTTAACTAAACCATTGTCAGCTCTGAAACCTGTATTGTGATGAATTGGGTTCTCCAAATTGTACTTAAGATAATTTGGAAACAATTATTTTATTAGCTATAGTTTGTTAATAATTATGTGACACTTAGTTTCTACTGTAGATTACCTCAACATCTTTTGAATCTACAATTCCTACGAATAATCTGTTTCCAACCCATATTTTAAGTACTTTATTGTCCACCATATTATCTCGTACAACTTTTAAAACGAATTGCATTAATTCTGTAACAAAAAAAATACGTTAAAACAGTGATGAGTATGTTTTATTGAGGTTTCGTAGAAAAAAATTCACTAATGAGGGGTTTTTGCTGATAAAAAAAGAGAATTGAAGTGTTAATGATAATAGGATTTGGCGGTAAAGTCAGAACGCATCAAGAAGTATGTAAACTTTTTAGATAAAATTACCCGCATAAGCCGATAAGACAATCAACTGTTTGTAGAATTGAAAACAAATTTCGTGAACATGGCCTTGTAAAAAATCTTCCATAAAGAAGACGTCGGCTGATGTTAATCGAAGATAATCCACATGCAACAAGGTGAGGCATTGCTTTGGTTCACGACGTAAGCCATACTTCTGTTTATTTTTTTTTTAATTTCAAACATTTCACACATATAATGTAAAAATTTTTTTTATTTTTTTTTTATTTCAACAACACACCACGAGGGCTTACAGCCCAAATACTATCTTACCGTGGGTGTCAACAAGGAGGAAAGAGGCAGCTTGTTATTCTGGACTTAAAGGTTTGGAGGTTCGGAGGAGAAGGAAAATATGTACCGGCAAGGAATTCCACAACTTGGAAGTCCTCGGGACAAAAAAGCGGGCATAACAGGATGTTCTATGTCTGGTGACCTGGACAGTAAAAGGATGCATTCGCTCTGTTCCCCTGGTAGATCTGTTGGGGGAAGCAGGTGGGGGAACTAGGGAGGAAAGCTCCTCTGAGCAGTGCCCGTGCAGATATCTATAAAATAGAGAGGGTTCACCAACGGCACGTCGATGGGCAAGGGATGGCAGCCTTTGAGTGAGGGTGGGGTCACCGATGAGACGTATAGCTCTCTTTTGAATGAAGTCCAGGATAGCGAGTGTAGAAGTGGCAGCTGCACCCCAGATGTGGGAGCAGTATTCGAGGTTTGGCCCTATTTGTGAAGTATATAAGGTATAGAGATTAGCTGGTGAAAAGTAATTGCGAGCCCGGAAGAGGAAACCTAATTTCTTAGCAGCCGCTTCTGCAATTGATATTACACGTTGGTGCCAATTAAGTTTTCGATTCACAGAAATGCCAACAATAGAAAAGGACTCATTATTTTGAATAACTTGGCTGTTCATTGTGATGGGTCTAGGGCTGGTGTATCTCTTGTGAGAAAGAAAGCAAGAGTTAGTTTTGGTGGGGTTGAATTGTACAAGATTTCTACTTCCCCAGTCTAATATTTTTTGGAGATCCACGGAGACAGAACCCTCCATGAGTCTCCGATCCTCATCTAATTGGGCTAGAGGGACAGGTTTAGAATATTGTATATTTGAGTAGAGGGTACTGTCGTCCGCGTAACTGTGAACTGGGTTGGATCTGCTAGAGAGGAGGTCATTGATGTGGAGAAGAAACAAATTGAGGGCAAAGCTGAACCTTGAGGAACTCTTGCATTAATTGGATACAGTTTAGAGGAGAGGAAATTTGCTGTCCAGGTACAAAGTTTTGGTGGTAGGCCATAGGCCGGTAGTTTATCAAGCAGCGCTGCGTGCCAGACCTGGTCGAATGCTTTGGATATGTCTAGAGAAACAATCTGGGATTCACCGTGTTGTTCCATAGACTTGTTCCAAGAACGGGTGACAAAGGAAAAGAGGTCGGCAGTCGATCTGCGCTGACGGAATTTATACTGCCTCTCGTGGATTAGACTGTGTTTTTCAAGAAATTGTATAATTCGGTGTTTATATACTTTTCCATCACTTTAGCGACGACTGAATAGAGAGAAGTAGACCTGTAGTTGCTAGAAAGCGCTTTGGATCCTTTCTTGGGGATGGGTTGTACTCGAGCAGTTTTCCAGTTACTAGGGAATATGCCTTTATTGCGAAATATCTGAAACAGACGAGTCAGGACAGGAGCAAGTTCTGGCGCCCATTTTTGAGAACAATTGCTGGGGTCTCGTCAAGGCCAGAGGCTTTCCTGGTATTAAGAGAAGTTAGCATCTTTCGTACCTTTTTAGTTTTGAAAATGATATCCGTCATTTTATGCGCGACATTGGGGACTGTTGGTGGTTGAACATTTGGAGGTGGGTTGAGAGTAGAATTGCCGGCGAACAACGAAGCAATAAGTTCAGCCTTGCCCAGGGCGGTAGAAACAATTTCATCCCCTGAGACAAGAGGTGAGAACGTGCTTTTGCAGAAATTATTCCCAATAGATTTAGCAAGAGTCCAGAAGGGTTTGCCGTCGTTGGAGCTTAAGAGGACTTTGTTTTTGATGTGGTTATTAAACGAGTTTTTTGCCTCAGAAAGAATGCGGACATAGCGGTTTCTTGCGTCGTTAAATGCCTGACGGTTTTCTTGACTGGGATTGTGTAGAAGAGTTTTGTGAGCTTTGACCATTTCAAGTCTGGCCTTGTCACATGATTTAGAGAACCAGGGCTTTTGAGTGGCTGGTTTTCTGTGTACGTGGAATAAATAATTCCATGCCAGCTTGGATAAGTTTGGTGACATTTTGTGAGATATCAGAGGGGTCACGATGAGAGAAGCAGGCAGACGCCCATGGAAATGAGGAAAAGCAATCCCGCATTTCGTCCCAGTTTGCGGAGTTGTAGTGCCAAACGATACGTGGGTGTGATGACTGTGTGACCTATGGTTGCATTGAGCAGGAAGCAGTGACCATGCCGTGGTCTGAGCGACCAAGGGGGGGCGGTGACTGATATTTTATAGCATTCAGGTTTTGTACTAAGAAGGAGATCCAAGGGATTTGAGCTGTATGTTGGGACACGAGGAAAGTAAGTACGTTGCTGAACCATATTAGCTAAAGAATTGCTGACTACAAACGTCTCCGCTGCTCTCCCTTGTGGATCGGATTTTGAAGATCCTAGCCATTCCTTATTATAGACATTGAAGTCACCAAGAATAGTGACCTCGGAGGAATTATATTCAGAAATCAGATAGTCGGTTTTTCAGAAAGGTAGTCAAAGAGCTGGACAAAGTTGTTGTCAGAAGGTGACCAGGAAATGCAACAGATGAATTTAGTTGCAGCCCTGAGAGAGAGTTTTATCTATAGTATGTCTTTTCTTCCAGCTTCTAAATTGGGGAATCTGGTGCAGGGTAGATAGTTACGGACGTATGTGCACACGTCTCCATGCAATCTAAAGGAAGTAAGGAGCTCATACCCCTGGAAATTAAGGTGATTAGTGGCTGTTTTGGTACTGATTTGGGTTTCGGTGAGGAAGATGAGTTGGGGCCTGTTAGCCTGGAGGAAATGGTGGACGGAGTTTCGGTTAGAATTAAGCCACATATATTCGAAAAGGATATGTTAAATCTTGATGTTGGCGCCCCCTGTACACCCCTCTCCCGGAGATCCGAATGAAGGGGTATTTTACCTCCGGAATATTTTGTACAAGGAGGAGCCATCATCATTTTTGCTTATAAGGGAAACAGACTCATACACCAGAACCGGAAACGTCCGTTGGGACTTCACCGGCCTCTTGATGTATGGGTTGGTACCTCCTCGGGCGTGAAAAAAAACCTTTACTATTACGTAAAGGAAAATTCCACTAGCACCTGCTATGAATTGGATTGAATCAATGTCTACCCCTTCAAAAATAAGATTAATAAAGGGACTATCAATTGTCCAATAGTTATGCTTTTCGACATAGTAGGAGGATACAAAACATTATAATTTTGCATCCATGCCTATTGTCGGCAGTTCATGGTATGTCAGAAGATGACTTTGATCGTGGACAAGTATTATGTGAATGGATGGTAAAATTGTGTCATTAATATCCAATATTCTACCAGCATCTTCCATTTTCAGATAATGCAACGCAACAGACAGAATTAGAGCTATTGGGCTAGGAAAAATCCTCGTTCAATGCAGAAAGTTCACACACAGCATCCTCAAGAGGTATGGAGGGGGATTCGAGGTTCAAATGGTAAGCAAACAAAGTTTTTTTCGGCTTTCTTTCTTCTAAACGTTGTTCATTCCGCTAACATTCGCTTTGTTTTCTGTTTGTTAACTAATTTATTCACTAGGCAAGCAGTGTATCCGTTAAATTCGGCCACGTTCTTAACATACTTTAATTCTTTTGTATATCTACTTTTACCTAAAGGAAAATTAATAAACCTGTTCACCCAAAAATTCAGACTGGCCATTTTTTGTGTGTACGTATGATGTGAGTCATTCGGAATGTAGCTTAGAGTGGTGGTTTCCTTTATATGGACATAGAATTATAAAATGTCTTTATTTTTGATAACTAGTACGTGGGTAATTTATTATTAATTTCTGATTCGTGAGTAAATTGCCCAGACGCAAATTTATTGTATAATTTGGCAATAGATTCTTCTATTCTGCAAATGTTTTTGTTAAACACCGCAAAAATAGCATCCACGTAACGAAACACACTCAAGGAAAATACTCAGTTTCACCTTCACATTTACTTCTGCAAACTTAGATAAAACATTTTACAAATTTACATAAAACCTACTTTGGTGTTTCACATTTATTACATCATGTGTCTACAAATTAGAAAGTAATCATAGTAAAAATACTTGGTTCTTAACACACCTGGTGGAGACTTCAACATCTGCCTCGGCAAATACCCAATAATTGGCAATAGTGGTGGTCCAGGTATCGCATTTCCAAGTTTTGCAAATCTTGTGGAATTGGACAATTGGTGATAACAGAAAAGTATCAAGAATATGAATACTAAAAACATACCATACCCACCAAGCTTGTTGCAAGTACTAACTGCCGCTTGAAGGTCCATCTGAAACAATAAAATTCAATACTATATTCGAAAACGGCGATATAAATCCCTATAATAATAAATTTTATTTATCAATCACTTTACACAGAATAATATTATCACTTATGTAATTCAACAATAGAACTCAAACAGAATATTAATCTCACAGAGGTACTGTCACCGTTGCATGAGATCTCAGCACACAAAAAATGTATACATCATACATAAACCAAAAAAGTCTGGACGCAGCAAGTGTCAATTTTTATAAAAATGTTTTGAATAGCAAATATGTCTCTCTAGTGCAAGAAGGCATCAACTTGGTTACCGGCATTGCTTATATAGTAGACTCAATGTACCATATTTTATCAAAATTACTTATTGTTTGAAAATGTACAAACATTTTCCCAAAAAAAACTTTAAATGTTACCATGAAAACTGGTTTCATAGCAACCAAACCTTAGGTTAATAGTAAACTGAGTTGTTGAAATTGGAATGATTTAATAAAAATTCGCTAACAAAACGCACTTACTGCAAAAATGCAATAAGATTATGGGCCATCCTGTGAATGCCAAAAGATTTTTAAAAGGTGCAGCTTAAGATCCCTATAATTAGCGTATACTTACAATTATATTGAGCTTTACCGTAGAAATGCGTCACCCTGTATATATGTAAACAGATAAAAACTGAAAGTAAACGCGGGTGCTTAGTTTGCGCTCATTTGAAGAAATATTTTTAGAATTCAAAAGTCGCGGCCTCCTCAATAACGAATTTTTTCTACGAAAATTAACTAAACATTATAGACCGTCAAACCATAAACTTAACTAAATCTACAGCCAAATCATCAGATAAAGGGTCTATTTAAAATGCATTTGCTGAAAAAATTTTAGTAAAATGAAGGACAATGGCGGTCGAAGCTGAAATATAAGGGTTTGCAGAAGACTCTTCTTTTCTTTACATATTATTTATTTGTTTCAGGTTCTTTGCCTCAATGTTGCGAATTTTGACGATTCAAATCGCAACTTTGACGTTTTGAGGAAAATCCCTTTTTTTGCAAATGCCTATAACTTTTTTGTCTTTTAACTTATTGACCTAAATCTTGGTACGTACGTCACTATTTATAATGCACACATGCTCACCAAATTTGGTTGCCCTTACTTCGTTATTTCTGGAGATATTATTTGTTCCGAAAGAAAGCACAAAATTTTCCGGGAAAACCTGGGCCGGTTTTCCTGGGTAGCGAACTTATCCAACCCACTTGTAAAAAAAGGTACTCACTTGAGTTATCGGTGTGATACATACACACACACACACACACACACATATATATATATATATATATATATATATATATATATATATATATATATATATATATATATATATACATATAAAAATTGAAACTGACCCCGGATATGGGTTTTAGGGATCCTAGTTTGCGCGCATTGGAATAAATTTTTTCAAAATTCAAAAATCGATGTCTCCTCAATACTGAATTTTTTGTAAGAAAATTCATTAAAAATCACAAAGACATAATATTATGTTTAGTAAAAATTCACAACGTAACGTTCAATTACTTACATTAAATTTTTAGTTATTTTTTAGGAACTGAAAAACTTAAGTTCAATATTCAGTATGAACGTATGAACGCATCCATATATGTTCGACCGTAGAGTAAAATGCATTTTTCATTGACATTAATATATTAATCGTCACCTCAAACTTAACACTGGGAATCAGGAATCAATTTTACTGTCTAATTAAACGAGTGTCGCAAAACAGTAAAAACTTGGATGAGTTTTTATTGTCTTAATAACACAAAAGACCTATCTGACGTTTACACTCAATCCTACCAACTGACATTCCTGGCCTGTCCTGACATCAGTTTGTCTAACTATAAGCTGAAAGGAAAAGGAAAATTAACCCTGCCATATATCAAGGTCATGTGAGCATAATCTACTTTTCCTTCCCCTTTTAACATTTTTTAGCTTTTGATTAGGCAAACTGATGTCAAGGCAGGTCACAAAGGTCAGTTGGGAGGTTTGTGTGTAAACAGCACGCCAGGGAGGTCTTTTATTTCGTTAAAACGATAAAAAACTCATCAAGGTTTTGACTGTCGCGAGAAACTCGTCTAATTAGAACGAAGGATTGTTTAATCTACTTGTAACACATATTATACATACATTTGATCTTTCTGCTCTCCTTCTTTATATGAACTTTAACTATGCCAAATCTCACACTGCTCCGTGCGCGCAATGCGCTTAACAAGGGATAGGTACAAAGTTTTTCTTCATGTATTATAACGCGATAATTGAAACCACAGCGAAAGCACCAGAAAAGGGGTTTATTTGAAGTTAATTGTGTGCTAACATTTAAGTAAAATAAAGGACAATGATGCCTGAAGCAGAAACTTAAGGCTTTATAGAACACACTTCTTACAACATTTTTGCAACATCGTCCGTAATATTGGTTGCAGGTTCTTTCTTTAGTACATGTCAATATTGACGTTTTGAATTGCGACTTTTTGACGTTTTAAGAATAAAAACTATAATGCTCATAACTTTTTTTTCTTTTAACATAGGACAAATTTTGGTGCATGAGTTTATTTTTATGACATGAACCAGGGTGCCAAATTTCTTTACAATATCTTTGTTATTTTCGGAGATATAAAAATTTATATTATAGAAAACACACAATTTTTCGGGGAAAACTTATCAGATTTTTCTGGGTAACAAACTTATCCAAGCGACTTGCAAAAGGAAGATACTCACCAAATGTTATCAAAATCGCCGCATTAATTTTTGAGTTATCGGTGGAACATATATATATATATATATATATATATATATATATATATATATATATATATATATATATATATATATATATATATATATATATATATATATATATATATATATATATATATATATATACTACATACTTAAATACATACAAGCATCTAAAGTCGGGCACCGAATTCGGATTTAGGTTCCAGGGGTCCTAAATCAAGATCATTTGAAGAAACTGTTTCAAAATTAAAAAGTCGCCATCTGCTCATTAGTGATTTTTTTTAAAGAAAATTTACTAAAAGTACAGATTTTTCATGGCACTCGAATCAAAAATCACCTTACATTGTCTAAAAATAAACGTAAAACTGCGAAGCTTCGAAATTCCTTAATTTGAATAGCCCATCTTAAATGTGAATCTACTTTCATTCCAAAATATTTTATACTACTAGCTCACTCACTTCCAATGTTTGACTTTGGTTTTAGTGAATTTTCTTTTTAAAAAATCACTAATGAGGAGATCCCGACTTTTGAATTTTGAAAAAATTTCTTCAAATGAACGCTAATTAGGCCCCCTAGAACACATATCCGGGGTCAGTTTCGATTTTTATATGTTACATATGTTACATATATATATATATATATATATATATATATATATATATATATATATATATATATATCACACGGATAACTCAAAAATAGTACGACCATTTTAACTAAATTTGGTCAATACCTTCCTTTTGCAAGTGGCTTGGACAAATTCGTTAGCGAAGAAAATCGGCCAAGGTTTTCCCGGAAAATTTTGTGTGTTTTTTTTTTTGAAAAAAAATTACATCTAAACTAAGGGCAACCAAATTTGGCACACGGGTTTATATCGCTATAGATAAATCACCTACCAAAATTTGCCTTTGTACGTCAAAAGCCAATAAATTAATAGGCATTTAAAGAAAATCAAATTGGGGTTTTCCTCAAAACGTCAAAGTCGCGATTTAAAACGTCAAAATTGGCAACATTTAGGCAAAAAACTTAAATCTAATGCAATCTATGGAAAGAAAATGTCTCAAGAAGAATGTTTTACAAACCCTGAAGTCTTAGTTTCATCTATCATTGTCCTTAATTTTACTAAAATGTTTCCAAAAAATTCATTTCAAATAGACCCTTTCTCTGATGCTTGGCAATAGTCTTAGCTATAGAATTTATCGTTAAATGGTATATAATTTTTGTCGAATTTTGGCAAAAAATCTCTAAAGTTCAATATATCCGTTATTATACAAGATATGAAAAAAAATTGTATACATTAATTATAGGGTGTCTTGAGCTACATCTTAAAAAATTATTTTTACAATCACAGGCTTACCCATAAGTCGTTGGTGATACAAATTTTTTTTTTTCGAAGCTGCCTTATGTTATTGCATTTTTGCTTTTTCATCGAGATATAATGCATGTTTGGAAGAAAAGAAATTCTGGATGCAGCAAGTGCGTTATGGTAGCGTATTTTTATTAAATGCTTCTTATTTGAAAAGCTCAATTTACTATTTACCTATAAGGTTGACCAAGAAACGGTTTTTTTTTTTGGACCACTTTAAGTTTACTTTCAGGAATTTTTGTACGTTTTTAAACAAGTTATTTTAATGAAACATGGTACATTGTTTTTACTATATAGGTTATACTGGTAACCAAATTTGATGCCTGCTTTCTAAAAAAACAGACGTATTTGCTATTAAAAACACTTTTATGAAAATTCACTACCATAACGCACTTACTGCGTCCAGACTTTTATAATTATCAATTTATCGAATGCAGGGAAAAGTGGATACACCACAAGAGAACGGAGCAAAGTCTGTTTTCTTAAAATTTATGTTCAGAAGATTTTCATTAAATCAGTATGTAACAGCAATAAGTCAATTTCGATTTCCTATCGCAGAATATCCCATGAGTACGGTTTGTAAATTCGAGCAGTGTCATCTACGAAGGCCACTACATCTCCCACGGATGGCAGCAAAAGTAATCTATTTAAGTAAATAGTGAAAAAGATGGGGCCAATTACAATTCCCTGAGGTACACCACAGTCAAGAATTTGTAGCACACTGCATTGGTCGGTTACCCTAGTTATATGTACACTATTCGCCAAGTAGCTCCTCACCAGAGAGAATGCAGTACCATTGAAACTCATGGCGTCCAGGGCTGTCAGCAGCCTGTTGTGTTTGGCGCTATCAAACGCTTTAGTCACATCAAAAAAAAAAAAAACTCCTACACATTCACCCTTATCAAGCACTCTATATATTTGATCCGTAACATGACATATTGCACCCTCAGCCGAAATTCCCTCTTTGAAACCATATTGCTTTTCTGACAGTAGCTCATGTTTCTTCAAATATTGAGATACGCTAACGATTCAGCAATTTTCGCCAGATTCGAAATTAGAGAAATCGTCCGATAGGTATTCTGGTCCAACGAAGAGCTTGACTTATGAGTTGCTTCAATAATTGTGAAAAATGTGACGAAAATATTCCCGTCGTCAAAATTTTAAAGCTTTTATGAAAATTAGCTGAAAGATCGTCATTTACCTAAAAACCAAATAAGGCAAGCTCGCTGTATTTAAACTAAACTTCAAAATTAAACTTATACCCCACGAATTTAATAATGTTCTGCATAAATGAATTAAAATGTACAACACCCCGTAAAAATTTAAATATAATTATGTTAGAGGGTACTTTAAAATTATAAATATTTCAATAACAGTTTATATGATGGCGCAAGAAAAAAGTTTTATTTATTTATTCTAGACTCTTTATTTTACCTCAGTAAATAAATTGGCCTTACTGGTTTTAGATATGGGTAACTCTTTTGGTAAAGAACTCAAATTGCAACTGACCTTACTAATATTTAACTAGGTCTTTTGAATAATATTAAACTACATAAACCACTATCACTATTGTTAGTACAAAATCACAACAAACAGACTTTTGCCCCAATAGGTTCTATTTATGTGTTTAGATTTGTGTATGTCAACGTGCGATAAAGTGGGTTGGGATATTCAAACAAAATTTTATGTCACACGTACAAGGAGGTACTAAAAAGTACGACGCCCACAATGAGAAACACAATCAGTTTTTAGGGCAATATTTTATTTATTCCACATAACCTCCTCTTACTCTGTAACCTCCTTGAGCAGGAGAATCTCATTTGTTTTTATAAAGTGCTTATCACGGCAGTAATTTAAGGTGGTATCTCAAATTAAATAGTCATAAAAACTTCCGTCGCTATAAAAACGTCTGGACGCAGCATAAGCGCTACGGTAGCGAATTTTTATAAAAATGATCTAGACGGTTATAAAAAAACTATATATATATATATATATATATATATATATATATATATATATATATATATATATATATATATATATATATATATATATAGATATATTGCCCTCGGGGAACCTGTAACCCCTAGAGGGCGCGACCTCAGGTGGCGGATAACCCCGATTCTTTAAAAATAGCGGAAAATTACCAGTAAATTATTTATCAAATAAACGAGAATGGGTTTCTAGTGAAATTTTAGAAGGACTGCTGCGAGAATGGGAAGCTGAGCTTCGCAAAAAAACGAAGAAAAACCCTACTTATTGTAAATAAGTTTTCAACGGATCCGTGTTCAGAAAATTTCCAATATATCAAACTTGTTTTTCTACCTCCTAATGTCACTCACATACGATGTTTAAAGTCATACTATCGCAAAGTGGTTTTAATAAGGTTATTAATTGATTTTGGAAATAAGGAGCAAATTATGTTTTCCTTATTTGATGCAATAATAATACTTAGCGCTTCTTGGCGCACAGTATCGTAAAAAACAATTGCAAATTGTTTTAGTCACGCAGAATTTAAGCGTCAGCTCGCTATCCAATATGACGGAGAAGATAAACTACCTCTAGCACGTTGAATAGAATTACAAGAGAAAGTCATGGCGAGGATTTCATTGAGGATACAGATAAAGACGACCTGCCTTTGGCTGCCTGGATAAAGTAAAACAATATTAACTTATATGAGTATTTATCAATCGATGACAATCTAGTAACCACTGAACTTCAAGCGATGCTGAATTTATGGCATCTGTATCTAAGTTATCTCCTATGACCTAAACTATTGACGAAGAGAATTCAAATGAAGAAGGGGAACCAAGTGATGATCATGAGCCTCCAAGAGTGTCGAAATAGCTTGCTTAATTGAATGTGGTATCAACGTTTACATACATGATTCTAATGCCGAACATAGTATATTTCAAGCATTCAAAACAAATTGACCCATTAATATTAATGAAAACAGAAGATTTACTTGTGAGGTTACGCTTGGATTGGGCGCAGCCTAATCTATCTTGTATCGGAGCTTAGCAAAGCCTTCGAAATTAAGAAATTTTGATTTGTAATTGTGTGTAGCTAAGCAAATAGTTGTAATTGTTGAAATTGATTGTATCATACTTGCACTTAATGTGCTCTAATAATAAAGTCCTAATATATATATATATATATATATATATATATATATATATATATATATATATATATATATATATATATATATATATATATATGTATGTATATATATATATATATATATATATATATATATATATATATATATATATATATATATATATATATATATATATATATATATATATATATATATATATATATATATATATATATATTAATCCTTTATTATTAGAATACGTATTTTTAATTTTAATTTGTTTGGTTAAGTTTTATTTTATTAATATTTTTTGATTTCAACAACACACCACGAGGGCTTACAGCCTAAATACTATTGTACCGTTGGTATCGAGGAAAGAGGCAACTTGTTAATCCTGGACTTAAAGGTTTGAAGGTTCGGAGGAGAAGAAAAAACATGTGCCGGCAAGGAATTCCACAACTTGGAAGTCCTCGGGACAAAAGAGCATGGATAACAAGATGTTCTATGTCTGGCGACCTGGACAGTAAAAGGATGTATTCGCTCATTTTCCCTTCTGGATCTGTTGGGGCAGCAAGTGGAGAAACTATGGAAGAAAGCTCTTCTAAGCAGTGCCCGTGCAGATATCTCTAAAAAAGAGAGGAGTCACCAACGGCACGTCGGTGGGAAAGCGAAGGCAGCCTTTGAGTGAGGGTAATGTCACCGATGAGACGTATAGCTCTCTTCTGAATGGAGTCCAGGATAGAGAGTATAGAAGCGGCACCCCAGATGTGGGAGCAGTATTCGAGGTTTGGTCTTATTTGTGAAGTATATAAAGTATAGAGATTAGCCGGTGAAAAGTATTTGCGAGCCCGGAAAAAGAAAACTAATTTCTTAGCAGCCGCTTCTGCAATTGATGTGACATTTTGGTGCCAATTGAGCTTTCGATCCACAGAAATGCCAACAAGTAAAAAAGGACTCATTACTTTGAATTACTTGGTTGTTCATTGTAATGGGTCTAGGGCTGGTGTATCTCTTATGAGAAAAAAAGCAAGACTGAGGTTTGGTGGGGTTGAATTGTACAAGATTTTTACATCCCCAGTGTAATATTTTCTGGAGATCCACGGAGACAGCACCCTCCATGAGCCTGCGATCCTCATCTAATTGGGCTAAAGAGACAGGCTTAGAATATTATATATTTAAGTGAAGGGTGCTGTCGTCCGCGTAACTGTGAACTGGGTTGAATGTGCTAGAGAGGAGGTAATTGATGTGGAGAAGAAACAAAGTAGGGGCTAAAGCTGAACCTTGAGGAACTCCTGCATTAATTGGATACAGTTTAGAGGAATGGCCATCCACGACAACATAAATCCTCCGGTTGGAGAGGAAATTTGCTGTTCATGTACAGAATTTTGGAGGCAGGCTATAAGCCGGAAGTTTATTAGGCAGCGCTGAGTGCCAGACCTGGTCGAATGCTTTGGATATGTCGAGAGCGACAATCTGAGATTCACCGTGTAGTTCCATAGACTTGTTCTAAGAATGGGTGACAAAGGAAAGGAGGTCGGCAGTTGATCTGCGATGACGGAATTCATACTGCCTGTCGTGGATTAGACTGTGTTTTTCAAGAAATTTTAGTAATTCTGTGTTTATATACTTTTCCATTACTTTAGAGACGACTGAAAGGAGAGAAATATGCCTGTAGTTGCTAGGAAGAGCTTTGAATCCTTTCTTGGGGACGGGTTGTCCTCGAGCAGTTTTCCAGTTACTAGGGAATATGCCTCTATTGTAAGATGTCTAAAAAAGACGAGTCAGGACAGGAGCACGTTCTGGTGCGTATTTTTTGAGAACAATTGCAGGTACCTCGTCAAGGCCAGAGGCTTTCCTGGTGTTAAGAGAAGAGAGAACCTTTCGTGCCTTTTTAGTTTTAAAAATGATGTCCGTCATTTTATGCGCGACAGTGGGGACTGTTGGTGGTTGAACATTTGGAGGTGGGATTAGAGTAGAATTTCCGGCTAAAAACGAAGCAATAAGTTCAGCCTTGCCCAGGGCGGTAGAAACAGTTTTATCCCCTGAAACAAGAGGTGGGAACGTGCTCTTGCAGAAATTATTCCCAATAGATTTAGCAAAAGTCCAAATCGGTTTGCTGCCGTTGAAGCTTGAGAGGACTTTGTTTTTGATGTGGTTATTAAACGAATTTTTTGCCTCAGAAAGAATGCGGACATAGCGGTTTCTTGCGTCGTTAAATGCTTGACGGTTTTCTTGACTGGGATTGTGTAGAAGCGTTTTGTAAGTTTTGACCTTTACAAATCTGGCCTTGTTACAAGATTTAGACAACCAGGGCTTTTGAGTGGCTGAAGAGGTTTGCTGTGTACGTGGAATAAATAATTCCATGTCAGCTTGGATAATTTCGGTAACGTTGTGTGAGATATCAGAGGGGTCAGGATGAGAGAAGCAGACAGACACCCATGGAACTAAGGAAAAGTATTCCCGCATTTTATCCCAGTTCGCAGAGTTGTATACCAAACGATACGTGGGTGTGATGACTGTGTGACCTCGGGTTGCTTTGCGCAGGAAGCAGTGACCATGTCGTGGTCTGAGCGACCAAGGGGGGTGGTGACTGATATCTTATAGCATTCAGGTTTTGTATTAAGAAGGAAATCCAAGGGATTTGAGCTGTGTATTGGGATGCGAGGAAATTAAGTAGGTTGCTGAACCATATTGGCTAAAGAATTGCTGACTGCAAAGGCCTCCGCTGCTCTCCCTTGTGGATCGGTTTTTGAAGATCCTAGCCATTCCGTATTATGGACATTGAAGACACCAAGAATAGTGACCTCGGAGGAAGGATATTCAGAAACCAGAGGGTCAGTTTTTTCAGAAAGGTAGTCGAAGAGCTGAACAAAATTGTTGTCAGAAGGTGACCGGTAAATGCAACAGATGAATTTAGTTGCAGTCCTGAGAGAGTTTCATCCGTGGTATGTATTTTCTTCCAGCTTCTAAATTGGGGAGTCTGGTGCAGGATAGATTGCTACGGACGTATGAGCACACGCATCCATGCAATCTAAAGGAAGTAAAGAGCTCATACCCCGGGAAATTAAGGTGATTACTGGCCGTTTTAGCACTGATTTAGGTTTCAGTGAGGAAGAGGAGTTAGGGCCTATTAGCCTGGAGGAAATGATGGACGGAGTTCAGGTTAGAATTGAGGCCACATATATTCGAGAAGGATATGTTAAATCTTGATGCTGGCGCCCCCTGTACACCCCTCTTCTGGAGATCCGAATGGAGGGGTATTTTACCTCCGGAATCTTTTGTACAAGGAGGAGCCATAATCATTTTTGCTTATAAGGGAAACCGACTCATACACCAGAACCAGAAACGCCCGTTGGGACTTCACGGGTCCCTTGATGCACGAGGTGGTACCTCCTCGGGCGTGAAAAAATCCTTTATTATTAAATTTATTGATATAATATTATACAGGTGACCCATTTAAAACAAACTGGCACCCATAACTGTCAGGAGAAGATTTTGTCCTCAGGCGTGAAAAAATATGTTACTATCACGTAATGGAAAAGTCTACCACTTGACTCCTATTAGTCACCTTGTTCGACAGGCAGGAGTTACCATGGGCTTATTCTTTTAGTAATTTATCAAAAAGTGCATATTTTTTTAATTTATATAATTGTAATTGTATTCTGTAAATGAATTTTCTATTTTTGCAAAAATTCTTTTTTTGTACTTATTTCGCAATACATTCGTTTATACCGAACAGTCGGTTTTAGTGAACAAAATTTTCGGCACACTCATATTCGTTATAACCAAGTTCGACTGTACATATATATATACATACATATATATATATATATATATATATATATATATATATATATATATATAATATATATATATATATATATATATATATATATATATATATATATATATATATATATATATATATATATATATATATATATATATATAGTCTGCGAGTCTATGCGCTGTCTGCACTCCTTCTCTCTTTATCAACTTAATTAGGTAACAAACCTCATGATGCTAATTAACAATTTGTGGCTAACGAGAAACAGTCTCAGTGCCAGTAACAAACGCACACACATCATTAGGTATTTAGAATACGTATTATGCTTTTTATGTCCAGGTACAGAGTTTTGGTGGTAGGCCATAGGCCGGAAGTTTATTAAGCAGCGCTGCGTGCCAGACCTGGTCGAGATTTCACCAGAAGCTTTTTTGTTCAGCAAACACTGAAGATTAAAACAGTGATATTTGGCAACATGCCTTACTTGGTACTTTTTGTAGAACATTTTGTTTTTCCGTTTTGATGTCACAATTACGCCCCCTAGCGGTCACCCTATAAACTTGCAAATAAGTTCCAGGAATTTCTCTCAGTTACTTCTATTATAATATATTTTTTTTCACAAAGCTGTAAGATTATTAGTTTCTGAGATATGGCCGGTTACCTGTCTTGCTGGAACACCCGGTACATTATTATTATACGGCATATTAGTAAAGTTAATACTTTAAACCAACACAAACCTTGAAGATCGATTTTATAGGTCCTAGTACGCGCATATTTGAAGACTTATTTCGAAAGTGTTACCATCGATATCTCTCTATTATCAAAGAAATCTTGCGTTCTAACTCCTTTTGAGAAAAATGCTCAAAACTTAATTTTCTATGAAGCTAAAGAACTAAATTTTTATATGAAAAGTATACGTAACAATTAATTACAGAATTAGTAGATTTATCATTGAAACACATCCCACGACTGTTTCGGTCTTATATGACGTCTTATGTTTAAGTTTAAAGATAAAAGAAACTATTTTAGAATCACCTTTATTGATTGGCTTGATTTTGTTTACATTTCTGCTATATTATGCGACAGCATAATATATCAATGCTGTGCTAAAACTGTATCTGGGGCCATTAATAAAGCTACAAATATAGCGTATTTTAATCATTGATTGAATCCCCCAGTTAAATAACAATCACTTGGCAAATTTTTAATTTCATGTCTTCTGTCATTTTCCATAATTGCGGTCGAGATTGCAGGATTGTTGGTTCGGGTAGTATGTTTTATGCCTGGTATATATTTTAGTTAAGTTACTGTTAATGTATGGTTTATGCTTGTTGTATGCGCGTGGCAGTTAACTACTCTGTCTGTCAGGCATTGGACTTTAACCACTAAGTCGTTTCAATGCATGTCTTTAGGATTTTATTTTTAATTTGGAAAAAACTCTAAATATTGTGTACCAAATAACTTAAAATTCACAAAAAGGTTTATTTGCACTATTTCTAGCCACATGTAAAATCTTATTCCAGTTTCTCTGATACTTACAAAAATATAGCATTTACAAGAAGTTTTGCCCGACTTTCCACCGGAAAAATTTGAGCAGAAAGGCTGATTAACAAACTCGACCTAGGTTTTCGCCCACACAAGATTTTTTCCAAGTTTGATTGAAATTATTTTAGTATTTTTTGATTGAGTTATCGCTTGGATACATACATACTGTGTCCCAAACTGGATGAGAATGTATTGCTATTTACGTCACTATTAGATATAGGGAGACTGCAATGTTTTGTAGAATTGCTCGTTCCAAATATGACTCGTCGATTTCTTTTTTCTTCAATATCTACGCAGGCGTTGATCTGACATGTCTAAGATTTTTACATTATCAGGACACTTTTACAGAGTAATCTATTGTGCTATTCTCAACTTTGGATTGCCATTTGTTTTTGAGCTACAGATATCAACGTTTGTTTTTATTATGGCAGCCATATTGGACTTTTTGCTCATGTGATAGCCTCTGAAAAGAACTTTCCAATGATGTACAACATTCTTGAGAAATCTTGTAACTGCAGTGACGATTTTCAGAAAAACCGTTTTAAGGATAGTAGGCTATGAAATCCAATACCAGAAAACAAATGACAAAAAAGAAGTGTTCAAAAAGCAGTAGGCCATGGAATCTAACAATAGACTTTTACTTTTAACATAATTTTCCGTAATGATTCACGATAAAAAAATATTGTGATTTAATTTACAATACTTAATTAGGTAATAATGCTAGGTAATATTATGTGAAACAGTTTAATAACGAAACCCGGCAATAACAAATAGAAACTTAAACTCCACAAAACAACCCAATTAGAAACGGAACTCAACAAATAATAAAATAGAAACTTAAAAATACACTAAGTAGAAAAATTGTTCAATATGGCCACCGTTTTGTTCAATGCACTTTATATACCTTTTCGAAACATGCCTGCAAACTCTGTTGATGGTGTTTTGGTTAATATGATTTATAGCTTCCGCGATTCTGTTTCGTAATTCATTGATATTTTGTGGTGGATTGAATTGATACACATCATTCTTCAGAGCACCAGAAAAATAAAAATCCATGGGTGTTATATCAGGATTTTGAGCACACCAATGAACCGGCCCATTGTTACAAATGACACGATTATTATAATTTTGGTACAAAAAGTATTTGACGATCCTAGCATTGTGAGCTGGACAACCGTCTTGCTGGTACCAAATCTCGTCTAAATATTTATGAACTCTTCTAATTGTTGGTAAGATATCATTTCTCAATAGATTGCAAGTTAAATTATTTAAAAAAAACAGACCCACAATGAAGTTACCTGAATTTTTTTTTAAATTAACTGTCTAATCTACAAATAAAAATAACAGTTTTTACCTAATAAGCCGCACAAAACATTAATACCTAATCTGTCTTGCAATCGTATTTTTTCCTTTAGATGGGGATTTTCATTTGCCCAATAATGCCTATTATGGCGATTTTACACACCACAATTTGTAAATCTGGTTTCATATGTCCATATTATTTTCAAATGAAAATTTTCATCTTCCTGACATTGTCCTTGATACCATCTGCAGAATTGAAGTCTCTTAGGGTAATCGTCAACATTTAATTGTACGATTGTAGGTTTGTATGGATGGTAACGACTTTGTTTTAATACACGGTGTAGCGTACTTTTTGGAACGTCAATTTGTTCACCATAAAACGGAACAGATTGCGGAGGGTTTTTGTTTGAAAACTGTGAGACGGCATTATTTCTTTCTTCAATTCTGGGCATTGGTAGTTTCTTTGCGTGGAAGCTACCGTCGTTCAATAGATTGGTCACCATCCTGCGAAATATTTTGGTGTTAGATTGTCGTCTTTCTGAGCAGTTGTTTGGTATGAATTTGCAGCTGCAGTATTTCGGTTAGAACGAATATAACATTCCAACATGTCAAAATATTCTTCATTTCTGAACATATTGTTGAATAATATTTAAAATAAACAGGACACAAACTATTTAGTACAAGATTTTAAGCAACTTGTTAAATACGTCTTATATTGTTCAGGTAATTAAGGATGTCAGTATTCTTAATTGTCGCGATAGTGTTATATCCATAGCAACCTTTCTTCTGTTATTTTTCAGTTGACTTACGTTCACAAATCAAACGATTTTCAAAAGTGTCTTCGTAAATCATTAATCTGCTATTTATTGAGGTCTGTTAGTAAATTTAGTTATTTACTAGGTTTACCTATTTAATTACATTATAACAATTTTTTAGGATAATGTTGTAATGTCAAATATAATTTGTAATAATGGGCCGATTAATTGGTGTGCTCAAAGTTCCTATTTTAAATCGTGAATCATTACGGAAAATTATGTTAAAAGTAGAAGTCTATTATTAGATTCCATGGCCTACTGCTTTTTTAAAAACTTTTTTGTCATTTGTTTTCTGGTATTGGATTTCATAGCCTACTATCCTCGAAATGGTTTTTCTCAAAATTGTCAGTGCAATTACAAGATTTCTCAAGCATGTTGTACATCATTATAGAATGTGCACAAGTTATAACAGACTGTGTAAGCATGTTGAAATCTTCAACATGAATTTAAGAGCATTTAAGAACGCATTGACTGAACATATACATGCCTGACCACGTTCTCCTGTTGACTTTGTTGGATCTCCAAATTACTTGTACTGAATGAGGTATGAATTTGGAATAGACAGAATAAATTTGAATTTGATATTACGTTGGTACAATTGATGAACTGCCTGTGAAGCGTGAAATGGAATCTAAGCTTGCCGAAATTTTGATTTGTATTGTTATTGATTTGATGTGGGTAATAAGTGAGATTGTAGAATTATAGGTGTACACCATAGTTATAGTTTATCTTGTTATGCAATACGTAAATGGTTTATAAACTGTGTATTTGCATATTGAATAAATAAATAAATAAATTGGAAAGATCTTTTTACAGGCTATCACATGAGCAAAAAATTTATAATGGCTGCCATAATAACAACAAACGGTGATACCTGGTGCTCAAAACCAAATGACAAGCCAAAGTTGAAAATAGCACAAAAAGATTACTCTGTAAAAAGTGTCCTGATAATGTGCAAGTCTTAGACACGTCAGAGCAATGCCTACTTAGATATTGAAGAAAAAAAAATCGACATTTTTTTAAATAACTCGAAAACGAAAAGAAGCAGGGCAAAATACGTGTCATATTTGGAATGAGAATGAAATTCTACAAAACATTGCTAATTTAACCGTCTCCCTATCTCTAATAATAACGGAGACAGTAATACATTCCCATCCAGTTTGGGACACACTGTACACTCGTATATATATATATATATATATATATATATATATATATATATATATATATATATATATATATATATATATATATATATATATATAAACATAAAAATTTCAACGAACCTTAGTTTTGAGTACTAGGGACACAAATTCTCGCTCATCTGAAGAAATTTTTTTAAAAGCTTTTCATCGTGACCTCTATAAGGGAATTATTCTTAATGAAAATTCGATAAAAACATGTGAATTGTTTATTGCTATGATTGTATAGATTATTTGTGTATATCCTTCAGTGTAATAACTTACTCATTATAATGAGATATCCCTGTTGGGTAATGTATATTTTTAAAAATAAATAACTAAATAAATATTAGTGCTCACATGCGGAATCGGAAGCATATTGAGCTATCCCTGTATAGGTCTTAGAAGCCTACTTAATGAGGTTTCATTACTGGGTGGACTTTTCGAACAAAGTGTAAGTTCTTAGAAATTATCGTGACGTTTCAAGGCTATGTTAGGTATTTTAGTGGAACAACAAATATTGTTAAAGTTTGGGGCAATAAGGAATTTATTAAAAAATAACAATGTAATTCTTGTGGTTGTTACTGTTTAAAAATTATAACATACAGTGTGTTTGAATTAACAGAATAACTCTTCACACTTTTTAACTTTCCGGTAAATGTTAAAATTAATAAATGATTTTTGGTGCATATCAAACATTAAATGGATAAAATACCTTTTCGCATCTGGAGGACTTAGCCTACTATAGATGAAACGCTAACATATAAAAACTTTGTAAGAAAGTAAATTTAGCTATCTTTAGAAGAGTTTCTAGAAGGTGAAAAATAATATACCTTTCTTAAAGGCCGATGCCAGAGAAATATATATTTTCCTTTTTCTTTTAAAAAAATGACTGATGAGGAGACCCCGACTTTTGAATTTAAAAAAAATTCTTCAAATGAGCGCTAATTAGGTCCCCTAGAGCACATATCCGGGGTCAGTTTGAATTTTTATATGCATATATATATATATATATATATATATATATATATATATATATATATATATATATAATATATATATATATATATATATATATATATATATATATATATATATATATATATATATATATATATATATATATATATATTTAAATGTTCAGAAAGATTTCCGCGGTCTTTAATGTGAGACATACTTGGTTCTCGGGTTGAACTGCTTCCAGAATTTATGAAAACTCGACGTTTCGGCTCTTGTTTTGGAGCCATTTTCAAGAGGTAAAGGAAGTATATAAGGACAATCTAGAGCCCCAATCTGCCTACTCCTTAGAGCGGTGGACAAAGGTGGGTTGGGTTGTGGTAGCGCGATTACGGGGCCTCAATCTGCCTACTCCACAAGTCTCGCCTGAAATCGTCTGTGAGGTCTCAGTGTGTTCAACCCTAGGGCTCAGAGAGATCTGGCAGTTCTTTTTTTTTTTTTTTTGTTGATTTAAACAGGAGTGGAGAATGCCCTTATGCACACACTCAGACCCGCCACCATAATGGTGAGAGGGAATACGAGGTAGTGTGGGACTCGCACCCACTAAACTCCACTCCCGATGGAGTACCGGACCAAGGGTCCATACCTCCGTCGGTTTGAGAAAAAAACCATGACGTTAGGATTTCGAATGTTACCATTCTAGTGTAGCCGCGGGGGCTTTACCGGGGCAGAATAAGCTAGGGACGCTTATGTCTGTAGGGTTGCTCTTCGTAGTATGTGGCCCTACGTAGAACAGCAATTTTTGGCCATTATTTGAAGATGGCTAGAAGTTCCGGGATTACCGGTAGTAGGGAGGTAATGAGGGATATTATATCACTGGATGCCTCGATGGCTGTTAGGAGTTTGATAGTGACTTGCCTCAGTTTGAGGAAGTCGATTCTATTGAGCAGCAACAGGAGGCTGCTCAGGTCGAAGGAGGCGGGTGAGAAAGGCCTGGGTGCATGTTGTGGTTGGTAGGAAGGGGTGGTTTTGAGTGCTTTAGGGGGCTGATTGGAAGTTGTGACTGGTATGGGGGGAGTAGTCTGGGGGGTCCGTGCCGGCCGTCTCTGCACGGCTGGTTTCAAGGCCTCTGCGTAGTTAGCATGTTTGGCCTTGCGGGTAATTTTGGCGGGTTTTGGCATATCTGGCAGTTCGTTGCGGGTCTTGTCTTATATATGTCGTTCCGTCTACCTGCTTCGTTGTGAGTGAAAGTAGTAGGGTGGAGGTCAATTAAGTGGGGGGCTTTGGTCGCGTACTTAGAGGATGAGGAGGGTTAAGAGGGTCACCGGCATTTGTTGAGACAGATAATGGGGAAATAAAATTGTCTGTGGAACTTGTTTTCCTGTTGTGTGTTTGTAATGAAGATATAATAGGTTTCCAAGTGGTCAAAAGGCGAAGACCATCATCTCTCTTATTTAAACAAACGTCCCGAGTACCTTCCTTTTGCAAGTGGCTTGGATAAGTTCGTTATCCAGGAAAACTGGCCCAGGTTTTCCCTAACAATTTTGTGTTTCCTTTGTAAAAAAATATATAACTCCGGAAATAACAAAGCAAGGTCAACCAAATTTGGTGCGCGTGTTTGCATTATAGAGGGTCAACCACGTACAAAAATTTAGTTCTCTAAGTTTAAACACACAAAAGTTACGGGCACCTAAAAAAAATTGGAGTTTTTCTCAAAACGTCAAAATCGCGATCTGAAACATCAAAATTGGCAATATTTAGGCAAATAACGTGAAACAAATACGGATTGTAAAAAGAAAAGGTTGCAAGAACAGTGTTCTGCAAACCTTTAGGTTTCAGCATCAACCGTCTTTGCGCTTCATTTTACTAAAATGTTTACAGAAAATTCACTTCAAATAGACCCTTTCTCTGATGCTTTGGCTGTCGGTTTAGTTAAGTTGTTGCTTCCGCTGTAGGTTTGGTTAAGTTTATGGTTTAACGGTCTATAATATTTACCTAATTTTCGATAATGCATTTTTGCATTTTTTTATCAAAATATGATGTAAGAAACAAATCTGGACGCAGTAAGTGCGTTTTAGTAGCAAATTTTCTTTAAACTCTTCTAATTTCAATAACTCAATTTGCTATTAACGTAAGGTCTGTTGGCTAAGAAACCAACATTTAAGTTTATTTTCGGAACATTTTTGAACATTTTCAAACAAAAAGTAATTTTGATAAAATATAGTACGTTGTTTCTACTACATAGGCTATACCGGTAATCATATTGATGCCTGCTCGCGTTTGCTATTAAAAAGATTTTTATGAAAATTCACTTGCACAACGCACTTGCTGCGTCCCGAACTTTTTTTGCCATTTCAGACAACAAAAAGTCTAGACTCAGCAAATGCGAATTTTCATAGAAATGATTTACAATATTTTAGTAATGTATGCGGTGTGACCCACTTAAGGTCACAACACCCTTTTTAGTGAATTTTCTTTAAAAAAAATGCACTATATATATATATATATATATATATATATATATATATATATATATATATATATATATATATATATATATATATATATATATATATATATGTGTGTGTGTGTGTGTGTGTGTGTATCACACCGATAATTAAAAAAATAATGGACCGATTTTGACAAAGTGGCTTGAACAAGTTCGTTAGCCAGGAAAATCGGCCGAGGTTTTCCCGGAAAATTTTGTGTTTTCTTTAGAAGAAAATTCATATCTCCATAAATAACAAAGTAAAACCAACCAAATTTGTACGTTGTTTTATATCGCTATAGGTAAATTACTTACCAAAATTTAGCGCTGTAGGTCGAAAGACAAAAAAGTTATGGGCAGCTAAAAAAAAATTGGGGTTTTCCTCAAAACGTCAAAGTGACAATTTAAAACGTCAAAATTCGCAACATTTAGGCAAAGAACTTGAATCTAATACATGCTATGGAAAGAAAATGTCTCAAGAAGAATGTTTTACAAACCCTGAAATATTAGTTTCAACCGTCATTGTCCTTCATTTTACTAAAATGTTTTCAGAAAATTTATTTTAAGTAGATCCTTTCTCTGATGCTTGGCAGTAGTCTTAGCTACAGAGCTTATCGTTTAATGATATATAACGTTTGTCGAATTTTCGTAAAAAATCAATAAAGCTCAATATATCCGTTATTTTATAAGGTATGAAAAAAATTATATACATTAATTATAGAGTGTCTTGAGCTACATCTTAAAAAATATTTCTACAATCACAGGCTGGCCCATAAATCGTGGGTGATACAAATAAATTGTTTTTAGTCATTTCCAGTGACAAATTATTTTGACAAATGTCAGATCTATTTTCAAAGTGACATGTAAATAAGTATTTTGTTTTCTGACATGTGTAATACAAATATAGGCATGCTCTTCTTACATTCATATTTATTTTTGGCCATCAAAATTTTACTCAGAGTTGGCTACAATTTTAGTGACTTTTAAGTTTTGAAAAGATTTCTTCAAATGAGCGCGAACTAGGCCCCACAGAACCCATATCCGGGTTAGTTTCAGTTTTTATCTGTTTTCATATATACAGGGTGACGAATTTCTAGGGTAAATCTCAATATATTCATTATTATACAAGATATGACAAAAATTGTATATGTTATTTATACGATATCTGGAGCTGCATCTTATAAAATGATTTTTACAATCACAGGATAAGTCGCTGGTGATACAATTTTTTTCCTAATCGAACACTCCTTATATTATTGCAACTTTTGCATTTTCCATCGAAATATAATACATGTTTGTAAGAAAATAAATTCGGGACTCAGCAAGTGCGGTATGGTAGCGATTTTTCATAAAATATTTCTTCCCATAGTTTAATTTCCTATTAACCTAAGGTTCTTTGGCCAGGAAACCAGTTTTTTGGGCACATTTTAAGTTTATTTTCGGAAGATTTTTGTACGTTTCAAACAATAAAGTTACTTTGATGAAACATGGTACATTGTTTTTCCTATATAGATTATACTGGTAACCAAATTTGAAGCTACTTTTTCTCCTCCGAACCTCCAAACCTTTAAGTACAGAATTAACAAGTTGCCTCTTTCCTCCTTGTCGATACCCACGGTACGATAGTATTTAAGTGTGTTGCTGAAATATAAAAAAATGCAAGCTTTCTTAAAAATATATATATTTCCTATTAAAAACATTTTTATGAAAATTGTCTAGCTAAGCACCCTTGCTGCATCTAGACTTCTTATAATTTTTGTCAAAATGCTTCTTGTGAATAACTATATCTTGGCAAGTGTAGTTTTTGAGTAAATTGCTTAAATAGGTTAGTTGGCCAGGAAAATCGGAGCAGTTCTGTCGGTTCAGTTTATGTTTGGAAAATGTTTGTACTTGTCAAACAATAAAATTCTTTTGCTGGAATGTGGTAACATGATTTCTACGATAAAGGTGATTTTTTTTTTGTTCCCTCAGGGCTCGTCCGCGGCCTTGCCGCCCCGATAGCACCGCAACCCTTGGTTGATTGTGCATACCCTTAGTCTTACTCCACCCATTCCAAGATCACTGTGCCTTGAACTAGTTTGCACAGCGATTGGTAGTTTTATATTGCTCTGTCTCCGGTCTAGAGTGACCGTAGATAAGTTGTCTTTTCCGGTCCAGAGCTATACACTCACACAAGATGTGCTGGGCTGATTTCTCCCCCTCGCCGCAGAGTCTGCATGCGAGGTCCCCTTCGAACCGCTCCATTTTATGCAGGTGTTTCTTGACGGCCATGTGTCCCGTCAAGAGACCTGTTGTGTTTCTGAGCTGTCCTCTGCTAAGGTTTAGCAGCTCCACAGCTCTCTTTGAACTGGGTCCGTCAATTATTGACTTCCCATGTCTGAGCCCTGGACAGTCCGCCCAGTACACCTTGTGTTGGTTTCTGACCCAGGACTTAATGGCTTCCCTGGCAGTGCTCTTTGACACGCCCAGAGCCGGTTCTGGTCCCATAAATGGTTCTGCTGACCCTCTCTTCGCGAGACTGTCAGCTTCTTCATTGCCTTTAACCCCCGAGTGACCCGGCACCCAGATGAGGGTCACCTCATTCTGCCTAGCCAGGTCGCTCGTCTCGTCTCGGCACTCACTCACCAGCCAGGAATTTACCCGTGGGCTACTTAGTGCCTTGAGGGCTGCCTGGCTGTCTGTGGCTATGAGGATCCGCTTGTTGGTGTAGCCCCTCCTCTTGTTTTCCCGCACACAGTGCAGGATGGCGTACATCTCGGCCTGAAACACCGTTGCATGGGCTCCGAGGGAAATACTATGACTTACCCTCGGTCCTTCCGAGTAAACACCTGCCCCCGTCCCACGCTCCCCGCCAGATCCGTCCGTGAACCAGACGAGCGCGTCCCGTGGCATGCCCGGCGTCTCCTCCCGCCATGCCTCGCGATCAGGGATTTCCACTGTAAAGTTGTTTTCCCTGCACATTCGCGGGCTCGCGAAGTCTGACCTCATTTCAAGCATGAGCTCCTTCACGATCTCCTGAATTTTGCAGTGGCCCCTGAAGCCTGGGTTGATCTTCAGTCTACCATTACAGGCTAGTCTGTATAGTCCTAGCCTGGCCTCTCCCATAATAACTAAGTGTAGGGGGGGGTAGATCTAGCAACACCTCCATGGCGGCTGTTGGGGTTGAAGACATGGCCCCTGTGATGCCTAGGCAAGCCAACCTTTGGATCTTGCCTAGTTTTTGTTTGGCACGATAAAGGTGATACTATATTCCAAATTTCATACCTCCTACGTGTAAAACATTTTTATGAAAATTCGCTATTGCTTCGTCCAAACTTTTTATTTTCTAAGCACCTTGAACAGAAATCGTAGGATGTGAGGAAAAATATGTTTTTAACAAAATTATAATTAGGCCACTTGACATAATTAATATAGGGAAATATATGGAGTACTTAAAAATGTAGACGTCTATATACAGAATACTACCGTAATGTATAATGTATGTATTAGCAATGAACCAGGCCAATGTCATCCAAACGACACAGGGAGGTTTATGCACGTCTACAGGATAACAATAAAATAACATAACGCAGACAATGACAATTAAGAAAATTTTTCGTTAAATAACACATAAAAGCGAAACAAAAATAATTATGAAACGTTTAAAAGATTTTACGATGAATAAACATTTTCCAAATTTTTAATCCCATTGTTTGTTTTATATTCATGTGTACACCGAATAAATTGGCCACGGGTTAAGGTAATTAATTATACTGTATAATACGCAATATTGTTAGCTTTGGAAAAACACCTTGTTGATTGATGCATGAGCTGTGTAGATAGTAGGAACTTGTTTTTTTTTTTACATTTGGCGTATTTTGGAGATCTTTATTTTAACCCTTAACTATCACTGTTCTTTGAAAGCTGAAAGAGTGGTCTGGGGTAAATGATGGACGAAAGGTGGTATGGCCTTGACTTTACTGTCATTAGCCACATTTTTTTTCAATTACTTTCTCGTTTGAGGGGTAAAGTTATAGATCCTTGTTTTATCCCTTTTTTTACCCTAATTATTTTGTTTAAATAACGTAATTATAATCTATACATATATACACTTATACAGTGTGGAACAGCCAAATGGAATAAATTCGATAACGGATAAATGAGGGCGTGTTGGGAAAAACGCTTGGACACGTCGATTTGTATTTTTAACTGCGCATCTTTTTCAAGAAAAAAAAATTATATAGGGTGCGTCATGTGACAGTGGCCAATACCAACTTTCTTATTTTAAATACAAGCCCCTGTATATTATTAATTTTTTGGATTCTTCAGAAAATTCTAGACATAATTCATGAACAATGTTCTATACCTATCTTCAACTGTTTCGGAAATATTAAGTATTTTCAGATTTATTACAAAAATTAACATTAAAAATAGAAAATTATTTTATTTCACAAATTCGCTACATTGCATTCAATACTTATTTCCCATTCAGCTCTTGATAATGAGAAAGTAAACAAAAACCATTCCTGCGTTTCTTTTTACTGATATGAAATGAAACAAAAACAAAAACAGTTTTCTTTCTGTTCGTATAAAACTCGTAGCCTTAGCAACTTGTTGTCTGCCTGCATGACAGTAGTGATTAGTGTCAGTGCTATTGTCGTTTGAATTTCGTTAACTGTACGTAATAATATCAGAAAAATGGTTCATTTAACAGAAATGCACAAAATAACCATTCTACAAATGATTGGTTATGGAGATAACACACGGACACAGATGGAAGTGTCTCGCTTATTTCACGAAAAATTTCCAAATTTGCCGCCTGTATCCCAAGGAACAATTAGCAAAATAGAAAAGCAGTTTCGCGAGCTTGGTCATGTGAGACAGATAAAAAAAGTAGCTGCCAATGCAGTAAGTGATGATACGAAATTGGATATTACGCTTGAGTTTCAAGAAAACCCACATACTTCTGGTCGACAAGCAGCCCAACTATTCAACGTTAGCCACACAGCAATTTTTCGAACATTAAAGGAAAGTAAAATGCATCCCTATAAAATGATACCAACTCAGGAGCTCATGGAGGACGATTTCGATAGGAGAACGTATTTTTGTGAACAAATGATGGCAATGTTAGATAACAATGTGATCCAATTAGAAGATGTTTTGTTTTCTGATGAGAGCACATTTACACTTCACGGTCAAGTTAATCGTCAAAATTGCCGCTATTGGTCTAATGAGAATCCTCATTGGATGAGAGAGGAACATACGCAATATCCTAAAAAAGTTAATGTTTGGGCAGGAATTGTTGGAAATCATATCGTAGGTCCCTTTTTCATTGATGGCAACTTGAATGGGGATAAATATTTAGAACTGCTCCAAAATAATGTCGTGCCAACTTTGACAAACTTATATCCAGATCCAGCAAACCCACAAGTTCCTGCCAATAAAATATGGTTTCAGCAAGATGGAGCACCGCCCCATTACCAAATCAATGTCCGGCAGTACCTGAACCAAATTTTTCCAAATCGGTGGATAGGGAGGCGCGGATCGATAGAATGGCCAGCACGATCTCCTGATCTGTCGCTATTAGACTACTTTTTGTGGGGATATGTCAAAAGTATTGTATACAAAACTAAGCCCCTCAACTTAGATGACTTAAAAAGACGAATCACGCTTGCGATTAGATCAGTCACGCCTGAGATGTTGAGTAATGTTAGAAGACATTTCTATACCAGATTAGCATGTTGCCAAGATGTTCGTGGCGAGCATTTTGAACATTTACTACATTGACATTAATTTTTTTTTGTTTTTTTAAATTATTAAGAAATAATCAGTATTTCTTATTAGAATTTGTGAAATAAAATAATTTTCTATTTTTAATGTTAATTTTTGTAATAAATCTGAAAATACTTAATATTTCCGAAACAGTTGAAGATAGGTATAGAACATTGTACATGAATTATGTCTAGAATTTTCTGAAGAATCCAAAAAATTAATAATATACAGGGGCTTGTATTTAAAATAAGAAAGTTGGTATTGGCCACTGTCACATGACGCACCCTAAATAAATTTTTTTTTCTTGAAAAAGATGCGCAGTTAAAAATACAAATCGACGTGTCCAAGCGTTTTTCCCAACACGTCCTCATTTATCCGTTATCGAATTTATTCCATTTGGCTGTTCCACACTGTATACTTAGTACTTAGTACTAATACATACACACACAAATTTATATATATATATATATATATATATATATATATATATATATATATATATTATATCCTTTTAGTGAATTTTCATTAAGAAAATTTACTAATAGAAAGGTATCGATGGTAAGCCTTTTGGAAAATTTCTTTAAATGAGCGCAAATTGGGGCCCTTAGTATCCAAATCCAAGGTCACTTGAAATAATTATATATATATATATATATATATATATATATATATATATATATATATATATATATATATATATATATATATATATATATATATTACATACACACACAAAGTTATATATATATATATATATATATATATATATATATATATATATATATATATATATATATATATATATATATATATATATATATATATATATTATATATATATATCCTTTTAGTGAATTTTCATTAAGAAAATTTACTAATAGAGAGGTATCGATGGTAAGCCTTTTGGAATATTTCTTTAAATGAGCGCAAATTGGGGCCCTTAGTATCCAAATCCAAGGTCACTTAAAATAATTATATATATATATATATATATATATATATATATATATATATATATATATATATATATATATATATATATATATATCCCAAGCAACATTTAAAGTCAAATTGACGTAAAATCGCCCTACCAATAGGTCGGCGACCAAATCACCACAGGTCATTTTCAAGTAAAATTTAAGTGTATATTACCAATGTGGGGAATAAAGTCAAAGTAATATAAAAGTCGATAATAGGTCCAGCAAGGCGTTTTGACCAAGGCGTTTTAGTTATATTTAGGGCATTTCCATTCAACATTGGGCCAATGGACGTAATATATTGGTAAATATGTGCTACGCTTTACTTGAATCTGACATCTAGGCGCCGAGTGCCGTGACGTTCTTAACAACGAACTACGCATGTGACATTATTCGGTTCTGCATGATCTGTGGTTATGTATGTATAAACAAACAGTAGAATAGTAGAGATATTGTCCATCTGTCAAAAAATGACATCTTGAATGATCAAAGAACTTACTTCAAATATTTGCAACAATGATAAAGGTGATTCGCACTGTATAAAGACAAAACCCACTGCGGTTATGTTTTTTTCTGTTAACATGATGATGATACTTCTATAAAATTCGAGCGCCCGTATAAAAGATAAAATTAGTGAAAATAAAAAAATTATTCAAAATTCTTGAAATTCTGATTTTGGAGGATTGGTGATGTAAACAACACAAAACTATCTTGTCGTCATGGTATACAATCATTATTTAATGTTTTTATCGAACTAAAATTTGATTACACTATATTTAACAAAAAATTATTTTTCATTTTCCAATACAATCAAGATGGATACCGCAAAATTAATTTAATATGGCTGCCCTTCTAACATTATTGACCTGAAAGTTAATTTTGCCCTATTTTTTTACCTATAAGTCACAATTCCTAATGACAGGGCAAACTAACCAAACTTTGAAGGCATTTTGTCCTATTTCGGGAATTTCAACTATATAGTAAACCTATTTTGTTTGAATTTATTAGAAATGAAGCATTTTCGTGTATAGAAATATATAATACTTATATCCGTGCACAGCCGAGAGACATATACAGCGCTTTTGGTCATTGATTCCATAATATATATAGACATTAATAGAAAATAGAAACAAAATAAAATAAGTAAATAAATATAAACATGACAGCTGACTGTGTTGCCACTGCTTCACTCCATTTGGCATGAAAATGGATGTATTATATTGAAGAGGGAAACGTGCTGATTTGATGTAAGCCACTTTAAATGATCAGCATCTATCACTATTTTTCTGTGAGCATTCTTTACTACTCTATAATAGTTTGTAGTATGTCTGTAAACTTTTATTGGTTTCAAAGGGAAATTGTAACACTATATTTGTCACTGGTGCACGCACATTAACAACAAGAATAAACTTTTATTGATGAAGTTTATCAACTACCACACCTTTAAGATTCACAAATGTATTTCACTGCTGTACACTTTGAGCTTTGAGGACAATTTTTATTTCAAGTCAGATTTTATGGGTATTTTCAACTTGAAGGTAGGCAATTTGACTTGGAGAACCATTTCTGCAGTAATTATGACTTTATAGCCGATCAGAAAGCCATTTTAGGTTAGCTCAGTGCCTAAAATATTTCCTGTGCTGTATTGCAATGAAATTGGTAATATATATGTAAGCTGGACTTCATAAGAAGACCTCAAATTTACTATACCACAGAGACATATTGCAGGTTAATATTAGGTAATAAATTACCTTAAAGTAGGTATTTCAGGTATCTGGGCTTAGTAGTCGATTTTCAGTCCAATTTAGGGCACACTTCGACCTAAAAATTACCAACTCTGGGATTAAAACACAAAAGTATATTCAAGTATATTTTATGAGTAAAATTAAACCAATTTTTTCCCAATTTAGTTATTTGTAAGTTACTGACTTTGTAGTAATTTTAATAGTCAAAAATAAGCTAGTTCGGAGCCGCATTTCCAAATTTGTAGTCATTATGACAATTAAGGCGACATTGTGGTTAATTATTACTGAATTACAACTTGTTCGGTTATTTGGACTCGAGTGCTGGTTAACATGCCTTAATTTGTTGCTTGGTATATATATATATATATATATATATATATATATATATATATATATATATATATATATATATATATATATATATATATATATATATATATTGTTACGTTCTACGGGGTTCGGAATTCGTTGATTAACAAAACACAGCTTTTCAAACTACTAATTTATTAATAAGCAACTATTTTCCAACAACAGTTTCAACTAAAATATTTCTCTCTACTATTAAATGTCCATAGAACTATATTCCACTATTATTCGCCTTCTATGATCGCTTCTTATGCACCAACACTTACCGCCGACTCGCTTAATACTCTATGATCACGTATTCTCCACCACACTAATTAAACACTTAACTAACTAAATCTGCGTACCGTTCGTCTATTTATACTCTCCATATAGATTCTAGAACTTCTACACTTTTCTACACCTGTCACTTCTGGTCCCTTCTAAATTATAATTCCAGAGTGTTCGCTCTTACCAACACACTTTATAACCGACATCTGACCATAGAAGTAAACAAAGGCCATAAACTTAATTCTCATAGACAAATGTGACACTGTCCCCCTCTTATATTCGATCTTCCCGGTCGAATTCTGACATTTCTTGGAATGGCGTGAGTCTGTGCATATGGATCACATTCATCTTGCTCTTCGGGCTCCTCTAAATTCGATAGACAACGTCATTGATCCTTTTGACCACCTTCCCATAATTTCTGTAGTTTCGGTGACCGTCCCTTGCGTCGTACTGGTTTGCAGAACCACACACGATCCCTTTCTTTAAAACCAGCTGAATTAGCTCGCACATCATAACGGGTCTTTATGCGGTCGCTTAGAGTTTCGCCCGATTTCTGACAGCGACTTTTTAACTGAGTTTGGCACAGCTGTTGCAAATGCTGGTTGCCAAATCTTATTTCTAGGTAATATCTAATGCTGTCAAAACTGCCCTGTTCCTCCCTGGGGATACCTTGGAGCACATCTAGGGCATCTCCTTTGAGAGCCACCATTAGCGCAGTCGTTTTCTCTCTCTCTCGCCCCAACCATTTGCTGTAGTAGCGGCTTTAAATTGGCGTAGATAAATGCCCCACGGAACTGAGCCATCGAATGTAGGGACCTTAATTCTTACGACCGGGCTATCCTCGAGCCTGATGTTAACAAAGGCGCCCAGAAACTGGGTGGAAACAGTTAGATTTAAAACTTCCTCACACCGTGTTGTGACAAAGGTCGGTTTATTACCTTTATTCAATATGCCTAAATTAAATTTCATAAAGAATTGTAAAAGTGCCTCACCCCTAGAATTTGTGTCCGAGCTACCCCACAACTCATTGTGCGCATTCGCATCCATGCCGATGATGGTCTGCCATCCACCTGATCTGCTATCCACCATCAGCTGCTCCAATTCCTTGCGTGGAGGAGGGTCCGTGCTGTCCCCTGGCAGATAGGCAGATCCGACAGTAATGTCCCTCGGCCCATCCGCTCCTCCACATCGGATTTTGATCGATGCCAGGTTCCCGAAACAGAAATTGATTAAAGGCAAAAACTCTATCCCTTTCCTGCAAAAATGCAGGCAAGTGGGTTCTCGCTGGATCTGCTGTGGATGAGCTTTCCAACAGCTCCACCGAGCCCCTTGATCTCTCCTTTATGGGAGTACGGTTCCTGGATGAAGGCCACATCCGTGTTCCTCAGAGCTATCATTAGTCCGGCTGTGGCTGACCTACTGTCTTGGAGGTTGACCTGAAGGAACCTAAGTCTCATCAACCCCTGGTTGCTTCCCCACTGGGCGGCACGAGTCTATAGCCGGAGCCACACCTCGAGCCTCATTGGGTTTGGTTCCATATATATTTATGATCTTCATGTTGTTCCCACGAGAATTGGGGGAAATACTGTCCACACCATCAGAACCCCCTGTGTGGTGCAAGGCGGATTACTCTGAAGGGTTGCCCGGTACTCCAGAGGTTCCGTTCACGACACCATCACCCTGGTACCATCCATCCCTAGACCCGGGTCACGTGACACCGTAGATTGGGGAAGTTTAGTTCAACCTCCTTGTCTAGATCCGTCATGTTTAATTATTATCAGGGTCACCTCGTGCAGAATGCGGCTTTTCACCGCGCATGACGGTCTTGGGGAAAGATTCATCGAAAGCTTATGTTGTTGTTTCCACTTCCTCAGCTTGCCCCCTGGAGTCCTTTGGCACACGACTCCTTGACCCCTACAAAGGGTATACCACGAAATGCGTTAGTTAGACATTTTTTTTTAGTTACTAATGTATTTCAATTTTGAAAATTTGCATTATTATATAAGACATAACGCTCTTTCCACGCAAAATCATTTGAGGTCTATTTCACTTCCGGTTTAACTGGAAGTAGCGATCAACTTTGTTATTGTAAATTGAACACCCTGTAAATTTTTACCTATTGGAATTGTACAGGGTGATTTTTTTAAGTGTCTCACCCCTGTAATTTTTGTATTACCAAAGATATGAAAAAAATTCCAACGCCATCTGACAAACTATCATGCGATGAGTTAAAATATTGCGACAGAAAAACAATTGCACATCGCCTTCATAGAAATCCATGGCCAACGTTGATTTTCTTAAATGGAAAGATAGGCCTCAGACACATACAGTCGATGCAGAATCAAAATCTACGTACAACGATGCCACGATCGAATTTCTGAGTCAAGCCGTTTCGGAGACATGACGTCACAAAATTTCAAAATATTGCTGATTTTTTTAAGTGTCTCACACCTGTAATTTCTTTATTATCAGAGATATCATAAAAATTCTAACGCCATCTGACAAACTATCATGTGATGAGTTAAAGTACTGCGACAGAAAAACAATTGCACATCGCCTTCATAGAAATCCGTGGCCAACGTTAATTTTCTTAAATGGAAATATAGGCCTCAGACACATACAGTCGATGCAGAATCGAAATCTGCGTACAACGATGCCACGCTCGCATTTCTAAGTCGAGCCGTTTCGGAGACATGACGTCACAAAATTTCAAAATGTTGCTGATTTTTTTAAGTGTCTCACCTCTGTAATTTCCTTATTATAAGAGATAACCAAAAAATTCCAACGCCATCTGACAAACTATCATGCGATTAGTTAAAATATTGCGACAGAAAAACAATTGCAGATCGCCTTCATAGAAATCCGTGGCCAAGGTTGATTTTCTTAAATGGAAAGATAGGCCTCAGACACATACAGTCGATGCAGAATCGAAATCTGCGTACAACGATGTCACGCTCGCATTTCTGAGTCAAGCTGTTTCGGAGACATGACGACACATAATTTCAAAATGTTGCTGATTTTTTTAAGTGTCTCACCCCTGTAATTTCCTTATTATGAGAGATAACCAAAAAATTCCAACGCCATCTGACAAACTATCATGCGATGAGTTAAAATATTGCGACAGAAAAACAATTGCACATCGCCTTCATAGAAATCCATGGCCAACGTTGATTTTCTTAAATAGAAAGATAGGCCTCAGACACATACAGTCGATGCAGAATCGAAATCTGCGTACAACGATGTCACGCTCGAATTTCTGAGTCAAGCCGTTTCGGAGACATGACGTCACAAAATTTCAAAATGTTGCTGATTTTTTCAAGTGTCTCACACCTGTAATTTCTTTATTATCAGAGATATCATAAAAATTCTAACGCCATCTGACAAACTATCATGTGATAATTTAAAATACTGCGACAGAAAAACAATTGCACATCGCCTTCATAGAAATTCGTGGCCAACGTTGATTTTCTTAAATGGAAATATAGGCCTCAGACACATACAGTCGATGCAGAATCGAAATCTGCGTACAACGATGCCACGCTCGCATTTCTAAGTCGAGCCGTTTCGGAGACATGACGACACAAAATTTCAAAATGTTGCTGATTTTTTTAAGTGTCTCACCCCTGTAATTTCCTTATTATGAGAGATAACCAAAAAATTCCAACGCCATCTTACAAACTATCATGCGATGAGTTAAAATATTGCGACAGAAAAACAATTGCACATCGCCTTCATAGAAATCCATGGCCAACGTTGATTTTCTTAAATAGAAAGATAGGCCTCAGACACATACAGTCGATGCAGAATCGAAATCTGCGTACAACGATGTCACGCTCGAATTTCTGAGTCAAGCCGTTTCGGAGACATGACGTCACAAAATTTCAAAATATTGCTGATTTTTTTAAGTGTCTCACACCTTTAATTTTTTTATTACCAATGATATCAAAAAAATTCCAACGCCATCTGACAAACTATCATGCGATGAGTTAAACTACTGCGACAGAAAAACAATTGCATATCGCCTTCATAGAAATCCGTGGCCATCGTTGATTTTCTTAAATGGAAAGATAGGCCTCAGACACATACAGTCGATGCAGAATCGAAATCTGCGTACAACGATGACACGTTCGTATTTCTGAGTCAAGCCGTTTCGGAGACATGACGTCACAAAATTTCAAAATGTTGCTGATTTTTTCAAGTGTCTCACACCTGTAATTTCTTTATTATCAGAGATATCATAAAAATTCTAACGCCATCTGACAAACTATCATGTGATAAGTTAAAATACTGCGACAGAAAAACAATTGCACATCGCCTTCATAGAAATTCGTGGCCAACGTTGATTTTCTTAAATGGAAATATAGGCCTCAGACACATACAGTCGATGCAGAATCGAAATCTGCGTACAACGATCCACGCTCGCATTTCTAAGTCGAGCCGTTTCGGAGACATGACGACACAAAATTTCAAAATGTTGCTGATTTTTTTAAGTGTCTCACCCCTGTAATTTCCTTATTATGAGAGATAACCAAAAAATTCTAACGCCATCTGACAAACTATCATGCGATGAGTTAAAATATTGCGACAGAAAAACAATTGCAGATCGCCTTCATAGAAATCCGTGGCCAAGGTTGATTTTCTCAAATGGAATGATAGGGCGCAGACAAATACAGTCGATGCAGAATCGAAATCTGCGTACAACGATGCCAGATCGCATTTCTGAGTCAAGCCGTTTCGGAGACATGACGTCACAAAATTTCAAAATATTGCTGATTTTTTTAAGTGTCTCACCCCTGTAATTTCTTTATTATCAGATATATAAAAAAAAATCTAAATAATGTAACGAACGTTTTGCAAAACACCCTATGTTATATTACGAAGTTAATTGATTTTGGTTAAACCTATAGTTTCAATGGTTTTTTTTTCAGTAAATGATTTAATTTATCACGTTACAACATTTTAAGAAAGTGCTATGAATCACTGCTGCTTATCTCGAGGCTGCTTTTACCTTTTAATTTCCCGGGATTGATAAGTGCAAGCAAATAGAAATGTATTATGTAGACAATAAGATTAGCAATAATCAATACTTATTTCAATACCTTTACTTAATTCATAGTATTATAAATATACATTAGTTTCTGGTTAAAAAACATCGTTAATCACTTATAGAAATTGTTCAAAATGTCCACCCTTGTGATCCAAACATAATCTCAAACGTCTGGCGAAATTACCAATTACAGAAGCTATCATGTTCGGATTGTTGTTTAGCCTTGCAATTTCATCTTGTATCATAATTTTTATGCTGTCTACGGTGTTGCCTCCCGTTTCGTAGACGAACTATTTCAAGTGCCCCCATAAAAAGTACCGTGCTCCAGTCAGTGTGCCATCAATAAACACTGGCCCTACGATTTTATTGCAAACCATTCCACACCAAACATTAACAGTCTGGTGCCACTGATTTTCTATTGGAGCAATGGTGTGTGGGTTGCTGGTAGCCCAGACATGGGTATTGTGTGGGTTGTGTCGACCAGATGTTGTGAAAGACGATTCATCCGTAAATATTATTTTATTGAAGAAAAGATGATCTTCCTCTTGCTGTGATAGCATAATATGACAAAATTCTATTCTTCGAGTAAGGTCTTGTTCGCGAAGTCTTTGCACTATCATTACTTTGTATGCTTTGTAGCCGTTTTTCCTCAGTGCTTTTTGGATACTTGTATACGAAAATCCAAGATCCGCGACTGCATCCCGAATCGATTTTGACGCCTCAAAATAGCCCAAAATCGTCACCACATTCTAAGAGACTACTAATCCGTTGACGGTTATCAACTAGGGAGTGATTTTCCTTATGTCTTTTGATAACTCTACTAAACATTGTTCTGTGAGGATTTCGCCTATCTGGATATTTTGCTGCATATCTATAACAAATTCATCAGATTTTAGCATTATTGCTGGTTCAAAATAGAGTGGCTTCGTCATAATTATTATGTATTATAATATGTTCATAAATGTTTGTAATGAGTAACCCAATAGAAAATGAATATGAAATAAGATATCCTTTAAAAGTACTTCTGTAACTCATTCGAGTTACAAGAAATGTGCCAAGTCGTTCCAGCCAAAAAAAGGCCCTTTTGACCAATGTACTGAGTATGCTCCTGACTTCCAGAAACGTTTCAGCTGCTTATTTGATGCTAAAAACTAGCCTTCTGGCTAGCATGATGATCAGCCAAAAACTGTCACCTATAGTTTAATCTAAACATGTGAGTTACAATTCAGTTAATGGTGTAAAACAGATTACAACAGATTATTTAAATGATGTAGCCACTCGAATGGTTAAAGTTTTTCTATAGTGTTAAAGTGTTACCAAAGTCATCAAAATCCATGTGCTAAATTCCTAGATATTTACGAAAAAACAAAATTTATTCGACTTTAACGCCATCTAGAAGCTACGCGAAGCACTTTTGCATATAGAAAAGTTCAAACTATATTTTTACAGGGTCCGGCAATAACGGCGCCTTCTTCTATAACTCACATTTGGTTTGAAAAAAATGGATGAAATTTGGAGACTGGGTAGTACTCAGTGGCGTGCATATTTTAACAATAACAACACATATACAGACTGTTTATTGAAAGCATAGTGGAATTGAGTTTGGTTTATTTAAATAGAAACCCTGTATATTATGACATTTTTGAATTTCTACAATCGTCTATAGTCTAACTGTATTAGGTTTCCCTATATCTAAAATCAACTGTTTCGCAATGCACATATAACTAAATGATACTATTCTGTTCTAACCAGCAAGCATACACTTTCTCCGTTCCGTCATGAGTATAAGCAATAAAATTCATATAGAGAATAAAATATACGAAATTGCTAAAAAATGATGAGAGATAGGTATAGGGAAATGTGATACAGATCGATGCAGAATTTATTTCTGCATTCACTGGTGTAATAATATACAGGCTGTCCCACTTGAAAGAAATGACTTTTAATAGTTTGAATAATGTCTTATTCTTATTGGCAAAGCAATTTTCAGCACCCTGTGTTAAGTTGATCAGATGTTTTCAAAAGAACACACATGTGTATCCTCCTTGTGGTATAAAACTAAAGTTTCTAGGTTTAGAATTTTTGAAGGAACTAAATTCTAAAGCTACCATTGCCAATACTAATATTTTCAAAAAAGCTTTTAAATCTCGAAAACAGTTGATTTTAGGTATAGGGAAACCTAATATAGTTAGACTATAAATGATCTGAGAAATTCAAAAATATGGTAATATACAGGTGTTCTATTTAAATAAAACAAACTCAATTCGACTATGCTTTCAATAAACACCCTGTATATGTTCGTTATTTTCAGAATACGCGCGCCACTGAGTACCACACGCACACTCTAAATTTCACTTAATTATCTCAAAACAAATGTGCAATATAGAAGATGGCGCCGTTATTGCCGGACCATGTATACCTATGAAGTTAAAAATACCACTTTACTGCGAAGAGATTACTTATACAAAAAACTTACCTCCACAGCCTTTGACGCGTTCTCATCACTCAAAAAATAAATTCTGACCGTATCAAAGAGATGACTTTCCAGTATTCTATTCATTTTCGACCAGAACAGGAAAATTCGGACAAACAGAAACTAATTGAACTGACTAAAAACTATTGTAAAAACTGAAACGGATATCTAAAATTTGAATAATTAAACACGAATGAAAAATAAAAACTAACTAAACTAATCCCTAACAATCCGAACGACTAAACGCTAAACTAATTGAATGTATGAAACACAAACGAGAAACGATAACTGCTGAATAAAGGAAAAACAAACGAAAAAATACTTCAATTACAAAGAAAAATGAGCTGATAACTTTTTGATTGACGAAAAGGAAAGAACGATACTCAGAAACAAAATCATAATATGGTTTCAATGTCATTCAAAACAAGTGTAAGTTGACATTAAATGTCAAAATCAGACATCCATTATCCAATATTTTACTGACGTATACAGCACTAAATAGATATAACTTATCATCCAGTCTCAAATGAAATACGTTTAATATTTTCACTGCGAGGTGCCGATTTTGATTAAGTTTGGTGAATACCTTCCTTTTGCAAGTGGCTTAGACAAGTTCGATAGCCAGGAAAATTAGACGAGGTTTTCCCTGAAAATGATGTGTTTTCTTTAGAAAAAAATTTAGATCTCCGGAAATAACAAAGTTTTCACTATATAAGTTATACTGGTAACCAAATTTGATGCCCGCTTTCTTTAAAAAAAAACACACATATTTGCTATTAAAAACATTTTTATGAAAATTCACTACCATAACGCACTTGCTGCATCCAGACTTTAATACTACTAAAATATAACCAGAATATCCAGGTCCGGCAGAGCTCTGTAACGGAAGATAACGCCGTTCATGTGGCACATAGAGCAAAATGCTTCAGAGGTAATTTATTCACTGCGAAATGCTTTATAACGTAAAACTATTTTTTGTTAGATGGCGTTGTAATTTTTTGGTTATCTCTCATAATAAGGAAATTACAGGGGTGAGACACTTAAAAAGATCAGCACCATTTTGAAATTTTGTGAAGTCATGTGTCCGAAACGGCTCGACTTAGAAATGCGAGCGTAGCATCGTTGTACGCTGATTTCGATTTTGCATCGACTGTATTTGTCTGAGGCCTATCATTCCATTTAAGAAAATCAACGTTGGCCATGGATTTCTAATATGAAGGTGATGTATAATTGTTTTTCTGTCGCAGTATTTTTACTCATCGCATGATAGTTTGTTAGATGGCGTTGGAATTTTTTGGTTATCTCTCATAATAAGGAAATTACAGGGGTGAGACACTTAAAAAAATCAGCAACATTTTGAAATTTTGTGACGTCATGTCTCCGAAACGGCTTGACTCAGAAATGCGAACGTGGCATCGTTGTACGCAGATTTCGATTCTGCATCGACTGTATGTGTCTGAGGCCTATCATTCCATTTCAGAAAATCAACGTTGGCCATGGATATCTATGAAGGCGATGTGCAATTGTTTTTCTGTCGCAATATTTTAACTCATCGCATGATAGTTTGTTAGATGGTGTTGGAATTGTTTTCATATCTTTGGTAATAAAAAAATTACAGGGGTGAGACACTTAAAAAAATCAGCAATATTTTGAAATTTTGTGACGTCATGTTTTCGAAACGGCTTGCCTCAGAAATGCGAGCGTGGCATCGTTGTACGCAGATTTCGATTCTACATCGACTGTATGTGTCTCAGGCCTATCTTTCTATTTAAGAAAATCAACGTTGGCCATGGATTTCTATGAAGGCGATGTGCAATTGTTTTTCTGTCGCAATATTTTAACTCATCGCATGATAGTTTGTTAGATGGCGTTGGAAATTTTTTCATATCTTTGGTAATAAAAAAATTACAGGGGTGAGACACTTAAAAAAATCAGAAACATTTTGAAATTTTGTGACGTCATGTCTCCGAAACGGCTTAACTCAGAAATGCGAGCGTGACATCGTTGTACGCAGATTTCGATTCTGCATCGACTGTATGTGTCTGAGGCCTACCTTTCCATTTAAGAAAATCAACGTTGGCCACGGATTTCTGTGAAGGCAATGTGCAATTGTTTTTCTGTCGCAGTAGTTTAACTCATCGCATGATAGTTTGTCAGATGGCGTTGGAATTTTTTTAATATCATTAGTAATAAAAAAATTACAGGGGTGAGACACTTAAAAAAATCAGCAACATTTTGAAATTTTGTGACGTCATGTTTTCGAAACGGCTTGACTCAGAAATGCGAGCGTGGCATCGTTGCACGCAGATTTCGATTCTGCATCGACTGTATGTGTCTGAGGCCTATCATTCCACTTAAGAAAATCAACGTTGGCCATGGATTTCTATGAAGGTGATATGCAATTGTTTCTCTGTTGCAATATTTTAACTCATCGCATGATAGTTTGTTAGATGGCGTTGGAATTTTTTTGATATCTTTGGTAATTAAAAAATTACAGGGGTGAGACACTTAAAAAAATTAGCAACATTTTGAAATTTTGTGACGTCATGTCTCCGAAACGGCTTGACTCAGAAATGCGAACGTAGCATCGTTGTACGCAGATTTCGATTCTGCATCGACTGTATGTGTCTGAGGCCTATCATTCCATTTCAGAAAATCAACGTTGGCCATAGATTTCTATGAAGGCGATGTGCAATTGTTTTTCTGTCGCAATATTATAACTCATCGCATGATAGTTTGTCAGATGGTGTTGGAATTGTTTTCATATCTTTGGTAATAAAAAAATTACAGGGGTGAGACACTTAAAAAAATCAGCAATATTTTGAAATTTTGTGACGTCATGTTTTCGAAACGGCTTGCCTCAGAAATGCGAGCGTGGCATCGTTGTACGCAGATTTCGATTCTGCATCGACTGTATGTGTCTGAGGCCTATCTTTCCATTTAAGAAAATCAACGTTGGCCACGGATTTCTATGAAGGCGATGTGCAGTGGTTTTTCTGTCGCAGTAGTTTAACTCATCGCATGATAGTTTGTCAGATGGCGTTGGAATTTTTTTGATATCATTAGTAATAAAAAAATTACAGTGGTGAGACACTTTAAAAAAACAGCAACATTTTGAAATTTTGTGACGTCATGTCTCCAAAACGGCTTGACTCAGAAATGCGAGCGTGGCATCGCTGTACGCAGATTTCGATTCTGCATCGACTGTATGTGTCTGAGGCCTATCTTTCCATTTAAGAAAATCAACGTTGGCCACTGATTTCTATGAAGGCGATATGCAATTGTTTTTCTGTCGCAGTAGTTTAACTCATCGCATGATAGTTTGTCAGATGGCGTTGGAACTTTTTTGATATCATTGGTAATAAAAAAATTACAGGGGTGAGACACTTAAAAAAATCACCCTGTACGTAAAATTCTGTCTACACCAACGTCAAATATCTTAAACCACCTTCAATTGTTTCAAACTTAATGTGATTTTTTAAAATGTTTATTCATTTGCATTGAAATCTTGAAGCTATTCGTTGTCATTTATTTTTCATAATTAAGAAATTTAATTTTTTAGTCGCTAGCACAGATATTATGTTTGTGGAATGTATAAGGATAATTGATCACATTTATACAATATTTAATGGCGAATCAGGAATATTTCAAATTGCAAAAACTAATTTTTTCAAATCCCTATATACATTTACCTATTTAGATATAAAATTTAATTTTACGTCGACTAGTTATTGCATACCCCATACCTATCTGCGATAGTTTTTGTGTTATTAAGGTTTTATTTTTTATAAAGAGAAGAGAGTAGGTGGTTATGGGAATACTATTGTTGACAGTGTCAGTTATAAACAGTTTGTTATGGTGTAATAAGTGAATAATTAAAAATTAAATTATTAGAACATTTTTCAATAGGCTGTTTAAAAACATACAAAGAAAACACGATTTCTTTTAGTGATTATAAGCAACGAGACATTAACAAACAAAGGAACAATATTATGTATACGATAACCAAAGCCAAAAATTAGATTAGGTAATACAAATGGAACAATAGGGAACATAGTTCAGTCGACAGGTAGTCTCCTTCTTACTACAAAACTTGAATGCTATAAGACATCAGTCACCGCCCCCCTCGGTCGCTCAAACTACGACATGGTCACTGCTTCCTGCGTAATGCAACCCAAGGTCACACAGTCATCACACCCACGTATCGTTTGGCACTACAACTCCACGAACTGGAACGAAATGCGGGATTACTTTTCCTCATTTACATGGGCGCCTGTCTGCTTCCCTCATCCTGACTCCTCTGATATCTCACAAACGCACCAAAATTATCTAAGCTGGCATGGAATTATTTATTCCACATACACAGAAAAGCGCTTCACACACTCAAAAGCCTTGGTTCTCTAAATCATGTGACAATGCCAAACATGAAAAGGTCAAAACTCACAAAACGCTTCTACACAATTACAGTCAAGAAAACCGTCAAGCATTTAACGACGCAAGAAACCGCATTCTTTCTGAGGCAAAAAACTCGTTTAATAACCACATCAAAAACAAATTCCTTTCAAGCTCCAACGGCAGCAAACCCTTCTGGACTCTTGCTAAATCTATTGGGAATAATTTCTGCAAGAGCACGTTCCCACCTCTTGTTTTAGGGGATGAAGTTCTTTTTACCGCCTTGGGCAAGGCTAAACTTTTGGCTTCGTTGTTCGCCGGCAACTCTGCTCTAAACCCACCTCCAAATGTTCAACCACCAACATTCCTCAATGTCGCGCATAAAATGACGGATAACATTTTCAAAACTAAAAAGGTACGAAGGATGCTCTTTTAGTGAATTTTCTTAGAAAAAATTCACTAATGAGGAGATCTCGACTTTTGAATTTTGAAAAAATTTCTTCAAATGAGCGCGATCTAGGACCCCTAGAACCCATATCTGGGGTCAGTTTCAATTTTTATATGTTTATATATATATATATATATATATATATATATATATATATATATATATATATATATATATATATATATATATATATATATATATATATATATATATATATATATATATATATATATATATATATATATATATATATATATATATATATATATATATATATATATATATATATATATATATATATATATATATATATATATATATATATATATATATATGTATCACACCGATAACTCAAAAAATAATGTGCCGATTTTGATAAAATTTGGCATTTACCTTTCTTTTGTAAATGGCTTGGATAAGTTCGTTAGCCAGGAAAATCGGACGAGGTTTTCCGGAAAAATTTTTAGTTTTCATTCGAAAAAAATTCTTATCTCAAAAAGTAATAAGCCGATTTTAATAAAATTTGGCATGTACCTTTCTTTTGTAAATGGATTTGACAAGTTTGTTAGTCAAGAAAATCGGACGAGGTTTTCCGGGAAAATTTTGAGTTTTCATTCGAAAAAAATTCTTATCTCAAAAAGTAATAAGCCGATTTTAATAAAATTTGGCATGTACCTTTCTTTTGTAAATGGCTTTGACAAGTTTGTTAGTCAAGAAAATTGGACGAGGTTTTCCGGGAAAATTTTGAGTTTTCATTCGAAAAAATTTGTTATCTTAAAGAATAATAGGCCGATTTTAATAAAATTTGGCATGTACCTTCCTTTTGTAAATGACTTTGACAAGTTCGTTAATCAAAAAAATCGGACGAGGTTTTCAGGGAAAATTTTGAGTTTTAATTTGAAAAAAAATTTTATCTTAAAAAATAAGAAATCTATGATAACCAAATTTGGTAGGTAGGTTTACGATATAAAAACTAAACTATACACCAAAATTTAGATTTTTATGTTACAAGAAAAAAAAGTTATAATAAAATATTTTGTGCTAGATCATTTCTATGAAAATTCACTACCATAACGCACTTGCTGCGTCCAGGCTTCTTTTCTCTTAATACTAGGAAAGGCTCTGGCATTGACGATATTCCAGCAATTGTTCTCAAAAAATGCGCACTACAACCCGTCCCCAAGAAAGGATCCAAAGCGCTTCCTAGCAACTACAGGCCTATTTCTCTCCTTTCAGTCGTCTCTAAAGTGATGGATATAAACACCGAATTACTAAAATTCTTTGAAAAACACAGTTTAATCCACGACAGGCAGTATCGATTCCGTCAGCGCAGATCAACTGCCGACCTCCTTTCTTTTGTCACCCATTCTTGGAACAAGCTATGGAACTACACGGTGAATCCCAGATTGTCGCTCTAGGCATATTCGAAGCATTCGAACATGTTTGCACGCAGCGCTCCTTAATAAACTTCCGGCCTATGGCCTACCACCAAAACTCTGTACATGGACAGCAGATTTGCTCGCCAAACGGAGCATTTCTCTTGTCATGGATGGCCATTCCTCTAAACTGTATCTAATTAATGCAGGAGTTTCTCAAGGTTCAGCTTTAGCCCCTACTTTATTTCTTCTCCACATCAATGACCCCCTCTCTAGCACATCCTACCCAGTTCACAGTTACGTGGACGACAGCATCCTCCATTCAAATATACAATATTCTAAGCCCGTCTCTTTAGCCCAATTAGAAGAGGATCGCAGACTCATGGAGGGTTCTGTCTGTGTGAATCTCCAAAAAATGTTAGACTGTGGAAGTAGAAATCTCGCACAATTCAACTCCACCAAATCTCAGTCTTGCTTTCTATCTCATAGGAGATACACCAGCCCTAGACCCATCGCAATGAACAACCAAGTTATTCAAAGTAATGAGTCCTTTTCACTTGTTGTTTTCTCAATTGACACCAACAGGTCACATCGATTGCAGAAGCGGCTTCTAAGAAATTAGTTTTCCTCTTCCGGGCTCGCAAATACTTCTTACCACTTACCAGCTAATCTCTCCACCTTATATACATCACAAATAAGGCCAAACCTCGAATACTGCTCCCACATCTACGGTGCCGCTGCTGCTTCTACACTCGCTATTCTGTACTCCATTCAGAAGAGAGCTATACGTCTCATCGGTGACCCTACTCTCACCTAAAAGCTGCCATCCATTGCCAACCGGCGCGCCGTTGGTAACCTCTCTCTCTCTCTCTCTCTCTCTCTCTCTCTCTCTCTTTTATAGATATGTGCACTGGTACTGCTCAGAGGAACTTTCTTCTATAGTTACTCCACCTGCTGTCCCCAACAGATCTACCAGGGGAACAGAGCGAATGCACCCTTTTACTGTCCAGGTCACCAGACATAAAACATCTTGTTATGCCCGCTGTTTTGTCTTGAGGACTTCCAACTTGTGGAATTCCTTACCGGCGCATGTTTTTCCTTCTCCTCCGAACCTCCAAACCTACAAGTCCAGAATTAACAAGTTGCCTCTTTCCTCCTTGTCGACACCCACGGTATGATAGTGTTTAGTCTGTAAGCCCTCGTGGTGTGTTGTTGAGATATAAAAAAAATAGTTGTCAAACTCATGGCCTACGTTCTGAATGCGGATGCCTATTTATTATTTGTGATATATCTTTCAATGTATGCTTCTTAAGAAGTAATACTTCTGATATTCTTTTTCGAAAGACATCTAAACTGAGTTAACGTGGTATAGTCATCTTGTGGAATGATTCTCAATATTAGTATAGTATAGTAGAGTATGTTTTATTGATTCAAATTTTACAGTATGTTCCACAAATAAGCATAAGCTTGTGCTTGCAGTTAACACAATTTCATTTCATGCTCTAAACTAAAATATCAAAATATTTATATAAAATGTCACTTTAAAATATTTGTTTAACGTATGTTTCTTCCTTCTGAATTTCTATCAATAACACTCCTGCAGCTGCCACTAGTATTCCACTACCATTATAGGAGAACCCATTCCAATATAACACCAAATTTCTTAACTAATATTAAAATTCCCACTACTATAATTTTGACATTTTACTCGACTTGTTATATAATTTAATTGGGAGACCTTCGTGTTCTCTTTTATTTAAAGAAATGTTAATAACAGGAAAACTATCGCAGATCGGTATAGGGTATGCTATACCTAGTTGACGTGAAATTAAATTTTGTATTCAAATGTATAAAAATATGCAGAATGTTCCATTTGAAAAAAATGAGTTTTTGATTTTTGAAATTTTTCTTATTCTACATTAAATTTTGAACATACTGTATAAATGAGATAAATTATTCTTATACATCCTACAAACCTAATTACTGTACTAGCTACTAATTAGCGTAGATATGAAAAAAAAGATAACGAATAGCCTCAATATTTCAATGCAAATGAATAAACATTTTTTTAAATCACAATAACTTTGAAATAATTTAAGGTAGATAAGGATAGTTGTACACATAATTTTACGTACAATCCAAATACCTATTAAAAAATATACAGGGTGTTTCATTTAAAATAACAAAGTTGATAGCTACTTCCGGTTAAACCGGAAGTGAAATAGACTTCAAATTATATGGAAAGAGCGTTGTGCCTTATATATGAATGAAAATTTTTAAAATTTAAATACGCTACTACCTAGAAATATATATATATATATATATATATATATATATATATATATATATATATATATATATATATATATATATATATATATATATATATATATATATATATATATATAGTGTGTTACAAAATAGTGGGCCAACCCGCTAACCACGGATTCCCGAGACAAAAAATTTATGACTTTTCTTATAACATTTTTCTTTTGGGGGCCCCGTTTTCGAAATACAGAGTGTTGAAATTTAACTTAAAAAATAATTTTTCATTCATTAATTTTTAGTGAATTTTCTTTTAAAAAATTCACTAATGAGGAGATCCCGACTTTTGAATTTTGAAAAAATTTCTTCAAATGAGCGCTAATTAGGCCCATTAGAACACATATCCGGGGTCAGTTTCGATTTTTATATGTTTATATATATATATATATATATATATATATATATATATATATATATATATATATATATATATATATGTATGTATGTATGTATGTATGTATGTATGTATGTATGTATCACACCGATAACTAAAAAAATAATGGGTCGATTTTGACAAAATTTGGTGAATACTTTGTACGTTTTTGTACGTTTTCAAACAATAAAATTATTTTGATGAAACATGGCATATTGTTTTTACTATATATGTTATACTGTTAATCAAATTCGATGCCTGCTTTCTGAAAAACACACATATGTGCTATTAAAAGCATTTTTATGAAAATTCACTACTATAACGCACTTGCTGCATCCCGAACTTTTATGTTTTTGAAGTAATCTCCATGAAATTTTGCACGTAGTCTTACTTTAGAACTAGACGCCATCTGTGAAGATGAGGAGAGAAAAATCAAATCCGAAGGGTGGTACAGGGGGGGGGGGACAATTATTGACCCTCTAAACTTTTTGTGCGCACGCCAATGGTTTCAAAACAAATAGTCTTTGTTAGACAAAATAATTTTATAACTTTTGTTCATCTAGTTGAATTTTGATAAAACGACTAGTTTATGAGTTATTGTAAGTTGTATGGTCGGACCCAAACAGGTGAGAAAAAACCTACGAAACCATTTTTTTTATTTATAATTTTTATGTTTTTGAAGTTATCTTTATGAAATTTTTCACGTAGTCTTATTCCACGACTAGACGACAGCTGCGTGAATAAGAAAAATCAAACCCCAAGGGGTATAGGAGGGATGGTATTACTAATAGTCCCCTAAACTTCTATGTGCCCACGCCAATGGTTTCAAAACAAATGGCTGTTATTAGATCAATCGTAACTTTAGTCACTTCAGTTATATTTTTATAAAACGATTAGTTTATGAGTTATTTTAAGTTGAATGATCGGACCGAAACAGGAAACTTTATTTTCATGAATGGAACGTTTTCTATAATAATCGTATTTTGCAAGGTATGCCCATTGCATTTTGATAAACCTATTTATTTTATATATAATAAAAAATATGTAATGTCTGATGAACAAATCCACAGAAAAAAAAACATGCCATTATATTCGTTGTTGGTAGAATTTTTTGGATCTGAAGAATACTAGAAGGTAAGTTGCTGACTGTCAAAATATTTTTTTCACGGCGATATTCAAACTATAGGTATACTTTGTGAAAATTGACCTTATCATTTTCGACAATACGACAAATATCATATCATTTTCTGACATGACAGATATGGTTTTAATAATGGGTACGAGTTTAATGATAGTAATTTTTCAGTACAATCAGTTTTTAATAATTTCTCTTGCTTGTAGGGAAATGTCATTGTAATGCTAGTCATGCTGCTAGGCGCTATGCAGCTACATTTTCTAACCGTCATCACTTGAAGAGGAAATTTTTCTCAACATTAGTTCCTCGCATGAGGGAAACAGGTACCATAAAACAACAGCGTCCAGGTAACAGCGGGAGACCACGCAAACTCAATACCAGGCTAGAGGAAGACATCCTAAGAATAGTGGAAACAACACCTGGAACAAGTACAAGAGCAGTAGCCTGCCAAATGAGGCATAGTGAGCGTGCAACGATAAATTCAACTGATGTGCACCGAGTACTGAAGCAACAGTCACTGCACCCGTATCATGTTCAGAAAGTACACGCTCTTTTACCCCAAGACGTATTAACAAGAATGACTTTCTGCAACTGGCTGTTACTGGAGAACAGTTGTAAGCAGCAATTCCTGAGATTTATTCTGTTTTTGGATAAAGCCCTTTTCACTCGCAATGGCGTTACGAATTTGCATAGTCGTCACATGTGGGCACAAGAAAATTTGCATGCGATCGCAACTCTTCATCAAGTCAACTTTAGATTGAACGTATGGGCAGGAATAATTGATGACTTACTCTTAGGCCCAGTTTTTTTTTGCCGACTCGAGTAAATGTGGATGTGTTTCTAACATTTTTACAGAATGAGTTCGTAGATTTACTTGACGATATGCCGCTGGAAATTCGGCGAAATATGTGGCTACAACTGGACGGTGGTCCGCCTCATTACGGAAGAGACGTTCGACGACATCTAAGTAACACATTCAATGGCCGTTGGATTGGTCGGGGGGGCAGATGCATATGTCAACTGGCCAGCTCGTTCCCCCGACCTCAACCCCTTATATTTTAGTTTCTGGGGATATATGAAAGAATTTGTGTACATGGTGCCCACACTCGATGTAGAACATCTGCGGGAACGAATCCTACAAGCCGCAGAGAAATACCGTATGAAACCAGACTTTTCAAAAAAAATCGGTTTTCTCATATCAAAAGAGCCCGCCTGTGCATCCAAAAGGGTGGTAGCTATATTGAGCATTTAATTTTATAATAATTTTATTTCTATAACATCGCTTTACTTACCGTTTATAATTATTTATAGTCTAGTTTTCATGTTAATAGTAGACTGACAGTTTAAGTTTAATACAAGTTATATTTATAAAACGGTTTTGATGACTTCTAATTACATATGTGTGAAACATAGTAGTATGTATGTATTTTAGTAGCAATATTTAAGGCAATGGAATGAGATACAATTGCTGTGTAATATATTCTCTATTCTGATTGTTAATAAATTTAAAAAAATCCAAATTTTTTTAATTTGTTGAGACGCGACACCGGCGTTCAAGAACGCAAATCACCTACGATATTAGTTTCTATTAGACCACCAGCGCCTGAATAAAAAATGTAGAGGTTTGATTTTTCTTAAGCACGCAGATGTCGTCTAGTCGTGGTATAACACTACATGTTATATTTCATGGAGATAACGTTTCGCAGGTTCTTTCTCACCTGTTTGGGTCCGACCATACAACTTACAATAACTCATAAACTAGTCGTTTTATCAAAATTCAACTAGAGAAACAAAAGTTATAGAATTGTTTTGTCTAACAAAGGCCATTTGTTTTGATACCATTGGCGTGCGCACAAAAAAGTTTAGAGGGTTGATACTTGTTCCACCCCGCCACCACCCACCCACCCTCTACCCCTCTTGGGATTTCATTTTTCTCTCCTCATCTACACAGATGGCGTCTAGTTCTAAAGTAAGACTACGTGCAAAATTTCATGGCGATAACTTCAAAAACATAAAAATTAGAAAGCTTGGGTCCGACCATACAACCTACAATAACTAGTCGTTTCATCTAAATTCAACTAGAGAAATAAAAGTTATAAAATTATTTTGTCTAACAAAATCCATTTGTTTTGAAACTATTGGCGTGCGCACAAAAAAGTTTAGAGGGTCAATACTTGTTCCCTACAATTTTGGTGTAGTGCTGCGCATCGGATCGATTTTAATTAGATCATTTCGTTGTTGTTTACGTGTTCTAACAAGACAATTATTATTATTATTATGGCTACTAGTTCGGGCTGCTTAATAAGTGGACAAAATAATTGTGATACTGTGATTAATTCAGTGGATATTTTAAATTTAAAGGTTAACTTTTCAAGGAACTTTTTAACTACTATAACCAATAACTTACTAGAGGAAAACTTGATAAGTATAGTTAATAATTATTAGTTAGTTTAGTAAGTAGGTTTTTTATAATACAATTTCGCCCTTCATTTTTAATGAATTTTTATTAAAAAAATTCACTACTAGAAGGTATCGATGGAGAGACTTTGCAATTTTTTTCAAACGAGCGCGAACAAGGACCCCTAGAACCCATATCCAGGGTCAGTTTCAATTTTTATATGTTTATATATATATATATATATATATATATATATATATATATATATATATATATATATATATATATATATATACCCAAGCAACATTTAAAGTCAAATTGACGTAAAATCGCCCTACCAATAGGTCGGCGACCAAATCACCACAGGTCATTTTCAAGTAAAATTTAAGTGTATATTACCAATGTGGGGAATAAAGTCAAAGTAATATGGAAGTCGATAATAGGTCCAGCAAGGCGTTTCGACCAAGGCGTTTTAGTTATATTTAGGGCATTTTCATTCAACATTGGGCCAATGGACGTAATATATTGGTAAATATGTGCTACGCTTTACTTGAATCTGACATCTAGGCGCCGAGTGCCGTGACGTTCTTAACAACGAACTACGCATGTGACATTCGGTTCTGCAGGATCTGTGGTTATGTATGTATAAACAAACAGTAGAGTAGTAGAGATATTGTCCATCTTTGTTAAAAAATGACATCTTGAATGATCAAAGAACTTACTTCAAATATTTGCAACGATGATAAAGGTGATTCGCACTGTATAAAGACAAAACCCACTGCGGTTATGTTTTTTTCTGTTAACATGATGATGATACTTCGATAAAATTCGAGCGCCCGTATAAAAGATAAAATTAGTGAAAATAAAAAATTATTCAAAATTCTTGAAATTCTGATTTTTGAGGATTGGTGATGTAAACAACACAAAACTATCTTGTCGTCATGGTATACAATCATTATTAAATGTTTTTATCGAACTAAAATTTGATTACACTATATTTCACAAAAAATTATTTTTCATTTTCCAATACAATCAAGATGGATACCACAAAATTAATTTAATATGGCTGCCGTTCTAACATTATTAACCTGAAAGTTAATTTTGCCCTATTTTTTTACCTATAAGTCACAATTCCTAATGACAGGGCAAACTAACCAAACTTTGAAGGCATTTTGTCCTATTATGGGAATTTCAACTATATGGTAAACGAATTTTGTTTGAATTTATTGGAAATGAAACATTTTCGTGTATAGAAATATATATTACTGATATCCGTGCACAGCCGAGAGACATATAGGAATGATTATACAGCGCTTTTGGTCTTTGATTCAATAATATATAGACATTAATAGAAAATAGAAACAAAATAAAATAAGTAAATAAACATAAACATGACAGCTGGCCGTGTTGCCACTGCTTCACTCCATTTGGCATGAAAATATATGTATTATATTGAAGAGGGAAACGTACTGATTTGATATAAGTCACTTTGAATGATCAGCATCTATCACTATTTTTCTGTGAGCATTCTTTACTACTCTATAATAGTTTGTAGTATGTCGGTACACTTTTATTGGTTTCAAAGGGGACATTGTAACACTATATTTGTTACTGGTGCACGCACATTAACAACAAGAATAAACTTTTATTGATGAAGTTTATCAACTGACACACCTTTAAGATTCTCAAATGTATTTCACTGCTGTACACTTTGAACTTTGAGGACAATTTTTATTTCAAGTCAGATTTTATGGGTATTTTCAACTTGAAGGTAGGCAATTTGACTTGGAAGACCATTTCTGCAGTAATTATGACTTTATAGCCGATCAGAAAGCCATTTTAGGTTAGCTCAGTGCCTAAAATATGTCTTGTGCTGTATTGCAATGAAATTGGTAATATATATGTAATCTGGACTTCATAAGAAGACCTCCAATTTACTATACCACAGAGACATATTGCAGGTTAATATTAGGTAATAAATTACCTTAAAGTAGGTATTTCAGGTATCTGGGCTTAGTAGTCGATTTTCAGTCCAATTTAGGGCACACATCGACCTAAAAATTACCAACTCTGGAATTGAAACACAAAAGTATATTCAAGTATATTTTATGAGTAAAATTAAACCAATTTAGTTACTTGTAAGTTACTGACTTTGGAGTAATTTTTAATAGTCAAAAATAAGCTAGTTCGGAGCCGCATTTCCAAATTTGTAGTCATTATGACAATTAAGGCAACATTGTGGTTAATTATTACTAAATTACAACTTGTTTAGAGTTTAGATTATTTGGACTCGAGTGCTGGTTAACATGCTTTAATTTGTTGCTTGGGTATATATATATATATATATATATATATATATATATATATATATATATATATATATATATATATATATATATATATATATATATATATTGTTACAAAGCACTTTAATAGACGTAGGTGCGGTGTTGCCACATCTCCAGAATTTCCCCAACATCTGGGAATTTTTGCACAATCTGGCAACACCGCCTCCCCACCCCCCTGGGGGTGCCTGGGGTGACCCCCCTCAGGCGAAGTCTCAACCCTCTAGGACCAGAAATAACGAAGTTACCAACTTGTACCCCGTCGGAACGGATAACTGAGGTCTGCACATTCCGAACACCCTGTATATACACCCTGTATACGCAGAGAACCCTTACACCCTGTATACGCAGAGAGATCTTATAGTTCGAGAAACACCTCTTGTGTAACATAGGAGTGGTGACCACATTTGGATCACCTGTATATACATCCCCCTGTATACACACGGGACCGATCTGTATTCACAGAACCTTCTAGTAAAAGAAGGTCCTAGAACGTTCTGGAATGGAACACTCTAGAAAGGAGGGGAAGGTACGGCGAGTATATAAAAGCGAAAGCAAGCCAGCCCGAGTTAGTTGAGTTCAGTAAGATAATGTGGTAGTGACTTGAAGAAACAGTGTAAAGTGTTAAGAGAGTAGTGACTGTAGTACCAGATTAGTGACTTTTGTTGAGAGTAGTAATTGTAAGGCCAGTAAATGAAGTGTTTTCTGAGAGAGACATTCTAGAAATTTTATTGTATCCATATTTAGAGTGTAAATAAAGTTGTTTTGTTAAAATTTAAAGTCTCACTTATCCTGAACCCGGAGAAAACGTAACAATTTGGTGTCAGAAGTGTGGGATAAGTGAGTGAAGAAGTGAACAAGCAAGCTAGCTGTAAATGGTAAACACCAGATCGACTGACTACGACAAGATGGCTGAAATCAAAGAGTTGATGGACTTACTGAAAAAGCAACGCGAAGAAGACGAACAACGACGACAAGAAGAAGAAAGAAGACGGCGCGAAGAAGACGAACGACGGCGGCAAGAAGATAAAGAAGACCTCAAGAGGCAACGCGAAGAAGGCGAACAACGACGACAAGAAGAAGAAAGAAGACGGCGCGAAGAAGACGAACGACGGCGGCAAGAAGATAAAGAAGACCTCAAGAGGCAACGCGAAGAAGACGAACAGAGGCGACAAGAAGATAAAGAAGAGCTCCGAAGTATGTTCCACAATATAAGAGTCGATGTAAAAGAAGAAATTGAACAGATCAACGAACAGATAGAAAACGTGGACAAGAAAGTAGAAAATGTGGACAAGAAAGTAGAAAATGTGGACAAGAAAGTAGAAAATGTAACAGAGGATTTGAATAAACGATGGGAAGAAGTAGAAGGGTTGAAAGAACAAATGAAGATGATCATGAAAGGCACAGAAGTCAGACATAGAGAACTGACAGAGCAGGTGATGGGCCAGACTGACAGAACTCAACCAAGAGGAGTTACTGGAATGTCCCCAGTTCAAAATCGACCGGAAGAAGATATGTCAATCGTGCATCAGCCTCATGGAACCTTGAAGCCGCCGACTTTTGACGGAGAAACATCGTGGCCCATGTACAGGAGGCAGTTTGAGGCGGCAGCTCTCAGCAATGGGTGGAGCGAACAACAGGCAGCAACTGCTCTGATTCTCTCGCTTCGAGGTAAAGCCCTAGAAATCCTCCAGAACATCCCGGAGTCGAAACAGCAAAACTACTTAACAGTGATACAGGCCCTAGACTTGAGATATGGTAACAAGTACATGAGCCATGTCTACCAGACACAACTAAAGTCAAGGATCCAGAAGCCAAATGAGACGCTGCAAGAATTTAGTGCCGAAGTGGAGAAACTTGTGCGACTGGCATATCCCCAAGCCCCAGAAGAATTTGTCAACCAGATAACCGTCCAGACCTTCATCGATGGGGTACTTGATAATGAAATGCAACAAGCTTTAAGGCTCGGAAGGTTGAAAACACTTACGGACTGCGTAATTTATGGCTTGGAATTTGAAGCAGCGAAGAATGCATCTCAACCTCGCCGCAACAGGCTGCGCGAGGTGAAGGAGATAGAGGACTTTGCAGACACGACAGCCGAACTAAGGCAAGAAATGAAAATGATAAAAGAAGGCATAAGCAAGCTCACTGTACCGGTTGGGGCACGTAGGACGAAAGCAGATTGGTCAGACATAGAATGTTACAAGTGTGGTAGGAAAGGCCACATAAGTAGGCAGTGCTTACAAACCCAACAGGTGGCTCGCAGAAGACAAGAATATACCAACAGGGAGCGCCATCAGGGAAAACGACCTGACGCCAGTGTAGGTGGGCGACACGTGGCATGCGAGACCCAGGGCCCCAAGGTCAGGGTCTCCAATATCCGACGCTACCGCGAGAGCCTCGTTATACCTGGCAGCATAGACGGAAGAGAGTGCAGTTTCACCGTCGATACTGGTGCCACTAGATCCGTTGTACGTCCAGACATGTTGCCAAACAGGTCCGCACTCACGACCAACAAACAGCCTGTGTTGGAGACGGCAAAAGGAGATAGGATACCTGTGCATGGAGAGGCCACTGTTTTCATTAGGCTGGGCAGTACTGAGCTACAGGTAAGGGCTGTCGTCGCAGAAATCGTCGACGAATTTATTCTGGGCCTGGATTTAATGGAAGATTTCGATGTCCTGTCAGTAGACTTCCAGAATAAGATCTTGAAAATCGGTAACGAAGAGTTGTATTTATCTCCAACAGCAGGCGAAGCTAATCCCAGGGTGAGACTTATTGTCGACGAGGATACACGGATTCCTGGTAACAGTGAGAAGATTGTCAGAGCCAGACTAGAGAAGAAACTTGATGGTATGTCTGCTCTCATAGCGGAGCCCCTAAAAGATAGACATGATGGTGCCCTCGTCGCACGATGCTTAGTAGACCCGAAGAGGACAATACCCATAAGAGTGGCTAACGTGCAAACTAACAGGGTCACATTGAAGAAAGGTGAGGTTATCGCCACTTGCGAGCCCATTGACCGAGTGACGTTGTCAAGAAAGGTGACACCCACGGCATTAGACAGAAGACTGCCAGTAGAAATGGTAGAGCGGTTCAAGAATTCTTGGGGCCAATTGAACGACATGGAGATGGAAATGGCCCTGAAGTTCGTATTGGAGGAGGCCGATATTTTCGCTCAAGATAAAATCACAGGTCGTACGAGTCTAGTGCAACACAGAATTAATACTGGCGACGCAAGACCAATTAGACAGCCGCCGAGAAGACTGCCTTTTGCCAAGCAATCAGAAATCAAGGCGATGGTTAACGAAATGCTGGAAGATGGTGTGATTGAGGAGTCTAATAGTCCTTGGTCGTCCCCAGTAGTTTTGGTCACCAAGAAAGACGGCACTATGAGATTTTGCGTGGACTATAGGAAGCTGAATGATGTCACCAAGAAAGACAGTTATCCCCTGCCCCGGATCGACGACACTTTGAACACTTTGGCCGGATCAAAGTGGTTCTCTACATTAGACCTGAAAAGTGGCTACTGGCAAGTAGAACTCCATAAAGACGATAAGGAGAAGACTGCTTTTTCAACCGGGAATGGGTTGTACCAATTCAAGGTCATGCCATTCGGCTTATGTAATGCTCCTGCCACCTTCGAGCGACTAATGGAGTTAGTGCTGAGAGGACTTACATGGGAAACATGCCTGGTGTATCTCGACGATGTCATGGTGATTGGAAGGACTTTCGATGAACACCTGTCGAATCTGAAGCAGGTTTTCTCCAGGCTGAGAGGTGCCAATCTGCAACTCAATCCCAAGAAATGCGTCCTCTTCCAGAAGAAAGTGAATTTCCTCGGACATGTCGTTTCTGAGAAAGGGATAGAAACTGATCCAGAGAAAATAAAGGCAGTAAGAGACTGGCCTGTGCCGAAGAACAAACATGAGGTCAGAAGTTTTCTGGGACTTTGCAGCTACTACCGACGCTTTGTGAAGTACTTCAGCAGCATTGCGAAACCTCTGCATAGCCTGACTGAAAATAAGGTTGAGTTCATCTGGTCACCAGATTGCCAAGAGTCTTTTAGAGAACTCAAACATCGTCTTCTCACTGCTCCTATACTGGCTTATCCTCAGGACGAAGGACTGTTCATACTGGACACCGATGCTTCCCAGTATGGCATTGGGGCAGTGCTCTCGCAGCTCCAAGCCGGAGAAGAAGTTGTGATAGGCTACTTCAGCAAAACGTTCGGAAAAGCAGAAAGGAATTACTGTGTAACCCGGAAAGAACTGCTGGCAGTTGTAAGATCCATCGAACATTTCCACAGCTTCCTGTACGGAAGAACATTCCGCGTGAGGTCGGATCACTCTGCTCTGCAATGGCTTCTGAACTTTAGAAATCCCGAAGGACAGATAGCCCGATGGATAGAGAAACTGCAGAGCTACGACTTCCGGATTGAACATCGAAGAGGAAGAAGTCACGCCAATGCAGACAGCCTGTCAAGAAGACCATGTTCAGTGCATGAATGTAAATTTTGCGAGCGACAAGAGAACAAAGAGATCGACAAAGTAACTCATCAGATCAAACAACTGGTGGCAGGACAGGAGAATAACACCGATCTAGACGTAAATCTTGAATACATCAGAGACGCACAGAAGACAGATCCAGACTTGAAAAATATTAGAGAATGGCTACAAAAGGGGAAAAGACCTGAGTGGCACGATGTGTCCCGGTTTGGGGCGGAGGTTAAAGGCTACTGGCTACAATGGGACTCATTGTGTCTAAAGAATGACATGATCACTCGAAAATGGGAAACTGCCGATGGTAGAGACTGTATATACCAGACCGTTGTGCCAAGTGAGTGCATAGACAGTGTTCTTCAAGAGTTACACAATAGTAGAAGTGGAGGCCACTTTGGGGTCAACAGGACTCTTGCCAGAGTGAGAGACCGCTTCTATTGGATAAACTGCCGAAGAAGCGTGGAAGAATGGTGCAAAAGGTGTGACCAATGTGCTTCAAAGAAAGGACCAAAGACCCGATCCAGAGGAAAAATGATGCAGTACATCTCAGGTACACCGTGGGAGAGAGTTGCCGTAGACATCGCAGGACCTTTTCCCATCACAGAGTCTGGGAACAGATACATAATGGTGGCGATGGACTACTTCTCGAAATGGCCTGAAGTTGCGCCGATCCCCAACCAAGAGGCAACGACCGTAGCAGAAGCCCTGATGGAAAATGTCATATCACGGCATGGCGTACCCTTGGAGATTCACACCGACCAGGGCCGGAATTTCGAATCAGAGGTCTGGAAAAGCCTAATGGACTTGCTAGGCATAAAGAAAACGAGAACAACGCCACTCCACCCTCAATCAGACGGCATGGTAGAACGGCATAACAGGACCATCAATCAGTATCTTGCTATGTTTGTCGACGAGAATCAGAGAACCTGGGACAAGCTGATACCTCTGTTCCTCCTAGCTTACAGAAGCTCTCAGCATGAATCTACCGGCTACACTCCATCCATGATGTTGACCGGCAGAGAGATGCGGTTACCAATCGACATGACGAGACCACCACCGAACGAGGACATAGCGGACCTAGCTACGTTACCTGAGTATGTCGCCGACCTAGAAGGAAAACTGCGCACTATACACAGATGTGTCAGAGATAGGCTCCTCTTAAGCAGTGACCGGATGAAGATGCGCTTGGATCGCAGAGCAACACCCCATACATTCAAGGAAGGTGATGCAGTGTGGCTGTACCAACCAACAAGGAGAAAGGGCCTCAGTCCCAAACTTCAGAAACCATGGGAAGGGCCATACTTGGTGACTAAGAAAATTAACGACCTAGTCTACAGAATCCAGCTGTCTCCAAGAACTAAACCCAAAGTTGTTCACATAGAGAGGTTGAGTCCCTATCGGGGCAACGAACCCCCAAGTTGGCGGCCGGTAAATACTGTTCGGGACGAACAGTCTTAAGGAGGGGGGCAGTGTTACAAAGCACTTTAATAGACGTAGGTGCGGTGTTGCCACATCTCCAGAATTTCCCCAACATCTGGGAATTTTTGCACAATCTGGCAACACCGCCTCCCCACCCCCCTGGGGGTGCCTGGGGTGACCCCCCTCAGGCGAAGTCTCAACCCTCTAGGACCAGAAATAACGAAGTTACCAACTTGTACCCCGTCGGAACGGATAACTGAGGTCTGCACATTCCGAACACCCTGTATATACACCCTGTATACGCAGAGAACCCTTACACCCTGTATACGCAGAGAGATCTTATAGTTCGAGAAACACCTCTTGTGTAACATAGGAGTGGTGACCACATTTGGATCACCTGTATATACATCCCCCTGTATACACACGGGACCGATCTGTATTCACAGAACCTTCTAGTAAAAGAAGGTCCTAGAACGTTCTGGAATGGAACACTCTAGAAAGGAGGGGAAGGTACGGCGAGTATATAAAAGCGAAAGCAAGCCAGCCCGAGTTAGTTGAGTTCAGTAAGATAATGTGGTAGTGACTTGAAGAAACAGTGTAAAGTGTTAAGAGAGTAGTGACTGTAGTACCAGATTAGTGACTTTTGTTGAGAGTAGTAATTGTAAGGCCAGTAAATGAAGTGTTTTCTGAGAGAGACATTCTAGAAATTTTATTGTATCCATATTTAGAGTGTAAATAAAGTTGTTTTGTTAAAATTTAAAGTCTCACTTATCCTGAACCCGGAGAAAACGTAACAATATATATATATATATATATATATATATATATATATATATATATATATATATATATATATATATATATATATATATGTATATATCTAACCGATAACTTTAAAATAAGAAACTGATTTCGATGAAACTCGGCAAGTGCCTTTCTTTTATTAATGGCTTGCATCAGTTCGTTAGTCAGGAAAATCGGATAATGTTTCCGGGAAAATGTTGAATTTATTTCAAAAAAAATCTTTTCTCCGAAAATTACAAAGCCGTTTAAATGAAATTTGGTGTAATGTTGCCGTGTAAAAGACCTTACTACACACTAAAATTCAACTTTCTACATTTTTAGAAAATTGAGTTTCTCCAAAAATTACAAAGTTCTTTTGATGAAATTTGGTGGACGTGTTGCCCTGAGTAAGACCCTACTATACACCAAAATTCAACCTTCTAAGTTCGTAAAATCTTAAGTTATTCAAATTTGAAGCATTTAATAAAAATTCACTACCATAACGCACTTGCTGCATCCTGAACTTTTATTTTCTGGCGCACCCTCAATGTATTAAGGCACGAGCCGCTACTAATGGAAATATAAGTATTATAGTTAATAAAATAAGTAAAAATGTGCTATTTCGTCAAAAAAAAACATACATGCGATGGCCGGGAATCGAACCCGGATCAACTGCTTGGAAGGCAACTATGCTGACCATTACACCACCATCGCACATGTGGGCCTAACCGTATTAGACGCATTACTTCGTCTACTAAAGCGCAATCTGAATACTTTTTTATAAACTACCTAGTACCTACCTAAGTACCATATGCCCTTATGCAGAAAACTTATCAAATTAAATATTTTATTTTGTAAGCTGCTTTCTTTTGGAAACCTAAATGTTACTGAGTCTGAGAAGGCTATTTAGGATATGCGTGTTCAGTAGTTGTGACAAAGTAAAATATCCTCCTTTAATGGTTTTATAATATATTTAATGTTTAATTACTTTGTACCCAGTACTTGGTTTAGACAAGTAAATGTGTGGCACATTATTTGTTGAGAATTGAATGTGCAATTTGTATACAAAAATATGATTACGAAGTACCAAGTAAAGTTAGGTTTGTTCATTTTTCTGTGAAATAGAGCACCATTACAGTAAATAATGAACTTAAATTCCTTAATCAGTTTAACGCTTGTATTAGTTTTCGTTTAAAATCTACATATCAGGTGAACAAAATTAAGATTATAATTAGATTAAACAGCGCACCATCTAGCGATCCAAATACGATACTAATCGAAAAGTGAAAGCCTGACTATAAAGTAGTGATGGGTCGTTATTTAACTGTCAGCTATTTTTAAGCGGTTACCGACCCGTAACGGTAACCACCATTTATCGATTAATAAAAATAACAGCTTAAAAAGTAACGCTTTTTACACTAACCTAGAATTCGGAGTCGTGTCTGTTTCAGTTCTACTGCAACTAGGTTCGATGAATAAACATCGGTTTTCATCGGCAACTGTTATTTAACCATTTAACGGGATGAATAGCCTTGAGATTGGGAATGCTCGCTCTCGCTCACAGCTTTAGGGACGTACGATCTTCGGTACAATAAAACGGTTTAATTTTAATTTTAACTTTAACCGGTTGTTGATGGGGATACGGCTTACGGACACTACTACACAGAGTTAATCTGTTAAACTGAGAAGCTGTTATGTTTGAAACAGTTGAGTTTCCCACTAGTATGTAAAGCCAAATATTTAATAATCAAAAATGTTGGGTGAAAAGATGAATTTCTGTAAAAACGTGTTATTACTTTCACTATAAACATCGCAAAATAGGGTTATTTCACGTGAAATTAAAGTACTTATTTATTTAAATTTATATACATTACCTAAGAAAACAGTTAACACGTCATTTTCGTTTGTCTGATAATAGTTATCAAATTGATTAAAAAAATATAATGATACAACATTTTTTAATATCTATATACATTTCAATATAAAAAATTAAATGAATATATATATATATATATATATATATATATATATATATATATATATATATATATATATATATACAGGGTGTTTCCAAATTGATGCGAAAAATTTTACAGGGTGACTCTTTGGCGAAAAATAACGGGTGTCTTTTTATTAAGTTTTTCTTGAAACCCCTTCTCCTCCAAGTTTCAGCCCTTTGAAATTTTTGAAACTAATTTTAAAACAACGAATATTAAAATAAGTAAATAAATAATTAATACTATATATCTTCCAATTTTTTTTTTAAACTCAAACTCAATTTTTTATACTGTTTCTGTACCGAAATTTTATTAGCTGCGTTATGTTAAGGAGTTCTTAGAATCACTCGCTGTGTAGCAATAAAAGTTCTAACGTCTAACGTCCCAAGGCGTGATAAATAATGATATTTATTGATTCTTGCTGTGGCATTGACATTTACGTAAAGACCCCTCATAAAATAAATTTGTTAGAAATGACTAGTTTATAATTCCTAAAACATCTAAGTAAAATCTTATAGAAGACTCCTTTCTGATTTCTAAAAGTTTCACTTCAGAGTGGCAAAAGATTTACGACACGCTTATTATAATTTCTTAACCCTTTGTTTCCTTTTCATATCGACAAAATTTGAGATTTATACACTACGTGAAATAATGGGGTAAAAATACAATGCATTTATACTAGTGTGCTCGCTATCGCTCACAGCTTTGGGAATGTAGGATACTATCGATCGACTATCCAGTTTAAAATAACTGAAGCCGTTATTTTCAACGGTTATTATTAAATAACGTTAACGGCTTCAACTGTTGACAGAAAATAACTGTTTTTCCCATCACTACTATAAAGCTTGAGCACAGCATAACAGTTTGTCATGCTGTAGCTACAGTATATATCAACAGTAAAAAAGATGTCTTTATTTTCGTTGACTGATTTTAGGCAGAGCTTCTAAAAGAAACCATATTTCAGAAAATTAAGTTCGGTTACTCAATATACATTTTGTGTTTGCAAATAGGTGTCGATAAGATAAAGCTCACAAAGCACCATCGAGCATTGTTAAAGGAAACACATTGTTAGTCAATGTCAATACAAAAGCGTGCTAGTGAAAGTCTGTTAGATGCAAAGTAGATTACTGTAAAAAGTGTTGTCAGTGCCCCCAGGTGGTAACTTATGGAACTTTAGTATCAAGAATTATGAAACTACCTATGCTTTTCTGGGTCATGTTAGCTAATTGTGTAGTTAAATAAATTGTCTTCTTGAAAATTTTATTCTAATGACTAACATTTAGATATTACTGTAAATATTCTTCTTTGGGGTAATTATTAAACATTGACCACAAATTTTAACTCCATGGCACAATTATTCAGGGTAAGCTACTGTGAAACGTATTCTCCTGCCCTCTAGTGGCACCAGTAGTTTTTATCACCTCGGTCTCATGACGGGCAGTTTTGCTTTTATAGGACGCTTTAACTTAAATGTCCATTAAATATATGTATAATAATTTTATAATTAAAATAAAATGTTTGTTTAAAATTTATATAGTCAAATGGCTACTGTTTAAACAGTCCTATAATTGTTTTATTTTTTGACATTCTACGCGTTTACTCACTTTTTGTGACTTACCTAGGTTCACTTTCAAGACCTGGGGCTAAATGCTGCTCAACGTGCGGTAGTTCAGGTAATGCCCGAATGGAGGCTCTAGTCGTTACAGAAATATTTTAGTGGGCTCAGAACCAAACAAACACAAGCTTAGCCTCCTGCTCCGTCTTTGACTGCTGAATCTAGTTTATTATATTCAATTAAGATTTACTTACTGATATATTGTTATTGAATTTTAATTTTAAAAAATTCGCTAATAGAGGTATGGTAAGAGAGATGGTTAGACTTTGCAAAAAAAATTTCCAAATGAGCTCGAATTAGGACCCCTAGAACCCATATCCGGGGTCAGTTTCAATTATATATACAGGCTGTTTCAAAAAACATGCACCATCGCTCGTGGGGCAATTCCTTACTAAAAAATAAGAAAAAAAGTTCCTGTGCACATGGGCCCGGAAACGCATAGTTTCCAATATACAGGGAGTTGAATTTTAATTTTTTTTTTATTTTTTATAAATAATTTCAAAACCACTGGATTGATTTTAATGAAACTTGGAACTTGAAAGTGTATTATGAAAGTGCATATTTTCAAGTGAAAATCTACTTACAACTGCGTCAGTGGCGTGCGTACGGGGTAACTGTAAAAATTCATTTGGGGAAAAATATGTGCGGCACTGTCTTTTTCCAATTTTGATACATCAGTTATAAAGCTTATTACATAAGCCACAAAAGCTACCTCTTTGTATTTTTTCGTTCAGGGTATCCCTTAGGAGATATGATTAATTTTATAAAAAGGGGCAAAGTACCGATTCGTTGGAGTAATGAAAACAGTAATCGTAAAGTGCCATGAAACTATAATTTTTGACAGTTCTCTAAATTCTACAATTTTGAAGTGCTTTGTAGGCGTCAAAAGAGTTTTCGTGCTATTCTTTAAATTTTGATACGGTGCAGTATTTTCGTTTTTAGTTATTTGTTGATACTGAGCTGCTCATTAATATTATTTCCTCCTCTCAAGATGGTTTTCATTAAGTACACTTCAGCGGATTTGGCTGATATGTTGTTAATTTATGGACAAACAAATCAAAATGCTAGACAAGCTGTGCGAGTTTATCAGGAAACTTATCCGCAAAGAAGAATTCCTGACAAAAATATTTTCCCACGTATTGTAAGACATTTGAGAGAAACTGGTTCTTTAAAACCTTTAAAAGCTGACTCTGGACGCAGAAGATACCGCCGAACTGTACGAGTTGAAGAGGCAATATTAAGTAGAGTTGAACGTGATCCTAGTACAAGTACGAGAATTATTGCCACCGAACTGGGTAATATTTCGGCATCATCAGTTCACAGAACTCTGAAGGATCAAAGTTTATATCCCTATCATTTTACACGTGTCCAGGAACTTCTACCTAGAGACTTTCAACCAAGGGTAATGTTTTGTCAGTGGTTCTTAAACAAACTTAGGCACGACCAACATTTTTCTAAACGTGTACTATTTACTAATGAGGCGTCATTTACGCGAAAAGGTATCGTAAATTTTCACAATTTACATACATGTGCCGATGAAAACCCACACTCTCTAAGAGTTGCAAATTCGCAGTATCAATTTTCCATAAATATTTGGGCTGCTATTATTGAAAATCACATAATTGGTCCTGTTGTTCTACCGAATCGTCTTGACCATGAATCATATTTAAACTTTTTACAAAATGATTTGCCGTTGTTACTACCGCTTTTTATGAGAAATGGTACAATGTGGTTCCAGCATGATGGTGCGCCCGCACATTTTGCAGCAGTTGTAAGAACATATTTAGCCAACACATACGGTCACCGATGGATTGGTCGTGGAGGTCCGGTGTCATGGCCACCTCGATCTCCGGACCTGAATCCTCTCGATTTTTATTTATGGGGTTATTTAAAAGAAATAGTGTATATAACACCAGTAAATACACGAGAAGAATTGTTGGGAAGAATAGAATATGCATTTGACAGCATTAAAGAAGATCAAAATATTTGCAGAAGAGTAAGAAGATCTTTGCGCAGAAGGTTAAATAATTGTAACGACGCTAATGGTGGTCACTTTCAACATTTTCTTTAGCTTTGTTATTAAAGTCAATTGAGTAATGTACAAAAAACAAGACTTTGGAAAAATCATGGTGTCTTTACGATTACTTTTTTCATTTTTTATTTTTATTTTATATTTATCATTTTTTATCAATGTTTGTAATATTCATTTCAATGTTTATCACCAATTAGTTTTACGTAGGTTAGTTATTTGCACGTTTATTGCTGTAATGTTTACTGTATGTTTTGTTTTTCATATTCTTATGGTTGCAGTAAACATATATTATTATTATTATTATTACGCCGACTAATCGGTACTTTGCCCCTTTTTATAAAATTAATCATATCTCCTAAGGGATACCCTGAACGAAAAAATACCAAGAGGTAGCTTTTGTGGCTTATGTATAAAGATTTATAACTGATGTATCAAAATTGGAAAAAGACAGTGGCGCACAGATTTTTTCCCCAAATGAATTTTTACAGTTACCCCGTACCCACGCCACTGACGCAGTTGTAAGTAGATTTTCACTTGAAAATATGCACTTTCATAATACACTTTCAAGTTCCAAGTTTCATTAAAATCAATCCAGTGGTTTTGAAATTATTTATAAAAAAATTAAAAAAAAATTAAAATTTAACTCCCTGTATATTGGAAACTATGCGTTTCCTGGCCCATGTGCACAGGAACTTTTTTTCTTATTTTTTAGTAAGGAATTGCCCCACGAGCGATGGTGCATGTTTTTTGAAACAGCCTGTATATATATATATATATATATATATATATATATATATATATATATATATATATATATATATATATATATATATATATATATATATATATATATATATATATATAAATGTATGTATGTATCCAACCGATAACTTAAAAAATAATTAACCGATTGCGATGAAACTTGACTAGTGCTTTTCTTTTCTTGTTTGGATGAGTTCGTTAGCCAGGAAAATCGGACAAGGTTTTCCGGGAGAATTTTGAGTTTTCTTTCCAAAAAAAAATTTAATAAAATTTGGTGGGTACGTTACCTTGAGAAAGGCCTTACGACGTACCAAAATTCAACTTTGTAAGTTTATAGAAAATTGAGTTTTTTAAAGTTTGAGTTCTCTTTCGAAAAAAAAATTGTTTCTCCGAAATTACAAAGCTATTTTGATGATATTTGGCGGATATATTGCCTTGGGAAAGGCCTTACTACATACCAAAATTCTACTTTCTAAGTTTATTTAAAATCGAGTAATCCAAGTTTGAAGCATTTAATAAAAATTCACTACCATAACGCACTTTCTGCGTCCAGATCTTTTATTAGCATGATATTGTGTGATGTCGACACTTTGGCTGCGGTGTTTACACCATTCGCGCATTTTCACAGCATGATATTAAAATGTTTATTATGCTGTGATTATATTATTCGATTCATAAATTGAGTAGGACGTGCAGTGCAAAATGCCTAGATATATGAATATAATCTAAAGCTCTAAAGAATTTTATTCTGTGCAAATAATAATAATAATAATAATAATAATAATAATAATAATAATAATAATAATAATAATAATAATAATAATAATAATAATAATAATAATAATAATAAATACGCCTGCCTCAATGATCTTATAATTACTATATCATTGTCCTACTTATTATTGTCCTCTAAACTTCAACACTGATAGCAAAATCCATGCAAATATTCACACTACCATTAGGTACGAAATTAAAATTCGGCGGTTGGATTGGCATGCATGGATTATTTCAAACAAATGTTTTCATCAAGTAGAACATTGTTAAATAAAAATATTTGATAGCGTTATGCAATTGTTGCATAACTCATTGTTCTGATAGTAGAATGTTTGATCTTAAAGATAAAATAATGTTTTAGTGAATTTTCGTAGAAAAAATGAACTATTAAGGAGATAGCGACTTTTGAAATTTAAACACATTTCTTCAACTTAGCGCGAACTGGACCTCCTAGAACACATATCCGGGGTCAGTTTCAATTTATATATATATATATATATATATATATATATATATATATATATATATATATATATATATATATATATATATATATATATATATATATATATATATATATGAGACATGCTTGGTTCTCGGGTTAAACCGCGTCCAGAATTTATGGAAACTCGACGTTTCGGCTCCTGTTTTGGAGCCATTTTCAAGAGTTAAGGGAAATATGTAAGGACACTCTAAGGCCTCAATCTGCCTACTCCTTAGGGCGGTGGATAAAGGTAGGTTGGGTTGTTGTAGCTCGATTACGGGGCCTCAATCTGCCTACTCCCCAAATCTCGCCGGAGATCGTCTGTGAGGTCTCAGTGTGTTCAACCCTAGGCCTCAGAGAGATCTAGGGTTGAACACACTGAGACCTCACAGACGATCTCCGGCGAGATTTGGGGAGTAGGCAAATTGAGGCCCCGTAATCGAGCTACAATAACCCAACCTACCTTTATCCACCGCTCTAAGGAGTAGGCAGATTGAGGCCTTAGAGTGTCCTTACATATTTCCTTTACCCACCTTTGTCAACCACTCTAAGGAGTAGGCAGATTGAGGCCTTAGAGTGTCCTTATATATTTCCTTTACCCACATTTGTCCATCACTCTAAGGAGTAGGCAGATTGAAGCCTTAGAGTGTCCTTACATATTTCCTTTACCCACCTTTGTCCATCACTCTAAGGAGTAGGCAGATTGAGGCCTTAGAGTGTCCTTACATATTTCCTTTACCCACCTTTGTCAACCACTCTAAGGAGTAGGCAGATTGAGGCCTTAGAGTGTCCTTATATATTTCCTTTACCCACATTTGTCCATCACTCTAAGGAGTAGGCAGATTGAAGCCTTAGAGTGTCCTTACATATTTCCTTTACCCACCTTTGTCCATCACTCTAAGGAGTAGGCAGATTGAGGCCTTAGAGTGTCCTTACATATTTCCCTTAACTCCTGAAAACGTCGAGTTTCCATAAATTCTGGACGCGGTTTAACCCGAGAACCAAGCATGTCTCACATTAAAGACCGCGGAAATCTTTCTGAATATATATATATATATATATATATATATATATATATATATATATATATATATATATATATATATATATATATATAGAATATATATATATATATATATATATATATATATATATATATATATATATATATATATATATATATATATATACGCACGCAATACTTTATAAGCCAAAATGGATGCTGGAGAATTAAATTGTTTTCAATTTCCTGGCGCATTTCCAATTCCCAAATGGGGCGTACGTATAGTACAATATTCAAAGTAATAAAAAGTCTGGACGCAACAAGTGCGTTATGGTAGCGAATTTTCTTTAAAATATTTTTAATAGCAAATGTCTTTCTTTGATGAAAGCAGGCAACAAACTTGGTTGCCTATATAGTAGAAACAATGTAACATATTTCATCGAAATAACTTTATTGTTTGAAATTAGATAAACATTTTTCAAAAGTCTGGATGAAGCAAGTGTGTTATGGAAGTGAATTTCCATTAAAATGTTTTTAACAGCAAATGCGAGCAGGCATCTATATGATTACCGGTATAGCCTATGTAGTAGAAACAATGTACTATATTTGATCAAAATTACATATGGTTTAAAAATATACAAAAATTTTCCGAAAATAAACTTAAATGTTGGTTTCCTAACAAACAAAGCTTACTTTTATAGTAAATTGAGTTATTGAAATTTGAAGGATTTAATGAAAATTCGGTAAATTTTCAGATAGCTCCCGAACGCTTCTCAACAAATTGTTTTCAGATATATTACTAGGACCCCACCTGGATGCACAAACCACAGGAAAAATTTATTGTTCACACCTACCAAGGAAGTTACGGGACTGGGAGTGAATAGGGGTGCTGGGCGGGGTAGGTAGTAAAAAAGAAATATGAGCAGAAAATGCGAAGACAACTCCTTGAAAGCTGTCTATTTGAATCCATATCCCCATTAAATCCTGCCTACCCCGCACAGCACCCCTATTTGTCCGAGATCGCGAAACTTCCTTGGGGGGTATGAACAAGAAGTTTTTCTTGTAGTTTATGCAACGAAGGTGGTTGTATGCACACGAGGGGGGAAGGAAAATGCCTACGACGAAGCAGATCCCCCCCCCCCCGTTCGACTTGCGGCAGAGGCGTGAGATTGGGGGGTCAAAGACATTTCATAGGTTTCCAAAGGATGGTGAAACGTGAATATGATTTGAGGCAGAAGACATATTCAGAATTACTTTTATGCCAGTATGTACAGTTCGCGGAAGATAATTTATTGTGTAATATTTACCATCATGTACCTATTTATAGATAAACTTCGTAAACGGATGGTTGAAATGCTTCAATCATAACTTGTCTTCCAGTGCATCAAAAAAAAAAGAAATATGAAGGCAAAACAAGTTTTGCATTAATAATAAATGATATAAGAAAACTGTTTTTCTATATTCTTCTGTGTCCTTTTTTATTTCAGTATGGCATAAATTGTCACATTTTTTCGCATTTGCAATTATTTTACTTAGTAAAGGCTTTTAATTATCTTTCCAACACAAGTTTTCAAAGAGACAAGTAGAATTAGCAGATTCAGCCCTATATTAGATTTATTCACGGAAGTAAGAGTTAGTCTCATCTTTCATCTGTACAATTTCTTAATTATGTACTAAGTATATCAGTTAGATATTTTAAAATATTAGATTAATAAGACAGTTTTCATGTCGAGATATAGCAAATTGAGTACTGTGCTACCATTTATACCTAGAACAATTATTTAAAGGTAAGTACTGATTGTAACTTAATATCCTCAGAAACAGCTTTCAGTATATTCCTATACCTACCCGTGAAATAGTAGTTTAACGACGGTTTCAAGGTAGTAGTTTATATTATGATGAAATAAGATTATGGTTAAGAAAAATGTGCAGAATTATTCATGCTGAATTCATTTAGGTTTCAAGCTGATTGTTGATACAAATTCTATTTATATTTATATGATCAGAAAATTTGCACTGTTTTGTCATGTACACGTTTTTATATTCATCTATAATAAACCAATTGTCTAAATTAAGAATATGCAGGTAAATATACAATTCAAATTACCCGTTTAGTTGTCAGTACTTCACGCGGGGTGGCGCTAGTGTACTTGTCACAAATTTCACCAATGCTAAAGCATAGGAGTGTCCCGTATTGTCATTATATAGTATTTGGTTATACTAGTAATCATATTTTATGCATACTTTCATTTAAAAAAATATATATTTGCTATTAAAAATATATATATATTTTTGAAAATCCACTACTATAACACACTTGCTGCGTCCTGACTTTTATTCTCCGGATATGTTTCTATTAAGTTTTGTCATAGGACTATCTTGTACTGACATGTATGTATGAGTGCCACTAAATAAACAATAATAATAATAATAATAATAATAATAATGTTACTCTAATAACGTACCTACCCCACATGCATACGTTTTAAGTGAACTATTGAAATTTATAAAATATAGATAACGACATCGGAAATGGATGAAATGCATGAAATGATTTTACCGGAAGTAATAATTGGGCAACAGCACTATGAATTTCCATACACGTGCCACTATGGCGTTATGACGTCAATTAAGTGTGACGTCAGATGTGTGACACCTTGCATTGAACGCATGGCCGAGCTTTAATTTTACTAAAAGCGGGAAAGAAAGTTTGCGTCAGAAGAGAATATAATAATGTAATATAGTAAAAATCTGTGTGTATGTATGTGTGTGTATGTATGTGTGTGTTTGCATGCCTATTCACCGTTTATTCGATAGACATTGTTTACTTTGCGTTTTAACTATCTGGTAAGCCACTGTTTATAAAAAACTTGATAGAAAAATTTGGGGGAGAAAGAGCTTGTTTTCTTACCCCAATATTTTACAGGTGGATTGATCCCACCCTTGCTAATTAGTCGGCTTTGTTAAGTAGCGTTTGAAGAATATGTTGAAGATGTGGACTGTATGTGCACTGTATATTCAACTCTAGGTGCACTGGATTGCAGGAGATTTCAATGATACACTCTTTATATTTATTTTATTATTTATTTGTTTATTTGTGTAAATTATACAGTACGCTAATACAATAAGTGAAGGACTTGTGCTGTACAGTAACGTAATTTAATATATAGTATTATATCCAAAATTGCTTGTCAGTAAGAATCCAAATTTCGGACTTCAAATTTTGGACATACCAAATAAAATTTCGTTTTGCTTCCAATTTTTTCCATCTGATGCCTCAACCATTGCCTTCATTTACAACAAATCTTCATATCCTTATTTTACTTTTCCATTTACAATTCATCCTAACGTATCCATATTTTTGCCAAGATAATAAATTTTATTTAAGACCAAAAATGACATATATATGTTATATTGTCACTATGTACACTTTTTAACTTAACTGTTATTTACAATTTTCGGTTTTACACTTGACTGATGAGTTACTCAGGAGATTTCACAATCTTGTTAGCTACCTGTGTATTGAATTTATTTAAATGCGCGTATTAAGGAAGTTTATTACGTATACTTCCTAATTTGGAAGAAAACACTGAATTTTTACGGTCCCACTGTACTTAGCACGTACGAAATACACGAACGGTATTTGAGTTGGAAGATTGGAACCTGAACTGAACTGACTTAAGCACACGAGCGGTGTGTAAGTAGAATATTGGGATCTCAGAGGTCCCAAGAAGCTCAGAAGATGAGATCTGTGGTAGCACTGAATTGTGCTGTGCGAAAGGTCTGCTTTTATAGAGCTTCCAGGTAGCGCTAGTTGACATAGTTGACATATTGTCAGTAATGTAGGATGACCAGCCGGTTAAGGTATTGTTCCGTAGTAAAGAAATCCAATGGGTATATTCTTAGAAGATTTTTAAGAACACGTCAAATACAGATAAAGCTATTAAACTTACAGGAAAGGACCTAACGGTTAATATGTAGTCTTTGTGTGGCATTATTCAGACGTAAACTGAATGCAGACATTCATACAGAGACGACCAGATGATAAAGATTACCAGCAAATTGAAAGGGATTGTGAAATACAGAGATAAGTAACTCCAGGTGTAGTGGGAGAACACAGAACTCTCACTCTATACGGTAGAAACATCCCAATGGCCAGGGAGGTAAAATATATTGGGGTCGTATTGGACTCTAAGCTAACCTGGAATGGTCACGTTAAAAAAATACTGCGTAAGGCGGTTATGACCCTGGCCGTCACTAGGCGGCTATATCGAAAGACGTGGGGACTAGGACCTAGTATGGCCCACTGGCTGTACACAAAGGTGGTCAGACCATCGTAAACGTACGCGGCTCTGGTCCAGTGGCCTAAAGTGACACAATCCAGTGTCAAACAAAAACTAGGATGGCTTACCTGTGCATCACATGGGCCATGACTTCCACCCTCACAGCCGCCATGGAGGTGCTGCTGTATACCCCCCCCCCCCATTTAGTTATCATGCGGGAGGCCAGGCTAGGACTATACGGACTAGCCTGCAATGATAGACTGAACATGAACCCAGGCTGAAGGGGCCACTGCAAAATTCAGGAGATCGTAAAGGAGCCCATGCTTGAAATGAGGTCAGATTTCGCGAGCCTGCGAATTTGCAGGGAAAACAATTTACAGTGGAAATCCCCGACCGCGAGGCATGGCGGGAGGAGACGCCGGGCTTACCACGGGGCGCGCTCGTCTGGTTCACGGACGAATCCGGCGAGGAACATGGGACGGGGGCAGGTGTTTATTCGGAAGGACCGAGGGTAAGTCATAGTATTTCACTCGGAGCCCATGAAACGGCCGAAAAAAGGCCGAAATGTACGCCATCCTGCACTGTGTGCGGGAGAACAAGAGGAAGGGCTACACCATCAAGTGGATCCTCATAGCCACAGACAGCTAGGCAGCCCTTAAGGCCCTAAGTAGCCCATCTGTGAATTCCAGGCTGGTAAGTGAATACTGAGACGAGACGAGCGACCTGGCTGTGCAGAATGAGGTCACCCTCATGTGGGTGCCGGGCCACTCGAGCGGAAAAGGCAATCAAGAAGCTGACAGTCTCGCGGAGAGAGGGTCAGCACAACCATTAATGGGACCAGAACCGATTCTGGGCGTGACAAAGAGCACTGCCAGGGGAGCCATTAAGTCCTGGGTCAGAAACGAACACAAGGTGTACTGTGCAAACTGTCCAGGGCTCAGACATGGGAAGACAGTAATTGAGGATCCCAGTTCAAAGAGAGCTGTGCAGCTGCTAAATCTTAGCAGAGGACAGCTTAGAAACATAACAGGACTCTTGACGGGACACGGGGCCGTCAGGAAACAACTGTATAAAATGGGGCGGTTCGAAGAAGACCTGGCATGCAGAGTCTGCGGCGAGGGGGAGGAATCAGCCCAGCACATCTTGTGCGAGTGTAAAGCTGTGGACCACAAAAGACGGTCAGCCTAAACCCGAGACAGATCAATATAAAACTTCACCCTACCAATTGATGTGCAGAATAGTTTAAGGTACAGCGATTTTGGAATGGGTGGAGTAGAAAACCTAAAGGGCATGCACAATGAGCCAAAGGCTGCGGTGCTATCGGGGCGGCAAAGAAGCGGACGAGCCCTGAGGGAGAAAAAAAACTCCAGGTGGGAAATTAAAAAATCAGTGCAACAGAAGACAAGTAAAAGAGATAGGGGCGTACCAATTGTATTCTGTCCAAAAAAAAAAGATATAGGAAGAAAGGCTAACTCGTCATATTTCCATTTCGTAGCTTGCCAGCGGTATCAAGGTTGTTAAATACGTCCTTTGGGCAATCAGAGACTTTTGAGTTAGGTACCTTTATATGGAAAGTAGTTTAACCATTGAGTAAGCCTACATACTATGAGAGGTATTTGCTCTCAGGTGTTTTTGAGTACAAAACTTTAAACATATTTTTTTAATTTTCCGGTTTTGAGATTTTTCGGTCTCTCCACCACGACAAATATGTGGCCTCAATATCACTTAGTATTGATTGCAATTTTGGCCCAGGAAAGGTTTAACTGGACATTGATTGGAAAAACATTTTTATGAAATTTTGCTACTCTAACGCACTTGCTTCCTCGGTAGGTTTTTAGAATTTCTTTAGTATTGTCTATTTTTATTCTAAATAGAGGGTCAATCTCGTGTTAGGGTTTGTCAGCACTGTACTTCCAGCGACACCCCCTTCAGTTATAATTAAAATTGTTTAAATTCTGGTGGGAATTGAACATTTGCAGATACAATATTATTATCTAAAGACCAGTTTATCACCCCGTTAGACACAGGATGGTTGAGAGTAGTATTTGGCAATTTGTTTGAATTTAATTATATGTTTCTATATATGTATATACAGGGTGATTCACGCGAAACTTCCTGGCCACATATCTTGGTAACGAGTATAAATTTTTTAATTTTGTTAAAAACAGAGTAATGTGTCCGTCGGTGGCTACGTCTAGCAGTCGTCGATATGTTATACAGATTGTAGGTAGCGCAGGAGTCGAAAGAAATTATTCGATCATAGGAATGTTAAAAAGTATTAATCGGTATCACCTGTTATTTATAAACTTTTCTCGCTCTCATTGTAGATTATTCAATAAGCGGACTGCATTTCTTGAGTTATTAGTTTTTCTTCTCTTTTATCATAATATAATATTGAAATTAGCTTTAAATCAGTGAAGTCATATAGACATACCATTTCGAAAGGTTCTTGCGATCGGAAAAAAAATTCAACATCGGCGCCGTCTAGAAATTACGTTTAATGCATTATGCTTAAGCTTTTAAACAAGTGTCATCGTTGAGTAGGTTGTTAAGTTTTCACAGATTAAAAAAATAATTTTTCCGTCCTCAAGATGTAATCTCCAAAAATCAATTTCATCATAGTACCTAACACCCCTGGCAATATTTCGGTTATCCACAGCATCCCAGGACTCCAGGGTACAGTGGATAATCTACAGTCCAAAATACAGTCTACAGTCCAAAATTCAATCGAACATGCATCAACGACGTACCCCGCCCCAAGAAATATGTCGCCATTTCTGTCCAGTATCAGACAAATGATAGTAGAAAAAACCACGTGCTTAGACTAGCTCAACGCACGTGAAATCCCACCGACAAACGAGACGCAAACAGACTCATCAAATAAGTACGATCCGCCCTACAAGAACGCCTGTAAGCCCTGTCCGCCCAAGACAATTCCACCTAGCAAATGGCAAAGCCCTTCGCCCCCAAAAACTTCCGATAACCTCACTTCACGGCGGTAACGGCATCGTGTATATGGATGCGGAGAAAGCTACTGCATTCGCAGATCATCTGGAGTTGTAATTCAGCCCGAGTTATAACAACGTTGATCTGTTGCACGTCGCTAGAACGCACTGTTATGTCAGGAGTGCGCTTCGCCATCCAAACATAATTATCGAGCCCGCAACTTTCGAAGAAGTTTCACAAATAATCAAATCAATAAAAAATAGAAAAGCTCCGGTATACGATGGAATTTCCAACATGCCCGACGAAAAGCCTCGATGTTCATCTCGACGATGTTCTCACTTCTTAATAGAAATTCTAAATTGTGCATGAACAATAATCTGCTCATGTACAAAGTCATAATCCGGCCAGCCTTGACCTATGCATATCCTGCAGGGGCCACCGCGGCCGACACGCACATCAAGACCCTTCAAATCATCCAGAATAAAATTCTGAGAATGGTTACCAAAGCGCCATGGTTTGTCAGAAACAGTCAGATTCACTCTGATCTGGAAATGCCTTCGATACTTCAGTTTATAACTCAACTATCCACAACTCAGTTCGCAATAGCCGCTTCTCTCCCAAATGCTCTTCTCCGTAGTGTCACCAACTACGATGATCAACTTCCACATAGGCATAAGCGTCCAAAGCTTATACTTACCCGATAACGCCCCTCTAGAAAAACAGAATGGAAACGTTCAAACCCGAACGTCATTGTGTGAAATCTTTCCGACGGAGGCAGGGACTAAGGTCCAGTATCTAGGGAGCGGAGTTTTAGTGAGTACAAGTCTCACAATACCTCCATATCCCACGCACTACGGTGTTGTGAATGGGGTCTGCATGATGCATTTCTCCACTCTTGTGTCCAATAATAATAATAATAATAATAATAATAATAATAATAATAATAATAATAATAATAATAATAATAATAATAGTACGTCCATTATCTCAAAATTTTTGATAGAATAAACATCTCCAACTCTGTATTTAGAACAAACATTGCTTAAAAATTACAGGTAATGCAGAAAAATACTTTTTAAAGTTCCTGCCATCAAATAATTTCTATCGACGCCAGCGCCACCTACAATTTACACATAACATATCTACATTAGACTGCCAAACGCATTAAAATCTTGTGTGCTAGTTGTCATACTAACAACGCGTTTTTTGGGAAGCTCAATAGAGTCGCCTCAAAATTATTATGATAAATTCATTGATTGTTATTGCCCTTACTTGGTGAAACTTGTCCATACTACATACAGACTTGGAGACTACTTCTCTGGCTTCACTGTCGGTTTTCGTTTTTGTAGGGTGAAGGACGTAGCCACCGCGTAAGCTAACTGGAGCTAGTGGTCTATACGAATTCTGGATGTTCTACGATGTTCTTCAACGTTTCTGTGACTATAGTTTCGCTGCTTGACAGCATTCTCAGACAGATAAAAATTGAATTAGTACGAAATCATGACAACTACAAATAAAGATCTGTTGCTATGTATGATATGATGTTTTGATCAAAAAAATTATCAAACTGAAAATAAAATGAAACACAGATGACAGATGAGGCTTTCAAAATGTCTATGTGATGTATGTCAATATTTAATATAAAAATAGAACTAGCCTATAATAACTATGATAACAGTTATAACAATAAAATAAGTAAACAATAACAGTATAAAAGCAGTCTCTATACAACGAAAATATAGACACACATCAACTCATTATCTTATTACAACTTTTTTGAAAAAATAGTTAAATTTATTTTCTTTGGCTTATTTAATTAGAAAGAAGTATATCCAAGAAAGTGGAATTCATTGAATCAGTTTTCTCGTTTAAAACAAGGTAGCTAATGTCGTGTGTGTGCTTTTTGACTTTTAAAGCTTCAAAAAACCTAGTTTACGTTTGTCATTATAAAAATGTTGTGGTTGTATGCGGTTATTTACTGTAGGTCTATGTTCGGTATCAATAATATGTTTTGCAAATGTATATTTATCAGCGTGGTTATTTCTAAACGAAAACCAAATTTTAACATCAGAACTTTCTCATAATATTGTCTTTTGGTACAGATACGTAGATGATATTTTAGCATGTTTTCAAGGTAGTCATACAGAATTAAATGAATTTTTGAATATTATTAATAACTTTCACACAAATATTAAGTTCACTTTGAAAGAATAAGCTAACAGTTGTATAAATTTTTTAGACTTAACAATTAGAAAGTTAGAAAATCATTCATTTGAGATTTCAATATATAGGAAACCAACTTACACTGACACAACCATATCATACGATTCATGTCACCCTTTTTCACAAAAGCTGTCAGCCTACCATTCTATGATACATCGTGCATTTTCAATGTCACAAAACAATTTTGAAAAAGAAATTTCAATAATTAAGCAAACAGCATTTGACAATGGCTACTCTGTTAAAATAATAGATAAAATGATCGCGAGAAAAGAATACAAATTAGCGATTAGTTTAATTTATCCAAATATTAGAGACAAAATAGATAACAAATACGTTTCGATAACTTATTTTGGAACCATTTCAGAAAACATTTCAAAAATTTTAAACACCTGTACAAATACAAAGGTAGCTTTTAAATCTTGCATGGAACCATTTCAGAAAACATTTCAAAAATTTTAAATACCTGTACAAATACAAAGGTAGCTTTTAAATCTTACAACACGACGCGTGATTTGCTATTTAACGCGAAAGAAAAATCTCTTTCTTGACAAAAGTTGAAGTTTATAAATTAGCTTGTACACATTGTAACGCAATCTACATAGGTCAAACTTCTAGAAATTTTAACACCCGATACAAAGAACATATGTCTGCATTTAGAAATAACCACGCTGACAAATCTACATTTGCCAAACATATTATTGATACCGAACATAGACCTACAGTAAATAACGGCATACAACCACAATATTTTTATAATGACAAACGTAAACTAGACTTTTTTGAAGCTTTAGAAGTCAAAAAGCACACACACGACAATAGCTACCTTGTTTAAAACGAGCAAACTGATTTAATGAATTCCCCTTTCTTGGACATTTTAATTCTTAATTAAATAAGCCAAAGAAAATAAATGTAACTATTCTTTCAAAAAAGTTGTAATAAGATAATGAGTTGAGGTATGTCGATATTTTCGTTGTATAAAGACTGATTTTATACTGTTATTGTTTAGTTATTTTATTGTTGTAACTGTTATCATAGTTATTATAAACTAGTTCTATTTTTATGTTAAATATTGACATACATCACAAATACATTTTGAAAGCTTCATCTGTCATCCGTGTTTCATTTTATTTTCAATTTGATAATTTTTTTGATCAAAACATCATATCATAACATAGCAACAGATATTTATTTGTAGTTGTCATGATTTCGTACCAATTCAATTTTTATCTGTCTGAGAATGCTGTCAAGCAGCGAAACTATAGTCACAGACGTTGAAGAACATCCTCAAACATCCAGAATTCGTAAGGGCCACTTGCTCCAGTTAGCTTACGCGTTGGCTACGTCCTTCACCTCCAAAAACGAAAACCAACAGTGAAGCCAGAGAAGTAGTCTCCAAGTCAGTATGTAATTTGATAAAACCTGTAGTGGTTTTAGCGAATCTCTCGTAACACGAAAAATTCACTAATGAGCAGATCTGTCTGTTATATATATATATATATATATATATATATATATATATATATATATATATATATATATATATATATATATATATATATACACGGATCTCGTCATTAGTGAATCTTTTTTTAAGAAAATTCGTTAATAGTTCTATGAAAATTCGCTAGCAAAACGCACTTGCTTCGTCCAGACTTTTGATTACTATTCTAAAATTATTCTGTGCTGAATGTATGCTCTAGATAAAATATTACCCACAAAATAAAATTTTATTCCACTTAATATATCACAGGTTGTAATACAATTTTCAACATATGTATATATTGCCCCCTTATATATTTTTTTCGTATCCTTTCATAATCTAGTCGTGTGTTGGGTGGTTTGCCTTATTTAACAGTTTCCGGTCTTGTACATAAAACGTCACGGTGGTGAACATCCCCAGCACGTGTTAAGTTAATACGTAATGCTAAATGAAGACAGTAAATAAACTTTAATCATGGAACATGAACAGGGCCCTCATTAAAAGTGCATAGTATGAAAATAGATTCACCATTGCTACAAAACTATGACTAAGACCTCTTCCGGGGTCGCAAGTACTTTTCACCAGCTAATCTTTATACCTTATATACTTCACAAATAAGGCCAAACTTGGAATACTGCTCCCACATCTGGGGTGCCGCTGCCGCTTCTACACTCGCTATCCTGGACTCCATTCAGAAGAGAGCTATACGTCTTATAGGTGATCCTACAATCACCCAAAGGTTGCCATCCCTTGCCTACCGACGTGCCGTTGGTGACCTCTCTCTCTCTCTCTTTTATAGATATCTGCACGGGCACTACTCAGATAAGCTTTCTTCCATAGTTCCTCCACCTGCTGCCCCCAACAGATCTACGAGGGGAACAGAGCGAATACACCCTTTTACTGTCCAGGTCACCAGACATAGAACATCTTGTTATGCCCGCTCTTTTGTTCCGAGGACTTCAAAGTTGTGGAATTCCCTACCGGCACATGTTTTTCCTTCTCCTCCGAACCTCCAAACCTTCAAGTCCAGAATTAACAAGTTGCCTCTTTCCTCCTTGTCGACACCCACGGTACCATAGTATTTAGGCTGTAAGCCCTCGTGGTGTGTTGTTGAAATATAAAAACAAAGAAAAAGAGAAATTTTATGACACACAGACGTAGAGGCTTTTTCTCTGGCATACACTATGATCTCTTGGAAAACCTATTGTGAAATGACAGACGAAGCCTTTACGTCTGTATTAGTACTGAATGGTGTCAGCGAGTAAAATGAGCCACAATCAACGCAGACAGCTGAGACACATTTTGAGAATTATACCAGGAATGTTTCGAAAGAATATTTCAACATCCGCAGGACATTCTCACAAGGTACAATATACATTCATAGAACACTCTATGAACATGGCAATGGGACAGATTTTGTCATACTAATAAAAGGTTCTCAGAATGTTATTTATAATATTCTTAGGAGCTCCCAGTATGTTCTGAAAATGTTCCACGAACATTCAATGAATCTTTTTAAAATGTTCACACATATATGCATGGGAACATTGCTTTTTTTTTAAGATATAAAGGGTGTTTCGCATAAGAACCGACAGAGAGCAGGGGCGTGTAGGGGAACCAAAAATATGATGTTTTAATGCAACATACCCACATACTAAGTTGCATCTCTGAGAAGTTATAGGCCTTCAAAATGGTTTTTAAATTTCGAAAAAAATCATTATCTCAGTAATACTTCAATTTTAAAAAACCAAATTTTGTACACGTTTTGGGTGTACCAATAGCATTCATCAATGGCAAGTAGATTTTATTTGAAGCAATTCGAAGGGTTCAATAGGGTGATGAACCCATAAAATGTAACATAATTTTTTAACTTAGCGGCGGATTTAAAAAACTTATTACTTAATATAATGAGGAAGTAAATTCTAAACCTTTTTCCATTTAATTAAACGTTGAATGTAGCGGCTCCTCCTCCAGACACCAAAATTTACTTCAGATTTCTTACTCCCGACGCGTTTCGACCCTCCAAGAGGTCATCTTCAGGGGATAAATCTACAAACACAATACAAGACAGGTTTTCCACTTGTTATTATTCAAAAAACACTTGTCGTTTTCAAAAAAAACGTATAACTAAAGACATATTTTATCAATGTTACTTAAAATCATCAAAAATTCAATAGATGCCTATGAAATTATCATTTTGAAAAATTTCTATAACTTATCGGTAGCAATTTTTTTATTTCTGTTGTTTGTTTTCTAATAAATTATACTTATCCACAATTTTTCCCTGATTGTCAAATTTGACGTAATACATAATTTTATTGGCAAATATTGAATTTTCTATGATTTTTAGTAACATTGATAAAATATGTTCTTTTAGTTAATCGTGTTTTTTTTGAAACCAACAAAGTTTTTTGATAATTACAGGAGTAACAAAAGTTTTAAAGTTAAATTCCTCATAAAACGAAATAATACTTTACTAAATCCGCCAATATGTTAAAAAATTGTGACATTTTAAGGGTGCATCATCCCTAATCAACCCTTTAAAATGCTTTAATTAAACTCAACTTACCATCAATTAATGCTCTTGGTATACTCAGAATGCGTATCAAATTTGATTTCTCTAAGTTGAAGTATTATTGAGATATTGATTTTTTTCGAAATTGAAAACCCCACTTTGCAGGCCTATAGCTTCTCAGTGGTGCAACTTAGTATAGGGGTAAGTTGCGTTAAATCACCATATTTTAGGTTTACCTACATGCCCCTGCTCTGTGTCGGTTCTTATGCGAAACACCCTCTGTACATTTTTAAATGACACAGAAATTAAGAAAATGCACAGCTATGAAATATTTGATTTATCTTCAAAATTTACTAATTTTCCTCTATTTAACTGACCTTGTATATATTTTAGTATAAGCAAGCCCAACTCGCCATATGTTGGAATTTGAACTTCTATCACTCACCCTTGTATAGGTTACCATTATTATAGTGGCTACACACACCTGTAAACTCAGGTTCAGATAGTTAATAAGTCAACAATTCGAGTATTCCACATTTATACAGATTAAATAATATAACAAATGCAAAGAAATGTTTGTGAATAAAACGTTAATAAAATACTTAAAATTTCAATAACATAAAAACAAAATAAATAAAGGTACACTTCTTCGAGTTGCCAGAAAATTTAATAGCCAAACACAAAGATTCCCTGATAAATATTCGAGTTTACCCCACTGAAGTAACTTAAAATTTGGCTAGACTATTAGTTTGCAGGCTTTCAGTGTGGTATTAAAGGAATTGCATTACGTAATAATACTTATAGCTTTATAGGATACAACTAAATTGGGCAGAATATGCCACAAAATCACACTCACTTGCACTTACACAAAACTACAACTAAAAGTCATCGATCAGACCTTTTGACCCTTGCCTTGTATGGTTGCTCTCTGCTTTGCTGCCACGGACTTGATTTTGACTTCTAAAGATATTTCCATATCCCGGTGTCCGATCTTTGTCACCAACACCTTAAATATTCTGGTTGTGAAAGTATACTTTGGCAAAATGATTGTGTCTCTGATAAACTACAAGTTTTATTGTACACAGCTCATCTGCGACGACCTACCATATGTTCAGGTCCAGATTTTCTGCTCTTCTCATACTTCTTACAGTATTAACTTCTTCTACCTGAGTAAAAAGCCTGAGATGTTGCGTACACAAGTGTTGGAGAGGATAGTAACGTGAGACTGCTCTCTGGAGTAGGTTATTGGCAATAGTCACGGAAATCGACCGACCTTAAAAGTACAACAAAAAAATGGCGGGCAGTGTGTTTATCTATAACGATTTTGTAACGTTTTAACTTTTTGGAAGGTTGAGCTAATAACTCGATATTCATTAATCTCTGTAAGTCTAAAATTTTGTCCGCATTAAAGTTTTCAAATGCTTTTTTAGTGAATTTTCTTTTTAAAATGCACTAATGAGGAGATCGCGACTTTTGAAAAAATTTAGGTCCCCTAGTACTCATATCCGGGGTAAGTTTCAATTTTTATTGTATATATATATATATATATATATATATATATATATATATATATATATATATATATATATATATATATATATATATATATATATATAGGGTAGCGCATTGAAAACGAAACACAACGATTTGCGTCCAGAAATAAATTTTTTTTTTAGGAAACGCTGAAACACGTCAATTTTAATATTGAGGGGGACATGTTTTGACATAAAACTCAACTTTGTCACATCAACCTCTTAAGGGTGTTGAGAACAACGCTTATATTTTAAATAGGGAACATGGGTCGAGTGTTACATCATTTGAAAGCTCTTTCTTTTCTGAATTCAGCACACAAATTTTTTTGGAAGTTTTATCAACTCGTTTAAAAATTATTCACAGTTGGAGTTGCAAGAACGTATTTCATTCATTGTGATAAGGAATGCACGAATTAGTAAACTTTTCGTTAAAAAAAAACGTTCAAAAATGTTTATTCAGTTAAGTAAGTGTTCAAATTGTTGACCACCAGCTTCCATACAAAAGTACAAATTTTGTTCAAAACGAGCTCTGATATTCTGGAGCATTTGTGGAGTTATTGGACGGCATTCTTCAACAACGCGTCGTCGTAATTCTTCCAGAGACTCCATTTCTGTTGCAAAAATTCTACTCTTTAAATGGCCTCATAAAAAGAAATATATAAGGACACTCTAAGGCCTTAATCTGCCTACTCCTCAGAGTGGTGGACAAAGGTGGGTAAAGGATATATATATATATATATATATATAAGGACACTCTAAGGCCTCAATCTGCATACTCCCTAGAGAAGTGGACAAAGGTGGGTAAAGGAAATATATAAGAACACTCTAAGGCCCAATCTGATTACTCCTTAGAGTGGTGGTGTCCATATATATATATATATATATATATATATATATATATATATATATATATATATATATATATATATATATATATATATATAATTTATATTATACATTATTCTAAGCGTCTAAGCGAAATCTAATATTTTGCTCTGACTGAAATATAATAAGTAACCTGTCTTGCAAATTTTTACCTGACTTTACGATTAAGCAAAAGATAACTGTTGCATTACACATTACTTGAGTAAAACATGCTTTTATAATTCGGGAGCGTGGTATACAACCGATATATTTTCATCTAGTTATGAAATAAAACAACATAAATATAAAATAAAATTTTTATTAAACTATTCTTACAAGTCCTAACATAGCAGCTTGTAGTACAAAAATGGGTAATTTATAACAAGTTTGAGATCTTTGATTTAAGTTTTAAATTAAATAGTTAAAACTAGTGCATATTTACAGGAAATTTATGTACAAATAAATAAATTATAAATAATAAATTTACATATTTTCCTATTCCTAATTGTCTAATATAATACCTGATTTAAACAATACAAAGTGACAGAAATCACAGAGTAATTTTCAGCTTATACTGATTGCTTCTTAAATAAGTAAGTAAACATCAACTGATAAATAACAGACGTTAATCAACATTTCTCGAAGCTAATTGTTGAGCTCTTAGATTAGAATGAGTCTCTTCATTTTGGGTGTAAACAAACAAATGCGCAAAAAGGGGGTGATTCCTTGTTATTTAACTAATTAACGGGGGTCTTCCATATAAAAAACCGCATACACTCCTCTTCTGCGAAGAAGATATAACCCCTTAAAGAAGAGGTCACTGATAAGGTAAAAAAAAAGTGCGGCACTGTTTTTCTGAGAAGACCACTTGAAGAATAGTATTAAGTAGTCTTGAAAAATGTCATAATAATCTGACAATTTGATGAATAGTAAAAAGACTTGGTATTGTTCAGGTTTAAAAACAATATAAAGAAAACACAAAATTCCAATATATATATATATATATATATATATATATATATATATATATATATATAATATATATATATACATATATATATATATATATATATATATATATATATATATATATATATATATATATATATATATATATATATATATATATATATATATATATATATGAAAAAAAAAAGGACTCAAGGCCTCCCTCTGCCTACTATTTTGAGTGGTGGATAAGGGGCTAGGTTGGGCTTTTATAGTTGGATTTCGGGGCCTCAATCTTCCTACTAACCAAGCTTACTGGAAATGTTTTCAAAGGTATCAGTGTATGAAACTCTAGACATGAGAGGGACTGGTTGAACCACTGAGACCTTAAAGATGATTTCAAGTGAAGAAGTTGGGAGTACGCAGACTGAAGCCCCGAAATCGAACTACAACAACCTAACTTATCCTTATTCACCGATCTAAGGAGTGAGCAGATTGCTCTCGAGAATTAGGGTGCGACTAATCGCCAATCGCATTTCATGGACGTTGTTAAAAATATTTTAAAAAGCAGGAAAATAACATTTTTTTAATTATAACTAATCTCTTATTATTTTATGGTTTTTATCAGTCTTTATCTTTTAAGCCTTTTTTGTTTCCACCTATACAAATAGCTATCATTTATAAAAGATAAAAGAATTACTAGTTTTACTGAAAGAAAAAAATAACTGTATTTCTGCTCATTTTGTATTGTTCTACAAAATCTTAAAATACTGTGTAATTTCACTTCAAAGGCACCGAGGGTCATTTGTAAACGAGAGGCGCAGCGAAACGAAAACGAAACTCGCGCATTATGTCTTAAGCAACATTTTAAACATGATAAAATCAAAAAGTTTTGAGCTAATAACTTCAGTTGTGGTATATATATATATATATATATATATATATATATATATATATATATATATATATATATATATATATATATATATATATGTATATGTATATATATATATATATATATATATATATATATATATATATATATATATATAATATGGGGGGGGGGGGCATTGAAAACGAGCTAGCAGCCATAACTGTCAGGGAAAGTTTTAGTCGAAACAAACCTGAAACACGTCAAGTTTGCTTGTGAGGTGGACAACTTTCCACGCAAAAACTATGGCCGAAACTTTACCCTCCTGAGCGGGGATGTCATCCTTCAAATTTTTTTCAAATTGAAATAGGGACCATATGATAGTTCGTTGAAAAGAGCTTTTGATTCCCTATCCACTGCTTTTTATTTTTGAAAATTAAACCAAGTCTTGCAATATTTTCAAATACCGTTCGGCTATGAAGATCGGTCCAACGACGTGATCACCGAAAATACCCACCCAAACATTGATTTTTTGTGGAGTTTTAGTATGGACTTCGTGGAAAACATGAGAGTTTTTATCTGACCAGAACCGGCACTTATGACGGTTTACAGTGCCATTCAGAAAGAGAAAAACATTATTCGGAAAAACAAGTGTTAAAAAGAAATTGTCTGTTGTCCATTATTCTTTGAGAAATATTTTAGCAAAATTCCAAGCGCCGGTCATAATCATCTTCATTTAATTCCTGGACTAGCTGGATTTTATGTAGATGTAACTTAATTTTTTTCAGAATTCGTTGAGTTGTCGTTGGACGTAGATTAGGAATCTAGACTAATTTTCGTGTACTTAATGTTGGATTTGCACTAACTTGAACTATCACAGGCTTGCGGCTTTACTCACCATAGGAAATTCCAGTTCAGGATTTCGTTTATTATTAGCCAGTGGTCCAGTTTCCTAGAACTTGTGTAGCAATTCTAGCCAACACCTCCTATACAAGAAGGCCTACCGGCTGTCGAATTGACGGGCGATGATCCATCACTAGTAGATATTTATTTCTCCTTCAATGATCTGTTCTATGATCAGACTATTGTAGCGTAGTGGAACATCTGTTTTGTTTTACTGTAAATAGTTTAACGATTCTTTTTTTTTCCAATTATATGTGAGTGATTTGTGAAGTAAATAAGGATTGAAGCAAAATATTTGTCTTACTGTAAATCATTTCACAAGAGTGTTTTTTTTCGAATTATCGTTGGGTGATTTGTGAATTGAAAACGGAATTCTACCGTTCCTTTGTTGTGTACCTCGTTGTAAGGACAATTATCCAAACGGCCCCAAAGTGAGTGTGTTCACATTCCCAAATGATGAGGAGCTCCGGAAGAAATGGTTACAATCACAGAGATGGTTTTATGCCTTCAAAAGCTTCAAAGGTAAGTGAAAATAATTAATAGCATAATTCAAATATACAAAACATATGAACCTGGCAAGTTGGGTTACAATAATGTAGTTTCATATAATGTTAACATGAAAAATGTCTACTTTCAGGTTTGTGAACTTCATTCCTGTGACCAAGAAATACAGAGGAACTCTGTCACGTATGTTAAAACGACTGGTGAAAAACTGTCTGCTCCTTTATTACGACCGAAGCTTGTTCCAGCTGAGTCCGATTTTCACAATCAGAATTGGTACATAAGATGCTGAACTCCATTAAAAATAAATATTTTGCATATCGTGTGTGTGTAAGAAGATAGTGACGTTCATTATTGTATTTACTTTAGGCGCATATTAATATAAATAAATATATTCCATTATCTTATTGTACATGTATCTAACTAATTTAGATGCATTAAACTCAAATAAATATATTATTTCAATCAGATGGATTTTATTTGTGTTGAAAGTGTTTTAAGAATTATGAATATTTAATTTGTCCAAAAACTTATTGAGAAATCATTGCAAATCAATCAACATTGCAAAAGTCATTCAATTCACTTGCATCATCTAAATTGAAGAGTTTCCAAATTTTCCTGTAAATATTGGTAGTAAAATAATAAGTAATAACAACTGGTAGTTCTAAATAATCTGATTTCTTGTATTAAATTTCCTCTTGTACAATGATTTCCAATTTGCATTTCTTGTGGATTTACGTTTTTAAGTACTTTTCTGCTTTACTTAGTGGTTAGTGTCATTATCTGCTTTCCTTTATATTGATTTCGAAAGATAGCTAAGAATCTAAGAACCATTATGTTTTCAGTTTAATTAAACCATTTCAAGTTCAAATGTCCAAATATGCAATGTCATTGTCATGTATCTTAGTTGTAGGATATCAACTTCTTATATCTACTATGGCGGCCATCTTGAATTCAGTTGGTAGGCCTTCTTGTTTAAGTGTTTCTCTAGCACGTACTTATGACGAACACGCCTATCAAGATGCAGGTTACTGAATACACGTGCTATTTCGTTTGCGTTTGCATGATTTAAAAAAAATGGCCACAATCAACTCTTTCGGCAATTAAATACACCATAATGACTGATTATAAAAATCCACTCAACAATCCGAAGCAATCACAACTGAATGTTCACCGATAGAGTTACTTCAATTCACATGTAGGCACAAAAAGTTGCTATCAAGAATGCGTTATCACAAGACATATTTTGGTGAGGTTTTTTTGGGCACCTTAATATAAATTAATCTTTATTACCTACGCAAACCTTTGACAACATTTTTATCTTGTATTGGACGCTCCTGAGGACCAACTCATGCATTGAGAATTTCTCAGGAAACGCATTAGAGATACTTCAAAAATCCATATCTTCTGAACGAATAGACTGAATTTCAACAATAAAAAAGCAGTGCATAGAGAATCCAGAGCTCTTTTCAACGAGCTACACATGATCCCTATTCCTACTTGAAAAAAATGTGAGGGAAGACACTCTTGCTTAGGAAGGTAAAGTTTTGGCTATTATTTTTGCGGCAAAAGTTGTCCGCCTCACAAGCAAAGTCGACGTGTTTCAGGTTTTTGTCGACAAAATCTTTTCCTGGCAGTTATGGCTGCCGGCTCGTTTTTAATGGACCGGTCTGTATGATATATACAACTGTAAAATGTAAAACGCATTGAAGTACTTGAAGATGTTTTTTTTATCATATTGAAACTTTTCAAAATAATGTTTATTCTCGTTCGTTTATTCAGATGCCATAAAGAATATTTATATAGCGGCCTTTTTCGAAAAAGGTTTCTTTTCTCGTTATTCATTAACCAAATTTATGGGTAGAAAGTATTTGAAAAGTTAGCTTTTTTAGTTTTTAAAGACAATTATACATAAACGGCGGTCAGTTTAATATTGTCACATCTGTCTCCATAAGAATTGGGTTTATGAACTCTGTTACTCTATGGTCACAAGCAGCTTGCAAAGTGAGTTGGTAACTGCGAACACTCTGGAGTTATATTTCGAGAATGAACTAGAAATGACATATATTGAACAATTCAGAAAGGTTTAGAACTCCTCTATGGACCATATAAATAGGCGAGCCTAAGATGGAGGCGGTCAGTCAGAAGTGAGTTAGTGTTAATGTATAATAAGCGATCATAGAAGGCGTATAGTGTAATACAGTTCTATGGACATTCAGTAATAGAGAAAAATATTTTAGTTAATGGTTGTGCTGGAAAATAGTTGGTTGTAATAAATTAGTAGTTTGAAAAGCTGTGTTTTGCTGGTCAACAAATCCAGAACCCCGAAGAACGTAACAATATTTTAAACATAATAATATTACAAAGGCTAGTAAATACAGACGTAGAGCCTATTTCTCTCTTTTATTTTCTTCTCTGTAACCATTTTGGCTGCTTGACAGCATCATTAGACAGGAGATGAGGTTGGCAAGCAGCGAAATCGGTTAGAGAGAAGAAAATAACTGTTGTGAAGCCGAAGTAATAGAAAAATATAAATTGGGAAGTAAATAAAATATATTGGAGTACGTCAAGATGCTTTTTTGTATTCTTTCTCTTTAAAACTTTTCCAAAAAGAATGTATCTTTGCTATTGGGCCATGGGAGAATATATAAAATATATTTCCCTCTGAGTCACCACAAAAAACTATATGTACCAAATTTCAAGAGAATATCTGGAATACTTTTCTAAATATCGGGGAAAATCGAAATTCAATTTCTCACTTCAACATCCTGTATCTATTTTAATGTTGGCTTTTGAATTGACGCAATTTCGGCTAAATTGTAATATGTGGTTTCTTAATAATCTACTGCTGCGCTCTGTACTAATATTTTTGTAATGGTATATATACAAGTGTCCTCACCTTTAAAACAAGTTAGATGTTTCGTGGTTTATCTGAAACATCATTAATTTCAGAGATGTCTGAGATTCTGTTTCGTTTTCGTTGGCCTACCCTGTATAAAATACATGTACAATTTTCACAAATATGTATAATACAATAATAAAAAATTTAAAGAGAGAAAACTATAAGCCAAAATGTAAAAACTTACAATTTATAAAGACTAAAAGTTAAATATAGACTCTCTAACAAACAAAAGAGAATTTAAGTGCAACTAAAACTTCTATACAGTGTGGACCATATGTAGTAATATCTGTATAAATACGCAACCCTTAAACAAGTCTTTTTTTTAATTACACTTAGTAGCGTAAAAATTTCACAAACCAGTTTAACTGTGACAGAACCGCAAAAATTTCTAATTGGACGGGTAAGCTTGTGGTACTTTATTTAAAACACATGTTCATTTTCCAATCAGTAGTGTCATTTACTTTTGGTTCTGCTGCCTAGTTACAGAGATAATGACATTTGAAATTATACGACGTGGGAACTTCGCAGTTGCTGCCGCTTGCTATCATCAAGATTAAACTAGTTTATCTTATTACACGTTATATATATATATATATATATATATATATATATATATATATATATATATATATATATATATATATATATATATATATATATATATATATTTAATATTTCAACACACCACGAGGGCTTACAGCCTAATTACTATCGTACCGCGGGTGTAGACAAGGAGAAAAGAGGCAACTTGTTAATTCTTGACTTGAAGGTTTGGAGGTTCGGAGAAGAAGGAAAAACATGTGCCGGCAAGGACTTCCACAACTTGGAAGTACTAGAGACAGAAGAGCGGGCGTAACAAGATGTTCTATGTCTGGTGACCTGGACAGTAAAAGGGTGCATTCGCTCTGTGTCCCTGGTAGATCTGTTGGGGACAGCAGGTGGATGAGCTATGGAAGAAAGCTCCTCTGAGCAGTGCTCGTGCAGATATCTATAAAAGAGGGAGATGTCAGCAACGGCACGTCGGTGGGCAAGGGATGGCAGCCTTTGGGTGAGGGTAGGGTCACTGACGAGACGTATAGCTCTCTTCCTAATGGAGTACAGGATAGCGAGTGCAGAAGCGGTAGCGACACCCCAGATGTGGAAGCAGTATTCGAGGTTTGGCCTTATTTGTGAAGTATATAAGGTATAGAGATTAGCTGGTGAAAAGTATTTGCGAGCACGGAAGAGGAAACCTAATTTCTTAGCAGCCGCTTCTGCAATTGCCGTGACATGTTGGTGCAAATTAAGATTTCGATCCACAGAAATGCCAACAAGTGAAAAGCACTCATTACTTTGAATAACTTGGTTGTTCATTGTGATGGGTCTAGGGCTGGTGTATCTCTTATGAGATAGAAAGCAAGACTGAGATTTGGTGGAGTTGAATTATGCAAGATTTCTACTTCCCCAGTCTAATATTTTTTGGAGATCCACGGAGGCAAAACCCTCCATGAGTCTGCGATCCTCATTTAATTGGGCTAAAGGGACAGGCTTAGAATGGTGTATATTTGAGTGGAGGGTGTTGTCGTGCGCGTAACGTTGGACTGGGTTGGATGTGCTAGAGAGAAGGTCATTGATGTGGAGAAGAAAGACAGTAGGGGCTAAAGCTGAACCTGGAGGAACTCCTGCATTAATTGGATACAGTTTAGAGGAATGGCCATCCACGACAACAGAAATGCTCCGGTTGGAGAGGAAATTTGTTGTCCAGGTACAGAGATTTGGTGGTAGGCCATAGGCCGGAAGTTTATTAAGCAGCGTTGCGTGCCAGACCTAATTGAATGCTTTGGATATGTCTAGAGCGACAATCTGGAATTCACCGTGTAGTTCCATAGACTTGTTTCAAGAATGGGTGACAAAGTAAAGGAGGTCGGCAGTTGATCTGCGCTGACGGAATCCATACTGCCTGTCGTGGTTTAGACTGTGTTTTTTAAAAAAATTTAGTAATTCGGTGTTCATATACTTTTCCATCACTTTAGAGACGACTAAAAGGAGATAAATAAGCCTGTAGTTGCTAGGAAGCGCTGTGGGGCCTTTCTTGGGGACGGGGTGTACTCGAGCGGTTTTCTAGTCACTAGGGAATATGTTTATATTGTAAGATGTCTGAAACAGACGAGTCAGGATAGGAGCAGGTTCTGGTGCGCGTTTTTTGAGAACAATTGGTGGGATCCCGTCAAGGCCAGGGCTTTCCTGGTATTAGGAGAAGATATATATTTCGTACCTTTTTAGTTTTGAAAATTAAATCCGTCATTTTATGCGCGAAATTGGGGACTGTTGGTGGTTGAACATTTGGAGGTGGGTTGAGAGTAGAATTGCCGGCGAACAACGAGGCAAAAAGTTCAGCCTTGCCCATGGCGGTAGAAACAATTTCATCCCCTGAAACAAGATGTGGGAACGTATTCTTGCAGATTGATATGATTAAGGAAATAAATTAGTATTTATATATAAGGATTAATTTGTGTCTATCGATACAGCCATATAAATAAAGCACTTTGCTTAATTTCTTATTCATTATGCGCTTGGGTAGATATTGTTTAATTTTGGTTGACCATTTAAGTCACACACAAAGAATAGACATTCTAATAATGATTGGTTGTGGTGATAGAACTAGAACTCATATGAAGGTATGCGAAACGTTTAATACCAAGTATCCAGATCGTCCCGTATCAGAGGTAACAGTTGGTAGAATAGAGCGAAAATTTCGTGAACATGGACATAAAATAAATAAAACAATAAATGACAGCCTCCCGTCCATAAGCTCAAGAAAGGACAACAAAAACACACCCAACACACAGTTACAGAAACTGGCACCACCGGGAATCGACCCCGGACCTACCGTGTAGCAGCCAAACACTCGTTCCAGTGCACCAAGGAGTGTGTGTTCGAAATAGTCCAAAATCAGGTACAAATGTCAAAATTAATAAAGAAAGCTGGTTGGATATTTTACTGGATGTAAAGGAAAATCTGCACAAATGGAGTAGAAAAATTGGAAGCGAGCATAATGTAAGCAAAACATCGATGTTATTGATCCTAGGATCGAGTTCTGCGAAAGAATAATGAATCTGTGTCGAGCAAAAGCCCAGTTCAAACATAATTCTTTTCTCTGGCGAAGTGAAATTCTGTTTCATTTACGCCGTCAATAGACAAAATTGTCGGTACTAAAGCAGATAAGAGCCTCATTGGATGATGGAGGGCAACACTCAATATTCTAGGAAAGTGAAGGTTTAGGCTGGGATTGTTGAAAATCAAATAATTGGATTCAATTTTTTTTTTCGACGGTTGCTTAAATTTCAAAGGATACTTAAGATTTCTGGTAATTTTTTTAGTACCAACACTGAAAATACTATACTCTGATGGCAATTCAAATTAAATCGAGCGGCACGTTTGGTTTCAGCAGGACGGTGCTCCACCGCATTTTCCAAATCATGATAAGACTTATTTAAGCGCTGTGGTTCCTGACGATGAATTGGTAGGCGTAGTGCAGTAGAATGACCAGGTTCTTCTCCTGACTTGACTACACTAGATGTATTTTGTGAGTATATTCATAAGTACACGTCAGTAGACCAGATAAAGTGAAATATTTAAAGCGTAGGATTCGGCAAGAAGTTGAACAAATAAGTCCTCAAGTTATACAAATAGTGTTATTGGGGAACTTAAAACCCGCCTGGCATATTGTCAGGAAATGAGTGGTTTACAGTTTGGACATTTAATATGAACTTATTTTTGTTTTTAGGGAGGACCTGGTGAGTTAATCCTCGGATCCTTAACTGGATCTACACTGCGATCGTCAGGTCGAGAATCCTCTATGGGGCGTTGGTCTGGTGGTGCGGTGTGAACCAAACTACCAGCAGGAAGCTGGCCCAACTTCAAAGGCTGGCAATCCTGGGTATCACAGGCGCTATGAGGACGACACCCTCAGCCGCGCTAGAGGTCCTGTTGATGCTGCCGCCGCTTCCCATCTGTGTCAGGAGGGAGGCGATGGCGTCGCATCTCAGAATGCGAGACGCAGGAAACTGGTGCGGAGAGGGAGCAGTAATAGGGCATGCAAGAGTCGCCAAGGAGGTGGTAAACGAAATTCCGATTTCCGCCATAAAGGTGCGGGATGCCGAGGATGATATTAGGTTGACTAGGTCATACACCCTCAGGATCCCCAATAGGGATCAGTGGAGGGAAAATGAGTTTGAATTCCAGCCCGCAAGCCTGGTCTGTTTCACCGACGGATCGCGGCTGGAGGACCAACAATCCTCCGGGGCATGAATATGCGTCGAGGGCCTGTGGGTGCGCGAGAGCTATGCTCTTGGCGATAATACCATGGCATTCGAAACAGAGGTGTAGGCTATCCTGTCTGTAGCCAATAGACAGGATGTGAAGAGGAGCCCCGAGAAATGTGTGTACATCTGCTCGGAGAGCCAGGCGGTCCTCCGGGCAGTCTGCGCAGCGAGAATCAGGTCTACACTGGTTTAGGAGTGCGCTGACGCCCTCAAAGGACTAGCCAGGACGAAGGAGGTACAACTAGTGTGGGTTCCGGGACACTGTGGCCTAGCGGGAAATGAGGTGGCGAATAATCGCGCAAGGCTCGGTTCCCGGCGGCCGTTCTGTGGTCCAGAGCCAGCGATAGGTATAAGTAGGAAGACGGTCTCTGTCCCCTTAGACAGAAGGACCGAGGAAGCAATGAAGAGGCACTGGGGGTCGGTTGGTGGCTGCAGAGAGGCGAGGGACTTCGTGGAGGGCCCCGACAGAGATAAATCTGTCTGGCTACTCGGAAGGAGTCGACCTACGCTTCGCCGCATCCTTGTGGTGCTAACAGGCCACTGCGCCCTTAAAAGACACCTCTTTTGATAGGCATAGAGAGGGATCTCATTTGCCAGGAATGCGGCGGGGATGAGGAAACATTCTACCACTACCTGTGTGAATGCGAGGCTTTTGGGAGTCTTCGAGCAGAATTGTTCGGATCGAGAACTCTGCAGAGGAATCAGGTAAGTACCGTCCAATTGAAGACCGTCACAGCCTTCATATCGAGGCAGTTTGGCGACGGAACCGAGTGGAGCATGGTTGCTGGGGTTGGCAAAAAGGGCCCATGGTGGCCCAATTGCTTGGCGTTGGCCTCCCCACCACAGCTACTACTACTTATGTCAGTAATTCTGTTTTCAAATACACAAGATTCATGTAAAATTTCAAATATCATAATCTCGGTAGCTAGGCAACCAAATAGAAAAATAAATACACTTTTAAATGGATAATGAAAATTCCTTTTAAATGAGGTTTCACAAGCCTATCATTCCAATTTTAAAAGTTAGGGATTAGGGTTACACTGAGGTGTTTAAAGCGAGTGGTGACATTTTAAAGCTACTAAGTGTGACCTGAAAATAAAAAATCGGCCTGTATCAGGCTTTTTAGTTAAACAAATCTTAACTCATTACATATGGTCTATAAGGTATATATGACATTACGACATGTTAACATATTTTATCAGTTCGTCCGTTACAAAAATTGTTGCAAATAGTTTTGCTATTGGCATCTTAGATGATTCACTTTTTTACTGCATATCCTTAAGGTAAATAAGGAACAGATCGATATATCTATATACAAATATTTTTGGAATCTTCATAATAAAATTAATACTTATATAAAAAAAGAGACAAGATTATTAGCAGAGTAAAGTTGCTTTAAATTTTTTTTTGTAACTGGAAAATAATTTATCTTTCAAAATAATCTTGTCCTTACATTCGGCCAATGTTAAAGGAAACAGTGTAAAAATTAATTATATAAATAAATTATCTATCAAAAAAATACCAACATTAACAGTCAATATAAACATAATTTTCTAAAAAAAAATTATCATACAAGTATCCCGTAATAGTGCGCAAACTCCCGGGTGCTGATAGCTTGGTTTATGACCTATCAGAATAATGAAAAATATGTTTAGTAAAAGTTTTGGAGTTTTCGGACATTTCTGAAATTGCCTAGAGCAGTGTGTCCCTAATAATGGTCCGCGGCATGTTTTTCAGCGAGCCGTAAACCTACGCCATCAAAAGAAACAAAAACAGGTGAATATGGTAGCGAATTTTTATTAAAATATGCTCAGTTCAAATAGATTAAACAATGCTTTGTTTAATTAGATAGTCGGATTCCCCCGGTCCGTGCCAGTTCTGAGCTGACTTTTGATGTATCGAATTTCGACCACGTAATTATGCATGTTTGTAAGAAAGGAAGTTCGGGAAGCAGCAAGTGCGTTTGGTAGCGATTTTCTTTATTAAAATCTGCTCAGTTCAAATAAAGTAAACAATGCTTTGTTTTAATTAGATAATCGGATTCCCCCGGTCCGTGCCAGTTCTGAGCTGACCATTAATGTATCGAATTTCGACCACGAAAATTTTTTGTACATTTTCAAACAGTAAAGTTGTTTTAATGATATATGGTACATTCTTTCTACTATATAGGTCATATTGGTAACGAAATTTGATGCCTGCTTTCTTTAAAAAAAAACATATTTGCTATTTAAAACATTTTTATGAAAATTCACTACCCTAACGCACTTGCTGCGTCCAGACTTTATTCAGTTTTTTAGTATCCCTTAATTCTCGTTTTTAGTTAGGAACAGCATACGCATTTTCAGTGTGTTCAGCGAAACATACTAGTTACATATTAAAAAAAACGCAAAAAGTTGCTTTATTTTTTATTTTTGTAACGAAACTGTTTGTGGGGTCCTAATGGTACTTGTGTTTAATTTTGTGGGTCGGCGATTTCAAGAAATTTGGGGATCACTGGCCTAGAGTATCTAACTTGCACCAACGATTTTGCTGTCTTTTCTACAAATTTTCATTTTTTTAATTTTTTGATTGCAAATGTCCTACATTAGTTGCCGCATTGAATGCATTTAACACATTTAAAAAAATAATTCAACAACTTTACTTTGCATGCGGTTTACTAACTAAGAAGGGTATTTTTTTTCAACACTGAATTTCAAAATTGACTGATTAAATTCAATTATTCCTAGGAGTTGTTCTATTATTTTGAAAAATGTGTTAAATGAATTCGATGTGGCAACTAATGTAAAGGATTTTCCACAAAAAAAAAATTCAAGTTTGTAGAAACGACAACAAAAACATTGGTGCGAGTTCGGCAGGCAATTTCAGAAAAAATTCGGATCACTCGAAAATCGTAACACACTTGTACTCAACATATTTTTCCTTATTCTGATAGGTCATGAAGCAAGCCATCAGCACTCGCGAGTTTGCTCACTATTTGCGGGACACCTATATAATCGAAACAGTCTTTAGTGTGCGTTTTCCACTACAGAATCTAAAATATATTCGGAATGGTTTCAACAGTACTAATAATAATAATAGTAGTAATAGTAATCACATGTTCCATCATTTCTACTGGCATTCGTAGAGGGAATTTTTCTGAAAATAAACAAACACAAATTATTAGTTAAAATGAATAACATAAGGGCAGGTCATAATAATGAAGAACATATGTTATATTAGAGGATGTTCTTCTTAACTAACACAAAGTGTTATATTTTCTCATAGTAAAGTTCTAGGCGTGTCTTGGGGCGTTTTGCAACACTCCGGACATGACAGGGTAGATGAATTTTCGTTTAATGGATTTCACAAGGTTTGCAATATCTGTTGGATCATTTTAGATTATATAAATATGATTGTATATGTTGTAACAGATGTTAGAGGTGGTACCTCTTTTATTTTTCATCATAACAATCTAAAAATTTGGTGTTCACTTATACAGGGTATCTCTCTGTAACTTCGGGGCCGTCTAGCGGCCAAACTAAGAAGATATAGCTTAACTAAAATCGGCTTGTTTTCATCTAAGGGATAAATCTTTGTATGCGTGTGAATCGTGAACGCTTTTAACAGTTATTATGACATCTTCATTTATTTCTTTTCATATTTAAGGATTTTCTTGTGTAAGCTGCTTCTAATTATTAAAATGCAAATGTAGAAAAAAACATGAAAGTAATCGTGTTTAATTAATAGCACCTTTTAGATAATTTTTCGTGAAACGAAAAATTCACTAATGAGGAGATCTGTGTTTATATATATATATATATATATATATATACATACAGGGTGACACATTGAAAACGAAACAGACCGATTTGCGTCCAGAGAATTTTTTTTAATAAACGCTGAAACACGTCAATTTTAATATTGAGGGGGACATGTTTTGACATAAAACTCAACTTTGTCACATCAACCCCTTAAGGGTGGTGATAGCAACCCTTACATTTTAAATAGGGACCATGGGTCGAGTGTTACATCGTTTGAAATCTCTTTCTTTTCTAAATTCAGCACACTAATTTTTTTGGCAGTTTTATCAACTCGTTTAAAAATTATTCACAGTTGAAGATGCAAAAACGCATTTCACTCATTCCGATAAGAAATGTGCTGATAGTCATGTTTTTGTTGGTTTGTAAACAAAAAAATGACTATCAGAACATTTTTAATCGGAATGAGAGAAATGCGGTTTATTATTTCAGTTTATCGGTCGATTTGATACTTGAAAGTACTACCGAAAATTAATTTCACAATGGTGTATTCTGTAGAAGAAATAGTTAAAATAATTACTCTTTTTTTACAAAACGGTGACTGTGCCAACCGTACCGCAAATTTGTTTAATCAACGACATCCGAACAGGCATGTTAACAGAAAATACATTTTGGAGTTAGTTGCAAAGTTTCGACAAAATGGTTCAGTAGTCAAAAAACGGGATCCTGAACGTAAATTTCCGGTTAGAAATGAGACTACAGAGATTGCAGTTTTAGGACAAATTGCTGCAGACCCAACTTTGAGCACGAGAAAATTGGCCACTGTTTCAGACATCAAAAGAAGAACTATTCAGCGGATATTTCATAAATTTCACCCGTATAAAATTCATCTTGTACAACAACTGAATAAAGATGATTTTGATCGGCGGCTGGAGTTTTGTGAAGTTATGACTACACGAATAGCTGATAACGGGAACTTTCTGTTCAATATCTGTTTTTCAGACGAGTGTACGTTTTTATTAAACTCTACAGTCAATCGTCATAATTGTCGTTATTGGGCAGATAATAATCCAAGAAATTTTCAAGAAGTCCACAATCAAACTCCACAGAAATTGAATGCCTGGACTGGCATTTTTGGAGACCGTTTAATCGGACCAATTTTTCTTGAAGTCAATTTGAGTGGCGAAACGTATTTGGAGTTACTAGAAGATATCGTTTACCCTCTACTAATTGACATTGCTAAAAATGATTATCGCTATCAAGAAAATCAATTAGTGTTGCAACAAGATGGAGCTCCTCCGCATTTTTCACAACGTGTTAGGGATTTTTTGAACAGAGAGTTTCCAGAGCAATGGATTGGGTGCTATTGAGTACCCCCCTAGATCACCGGATTTAACTCCCTTAGACTTCTTTTTATGGGGCCATTTAAAGAGTAGAATTTTTGCAATAGAACCGGAGTCTCTGGAACAATTACGACGACGCATTGTTGAATAATGCCGTCTAATAACTCCACAAATGCTCCAGAATGTCAGAGCTCGTTTTGAATAAAATTTGTTCATTTGTATGGAAGCTGGTGGTCAACAATTTGAACACTTTCTTAACTGAATAAACTTTTTTAATGTTTGGTTTTGTTTTTTAGTTTTTTTTTAACGAAAAATTGACTAATCAGTGCATTTCTTATCACAACGAATGAAACACGTTCTTGCAACTCCAACTGTGAATAATTTTTAAACGGGTTGATAAAACTTCCAAAAAAATTTGTGTGCTGAATTAAGAAAAGAAAGAGCTTTCAAATTATGTAACACTTGACCCGTGTTCCCTATTTAAAATATGAGGGTTGTTATCACCACCCTTAAGGGGTTGATGTGACAAAGTTGAGTTTTATGTCAAAACATGTCCCCCTCAATATTAAAATGTACATGTTTCAGCGTTTCTTAAAAAAAATTCTCTGGACGCAAATCGGTCTGTTTCGTTTTCAATGCGCCACCCTGTATATATATATATATATATATATATATATATATATATATATATATATATATATATATATATATATATATATATATATACATATATCTCACCGATAACCCAAAAAATTATGGGCCGATTTCGACGAACTTTGGAACGTACCTTCCTTTTGTATGTGGCTTGGACAAGTTTGTTATCCAGGAGAATTGGACCAGTTTTTTCAAGAATATATTGGGTTTTCTTTCGGAAAATGTTTGTATCTCGAAAAGTAACAGAGCTATGACAACCAAATTTGGCACGTGCGTTTCTACAATCAAGTTTACTCTACGTACCATAATTCAGATCTATACGTTCAAAGAAAAAAAGTTATAGGCATTTAAAGACAAAACATTTGGGTGCCACTGGTGATCAGAGGAAACCACAAGAACAAAATATTTTGTGTGGTTTTACAAAGTTTTACATTTCTATTTTAGCAGCTATTGTTTTTCATTTGACCAAAACATTTGCAGACAATGTGTGTGAAATAGACCCTTTCTGTGATGTTTTAGCAGCAGCTTAGATTTTAAGGTTTGCGTTAAAAACATGCTTTGTTTTTATTCAAGAAAATAAATTTGAACAACTCTGTGTGATCATTTAATAAATCGATAAACAGACGAACAGTATATAAGAAGCTGAGACGCAACAAGTGCGTTATGGTAGCCCATTTTCAGATCTTTTTCATTTTATTATTTCAATTATTTAATTTTCTATTTATCAACAATATACAGTTTTCTTTTGTGACATTTTTTTAAAAATAAAAACAGTTAGGTGTCGTCAAAGCAACTTTATCCTCTTAGTAAAGACTTTCTTGGGGAATTTTTAGAGATTTCAGCGATTGTTATGTAAATTCGGCACCATAAGGCACTTGCTGCGCCTAGACTCTTTTAATTGACTGTTATAAAAATTAACTACAATCAATAAATTTGATTGCTTCCGCTTGAATACCAGTTAAAATTTACCAGAGTTTTACTTTATTTAAATGTTTAACAAATGAGTTGAAATTCCTGCGATAAAGTAGCAGGTCCTCCAGTCAACTCACTTATTTGGACATTTATAACCCAACATTTCCTATTATCATGAAAATGTACCCGAATATGTTTCCGAAGGACAAAACCGAAAGTATTTCTCAAAGCGTCCACTCGAAGACATTCAAATCAGCTTGTATGCATGATAAAAGACACAAAAGCGTAGGAGGATATGAATATCCCATTTATCACCTTCTTAGTGTCACCGGTGCAATTGTAAAGTGAGCGAAATAAATGTGTCAAAAGCGGTCAAAACATTTTGACTCATAGATCAGGCTTAGCATATTATTATTATCACTATTAAGTTCAAGGAGTTAACACTTTTGATAACTCAATTTGATGTTAACAGAAATGAAAAGATGACAACATACTTCTGACAAGGAATTCCTTTTGAACTTGCGACATAATACTTTAAAAATATAGCCTGTAGGTGGATGCATTCACCTGTTATGTATAATATGTGAAAAGCGTTTATAAGACATAAAGGGTTGCGTTCAAACGAAAATATTGTAGAATTGATACAATGATTCTTAAATACAATGGTCACTACTAATTTTTTACTTTTCTGCGCAGTGATTTTACAAGGCTTAATAAAGTAGTATAATAAATCGCCTGATTCGTTTTGTTAAATGCATTCAGTAAAAATCGGAATTTGACAGATCCGAAAGCAGATCAGGAATCATCTTAAAACAAGTGCAACTTTTTGCGCATAAACTCTAAACAAACAAAATTAAAATTTATATATATATATATATATATATATATATATATATATATATATATATATATATATATACATATATAGATACATATATACCGTATGGCAATTTAAATTTTGTTTTATTTTTTATATATTTCAACAACACACCACGATGGCTTACAGCCTAAATACTATCGTACCGTGGGTTTCGACAAGGAGGAAAGAGGCAGCTTGTTAATTCGGGACTTGAAGGTTTGGAGGTTCGGAGAAGGAAAAACATGTGCCGGCAAGGAATTTCACAACTTGGAAGTCCTCGGCACAAGAGAGCGGGCCTAACAATATGTTCTATGTCTGGTGACCTGGACAGTAAAAGGGTGCATTCGCTCTGTTTCCCTGGTAGATCTGATTGGGGCAGCAGGTGGAAGAAAGCTCCTCTGTGCAGTGCCCGTGCAGATATCTATAAAAGAGAGAGAGAGAGAGAGAGAGGTCACCAACAGCACGTCGTTGGGCACGGGATGGCAGCCTTTGGGTGAGGGTAGGGTCACCGATGAGACGTATAGCTCTCTTCTGAATGAAGTCGAGGATAGCGAGTGTAGAAGCGGCAGCGGCACCTCAGATGTGGAAGCAATATTCGAGGTTTGGGCTTATTTGTGAAGTAGATAAGGTATAGAGATTAGCTGGTGAAAAGTATTTGCGAGTCTGGAAGAGGAAACCTAATTTCTTAGCAGTCGCTTCTACCATTGATGTGACAAGTTGTTGCCAATTGAGATTTCGATCCACAAAAATGCCAACAAGTGAAAAGGACTCATTACTTCGAATAACTTGGTTGTTCATTGTGATGGATCTAGGACTGGTGTATCTCTTATAAGATAGAAAGCAAGACTGAAATTTGGTGGGGTTGAATTGTACAAAATTTCTACTTCCCGAGTCTAATACTTTTTGGAGATCCACGGAGACAGAACCCTTCATGAGTCTGCGATCCTAATCTAATTGGGCTAAAGAGACAGGCTTAGAATATTGTATATTTGAGTGGAGGGTGCTGTCGTCCAGGTAACTGTGAACTGAGTTGGATATGCTAGAGAGGAGGTCATTGATGTGGAGAAGAAACAAAGTAGTGGCTAAAGCTGCACCTTGAGGAACTCCTGCATTAATTGGATACAGTTTAGAGGAATGGCCATCCACGACAACAGAAATGGTCAGGTTGGAGAGGAAATTTGCTGTCCAGGTACAGAGTTTTGGTGGTAGGCCATAGGCCGGAAGTTTATTGAGCAGCGCTGCGTGCCAGACCTGGTAGAATGCTTTGGATATATCTAGAGTGACAATCTGGGATTCACCGTGTAGTTCCATAGACTTGTTCCCAGAATGGGTGACAAAGGAAAGGAGGTCGGCAGTGGACGTGCGCTGACAGTATCCATACTGCCTGTCGTGGATTAGACTGTGTTTTTCAAGAAATTTTAGTAATTCGGTGTTTATATACTTTTCCATCACTTTAGAGACGACTGAAAGGAGATAAATATGCTTGTAGTTGCTAGGAAGGGCTTTTTTCATTATTATTATGAGATAAATTATAGAAATCTAATCAAAATGTTCTTTTATTCTTTAGGATTTATTATACAATATAGAAACAGGACAAAAATTTATATTAAGGCCAGTAGCTATACCAAAGCATGTGCTTTGAAATAACGTAGCAAGTACAGTTTGGAAAAAAAATATCACAACTCATTTTTGCACCTGGCGATCGTTTCGCTAACTCCTTCGGGGGATCAATAAACTAAAGCCTAAGTAATATGTTCTGTGAAATTGCGTGTACTTATCAGTGCTCATTACAGGTTACAATCTTAATTTAGGAACAAGGCATCAAAATAGCATCTAGTGGAATGTTAAAAATCCCGAGTCTGACCTCACTGTTCGAAACTAAATTTTGGAACGGATCCTCAAAAATGTAAATTTGATATTCAGCCCTTTACAGATAATGAATTCATATTATTTTAAGGTGTCAAATTTCTTAAGGTGTCTTATTTAAAGGGATTTGAAACGGTTGCCCTAGTCTATTCACTCTGTATATTTATTGCGTAGAAATGTCACTTTCATTAAAGTCTTTATACAATCAGAAAGTCAGTCAAGGTTATTAAATTATTTCCAAATCATTAAAGATGACCAGGCTTTTTACACGTTGCCGTAAACTTAAAGGGGTGTTTCTTTAGGAAAAAAAATACACATATTTTAATTTGTCACCAGACGGAAATTGTAAGCTTGTGTTTAGATACTTTTATATTTTAAACGGAAATTTAAATTATATTGTTATGTACTAAGATATATACATAGATGCATCATTGTTGACAGCAGTAGTAAAAAAAGTCTGGATGCAGCAAATGCGTTATGGAAGTGAATTTTCATGAAAATGTTTTTAATAATAGATCTGTCTCTCTAATGCAAGCAGGCAAAACCTATATAGTAGAAACAATGTACCATATTTTATTAAAAAAAGTTATTGTTTCAAAATGTACAAACACTCTCCGAAAATAAACTTAAAATATTTCCAAGAAAACTGGTTTCCTAGCCAACAAACCTTGGGTTAATAGCAAATTAAGTTATTGAAATTTGAAGTATTTAATGAAAATTCGCTACCAAAACGCACTTGCTGCGTCTCGATTTATTTTCTTACAAACATGCATCATATTTCGACGAAAAATGCAGAAATGCAATAACGTAGTGGTTTCCTTTCTGTGGATGACATATTCTAAAATGTCTCTATTTTTAATGACTAATACATCAAGAAAAGGTATATATATATATATATATATATATATATATATATATATATATATATATATATATATATATATATATGTATATGTATATATATATATATATATATATATATATATATATATATATATATATATATATATATATATATATATATAGGTCAAATTTAATATTTAATTTGGTAATAAAATCTACTTTGCATACATTTGTATTAAATATTGCAAAAGCATCGTTCAAATTACGAAAACATACTCTAAGAAAATAGTCATTTTCGTTTGCTAGGTTTGTTTTAAATCAACTCATTAAAAGGTTTTCAATTAATGGGGAAAGGGGGTTCCCCATTGTTGTGCCATGGGTCTGTTAAAAAAATTCATTATTAAATTGAAAAATATTCTGATTCATTCAAGATTTGTTAAATATATATATTCTTTGCAGACCTTTTCATATATGTTGTTCATTTTTAACAAATGGTCTAAATACGTTAGCGTTTCTTTTATGGGAAAACTCGAAAACAACGAGGTCACATCAAACGATATTAAAACCTCGCCCTCAACTTAATACTTTTAACTTTATTAATAAATTCAAGTGAATTTGAAACTGAAAAACATTTTTTTTTGATAGGCAAGCCTTTAAATTCGTTTGCTAACCAATTCGCTATATTTTATGTCGGGGAATATATAGCGGAAACAATAGATCTCACCGATTTTCCCGGTTTGTGGATTTTCGGGAGACAATACTTTTTAGGAACTTTATGATTTGAAACTTGTAACTTTTTTCATAAATCGTTTGTAATAAGGTTATGCCATATTTTTCAATTGTTTTTCACTTTGAAATCATTTTTCGGAAAGGTTTCTATTTAGTTTTTTACACGGTCCTGATTATATTGCGTTATATATTCTATCTTTATAATCGCTTTTGTCTAAAATCACAAACTTATTACCTTTGCTCAAACATAAAAAAATATTTCTCTTGCAGTCGTTTAATTATATTTACTTTATTAACGTTTTTGGTATTAATGGGCTTGTTTTTGTTTAAATTTTTAGTTAATTTATCTACATCCTTGTCAAATAAAGTTTTTTGAAGGTAATTGTTTAATATCTGCTTCAATATCAGCAATTACATCTACTAGATCATCTTCTTGTGATTACAAACCGAATTTTAGCGCTATATTTAAAAGGTCGATCTCATCTTTATTAACGTCTGCAAGGAAAGGTTCTCTACCAGGTTAACTTTCTGAGAAGATGGTTTTTCATTTTAGTGAATTTTCTTACAATAAAATCACTAATGGGGAGAGCCCGACTTTTGAATTTTGGAAAATTTTCTTCAAATGAGCGCGATCTAGGACCCCTACGACCCATATACGAAGTCAGTTCGAATTTTTGACAAAATTTATCACGTGCCTTTCTTTTGTAAGTGGCTTGGATAAGTTCGTTAGCCAGGATAATCGAACCAGGTTTTCTGGAAAAAAATAGGGTTTTCTTTCAGAATTTTTTTTATTAAAAAATAAAAAATCTATGGTAACCAAATTTGGTACGTAAGTTAACGATATTAAGGGGAAACTACATACCAAAATTTATATTTCTATGTTAAAAGAAAAAAGTTATAAAAAATATTTCGTGCCAGATAATTTCTATGAAAATTCACTACCATAACGCACTTGTTGCGTCCAGACTTTTTAATTTGATATTTTACAGGCTGTTTTAATGTAATGTTATGTATGTTGATATTTTTAACTAACCTCGCGTTGGTAACTACAAACATGTTCCTCTGAAAATTGTACCTTCTTCACTTTTTTTATTTTTTTTAAATTTCAACAACACACCACGAGGGCTTACAGCCTAAATACTATCGTACCATGGTTGTCAACAAGGAGGAAGGAGGCAACTTGTTAATTCTGGAGTTGAAGGTTTTGAGGTTCAAAGGAAAAGGAAAAATATGCGCCGGCAAGGAATTCCACAACTTGGAAGTCCTCGGGACAAAAGAGAGGCCATAACAAGATGTTCTATGTCTGGTGACCTGGAGAGTAAAAGGGTGCATTCGCTCTGTTCCCCTGGTAAATCTGTTGGGGGCATCAGGTGGAGGAACTACGGAAGAAAACTTCTCTGAGCAGTGCCCGTGCAGATATCTATAAAAGAGAGAGGTCACCAACGGCACGTCGGTGGGCAAGGGGTGGCAGCCTTTGGGTGAGGGCAGGGTCACCGATGAGACGTATAGCTCTGTTCTGAATGGAGTCCAGGATAGCGAGCGTAGAAGCAGCAGCGGAACCTTACATGTGGGAGCAGTATTCGAGGTTTGGCCTTATTTGTGAAGTATATAAGGTATAGCGATTAGCTGGTGAAAAGTATATGCGACCCCGGAAGAGGAAACCTAATTCCTTAGCAGCCGCTACTGCAATTGATGTGACATGTTGGCGCCAATTGAGATTTCGATCCACAGAAATGCCAGCAAGTGAAAAGGACTCATTACTTTGATTAACTTGGTTGTTCATTGTGATGGGTCTAGGGCTGGGATTTGGTGGAGTTGAATTGTACAAGATTTCTACTTCCCCAGTCTAATACTTTTTGGAGATCCACAGAGACAGAACATCTAATTGTGCTAAAGAGACAGTCTTAGAATATTGTATATTTGAGAGGAGGGTGCTGTCATCCGCGTAGCTGTGAACTGGGTTGGAAGTGCTAGAGAGGAGGTTATTGATGTGGAGAAGAAACAAAGTAGGGGCTAAAGCTGAACCTTGAGGAACTCCTGCATTAATTGGATAAAGTTTAGAGGAATGGCCATCCACGACAACAGAACTGACCATGGATATGGGTTCCAGGGGCCCTAATTCGCGCTCATTGGAAGAAAGTTTTCGAAAGTCGTACCATCGATACCTTACTATAAGTGAATTTTCCTAATGAAAATTCACTAAAAAGTAAATCAAAATTGGCACAAAAAAAGATTTTACTTCGGGGGTTAATTCTTAATGTGGACACACTGTATATACTCAAAAAACAAATACAAACTTATGTGACGTTTTCCGAACCGTTCATTGAAAAATGGTGTTATATATTAAAAAATATAAGTACTTCACCCAAGGAAGGCATGCTAAATTTGAATCTAAATAAAACTGATTCGGTTCTAGTAACATTGCTTAAAAACTAAAAATTGTAGTGAATTCGGCAATCTCAAATTCAGCCGGGACCTTTTATTTACTTAGTGACTTTATCGCGTTCTCACTTTCTCTCTCTCTCTCACGCACACACACACAAACACACGCACACATATTTGTTTGAGTTTCGATATCAACAACAGAAAAAGTGAAACCAGTAACCTAGCAGGCTTGCGAAAGAAACTACCATATCTATCACCTCTATCAATCACTGAGAAGCAAGAAGCTATTTAAATTAACTCCAGTCATGAAAAGAAACGTCAAGAATAAAGGCAAATATCAAAAACCAGAACTCATGTCCGTTGCGTCCCATTGTCAGCTCTTATTATCCCTGCAAGAAAAATAGAGCGTGCATTTTAAGCCATCGTGAGGGACTCTTATTATTAGATTTACCTGTTAAACGAAAAACAAGTTTTCTAACGTGGGAATGTATATTCCCATATGGGACGCTTCTTTGAATATGAATAAACTGCTTTATGCCTTATAGCCGAAGTCTATTGTATGAGCCAGTCCTTAGGCCTCACCCTTAACATATAAGAACTTGTATAAAATCTGTTGAAAATTCAGAATTTAATGGGTCAGGGTAACCGTTAAAATGTATGAGTATTAACCATAGTTGAGTGAGTTTCGACTTTTTTGGAATCCAGGGGGTTGATTCCTGTTTAACGGAAGGAACTGAACCGGATTTTTTGTAAGAACTTAATGACTTGGCGCGAACAAACGGATGCTATTTTTTTAGTAGTATCAGTTGGATAGAGCTACAGTTTGTAATAAAAGTCAATTTTCATAGAAATGATCTGGCACCAAATATTTTTCTATATCTTTTTTTCTTTTAAGATATAAATAGAAATTTTGGTATATAGTTCCCATTTAATTACGTAAACTTACGTACCAAATTTGGTTACCATACCTTTTCTATATTTTAAGATAATTTTTTTTTTCGGAAGAAAACCTAAAAACTTCCCGGAAAACTTCGTTCTATTTTCCTGGCTAACGAGCCTATCCAAGCCACTTACAAAAGGAAGGCACGTGCTAAATTTTATCTAAATCGGTATTATTTTTTGAATTTGCGGTGTAATACGTATATATATATATATATATATATATATATATATATATATATATATATATATATATATATATATATATATATATATATATATATATATATATATATATATATATTTGTGACACACCGATAACTCAAAAAATAATGCGCCGTTGACGATCCAATTTAGTGAATACCTACCTTTTGCAAGTGGCTTGGATAAGTTCGTTAGCCAGGAAAATCTGCCCAGTCCAAAAAGATTACACATTGCTTTGTTTTAATTAGACAGACGGAGTCCCCCGTCCGTACCAGTTCTGAGCTAATTTTAATGTCTCTAATTTCGACCACGTTAATTATAATACATCTTTGTAAGAAAATAAATTCGAGACGCAGCAAGTGCGTTACGGTAGAGAATTTTTATTGAAATCTGCTCAGTCCAGATAGATTAAACATGGCTTTGTTTTAATTAGACAGTCGGATCCCCCGGTCCGTGGAAGTTCTGAGTTGACCTTTAATGTATCGAAGTTCGACCACGTAACTATAATGCATGTTTGTAAGAAAATAAATTCGGAACGCAGCAAGTGCGTTATTGTAGCGAATTTTTATTAAATGATTCAAATTTGAATAGCTCAATTTGCTATTAACCTATAAGGTTCGTTGGCCAGGAAACTAGTTTTTTCGGGAACATTTTAAGTTTATTTTCGAAACATTTTTGTACACCTTCAAACATAAAGCTTTTTTGATGATATATGGTACATTGTTTCTACTATATAGGTCATAATGGTAATGAAATTTGATGCATGCTTTCTTTGAAAAACACATATTCGCTATTTAAAATATTTTTATGATAATTCACTACCATAACGCACTTGCTACGACCATACTTTTTTCAATATCAACAAGAACAAAATTATAATTTCAGATTCAAAGGTGACAAACTTATTTAGGCGTTTTCAAGAAAAATGAGATCTTGTTCAAAACGTATGAAATCTGTGCACTATTGTTTCACCAAATGTCAAAATAAAACATAAAAAAATTTACATTCATCGAGGTGGATTCGATGGCATAAACTTCTGTTTAGTAGGCAAGCGTGAAGTGCCCTGCGCCATCTGGACACACGCCAACTAACGTTTTATTTGCGTGATAATTTATATCGGCTTCATGCCCAGGATATTATATTCAAAGTATAGGTAACAATTAATTACAGAATTAGGGTTACCATTGAAACACATCCCGCGACTGTTTCGGTCTTCTATGACGTCTTATGTTTAAGTTTAAAGATAAAAAACTATTTTAGAATCGTTTTTCTAGAGACTTGGCTTGTGTTGTGTGTGTGTGTTCAAATGCTAGGATGGCAACGGAATGATCCTCCACTAGCCACAGACTTTTATAAATTACACGGTGTGGATTTGAAGTTTTATATATGATACGAGATAGGCAAGTGGCAAGTAGAAAATTTATTTGATATGTTTAAACATATGAGTTAGATACGGTGCTTACATTTTGTCTTATATAATTAGTGTATGTTTTACGTACTTAATAACATCAATATACAAACACAAATACATACGCACATGCACATATACACACATATGCATATATAAACTCCTTTAGAATTTTTTTATATTTTTTTTTTTAATATTTTTTTTTTATTTTTTTATTTTTTTTATTTTTTTTTATTTTTTTTTTATATATAATTATATATTGTAATTTTTTTTTTTTTTCTTTTTTTTTTTCTTCCCGGGATACACAAGGACACTTGCTCGCCAAGGGACCCGCCATGGCTCATACACAAACTAACTGGGCCACGGAACTGATTGAGGTTACACACTGGGACAGACAATAGGACTCTTGAGACTTGGCTTGATTTTTTTTTAAATTTCTACAATACAGTGTGTCTCAAACTGGATGGGAATGTATTGCTATCTCCGTTATTATTAGAGATAGGGAGACGGTTAAATTAGCAATGTTTTTTAGAATTTTATGCTTGTTCTAAATATTTTTATAGCAAATATGTATTTTTTAAAGAGCGCAGCCATCAAATTTGGTTACGAATATAACCTATACAATGTTTCCTAAACTGGATGGGAATGTATTGGTATCTCCGTTATTATTAGAGATAGGGAGACGGTTAAATTAGCAATGTTTTGTAGCATTTCATGCTTGTTCCAAATGTGACTTGTATTTTGCCCTGCCTCTTTTTGTTTTCGAGTTATTTTGAAAAAAACAAAATTTGTCGATTTCTTTTTTCTTCAATATCTGAGTAGGCGTTGATCTGACATGTACTTGCGTATTATCAGGACACTTTTTACAAAGTAATCTTTTTGTGCTATTCTCAGCTTTGGATTTTCATTTGTTTTTAAGCTACATGTATCAACGTTTTTTTTTTAAACATATAAAGTTTGAAACCGACCTCGGATTTGGGGTCCAGGTGTCCTAGATAGCGCTCATTTGAAGAAATTTTTTCAAAATTCAAAAGTCGGGATCTCCTCAATAGTGATTTTTTTTTAAAATTAACTAAAATGTCGGCACACGACAAAATTTTCCATAAATCGAACCATCGATACCTCTCTATTAGTAAATTTTCTTAATGAAAATTCACTAATACCTATAATGACTTTTACTAAGTTAATATTGGAACCTGTGTTGAGCACTGATATGTACACTTGGAGAACCCAAATCACCACAACACATTTAAAGAAACCTGACGATCGTTACACCAACCTTGTTAGCGTCATGAGAGGATGTATAATTCTACTTATTCATTTTTCCTCCTCAGATGATGTTAACTTGGTTAGTGAAACGATCACCAAGTTTTTAAAATGTGTTGTCGTGATTTGGGTTCTACAAATGTAACTATATGACTTTTACTTTCTAAAAATAAAACATTTAATGATGAATTTGAAAGATTTAGAGGAGACTCTTGGGCCATTTCATATAACCGGAAATATCTATATCTTAAAAATAATGAACATAAACTTGGAAACCACATATGAGCACTACCATGCGTGTATAATAAATTAAGCGGTCGTGTCAGACTTTAGACATATGTCGTACCCATCCAGTTTAATTTGAATACTTAAGAGAGTTGAAGGAGGATGCAAATGGATTTGATTTTCATATTTGTAATTAAACGAAACAAAATTAGACGTTTATTTATTGTTGTTGTCCTCCTCAATTGGGCTTGCCATTTGTCTTCTTTCACCGGACACTGTCCTCTTCCTTTGAAGGGTATCCGGGGCGAAACTGGATGGGAATGTATTGCTATCTCCGTCATTATTAGAGATAGGAAGACGGTTAAATTAGAAATGTTTTGTAGAATTTCATGATCGTTCCAAATATGACTTGTAATTTGCCCTGCGTCTTTTCGTTTTCGAGTTATTTTGCAAAAAAACAAATTTTTCGATTTTTTAATATATTTTCCCGGAAAATTTTGTATTTTCTTTCGAACATAAATTATATCTCAGGAAGTAACAAAGTAAGGGCAACCAAATTAGGTACACAGGTTCATATCGCTATACGTAAATCACCTACCTAAATTTGGCTCTGTAGGTCAGGTCAGGTCAGGTCAGTTCACGTCAGGTCAGGTCAGGTCAGGTCAGGTTTATTATTAAATTAGATTATTCCCACAAATAGTCAATTGTGTCGTTTGATGCTTGTAGCATGTATTGTAAGTCACCCCCTAGGGAATGTTTACTCTATTAGAAAACGTTTTAATAGAAAAGAACGTAAATATAATAAAAAGACAAGAAATAATGAATCTTTTTAACGGATGTATAAAACAAAACTATTTTGAATTTAATTATAAAATTTATATGCAAAATGAAGACCTACCTATGGGTAGTCCGTTGTCACCTTTATTAGCCAACATATTTATGGAAAACTTAGAAAACCAAATTTTAACATCAGAACTTTCGCATAATATTGTCTTTTGGTACAGATACGTAGATAATATTTTAGCATGTTTTTAAGGCAGTCATACAGAATTAAATGAATTTTTGAATTTTATTAATAACTTTCACACAAATATTAAGTTTACTTTAGAAGAAGAAGCTAACAGTTGTATACATTTTTTAGACTTAACAATTAGAAAGTTAGAAAATAATTCATTTGACTTTTCAATATTTAGAAAACCAACTTACACTGACACAACCATACCATACGCTTCATGTCACCCTTTTTCACAAAAGCTGTCAGCCTACCATTCTATGATACATCGTGCATTTTCAATACCTATGTCACAAAACAATTTTGAAAGAGAAATTTCAATAATTAAGCAACCAGCATTTAATAATGGCTACTCTGTTAAAATAATAGATAAAATGATCGAGAGAAAAGAATACAAGTTAGCGATTAATTTAATTTATCCAAATATTAGAGACAAAGAAGACAACAGATACGTTTCGATAACTTATTTTGGAATCATTTCAGAAAACATTTCAATAATTTTTAATACCTGTACAAATACAAAGGTAGCTTTTAAATCTTACAACACGACGCGTTATTCACTATTTAACGCGAAAGAAACATCTTGTTTCCTGACAAAATCTGGAGTTTATAAATTAGTTTGTACACATTGTAACGCAATCTATATAGGTCAAACTTCTAGAAATTTTAACACCCGATACAAAGAACATATTTCTGCATTTCGAAATAACCACGCTGACAAATCTACATTTGCAAAACATATTATTGATACCGAACATAAACCTACAGTAAATAACCGCATACAACCACAACATTTTTATAATGACAAACGTAAGCTAGACTTTTTTGAAGCTTTAGAAGTCAAAAAGCACACACACGGTAATAGCTACCTTGTTTTAAACGAGCAAACTAATTTAATGAATTCCCCTTTCTTGGATATTCTTCTGTATAATTAAATAAGTCAAAGAAAATAAATTTAACTAATCTTTCAAAAAAGTTGTAATAAGATAATGAGTTGATGTATGTCAATAATTTCGTTGTATAGAGACTGCTTTTATACTGTTATTGTTTAGTTATTTTATTGTTGTAACTGTTGACATAGTTATTATAGGCTAGTTCTATTTTTATGTTAAATATTGACATACATCACGTAGACATTTTGAAAGCATCATCTGTTATCTGCGTTTCATGTTATTTTCAATTTGATTAAAAAAAGCCTGGACGCAGCAAGTGCGTTATGGTAGTGAATTTTCATAGAAATGATCTGGCACAAAATATTTTATAACTTTTTTTTCTTGTAACATAGAAATCTAAATTTTGGTATATAGTTTGTTTTTTATATCGTTAACCTACCTACCAAATTTGGTTATCATAGATTTTTTATTTTTTAAGATAAAAATTTTTTTCAAATGAAAACTCAAAATTTTCCCGGAAAACCTCGTTAGATTTTTTTGATTAACGAACTTGTCAAAGCCTTTTACAAAAGGAAGGTACGTGCCAAATTTTATCAAAATCGGCGTATTATTCTTTGAGATAAAAAATTTTTTCGAATGAAAACTCAAAATTTCCCCGGAAAACCTCGCCCGATTTTCCTGACTAACAAACTTGTCAAAGCTATTTACAAAAGAAAGGTACATGCCAAATTCTATTAAAATCGGCTAATTACTTTTTGAGATAATAATTTTTTTCGAATGAAAACTCAAAATTTTCCCGGAAAACCTCGTCCGATTTTCCTGACTAACGAACTTATCCAAGCTATTTACAAAAGAAAAGTACATGCCAAATTTTATCAAAATCGGCCCATTATTTTTTGAGTTATCGGTGTGATACATATATATATATATATATATATATATATATATATATATATATATATATATATATATATATATATATATATATATATATATATATATATAATATATATATATATATAATATATATATATATATATATATATATATATATATATATATATATATATATATATATATATATATATATATATAAACATATAAAAATTGAAACTGACCCCGGATATGGGTTCTAGGGGTCCTAGATCGCGCTCATTTGAAGAAATTTTTTCAAAATTCAAAAGTCGAGATCTCCTCATTAGTGAATTTTTTCTAAGAAAATTCACTAAAAATTGATCAAAACATCATATCATAATATAGCAACAGATCTTTATTTATAGTTGTCATGATTTCGTACTAATTCAATATTTATCTGTCTGAGAATGCTGTCAAGCAGCGAAACTAGTCACATAAACGTTGAAGAACATCCTAGAACATCCAGAATTCATAAGGACCGCTTGCTCCAGTTAGCTTACACGCTGGCTACGTCCTTCACCTACAAAAATTAAACCCAACAGTGAAGCCAGAGAAGTAGTCTCCAAGTCTGTATGTAGTATGGACCAGTTTCACCAAGTAAGGGCAACAACAATCAATGGATTGTGTTCTTGGTATTGTCGGATTTTGTTATAGATGATATTTATTGGCTGTGTCCGCTAAGCACTTAAAAACGCAAGAGAAATATTATATTTGCACTTTGCTGTGCACTTTTCTCAAGTTATAGTCCTCTCCCTATACAAGACGTTCAATTCATCAAGGTGGAAGGCACTTGCGTTAGGTGGGTGCCCCAATAGCGGTCTACTTCCGCAGATCCAGACACTGGAGCACATGTGTTCAATGCAGGCACGTCTCCCATATTACACACAACACACAAGACCCATAGATGACATCTGGCACACTCTATTTCTTATTGAGAATGTCTTAAGACTTGAGGCCGAGTTATAGTTATAATACACCTCTCTTACCTTATGTTCGACCGGAGGCTGTTCTACATACGTTCATTACCTCGGGCAAGGCGGTTTAATTTGTATAACCACAGACTTGTCTGCTGTTCTGTGAACATCTGGGGCTTGCATATTGTATAGATGCGTGCGATTAGCTAGTTATCAATGGGTTTATGTTATGTAATGTAACATGCATTGAGTTGTATATCATATATCAAGGAAATCGTCTAGATAATTTATTTTTGAGAATGATAGAACTTGAGCTTATTGTAAACTATGTTATATTTATTGATTTAATAAAAAGTCTGGACGCAGCAAGTGCGTTATATATATTCAACCGCTAACTCAAAATATACTTGACCGATTTCGACCAAATTTGGGAATACCTTTATTTTGTTAATGGCTTGGATGAGTTCGTAGATAGGCACCGTGCGTCTATATTTTCTTAGAAAAAAAATGTAAAGAAAATTTTGAAAACGCAATATTTTTTTAAATATTGAAGTGTTTCAAATGAAAATTTGCACATATATAGGAGAAGTTACAATATAACTGTTAACCAAATTTCAAATTAAATGGCATACGAGGACAGGAGTTATAAAAAAAAATATAAATGAATAAACAGTCTAAGATATCAGTTCAAATTTCATACAGCATTTACCACGTTCAATGTTGATAAGGATGATTAGACTGTGAATGCGTCATTTTAAGTAGATAATTCAAATAGAAACAGTCACCTGACAATTAAATATAAAGGAGCCGGGTTGTCAGATTTAATAAAATTTCATTGGAATCTTAAAATGTAAAACATATGGTAATAACACATATTGGTACTTATTCATAACAAATAAAAGTTCGTCAAAAAATTAATCCATCCAATAAATGAGGCTTAATATTAATAAATGTTGAGTTACCAATAATTTCTCATTCGATTTATCATAAATTCTAATTTACTCAATCTGACACCGCTGCATGGTAGGCCAACTATCATCGCGAAACGGGAGCCGCCGACTGCCGAAACACGAGACACCCAACGTGTTATTTACATTTATTAAAACTGAAATGTTTTGTTATATTACAGAATATACCAAATAGAAGTTTCACTTCAATGAAATGGTTTAAAACTATAAGTTCAGTACTAATTTCCGACGCTTCAGCACCAGTAGCATTATAATCCAGAAATCTATTCACTTTTAAATATCAATCTAACCTCAAAACATTCGAAGATTCGTTATTATTGTTTATGGTTTTATTTTGCAAAGCATCCTTACATAGAGTGTTAGCGACTAGCCACGTTTGTTGTTATAAAGCTCTGTATTATTATATCTCTACATATTATGTTAGAGTTGTTATTAAGAAGTGTTCTTTTGATTTGGTCCTAAAGTTTCTGACACAATTGTTGATAAAATGTAAGTAGCACATGCTTATCGATATTTGTGTTCTTGAAAATTTTTAATAACCTGGCAAGTGAAACAAATGCTAACTTATACTTATTGGTTCCAGTATCACAAACATTTCTGGACGCAGCAATTGCGTTATAGTAGTGAATTTTCATAAGAATTGTACACTGTAAAATATATTATTAAAACTAATTCTTTAAGTTTAAGTGGACCTTTGAGACAGTTTTAGGATCCTAGTTAGCGATTATTTGAAAAAAAATATGTTTTATATGGAGCTACTAAATTCAAATTTGGCCTTAGATATAAAATTTAAATTCTGCAAGTGTCTTTAAAAAATTGTGTTACAAATTTCATTAAAGTTACAAAAGTTTTTCAGAAAACAATTAATTATTTACAAAGGGAATGTACCTGTCAAATATGACAGATATTTTCCTTATTAATTGTTTGGATGGTTTTGTTTTAGTCAACCCATCTAGTTTTTGCAAACAATAAACAACAAAAAAGGTTTTTTAAAACAGAACGAAGCTCAATATGTTATTTTTCTTTAATTTATTACCCACGTGCGGTTACATAGGTGTTACTAACGTTCAAGATTGAATATTCTTGCTTAATGGGAAATATATTGAGCTATCGGATTTGAAATATTTTTACGAAAATTTTCTACCTCAACATAATAACCATCCAAGCAATTAATATGGAAAAATACCTGTCATATTTATAATTCGACAGGTACATTCCCTTTGTAAATAATTATTTTTTCTGAAAAACGTTTGTAACTTTAATAAAATTTAACACAATTTTTTAAGACACTTGCAGTACTTACATATTATATCTAAGACTAAATTTTAATTTAGTAGCTCCATATAAAATATAAATTTTTTCAAATAATCGCTAACTTGGACTCTAAAACCGATCTCCAAAGTCAATTTAAATGTAAAGAATTAGTTTTAATAATATATCTTACTAACAATGTACAATTCTTGAAAATTCACTACCATAACGTACTTGCTGCGTCTAGAGTTTTTCTTCTGTATAGGTTATAGTGGTAACCCAATTTGATGCCAGCTTTATGAAAAAAAGATATATTTGCTATAAAAAACATTTTTACAAAAATCCACTACCATAACTCCCTTGCTGCGTCCAGACTTTTGACTTTTACAGGTTTTTTTTTCGGATAGACTGGATTTGTTCTGATAAATTTGGATTTTTTTGGTTATACTGAATTTGCTTATATATTTGCTTTATTGTATGGGCTTTCCATTTACCTCACATATAGATTACTGTTACTTAATAAAACTCCAAAGAGACGTCTGCGTAAATTGCACATAGCTGAGAGGAGGCAGAGAAGTTTGCCACCCAGTCAAATAATAATTATTAATCATTTTACTGTTCGAAACAACCATTATTTCGACATTTGTTGTTAGTTAGTATAGTTTTATTTTGCATGTAAACCCCCTGTGATCACAGTCCGCTAAAATAGCTTGTTTAAGAATCAAATATAATTGCAATACTTTTAAATTGCTTTGTTGCCACTAGCTAGACAAACTATTATATTCACTTAGTAACACAGACATTGTGTTTGTTCGTAATACATACAGGGTGGCGCATTGAAAACGAAACAGACCGATTTGCGTCCAGAGAATTTTTTTTTAAGATATGCTGAAACACGTCATTTTTAATATTGAGGGGGACATGTTTTGACATAAAACTCAACTTTGTCACATCAATCCCTTAAGGGTGGTGATAACAACCCTTATATTTTAAATAGGGGAACATAGGTCGAGTGTTACATCATTTGAAAGCTCTTTCTCTTCTGAATTCAGCACACTAAATTTTTTGGAAGTTTAATCAACTCGTTTAAAAATTATTCACAGTTGGAGTTGCAAGAACGTATTTAATTAATTGTGATAAGAAATGCACTAATTAGACCATCTTTCGTTAAAAAAAACTAAAAAAATAAAACCAAACTTTCAAAAACGTTTATTCAGTTAAGTAAGTGTTCAAATTGTTGACCAGCAGCTTCTATACAAAAGTACAAATTTTGTTTAAAACGAGCTCTGACATGCTGGAGCGTTTGTGGAGTTATTAGACGGCATTCTTCAACAATGCGTCGTCGTAATTATTCCAGAGACTCCGGCTCTGTTGCGTAAACTCTACTCTTTAAATGGCCCTATAGAAAGAAGTCTAAAGGAGTTAAATCCGGTGATCTAGGGGGCCACTCAATAGCACGTCTACGCCCAATCCATTATCCTGGAAACTATCTGTTCAAAAACTCCCTAACACGTTGTGAAAAATGCGGCGGAACTTCATCTTGTTGAAACACTTATTGATTTTCTTGATAGCGATCATCATTTTCAACAATGTCAATTAGTATAGGGTAAACGATATTTCTAGTACCTCCAAATACGTGTCGCCACTCAAATTGCCATCAAGAAAAATTGGTCCGATTAAACGGTCTCCAAAATGCCAGTCCAGACATTCAATTTCTGTGGAGTTTGAGTGTGGACTTCGTGAAAATTTCTTGGATTATTATCTGCCCAATAACGACAATTATAACGATTGACTGTAAAGTTTAATAAAAACGTACACTTGTCTGAAAAACAGATATTGAATAGAAAGTTCCCGTTATCAGCTATTCGTGCAGTTATAACTTCACAAAACTCCAGCCGCCGATCAAAATAATCTTCATTCAGTTGTTGTACAAGATGAATTTTATACCGGTGAAATTTATGATGCTTCAATATGCGCTGAATAGTTCTTCTTTTGATGTTTGAAACAGTGGTCAATTTTCTCGTGCTCAAAGTTGGGTCAGCAGCAATTTGTCCTAAAACTTCAATCTCAGTAGTCTCATTTCTAACCGGAAATTCACGTTCGGGATCCCGTTTATTGTTGGCTACTGAACCACTTTGTCGAAATTTGCAACTAACTCCAAAATGTATTTTCTGTTAATATGTCTATTCGGATGTCGTTCATTAAACAAATTTGCGGTACGGTTGGCACAGTCATCGTTTTTGAAAAAAAAGAGTAATTATTTTAACTCTTTCTTCTACAGAATACACCATTGTGAAATTAATTTTAGGTAGTACTCTCAAGTATCAAACCGACCGATAGAATGAAATAATAAACCGCATTTCTCTCATTCCGATAAGAAATGTTCTGATAGTCAATCTTTTGTTTACAAACCAACAAAACATTGACTACCAGCACATTTGTTATCGGAATGAATGAAATGCGTTTTTGCATCTTCAACTGTGAATAATTTTTAAACGAGTTGATAAAACTTCCAAAAAAAAAAAAATTAGTGAATTAGCTGAATTCAGAAAAGAAAGAGCTTTCAAATGATCGACTCGTCCCATGTTCTCAATTTAAAATATAAGGGTGGATATCACCACCCTTAAGGGGTTGATGTTACAAAGTTGAGTTTTATGTCAAAACATGTCCCCCTCAATACTAAAATTGACGTGTTTCAGCGTTTCTTAAAAAAAATTTCTCTGGACGCAAATCGGTCTGTTTCGTTTTCAATGCGCCACCCTATATATAGTATAATTATTTGCTTCTCAGTTTGTCTCAACACTTATAATTTTTAACCAATAACCAAGCATATCAAAGAAAATTATTAATCTGAGACGTTGACGCTCGACACTCAACTATATAGAAGTGAACGAAACAGTCACATTAGAGTTCAGTGGGTGTGATATTTAAATTGTTGTTTTTAAATCGTTTTAAGGGGTTATATTAAGGCTGGCTTTCCTTCAAAATCCCGAGTGCAGCAGGGTTAGTTACATAAAGAGCTTACGCTGTCACAACTCTTATTAATTTCACAAACAATATTTGCTAGAGCAAGGAAAATAAACGTTTGAAAATAACCAACCTGTTTTTTATTAGTAAGCACCTTTCTCCAGAAGCTATATACAAGAGGTCCTCTAACACGCCAATCCCCCCTTATTTGGGCAAAACGAAAAGGACGCTGATTGCACAAAACCTTTTCATGTGTTAATAACTTGACTCCTGACCGTTTAAATTCTATTTTGTTACCCCATCTAACAACACCTATTTACAGGAAGTTTCGGTTGCAATAGAATATCACTTTCAAAATGCAAATATCATTTCATCTAACCACTTCCTGTTTATAACAGTTTCTCTGTCTGTTACATTTTAGACTTGAGAACTTTGACCTCTTTTGGCTTACATGTCAATCAAAGTCTTCAAAAGTGCCAGCTAAAAAAAGTACCTAGACCAGTTTGGCCCAGTAGTTTAATAAAGTGTCATGTCAACCCCTAAAGTTAAAAGAAGGCATGTGAATTTGATATTATTTCATATAGCACGGTCTACTCTTATTTTATAGTGCGAGGGTACGTTTTGCGAATGTAGTTTAGACGTTTAAGAAGTTAAAAGAATGTTATGCCCGTTAAAATTATGATATAGCTGGCTTACATTTGAGTTCAAACTTTATTAGTGATTTAATTTCGAAATAACTACCCCCCTTAAGCAAACCAGGATAATTAGCTATTACTCTTATAAAGATTTTTTATGTAATGTCTGCGATCGATATATTTGGCAGGCCAAATAGAACCCCGAAGACGTTGATTCTTTGCTTGGAACTAATAAAACAGAACGACAAATATTTGTGGCAATAATGTCAAAGGAACGTTTTTTGCTCCTATTTTTTACTATGACGTTTGAGAATTCAGAAGCTAGGACAGAAAAAAAGAGAAGCAGGCGATAAATTTGTGTACATTAAAAAAATAGTCCCGCAAATTGAACCATAACTTCCACATAGCTGTGATGAGCTACTCTCCTCAGAAAGACATTCTCATGATATGAATTTAGGGTCCATGACTTCATCACAAAGACAATAATCGTATCTCTTTACCCATAAACTTCTGAAACGTTATATTACTGGAGTTTTAACGAAAAAATGACAATTTTCCCCAAGTCATCCCTCATTTATCCCCTACCCCCAGAAACCATCTTACCCAAAACATTTGGAGGCGTCCTTTTGTCGAATACTCACTGGATCCCAAATTTCAAGTTGGTATCTCAATTCGTTCGAAAGTTATTGCGGCTACCCACAAACAGACGTACAGGCCGACAGACAAACAAATTTTCGTCCCAGAATCAAGTTTTCTATATGGTTTGAAACTTTATACACCGTTATAGCAAAAAAATAATTCCAAATTTCTCTCACCGTATTCCACCTCCTAATTTAATTTTGTCACAGAAGAAGTTTGATGAAATGGCAAGTTTTCTAATAAAAAAATCCTAAAACGTTATGTTACTCGAGTTTTAACGAAAAAAATATCAATTTTCACTAAATCACCCCCAACCTTGACAGACAAACAAATTTTCGTCCCAGAATCAAGTTTTCTCTATGGTTTGAGACTTTTTACGCCGTTATAGCAAAAAAATAATTCAAAATTTTTCTCACCGTATTCCACCTCCTAATTTAATTTCGGCACAGAATAAGTTTGATGAAATGGCAAGTTTTGTAATAAAAAAAATCCTAAAACGTTATATTACTCGAGTTTTAACGAAAAAATATCAATTTTCACTAAATCACCCTCACTCATCCCTTACCCCCTGGAGCGATTTTACCCAAAAACAAATATTTGCATAAAATTCATTTCAAATAGACCCCTTCACTGATGATTTGGCAGCAGTTTCAGTTATAGAGTTTGTGGTTTAATAGTCTTTTAGTGAATTTTTATTTAAAAAAATTCACTAATAGAGAGGTGTCGATGGTGAGACTTTGCAAAAATTCATATATATATATATATATATATATATATATATATATATATATATATATATATATATATATATATATATATATATATATATATATATGTATGTATGTATCCAAGCGCTAACTCAAAAAATAATTAACCGATTTCGATTAAACTTGGCAAGTGCCTTTCTTTTATTAATGGCTTGGATGAGTTCGTTAGTCAGAAAAATCGGACGGGGTTTTCCGGGAAAATTTTGAGTTTTCTTTCAAAATAATTTTTTCTCCGAAAGTAACAAAGCTCTTTTAATGAAATTTACCATATATGTTGCCTTAGGAGAGATCTTATTACGTACCAAAATTCAACTTTCTAAGTTGAGAGAAAATTTAGTTTATCAAATTTCAAGTTTTCTTTCGAAAAAAATTATTTTAATGAAATTTTGTGGATATCTTGCCTTGGGAAAGACCTTACCACGTATTAAAATTAAACTCTCTAAGTTTATAGAAAATTGAGTTATTTAAATTTGAAGCATTTAATAAAAATTCACTACCATAACGCACTTACTGCGTCCCGAGTTTTTTTTAACTCACAAAGCGCTAATGTGCTAATGTACGACTACCAGAATTATTAATTTTGACGTTTCAATTCATCAGAGGCTGGTAATTTCTTTATCTTTTAACCTAGATATCTGGATTTTGGTACAAGGGATATGACAGAAATCAGTGTACCAAATTTGGTTACCACCACTTCTTAATTTTCGGAGATATGAACATTTTTGGAAAGAAAAGTTGAAATTTTTCCGGAAAACTTTGTCCGATTTTCCTGGCTAACGAAATTATCCAAGCCATTTACAAAAGGAAGGTACTCACCAAACTTTATCAAAATCGGCCCATTATTGTTTGAGGTATCGGTGTGATACAATTTTTTTTAAGAAAATTCACTAAAAAATATATCATAGTTATTTCAATTTTACTTTTTACTCGTTTAAAACAAGGTAGCTATTGTCGTGTGTGTGGTTTTTGATTTCCAAAGCTTTAAAAAAGTTTAGTTTACGCTTGTCATTATAAAAATGTAGTGGTTGTATGCGGTTATTTACTGTAGGTCTATGTTCTGCTTTTAGAAATAACCACGCTGACAAATCTACATTTGCAAAACATATTATTGATACCGAACATAGACCTACAGTAAATAACCGCATACAACCACCACATTTTTATAATGACAAGCGTAAACTAGACTTTTTTTAAGCTTTGGAAGTCAAAAACCACACAAACGACAATAGCTACATTGTTTTAAACGAGCAAACTGAATTAATGAATTCCCCTTTCTTGGATATTCTTCTTTCTAATTAAATAAGTGAAAGAAAATAAATTTAACTATTCTTTCAAAAAAGTTGTAATAAGATAATGACTTGATGTATGTCGATATTTTCGTTGTATAGAGACTGCTTTTATACTGTTATTGTTTAGTTATTTTATTGTTGTAACTGTTATCATAGTTATTATAGGCTAGTTCTATTTTTATGTTAAATATTTACATACATCACGTAGACATTTTGAAAGCCTCATCTGTCATATGTGTTTCATTTTTATTTTCAATTTGATAAATTTTTTGATCAAAACATCATATCATAACATAGCATCAGATCTTTATTTGTAGTTGTCACGATTTCGTACTAATTCAATTTTAATCTGTCTGAGAATGCTGTCCAGCAGCGAAACTATAGTCACAGAAACGTTGAATAACATCCTAGAACAACCAGAATTCGTAAGGGCCACTTGCTCCAGTTAGCTTACGCGCTGGCTACGTCCTTCACCAACGAAAACCAACAGTGAATCCAGAGAAGTAATCTCCAAGTATGTATGTACCAAGCTTATTATCTATCATCAGTGCGGTATAGCCAGGTGATGATGGGAACACTCTGGATGAAGAAGCAAAAATACACGCAGTCACAACAGGCAACCAGTGCATATTTGCAGCATCATTCGGAAGACCCTCAATTCGAGGGCAGCAACCAAAATCGCCACGGAGGCAAAGAAATCACCTGCGTGAACATCCGGAGCCCAGGAGTCATACTATTTATAACAGGGTTTTTAACACTGCATTTCTGTTTACCATACAAGGAGAAAGGTTAAGGGCTCCGGATGCTCACGCAGGTGATTTCTTTGCCTCCGTGATGATTTTGGTTGTTGCCCTCGAAGGGTCTTCCGAATGATGCTGCATATGTGCACTGGTTGCCTGTTGTGACTCCGTGTATTTTTACTTCTTCATCCAGAGTGTTCCCATCATCACCTGGCTATACGGTTGTAACCGGCGGTTTTTTGTCAGACCTTAGAGGGTCAAAAGAATATAATTAGAAAAACCCCTTATTAATAATTAATTTATTTATTACAAAAAAAAAATACCAGGATAAATATTTCTTAAACAATATCTATCTATAATGAGCACCACTTCTCTCCTACCCTATTTTCTTACCCTAAATAACCACAAATAATTTACAAAAATACAATTATTCTTATTTCTTTAATTGGTCAGAGTGGCGTGTGCCTGTTTGAATTTTCTTTTAAATAAGTTGTTCTTATCGACCACTTAAAACTCTTTATTACCGACAGGGAAATGTTAAATAAAAAGGGTTAGATCTCACCCAGTCTCCTCTTACGTTCAGCAGTCTCTCTTTCCTATACTTGGCACTTATTCTAACACAAAAACACAGAGATTTTACCGAAAGAGAACCACTGCTATTCTCGTCACTGTCCCAAACTTAATGTTCGTTTTTTTTTAATACTCGTCGCCAATCCGAGTATTTTTTGGTCTATATCGCATTTTCACTGGCCCAGTTTCTTTCAACTTAATATGCTAATATGCTGCGTTGTCGTTTTTTAACTATATTTTAAATATAAAACATTTATTAGCGAATTTTCAGAAGGAAAAATTTCGCTTTCTCTAAACTGATTACGTTCATTAAAGTTAAATTCTGTAGATGATGCTCATTTACATCTGCCACCGACCAAAGGAGATTTTTTTTCCATAAGAAAAAAATAATCTCACACGAGTTAAGAGAAAAAAACGACAGCGCCTTAATCTACGTTGACACACTCTCAACTCCCAAACCAAAATACTAGGTTACCTCCAACTCATCTCCTAATCTACCTACATCCTACCTAACTACACTTTATTCTAGGAACACTTCTGTCTTTAAACTTTGCCGATATCTTCAGGGTGAGGTCGTTGCTCTGACACTGGGACTGCTGGCTGGTGTCAGGTGGACATCTTAGGTAGTCTTTTGCCCTGCGGTATCTCTAATAGTCCAGCTTGGCACCGTATCTCGGGCCGTACCCGTTTCGATTACAGGATACAACTGCGGCGCGCTCGAACTGATTGTCAAGGACCTGCAGTCGGCCGGAAATAGCTGATCCTGACCGGTGGGTACCTCAACCTGCTCACTCTGTGACGAACTGTGAGTCTGATGTTTGTGCATGACCCAGAACGTTAGAGTGTTCCATACACTGGCCAGTAAGACTAGCCCACAGCCGATTGTCTTATACAACTGAAGCGCGTTCACTATTACTCCGAACTCATATTTGAGTCCCTTAAAGATGATATAGAATCCAATGAGGCCACTAATGAAGGTTCCCAGGTCACTGAACCAACCATACAGTTCCTTAGTGGTGGACTTGGCTAGTGTCTTGATCTCTTGAGGGTCAAAGAAATTAAGGGTGGAGTACCCCTGTGAGCTGGTATCCAAGCCCGCCATGCGTCGGGCCAGTATATTTTCTACAACTATACGTTCACTACGGAACGTGAGTGTCTTTTGAGCCTGATCGATTTCTTCCCTGGTGCAAAGTCCATTCGCTCCTGATGATAGCTAATAAGCTTGAAACACGTATATGCGGTTGTCTCCTTGCGGCCTTGCCCTTAACCTTTCTCCTTGTATAGTATACAGAAATGCCGTGTTAGAAATCCTGTTTTAAATTATATATATATATATATATATATATATATATATATATATATATATATATATATATATATATATATATATATATATATATATATATATATATTCTAAATGAGAAAACTAAGGTGATGGCTCTAGAGTTAACTATACACTATTTAATTTTCTAATAGGTAAGATGTTAAGAAAAAACGTATAGGCATCTGCATTCGCCTGCAACTCTTTCTGTTTGCATGACATGCGGTAGACCCTTGGAAAAATTACCATAATATGCACATTATCTAATATGTTCCCACTTTGAACCTTTTCATTATTTTCTCTATGAATACATGTGTCGGGTAATATATCTTAAAATCGCTGTACGCTCCGGTGACTTGGTAATTTTTTAGATAGTAATTTTATGGTATAATTTTCAGTCTGATTTATTTTACTCTACCTCTGTCCCAGGCAACCGCACTTTTTTGGGTTACCGATGTATCATACGAAAGTTGGAAAGGTCAGTGAAGTGAAAAGTTTCTTAATCAGATTTTACTATACAGAGCTTTATGTGGAAGCCTTCATTGTTTGTAAGCTGGGGGATTGATTTAGATTGATGCAGGTATTCAGTTTGCTTAAAATAATCCTCATTACCGTCACAATCTTAATGTGTCTATCTTCAGCAGCTCTTTTCATTTTATTATAGCCTCTGCACTTCGTTAATTGGGGCAAGATTAACAAAAGTTTTCCTACATATCCGACACATCTTAGTAGAGTACGGTTAGCGACGTTTTACTGAATTTTCTTTAAAAAATTCACTAATGACGCGAACACGACTTTTGAATAAAAAAATAATTCTTCAGTGCGAACTAGGCCTCCTAGAATACATATCCTACATATCCGGGGTCAGTTTCAATTTTTATATGTTTATATATATATATATATATATATATATATATATATATATATATATATATATATATATATATATATATATGTATGTATCACACCGATAACTCAAAAAATAATAGGCCGAATTTGATAAAATTTGGTGAATAATTCTTTTTGCAAGTGGCTTGGATAAGTTCGTGAGCCAGGAATATCGGACCAGTTTTTCCGGGAAATTTTAGGTTTTCTTCTGCAAAAAATTCATATCTCCGGAAATAACAAAGATATGACAACCACATTTGGCGAACTAGCTTATGTTGTAAAAACCACACATTGCATTAAAATTTAGGTCTCCATCTTGGAGGGAAAAAAGTTATAGGCACTTAATGAAGTAAACTTTTAGTGCAACTAAAAGTCAGAGAAGACGCAATACCAAAATATTGTATGTGTTACACAAAATCTATTAAATATTACAGACAACGTTTATCTTTTCATGGCTCAAAAAGTTCAAGAAGTACCAGAAAGATTACTTTGAGAATTCTATAATTTTTCTGCTGTAAATGTCAAACTGAAGATTTGTAACGTGAAAATTAGTATAAGTATTGCAATTTATGAATGGAGAATATTGCATTATATGTGTATTAGAATGTTTTAGATTTATGCTACTCTTATCATTTGTTAAAGTAGCTGCAAAATCTGCCTTAAAGAAGGTACATATTACAAATAACTAACTTAAGACCATTATTGGTTATATACATTTTTTATTGCAGTTTGCCAGAGGCCTTACCTAGTGTAATGATTACCATGCCTGTATGATGAGCGAAGGGACGCAGGTTCAAATCTCACTGTTACTGAATTTCTCTTGAAACTTTTTTAAAACTTTTTTATCTTTGATTCTATCTTAACGTTATCTGGTCAGATTGTGTAATTCCAATATATTTTTAGCGACTTTTTGTTGAAAATAAAAAATAAGCACTTTTAAGACTTTTAATGCAAGTTTAATAGTAGATGTTGTTTCTATTCGTTGGTAAAATCGTGCCACAGTTAACATAGCCGTAGAGATTTGTGACACGAGAAGAGGTTGTTTTCTTCTCTACAACTGAATTCAATTTTTACAGCATCCACAGGCAAAAGAGTTTTCTCTGTGAAGCCACAGAAAAAGTCTCTAGTTCTGTTTTTAGGTCAGATCTTAAATATTTTTTAACTTACTTAAGTTATTTCTATTTCTATTAGTTTAACAAAATTTTCTTACAATAGCGAATTTTCTTATAAATGAATTTAATGAATTTTCTTTGAAGAAACGTTTGTTGCGAATTTTTGTGTATGAAAAAATATTCAATTGATGGAACATTTTTTAAACGAAATTCATCGAAAATGAGGTTTTAATGAATTTTTGTGCAAACAAATTATTTTTTTTTTAATTTTAATTACAGATTAGGTATATAATTTGATTTGTATGTATTTTTTTGTAAAATTTTGTGCAAAAAGATATTTAGCCAGTTTTCGCAAAAATTTTTTGGGCTTCGTTGTAATCTTTTTTTGTAAGATGTTTTTGTGAAATTTTGGTAATTAATGATAAATGTTTAATAAGTTATTATAAAAAATATGTTTACGGATTTTCTTGTTCCAAAATTTCATGAAATTTTTGTTGTGTCGTTGAAAAAGTTTTTGCGAAATATTATATTTTGGTAGGTGAGTAAATAAATTGAAATGGTTGGCTGGCCAGGAAAATAGGACCAGTTTTTTTTTAATTTATTTAATTTATTTTTATTAGCGAATTTTCTTGTACGAAATGTTCTTTTAATAGCGAATTTTCTTATAAATGAACTTAATTGAAGAAACGTTTGAGAATTTTTGTATGAAAAATTACTCAATTGATGGAACATTTTTTAAACGAAATTCGTCGAAAATAAGTTTTTAATGGATTTTCGTGCAAACAAATTATTTTATTTAAAATTTTAATTACAGATTAGGTATATAATTCGAATTTTATGTATTCTTTTAGCAGAATTTTGTGTAAAAAATATTTAGCCAAATTTGATGCCTGTTTCATAAAAAAAGACATATCTGCCATTAAAAATATTTTTATCAAAATTCACTACCATAACGCAATTGCTGCGTCCAGACTTTTTATTTATTAGCTTCCTAATTTCATTTTCTAACTTACTTTCAATCGTCGGCAGTGAATTATTGTCAGAGATATTAATAATGTTTTATATAACTTTATAATCTCCATAAAACAGGGATGTTTTTGAAAATTATGAGCCAGTAGATTTTATAGTTTTTTCGTCAGTACGGAGGTTCCTTCGAAATTAATAAAAAATGTGGAAGAAAGGACGGTTATTTAGTTTTTTGTAAAATTTTCTGAATACAAACAAAATAATTCAGATTGATTCGATAACGCCTTTACTGAGGATCAACATGCATAAAAATCACATTCCGGAAATGTTTTTTCTGCATGTGTGGGACAAAATACCTTAAAATGTGACATTTTTTTTATAAAATTGTAAATATCGTGAAAACCATATAAAGATTTTTAAAAAAGGCTTGAGCTAGTCTATCTCTGTGTGACGATTGAGTTGCGACTTTTGGAAACCCTCTATATATATATATATATATATATATATATATATATATATATATATATATATATATATATATATATATATATATATATATATATGAGACATACTTGGTTCTCGGGTTGAACCGCGTCCAGAATTTATGAAAACTCGACGTTTCGGCTCCTGTTTTGGAGCCATTTTCAAGAGGTAAAGGAAATGTGTAAGGACACTTAAAGGCCTCAATCTGCCCACTCCTTAGAGCAGATTTCTCTGAGGCCTAGGGTTGAACACACTGAGACCTCACAGACGATCTCCGGCGAGATTTGGGAAGTAGGCAGATTGAGGCCCCGTAATCGAGCTACAACAACCCAAACCACCTTTGTCCACCGCTCTAAGGAGTAGGCAGATTAAGCCTTAGAGTGTCCTTACATATTTCCTTTACCTCTTGAAACCAACCCAACCCACCTTTGTCCACCGCTCTAAGGAGTAGGCAGATTTAGGCCTTAAAGTGTCCTTACATATTTCATTTGCCTATTGAATCCAACCCAACCCACCTTTTCCCACCAATCTAAGGAGTTGACAGATTGAGGACTTAGAGTGTCCTTACACATTTCCTTTACCTCTTGAAAATGGCTCCAAAACAGGAGCCGAAACTTCAAGTTTTCATAAATTCTGGACGCGGTTTAACCCGAGAACCAAGTATGTCTCACATTAAAGACAGTGGAAATCTTTCTGAATATATATATATATATATATATATATATATATATATATATATATATATATATATATTTATATGTTTTGATAAAAAGAAAAGCTAATAGACACATCTTGACCAAACCTGGTAAGTGTCTCTTTTTTGTTAATAGCTTGCAAAAGTTCGTTAGCGATTCCAACTAGACCAGTTTCTCCTTTGAGAGAAATTCAAATTTTTGCTACTAAAAAAAACAAACAAAAAAGGTCGTTTGATAAAATTTGGTATCCTATATACCAAAATTGAAACTTTTATGTTAATAGAAGGTTGAGTTATTAGCATTCGATTAAATTCTTATGAACTTTAACTATCATAACGCACTTTCTGCGTCAAGACTTTTGATAGCACCTCTCTAAAAAGAGAAGAAAACGTCATTCTTAGAGTTATTACCATTCGATTAAATTCTTACGAACTTTCGCTACCATAACGCGCTTTCTGCGTCAAGACTTTTGATAGCACCTCTCTAAAAAGGGAAGAAAACTTCATTCTTAAACAATAAAAAATTTTATGCAAATTAAATGACCAGTTAATAAAAACTCAATATTTACGTAACGAACTATCTCACATTTTTATTGAAAACGCATCTCATTAGCTTAATTGTAGGCAAATACCTGTGGGAACTACCAGCATATACAGATAGATATACATAGAACTAGGAAACTTTATACAAACCGGTAGTGAAAACAGCCAGGAAGTAAATATTTGACTACTTTTAGGGACAAACGTTTACGTTTATTTACCAAAGTTGACAAACCATTCCTTTTATATCTCTTTTTTATTTCACCTTTTAATACTTGTTTGATTAGGTCGATGCTGTGCCTGGCGCTGTTTGATTTGCGACAGTAAATTTTCTTTAGAAATCGTTAATACCTCTAGGAGATAAGATCTGTATGGAATTTTGTTGCACACACGTGCAAAGGTCGAGAATGCTTTATTTTTAAGGTATTGTTGTGAAGACAACGAACAAAAAGACGATTATAAAGATCTAAGAATATAAAGTTTTTTTAGTGCATTGAATCAAATCCCTTTAAGACGTGGTTCCCACACTTAAAAAATATCTGGAGAAAAGGAGTCACAACTATTCTTAGCGGATTTAGAAATAAGAAAAAGAAGGAGAAACAAAGAGAAGATGCAGAACAAAAACAACATTAGTCAAAAAATACAATTACACATTACGCTAGAGGCATTTTGTTTAGACAGCTGTTTTTTTATAAGCGAATTTTATAGAAAAATTGATTTGGACAAAATCACTATATTGGGATATTAAATATTAAATATGTTAGGGGTAAGGCTAGATGTAGTCTCATTATAATTAGAACCGCAGACCGGTTTCGCTTTAATTAGAGCTCGTCAGTACTCACAGACTGAATACTTATTCGAGAACACTTTAAGCGTAATGAAAATAGAGTAAAACATTTGGAATTATTAACAGAAATAAGCTACATGTTAAATAATGTACAAAATATAATACTAACAACAGAAAATGCAATTACCTTTTCAAAATTAAACACGTATTATGCGTCAATACTGAAACCAAAATTTATATCAAAGAATTAGAAAACATTAAAATTAAGATTAATAACAAAATCTGACATTTCACTTCACGAAAAAAATATTGAACATATAAAAAAAAACAATTCAAATTAACTTTAAAATTATTCTCCAAATAGATATACATTTAGTAGATACATCATATTATATTTATTATCAATTGTATGCATTACCAGTCCCTAAAAATCCATATATATATATATATATATATATATATATATATATATATATATATATATATATATATATATATATATATATATATATATATATATATATATATATATATATATATATATATATATATATATATTAATTTCAACAACACATCACGAGGGCTTACAGCCTAAATACTATTGTACCGTGGGTGTCGACAAGGAGGAAAGAGGCAACTTGTTAATTCTGGACTTGAAGGTTTGGAGGTTCGGGGGAGAAGGAAAAACATGTGCCGGCAAGGAATTCCACAACTTGGAAGTCCTTGGGACAAAAGAGCGGACATAACAAGATGTTCTATGTCTGGTGACCTGGACAGTAAAAGGGTGCATTCGCTCTGTTCCCCTGGTAGATCTGTTGGGGGCAGCAGGGGGAGGAACTATGAAAGAAAGCTCTTCTGAGCAGTGCCCGTGAAGATATATATATATATATATATATATATATATATATATATATATATATATATATATATATATATATATATATATATATAAAAGAGACAGAGGTCACCAACGGCACGTCGGTGGGCAAGGGATGGCAGCCTTTGGGTGAGGGTAGCGTCACCGATGAGACGTATAGCTCTTTTCTGAATAGAGTCCAGGATAGCGAGTGTAGAAGTGGCAGCAGCACCCCAGATGCAGGAGCAGTATTCTAGTTTAGTCTTATTTGTGAAGTATATAAGGGATAGAGATTAGCTAGTGAAAAGTATTTGCGAGCCCGGAAGAGGAAACCTAATTTCTTAGCAGCCGATTCTGCAATTGATTTGACATGTTGGTGCCAATTGAGATTTCGATCCACAGAATTGCCAACAAGTGAAAAGGACTCATTACTTTGAATAACTTGGTTGTTTATTGTGATGGGTCTAGGGCTGGTGTATCACTTATGAGAAAGAAAACAAGACTGTGATTTGGTGGGAATGAATTGTACAAGATTTCTACTTCCCCAGTCTAATTTTTTTTTTGGAGATCCACGGAGATAGAACCCTCCATGAGTCAGCAATCCTCACCTAATTGGGCTAAAGAGACAGGCTTAGAATATTGTATATTTGAGTGGACGGTGCTGTCGTCCGCGTAACTGTGAACTGGATTAGATGTGCTAGAGAGGAGGTCATTGATGTGGAGAAGAAACAAAGTAGGGGCTAAAGCTGAATATTGAGGAACCCCTGCAATAATTGGATACAGTTTAGAGGATTGGCCATCCACGACAACAGAAATGCTCCGGTTGGAGAGGAAATTTGCTGTCCACGTACAGAGTTTTGGTGGTAGGCCATAGGCCGGTAGTTTATTAAGCAACGCTGCGTGCCAGACCCGGTCGAATGCTTTGGATATGTCTAGAGCGACATCCTGGGAATCACCGTGTAGTTCCCTAGACTTGATCTGCGCTGACGGAATCCATACTGCCTGTCGTGGATCAAGCTGTGTTTTTCAAGAAACTTTAGTAATTCGGTGTTTATATACTTTTATATCACTATAGAGACGACTGAAAGGAGAAAAATAGGCCTGTAGTTGCTAGGAAGCGCTTTCGATCCTTTTTTGGGGACGGGTTGTACTCGAGCAGTTTTCCAGTTACTAGGGAATATGCGTCTATTGTAAGATGTCTGAAACAGACGAGTCAGGACAGGAGCAAGTTCTGGTGTATACCTTTAGAATGATTGTTCCTGGTACTAGGTACGTAATCCTTAGCAGAAAACAAGACCCCTACAGAAACGAAAGGTGCAGGAATATAAAAGACCAAACAAACTTTTGTGAAAATGACACCCCGGCAGCACTAAACTAAAACAACCCATGCGAAATTAAACTGATCAACTTCCAGAAACCAATAAACAATTGCAAGCAAAAACTTGTCAAAATAGCGAATACAACAGTCTCGAAATATGGCAATACTCAATACATAATAGTGACATCAGAAGAAACGAAAATCAAACTTAGCTGTGAAGAAAACAAAGTAACCAAATTAATTAGCGGAATAAAATTGACAACACTGAAACCCAAATGAAAACTTGTTATCAATAACGAAGGACTTAGCAGTCCAAAATGGCATCATTCACAGACTAAATTTAACATAAATGAGTTAAAAGAGGTCCAGGCACGTTGCGATATTAATTGCAAAACTGATGAAAATTCGCTAACAAAACTCACTCGCGACTGTTTAAAATTTTATTTAGGCCTAATATCACATACAACTAAGTTTCTCTTTTACCTTAATAAAAAAAATCTTAACTACGTATTTGATTGGACATACTTCCTAACCAACCTTTTGTAAAATAATCCATTAAAGACACCCAATACTTCTGTTGATCAAAGAACCAACGAAATCGAAACCACTCGATTAAATCACTAGACTAACCATTTCCTACCCCGCTTCCGCAACATTATTAATAAAGATTCCTTTAAGATAGGCCTCTAACACAAAAAAAAACATGGTCTGCTGAATTTTCAGGTCTATATTTTATTGAATTAATTTGTTTAAGCGTGCAAATTACAACCAGCCCCCAATAAATCAATTATTATGCCTAGCCATAGTTAAAAAGGGGTGGTAGAATTGCATCGGTACCTAGACCCTTTCAATACATTCCTCAGGTAAGAGATCTAGTTAATAAATTATACCGTTCTTTGTGTAATGGGGCAAAGTAATAAGTGTGGGAAGGTCCCCTTGTGAAATAGAATAAATAAAGAATCGGATTCGACTGAGCTTAATATTTTGGATGTGAAATATGGCAAGAACAAATTAGGATTTTGTGCAGTAATGACAGGTATATATCGATAATTTTCTTTCATTTTGATCTGCGGACAAATATACTACTCATCATCACAGTATAAAAGCGATGTCGCCTTGTCGTCTCAACCGTTACTTTCTCGCTTCCGCAGTTCTTTTTATTTCATTTTGATTTCCGCAATTTATCCATTGGCTGAGGTATTCAAAAAGTCTTCCTCTTGCCTTTTTGGTGAACTTTTGTTAAAACATTTAATAACAAAGTGTTTAATTTATAATAATTTATTGTAGCATTATTGCATTTTCCATCCAATTTTAATGCATGTTTAGAAGGAGAAAACATTTATATTGCCCATCGTTTTTGAGTTATTTCAATTGTTTTTCAACGTTTTACATTTTGGAACATATCAAAACTTGTGATACGGCGTTTTTACCAATGGAAATCGGTGTCCCATGAAAATGACGCTTTTAGGGAGGTTTTCAATTATATAATTCGTCAAAAAAATTGATATGACATATACAGGCGCTCTCAAATGACTTAGTCAATCTATGTAAAAAAAAGGCGAATAAGCACGAAACAGATTGTTTACAAATCTGCATGTAAACATTTTTTAAATTTCTGTCAAAAAGCTTTGAATAATTGCATCTTGGTTGGTGTTGTTTTTGTGTAAATTGCGTGGATAGGTTCGTCGGCCAGGAAAGTCAGACTAGTTTTTTTTTGGGAAAATTTTAATTTTATCTTCAGAAAAGTTTTATACTTTTTCAAACAAAAAGTTAGTTTGATGAAATACGGTACATTGTTTCTACTATAAAGGTAACACTATCTACTAAAATTCATATCTTTCTTAAACAAAAAAATATATGTAATAGAAGCGAACCCAAACTCAAACCGAATCTTCGGTTCGAAAAATTGTTCGCCTTAGGCGATGTTAAGTAGTTCGAGGATCGAAATACGTAATTCTTCAAATTCGTTCGAAGTTCGTTGCCCAAAAATACTTCTAAATTGAACTTTACAAGCATTCTATGTTGCCAAAGGTAGCGAAGTTGTAACTCTGTAGCGGACCCGTTAACCTAGTAGCGGCGCTTTATATTCGGTATCAGTCCCATTGAGTCGGTAGTGTAATTTCAGGAGATTTCACTCATGCATATTTTTGACAGTTTGTGGGACACTGAGACATAAGAAAGCCACCTAGCAATCACTGAACATACTTTGTTTAATATATCCTAGCATCTCAATGCCTTTTTCGGTTAAAACATGATAAGGGCAATGTTAGAAACTGATCGGTAAAGTGAATTTTCAGAATTTATGAAGCCAACTGCAGATTGTCTTCCAGAAGCACTAAATTAAACATACTTCATTTCACAATGAGCCAAAACAGTTTAATATTTACAATCAGGAGACACCTAAAGTTTTTAGTTGTTATTATATATGTACCTATCATCCTCACTTTTAACCCCCTCAATCTGTTAGACTAAAACTGCCTAGCTAATACCAAGCAACAACAAAATGTTTATAATTGAGCTTAGCTATATATAGATGTTGAAGTCTAAATAAGTTTTCAATATACTTATTTGTATTTTTGATTCAACGTTGATTCATTTTCACAACCAACATCAGCAGCGGAGGACATTATCACCCAATCAACCTGTAAATTTTGTCAAACCTTTCCTTTTTGTTCTACGTACGAAATATTGTATGGAACAATGTACCTAAATTTTGGCTTTAAGGAAATTATATGTGATCATTGAAAATGTTGATTAGTTCGATGTTCGATTTTTAATTTTTGAGTAGTTTTAAGTTCGACTGTGAACCTTAGACATACTATCTCAGAAGTTCGAAGTTGGAAGCAACATATTTGCTTGGGTTCGTTTATAGTTCGGTTCGAAAACAAAAACATGGGTTCCACACCTCTAATATTTAACATTAAAAACTGTTCTATGAAACTTCGTTACCATAACGCACTTGCTTCGTCTAGACTTTAATGAATTTTACTAGAATATTTCCAGAAAATTCATTTCAAACAAACCCTTTCTCTGATGCTATGGCAGTTGGAGCTTATGGTTTAATAGTCTATAATTTTTAGGGAATTATCGTAGAAGAAAGCTCAGTATATCCGCTAATAGAAAAGATACGAGAAAAAATTGTATACGTATGTTAATTATATCGTTTTACAATAACAGCGTGGTCCATAAGTCTTTGGTGAAAAAATTTTCTTTTTTTAAATCGAACACCTCTTTTCCATCGAAATATAATACATCTTTGTGAGAAAATAAATACGGGACGCAGCAGGTGTCTTTTACTAGCGAATTTCAATTGAATGCTTTAAATTTCAATAACTCATCTAACTTAAGATTCGTTGGCTAGGAAACAAGCTTTTTCGGGATCATTTTAAGTTTGTTTTAAAAAACTGTTTGTATATTTTTAAACAATAAGCCTATTTTGATGAAATATGGTACATTATTTCTACTATAATACGGGTGATGCTGGCATCCAAATTTGATACATGATTTCATTTAAAAAAAAAATTGCTTTTAAAAATATTTTTACGAAAATTCACTGCCATAACGCACTGGTTGCTTCCAGACTTCTATTTTATATAAGCAGAATTACTTTTTAATTTGAGCGAAAAAAGTGTAATGATATTTTTTTATATAAAAATGTTAAGTAAAAATGACGTCATATTGTGTTAATATTCAGCATTTATTTTTGAGAAATCATATAGGTACCTAGGTAGGTACCTATACCTAATTACAAAGCACATTCACCTGCATGACAATAACTGCTCTTTATTGGGTGCCAATAACTGCAATCAAGATAGATGCCAATCACTGGTGAAATATGCCAATGACTTCTGAATATGATGTTCTCCAATATATTTTTTTCCAAAACCTGTTATATTAGTCCATTTTAGAGAATTTTCCTTAAGAAAAATTCGCTAATAGAGGTCACGATGAAAAGTTTTTGAAAAAAATTCTTCAGATGAGCGCGAATTTGGGTCGCTAGAATCCAAAACCAAGGTCCGTTAAAATTTGTATATGTTATATATATATATATATATATATATATATATATATATATATATATATATATATATATATATATATATATATATATATATATATGTATGTATGTATGTATCCGAGCGATAACTTAAAAAATACTACACTAATTTCAATAAACCGGTGGAAAATTGGGGAAAACTTTTTCAAAACGCTATATTTTTGTAAGTATCAGAGTAACTGGAATGAGACTTTATATGTGGCTAGAAATAGTGCAAATAAACCTAGATTGTGAATTTGAATTAATTTGGTACACAATATTTAGAGTTTTTTCCAAATTAAAAATAAAATCCCACAGACATGCATTGAGACGATTTAGTGGTTAAAGTCCAGTGCTTGACAGACAGAGCAGTTAACTGCCACGCGTAGATTGATTCATACAACAGGTATAAACCATACATCAACATTAACCAAATTAAATATATACCAGGCATAAAACATACCACCCGAACCAACAATCGTGAAATCGCGGCCGCAATTATGGAAAATGACAGACGACATGAAATTAAAAAGTTGCCAAGTGATTGTTATTTAACTGGGGGATTCAATCAATTATTAAAATACACTATATTTGTAGTTTTATTACCGGCCCCAAATACAGTTTTAGCGCAGCATAAATATATTATGCATAATATAGCAGAAGTGTAAACAAAATCAAGCCTCTCTATAAAAATGATTCTAAAATAGTTTATTTTATCTTTAAAGTTAAACATGAGACGTCATATAAGACCGAAACAGTCGTGGGATGTGTTTCAATGGTAATTCTGCTAATTCTGTAATAAATTTTTACGTATACTTTGAATATAATATCCCGGGCATGAAGCCGATCTAATGTATCATGTAAACAAAACGTTAGTTGGCGTATGCCTAGATGGCTGAGAGGCATCGCGCTTGTCTCATAAGCAGAAGGTTACGCGATCGAATCCAGCTCGATGAATGTATGTTTTTTTTATGTTCTATTTTGACATTTAACAGAGTGCAGAGATTTCATACGTTTTGAACAAGATCTCATTTTTGTTTAAAACCCCTAGATAAGTTTGTCACCTTTGAGTCTGAAATTATAATTTTGTTATTTTTGATATTGAAATAACCGGCTTGACTAAAACGAAATCATACTAGCGATTAATAAGGAAAAATGACTGCTACGTTTATAGTTTGGCAGATACTTTACTTTTCTAAATATCAACTAAGTTTCCTTCTGGAAGTCTTCTGTATATCTTTAAGGAAATTGTTTCTTTTAAAGAGACTTACACTATCTACAGATATAGTAAAATTTAGTTCTTTAGCTTCATAGAAAATTGAGTTTTGGGCGTTTTTCTGAAAATGAGTTAGAACGCAAGTTTTTTTTGATAATAGAAAGACATCGACGGTAATACTCTCGAACGAATTCTTCAAATATGCGCATACTAGGACCCCTAAAATCGATCTTCAAGGTCTGTGTAAGTTTAAAGCATTGACTTTACTAATATGCCGTATAATAACAGTGTACAATTCTTATAAAAATTCGCTACTATAACGCACTTGCTGCGTCCCGAATTTTTTTATATATTATTAAAGCCCACATCTTAAAGAGAAATACCTCTCTCTTAGTGATTTTTTTAAAATAAAAATTCACTAAAAATAGACCTACAGACTTACCGCCTTAATTGACATTTTACATAGATTCAAACACAGAAGAGTCCTTAAGGTGCCAATTACTGGGTGTGCTATTTAGCATATAAACATATAAAGTCTGAAACTGACCTCGACTATGAGTTCTAGGGACTCAAATTGACGTTCGTTTGAAAAAAATTCGAAAGGCAGTCGCTACCTCTCTTTAAGCATAAACTTATTTGTAAAACCACTTTATTTTTTAATGAACACTGGCTAAAAAATTACCCTGATATTCATTACAAAAATGGTTCATGATATTTATTACAAAAATGGTTCACAGCGTTAGGAAAGTGACAATCAATTACCTGAATCTTTATTGAACTTTCTACCCAAGTGCAAGCTTATGGATTTGTGTGCAGGTAACAACCGCTATAAAATCCTGATAAACTTTATGTAAATTTCGCTGCGTCTAAAATAAAAGCTGATCCAATCCCTGTCGTTGTACAATAGGATGTGCCCTAACCATTAGATTAAACAAAAAATAATATTAATAAAAAATCAGAAACCGCTAACGGTCACACGGAGCACAAACGCGATAACGGACAGTTTGTGGTCATACATTATAAACATGTCACGTGTCATTATAGCTGGTGTCCTGCGGGGCCCTTGCGACCAGTAGTACTGATGATGACCGGTCAATAATAAATGAGGAAACCGGAAACAGGTTTCATAATACTGTGTCCTTCTGTACCAGGTTAGACCATCAGTTGTTGTATTTCCCAGAATAAGGTGGGAAGATGTACAAGTAGAATATTATTTAGAAGTGATAACGGATTTTTTTTTCAATTCATGTAACAACAGTCTGGAAAGTTCGTTATGGTAGCGAATTTTCATAAAAATAATTCATATTTCAGAAAATAAATTAATTAGTTTCGGCGGTAAATTTTCAGAAGAGCTCCTGAACGCTTTTCATATAACTGTTTTCAGACACATGCCTAGGGCCCCCCTGGATGCACAAACCATAAGAAAAATGTCTTGTTCACACCCCAAGGAAGTTACGGGACCAGGAGTGAGTAGGGGTGCTGGGCGGGGTAGGTAGTAAAAAGGAAATATGCGCAGAAAATGCGAATAAAACGGGCTTGAAAGTTGTCTTTTTCACATCTTGAAGCCATATCCCCCTTAAACCCTGCCTACCCCTTTGGGTGATGAATAAAAAGGATTTTTCTTTCCAAACAAATATTTTTATTCCTTGTCCCGACGTGTTTCCACCCTTTTTAACAGGTCATCCTCAGGGGAATCTGTAAGTACATCATGCACTATCTTCATCCGCAAATCGATCGCCTCTTTTCTTGAGTAAGCTGCTCTAATCTCCCTCTTCAGTATGGATCTACTAAATCTCTGGACGAGTGAAGTGAACGAATGTGGGATTGACATGCTGTACATGTTCTGAATGAACTTTGGAGACAGTTATTTTCTGACACAAGTCGTAAGGAACCAAATCCTGATAGACAACGAGACTGAAGCGCTTGACCACCTTCTGTAAGAGTTCTTGACACTAGCCAGCCTAGCTGAACCAATAGTGTTCCTAAACGTCAACATGTTTGGGGTTGACATCTTTGGGTGATGAATACAAAGGCTTTTTCTTTCCAAACAAATATTTTTGTTTGTTATTCATCACCCAAAGATGTCAACCCCAAACATTTTGATGTTTAGGAACAACCTGCCTACCCCACACAGCACCCCTATTCCCCCAGGTACCGTAACTTCCTTGGGGGATATGAACAAGAAATTTTTCTTGTGGTTTATGCAACGAGGGTGGTTGTATGCACACGAGAGGGGAAGGAAAATCCCCACGACGAAGCACACATCACCCTCTACCCCCTGCCACCAGTTGAATGGAGGGGGGGGGGGTGCTTCTCCGAAAGCATTTTCCTTCCCCCATACAACCACCCTCGTTGCATAAACCACAAGAAAATTTTCTTGTTCATACCCCCTAAGGAGGTTACGGGACCTCGCGACCTGGGACGAATAGGGGTGCTGTGCGGGGTAGGCAGGGCTTCAGGGAGATATGGCTTAAAATAGACAGCTTTCAAGCAGTTTTCTTCGCATTTTCTGCTCATATTTTTTTTTACTACCTACCCCGCCCGTAACTTCCTGGGGCGGTGTGAACAATAAATTTTTCTTGTGGTTTGTGCATCCAGGGGGGGTCCTAGTAATGTTTCTGAAAACAATCTTTTGAAAAGCATTCGGGACCTAATCTGTAAATTTACCCTTTCGGCAGAGACAAATATGTTTACTAGCATTCTTTTTGGTTGAGAAAAACCGGTTTGATTGAGCTAGCTTGCGAATTCATGCAAGAGATTAACATGGAAAACCACAGGCCAGTGGCGATTTCGCCTAGCTTTTCATGTGTATTTGAGTATGCATTTCTGAACCGGCTTGTGACGTACTGCTCCCAGCAGAAAACATTTACAGAAACTCGACATGGATTTCTGGGCAATAGATCAACATCGACGGCAATTTATTCATACTATGGCTCTGTAATTAAGAGCATAGAGGCTGGCGAGTGTCCTGTTGGTATCTTTTGTGATCTCAGCAGGACATTTGACTGCGTCGATCACTCTATCTTGATCGAGAAGCTACAGATATATGGCGTACGGGGATTGCCCCTGTCTTGGCTGTCTAGTTATTTTTCCCAGAGAAGACAGTATGTTGTTATTGGGCAGAGCGCTTCTCAAATTATCAGCAGTGACCTGGGCGTTCCGCAGGGATCGGTCCTGGGTCCAGTGCTGTTTTTATTATATATTAATAACTTGGGTAGCTTGAAGTTGCCAGCGTCGATCACCATGTACGCTGATGATACCTACGTTATTGTTTCTGATAATTCCGGTGTGGGTCTCGCTGCTAGGTGCAGCTCTGTTTTTACGGAGTTAAATGCATCTGCTAACAGACTCTTTTTGAATTGTGGTAAGACGGCTGCAATTAGGTTTCACAACTACCAAAAGCACTGTAGCGCAATAAACTTTTTAGACACTAACAGCTTAGTGTCCGCAATAGCCACAGATGGAAATTATAAATTTTTGGGTATTTTTCTAGACCATTCTTTGAATTGGCCTGATCACTGTGCGTATCTGGTTGGGAAGCAAAATTCGGTTTCATATCAGTTAAGAAACGTAAGAAGTTATATGGAGAAGGATCAGTTGTTGATGCTCTACCACGGGCAGGTCGACACTCGGTTGCGTTACGGTATAATATTCTGGGGGTTGTCAGCACATACGAGAGCTGTATTTATAGCTCAAAAACGGGTGCTAAGATGCTTGGAAGGAGTTCCATCACGTCAGTCATGCAGATATATTTTTCAGCAAAACAGAGTGCTTACATTATTTTCGATGATTACAATGGAACTTTCTTTCCTTGTTTTCAATAATAAGGATGGAAATTTTGTATTAAATAAAGCCATACATGATTGATTTGACTAGTCATATACAATGTATGTTGTCTTTGGGAAATATATCTTATTATTATGCCGAACATTATAATTTGGTAGGTATCTTGCATTTTGTAACAAGCTGATAAAAGTTTGTTAGACAGCCTGACTAAACAAATATGTCTGGCCAAATTTTATATCTTTTTCACGAACATTTTCGTATTTGCGAAAATAGCGAAGTTATCTTAGTGAAATTAGGTACAAAAGTTGCCTTTTTTATAGAGTACATACCAAAAATATTTAGTTTCCTGTTGTATGCGAAATTCAGTTATAGACATGAACTCTTCTTTCCTTTAGGAAGATACAACATTATTGGTTTCTAGCTTTATACAAAATTGAGTTATAGGCATTTAGTTTTTCGTGAATTTATGTAGATAAAATTCACTAATGGGGAGATCCCGACTTTTGAACTTTGAAAAATTTTTTGCAAATGAGCGCGAACTAGGACCCCTAGAACTCATATCCGGGTCCCATATATATATATATATATATATATATATATATATATATATATATATATATATATATATATATATATATATATATATATATATATATATATATATTTGAAAACGAAACAGACCGATTTGCGTCCAGAGAATTTTTTTAAGAAACGCTGAACACGTCAATTTTAATATTGAGGGGGATATGTTTTGACATAAAACTCAACTTTGTCACATCAACCCCTTAAGGGTGGTGTTAACAATCCTTATATTTTAAATAGGAAACATGTGTCGACTGTTACATCATTTGAAAGCTCTTTCTTTTCTGAATTCAGCACAGTAATTGTTTTGGAAGTTTTATCAACTCGTTTAAAAATTATTTACAGTACGAGTTGCAAGAACGTATTTAATTCATTGTGATAAGAAATGCACTAATTAGTCAATTTTTCGTTAAAAAAACTAAAAAACAAAAACAAACGTTCAAAAATGTTTATTCAGTTAAGTAAGTGTTCAAATTGTTGACCACAAGCTTTCATATAAGAGTACAAATTTTGTTCAAAACGAGCTCTGACATTCCGGAGCATTTGTGGAGTTATTAGACGACATTCTTCAACAATGCGTCGTCGTAATTCTTCCTGAGACTCCGGTTCTGCTGCGTAAATTCTATGCTTTAGATGGCCCCATAGAAAGAGGTATAAAGGAGTTAAATCCGGTGATCTAGGGGGCGACTCAATAGTACATCTACGCCCAATCCATTGTTCTGGAAACTCTCTGTTCAAAAACTCCCTAACACGTTGTGAAAAATGCGAAGGAGCTCCATCTTGTTGAAACACTAATTGATTTTCTTGATAGCGATCATTATTTTCAACAATGTCAATTAGTAGAGGGTAAACGATATCTTCTAGTAACTCCAAATACGTTTCGCCACTCAAATTGTCATCAAGAAAAATTGGTCCGATTAAACGGTCTTCAAAAATGCCAGTCCAGACATTCACTTTCTGTGGAGTTTGAGTGTGGACTTCGTGAAAATTTCTTGGATTATTATCTGCCCAATAACGACAATTATGACGATTGACTGTAGAGTTTAATAAAAACGTACACTCGTCTGAAAAACAGATATTGAACAGAAAGTTCCCGTTATCAGCTATTAGTGCAGTCATAACTTCACAAAACTCCAGCCGCCGATCAAAATCATCCTCATTCAGTTGTTGTACAAGATGAATTTTATACGGGTGAAATTTATGATGCTTCATTATTCGCTGAATAGTTCATCTTTTGATGTTTGAAACAGTGGCCAATTTTCTCGTGGTCAAAGTTAGGTCAGCAGCAATTTGTCCTAAAACTTCAATCACAGTAGTCTCATTTCTAACTGGAAATTCACGTTCAGGATCTCGTTGTTTTGTTGGCTACTGAACCACTTTGTCTAAACTTTGCAACTAACTCCAAAATGTATTTTCTGTTAACATGTCTGTTCGGATGTCGTTCATTAAACAAATGTGCAGCACGGTTGGCACAGTCATCGTTTTTGAAAAAAAGAGTAATTATTTCAACTCTTTCTTCTACATAATACACCATTGTGAAATTAATTTTCGGTAGTACTATCAAGTATCAAACCGACCGATAAACTGAAATAATAAACCGCATTTCTCTCATTCCGATAAGAAATGTTCTCAATTTTTTGTTTACAAACCAACAAAATATTGACTATCAGCACATTTCTTATCGGAATGAGTGAAATACGTTTTTGCATCTTCAACTGTGAGTAATTTTTAAACGAGTTGATAAAACTTGAAAAAAAAATTAGTGTGCTGAATTCAGAAAAGAAAGGGCTTTCAAATGATGTAACACTCGTTCCATGTTTCCTATTTAAAATATAAGGGTTGTTATCACCACCCTTAAGGGGTTGATGTGACAATATATATATATATATATATATATATATATATATATATATATATATATATATATATATATATATATAGTTAAGCTGACCTCTGATATGCGTTCCAGACAGTCTTGTCCGCCATCGTTTGATGACATGTTTTCTCTAATAGAATTCGCTAAAATGAGAACGCCACACCACATTAAAAAAGAACTGCCAAAGTCACAGTTGTGGCGGGAATGTAGCGTTGCCTTTAGAGTGTGATAGTGATGATTATTAAAATACTTTGTCTAGAAGCCACCATGTTGGGATACGGTCAGCTGTTACAGAATGACCATATCCTGCATTTTTATGAGAACACCTGTACTACCATATGATACTATATTTTGTACGTTAAACTTCACGCAATATACAGAACGATATAAACATAAACTTGGCGGCTAAAGTCGTTTAATGATCTCGAAAACATCGTCGACCAGACAACAACAACACATTTACTCGCTTCTTTAAACCGCTATAAAGAAACAATTGAAAGTGTTTAGCGTTTCACAGTAAAATTATCGTAAATTGTTTTCACCCGTAATTTGGTGTTACAAATTTTTTCGCTAAAGATCTGAGATCTAAAATAATCGGGTCAAATATCAATGATACGAATGTCTTTTTTTGCTTATAAATGCTAATAAATGTTAATTGAAAATTTGTTGTAAAATGCAGTTGAAAATCCTGCCGGCTCGAGTATACTCAACAATATTTACAGTGACCGTTGGTATTACTCATCTCAGGGGTATATGACTAACCCTGGACGATTCCAGAATTATCGATTTACTCACTCCCCTAAAACATAAACGCATCCCCCTACACGAACTTGACGTGAGCTTTCTGACACTTGCCTAGAAAATTACTATGCTATTGGAAAATATTCAGCACTGTCAGATAAAAAAACAAATGAATTAATATACAATTACACAATAAACAATATATAAGCTTACCTAATGTACAAAATAAGTGTTGACTAGCTCGGGGTATTTGATGGCTGTGTTTCCTGCTGTTCCCACCACTGCATAACATCTTCCATGTTGCCCTTCGCATTCTCCGGCAACTCCTGTTCCGATTTTAACGACAAAATCGGCAAATCTTCATTAACACCACTGTCTTCAGCTTCTAGAGGACTAACAACCTGACTGTCATCAACACCGTGTCCGTTAAAAACCGAAATAAAACAATTGTTAGTGTCCTCGTCAATATAATCAGGTGACAAAGATGGCTCACTATAAAATCCAGGCGACAGAGAGTCATTCGCGTGAATTCCGTGAAGTAATGTCAAGTCTTGTACGCCACCAAACTCTAAATTAGCATCTATTAACGCAGGATCACTCAAAAGATGATCATCCACGTCTAAACCTTGCAGTGATTCACTATTATCATACAAACTGTCAGGCGAAATTAGATTTCCTATTCTTAAATAATGTTGTGGGGGAGGTGTCGAATTGCATGACATATCGTCATCCTCAATGGATGGAGACATCACTGGGTAATTATAAGACATACTGGTTTGTGTTGTCAAAGCTGGAGAAGACGGTGTTGGAGAAGGGAATGAAGATACCGAAAGCGAAAGCGTCGAAACGTTTTCGCTTGTTTCGCTGTTGTCGTCCACTGCTAAAATGTCTTCTAGAGTTCTTATATATTCCACAGCCATACGTAATGTTTCTACTTTACTTAATTTTTTATTGTTACCTCGTCCTGCGTTGCTTTCAAAGGCTGCTGCGATTGAGCTGGGAATACGTTGTCTCAAATTTGCGAAACCGTTGTTTACTTGTTTTACACGATTTCTTTCTCTGGCGTTTCTTCTAGCAACTGCCATTGGTTGTGGACTACTTTTTGATCCGTCTTTGCTACCCCTTCTTTTTCTTGCTGTGTTTGTTATTAATATTTCAGTATTTTTCACGTAGCCTTTAGGTTGAGGTAAAATAGGATGTTGTTTCCGTAATATAATAATCTCTCTCTTGGGAGGATTGTTATTGTTGTTGTTATTTGTGGTAGTGGTTTGTTGGATGAGGTTTAATTTGTGTTGAGTCGAACTGAAGTTTACTACACTCATAGTTGTCGTCATTATTGTTTCGCACCGCACTAATTTCAATCACTAATAACTGAGTTTTAATGATAAATAAGATGAGCTTAGTCACGTTTTCTTCCAGTTTAATTATGGAAGAGACACTTTAATCAGCATTGTTGTCGGGTTCACTGTGTTAGAAACGAGATCGCACTGTTTTAAATTGATGACCTTTAGTAGAGACCGGATGTACAATATTTACAATTAAATTGGCGGGTTTTATAAGTTGTCATGCAGTTCTTGTTACGATTTTGACGCGTGTATGTGTTTTTAAGGAATGAACGATGGACTATCTGGCAATTTTAAACGACGTTGGTTCGCACACAAGGCACGAGTGCAGTATTACAAACAGACCCCTCCCTTCTAGAGGGGTTGCTTTCTAGATCACAGCTGTTATAATATACAGGGTGAATAACACATATGGAAACGGTGGTTAAGGCAAGACGGATGTCGTGGAACCGGTTCAGCATATGAAGTAAACCAATATGAGGACTCGGAAATGTTAGAAAATTTTATAAAATTCATTTCTTCATTAACGTGATAAGTTTTGAATAAAATGGTGTATAAATTATCCTATCAAAAAAAAGAGCTTCTGGTGTATAATTATAAGACGCTTATTGAATTTGTAAATATTGTGAATAATATAGGTATTATATTTTAGGCAAGAACCTCGGTGGTTCAGGGGTAAGAACGTGTGCCTCTGAACCGAAAGGTACTGGGTTCGATCCCAGGGTACTCCTTTCACTTTTTCCGTACAAACTGTAACATTAACATCAACCGAGGTTCTGGCATTGTATTTGAGCAAGTTGAATGTCTGCACGTTTCGCCCTTCGGAGGGGGCGTAAAGCCGTCGGTCCCGTGTCCATGCGATGTTAGGCACGTTAAAGATCCCTACCCTCCTTACAGAAAGGCAAGAGTTCGACAAAATTTGCAGGATAGTGAGGTGAAACTACTCCCTGGCGTCGGTGATTGGCCATAGTCGCGGAAATAGGCCGACGTTAAAGAAACAAAACACACACACATATATTTTAGGCAAAAAGGTATCTCGTGTAGGCCCATTTTAGCGAATTTTCATTAAGAAAAATTCGCTAATAGAGAGCTCACGATGAAAAGCTTTGGGAAAAACTTCTTAAGATGAGCGCGAATTTGGGTCGCTAAAACCCAAAACCAAGGTCTGTTAAGATTTTTATATGTTTATACATATATATATATATATATATATATATATATATATATATATATATATATATATATATATATATATATATATATATATATATATATATATATGCATGTATCCGAGCGATAACTCAAAAAATACTAAACTGATTTCAATCAAACTTGGCAAAAATCTTGTATGGGCGCAAACCGAGGTCGAGTTCTTTAGTCAGCCTTTATGGTCAAGTTTTTCCGGTGGAAAATTGGGGAAATTTTTGAAAACGCTGTTGTGAATTTTAAGTAATTTTGTACACAATATTTAGAGTTTTTTCTAAATTAAATGCCTGACAGACAGAGTAGTTAACTGTCACGCGTAGATTGATTCATACAACGGGTATAAACCATACATCAACGGTAACCAAACTAAATATATACCAGGCATACAACATACTACCCGAACCAACAATCGTGAAATCTCGGCCGCAATTATGGAAAATGACAGACGACATGAAATTAAAAATTTGCCAAGTTATTGTTATTTAACAATGAATTATTAAAAGACTATATTTGTAGCTTTATGAACGGCCTCAAATACAGTTTTAGCGCAGCATAGATATATTAGGCTGTCGTATAATATACTAGACATGTAAACAAAATCACGCAAAGTCTCTATAAAAATGATTCTAAAATAGTTTCTTTTATCTTTAAACTTAAACATAAGATGTCATATAAGACCGAAACAGTTGCGGGATGTGTTTCAATGGTAATTGTACTAATTCTGTAATTAATTACGTACACTTTGAATATAATATCGCGGGCATGAAGCCGATCTAAAATATCACGCAAATAAAACGTTAGTTGAAGTATATTCCTAAGGAGAAGGTTAGGCGATCGAATCCAGCTTGATGAATGTTTTTTTTAATTTCAATAACACACCACGAGGGCTTACAGCCTAAATAATATCGTACCGTGGGTGTCGACAAGGAGGAAAGAGGCAACTTGTTAATTCTCGACTGGAAGGTTTGGAGGTTCGGAGGAGAAGGTAAAACATGTGCCGGCAAGGAATCCCACAACTTGGAAGTCCTCGGGACAAAAGAGCGGGCATAACAGGATGTTCTATGTCTGGTGACCTAGACAGTAAAAGGGTGCATTTGCTCTGTTACCCTGGTAGATCTGTTGGGGGCAGCAGGTGGGGGAACTATGAAAGAAAGCTCCTTTGAGCACTGCCCGTGCAGATATCTATAAAAGAGAGAGAGGTCACCAACGGCACGTCGGTGGGCAAGGGATGGCAGCCTTTGGGTGAGGGTTGGGTCACCAATGAGACGTATAGCTCTCTTCTGGATGGACTCCAAGGTAGCGAGTGTAGAAGCGGCAGCAGCACCCCAGATGTGGGAGCAGTATTCGAGATTTGGCCTTATTTGTGAAGTATATAAGGTATAGAGATTAGCTGGTGAAAAGTATTTTCGAGCCCGGAAGAGGAAACCTAATTTCTTAGCAGCCGCTTCTGCAATTGGTGTGACATGTTGGTGCCAATTAAGATTTAGATCCACAGAAATGCCATCAAGTGAAAAGGACTCATTAATTTGAATAACTTGGTTTTTCATTGTGATGGTTCTAGGGCTGGTGTATCTTTTATGAGAAAGAAGGCTTAGAATATTGTATATTTGAGCGGAGGGTGCTGTCGTCCGCGTAACTGTGAATTGGGTTGGATGTGCTAGAGAGGAGGTCATTGATGTGGAAAAGAAACAAAGTAGGGGCTAAAGCTGAACCTTGAGGAACTCCTGCATTAATTGGATATAGTTTAGAGGAATGGCCATCCACAACAACATAAATGCTCCGGTTAGAGAGGAAGTTTGCTGTCCAGGTACATAGTTTTGGTGGTAGGCCATATGCCGGTAGTTTATTAAGCAGAGCTGCATGCCAGACCTGGTCGAAGGCTTTGGATATGTCTAGAGCGACATGTTTTTTTATGTTTTATTTTGAGTTTTGGAGAAACAGTAGTGCACAGATGAGGACATGGGATCGAGTCAGGAAGCTAATAGAGTCTATCATGCGGAAGAAAAAGCAGAAAAAAAGGGCAGTATAAAGTTTCACGAAACAACTAGATATAGAATCCTGAACTACTAATCGTCGCAGCCGCGGGGGAGGGGAGAAGTAAGGAAAACCAAGGTAGAAGAAAAGACAGCCCTTCACCTTGATGTTATGTCGCGAGACAGTTTTTGGGTGACAGAACGGGAGGTTTATAATGCCCTATGGCTCGGTTAGTCTTGACCGCTGCCGGCTATGCCCTCCAAAAAAGACAAACAAAGTACTACCAGTTATTTCTGCAAATGGATTAGTTATCGGAATGTTCAAACTACAACAAGGCTGCTCGATCTCTCCCAGAGATTGGCTATGCAGAAGGCTGTACTGCTCGGAACTGCAAACGATGTCAGAAAAGTACTAGATATCCCGCTAACATGCTGAGGCACAGACAACTGTACTTTTGCTTCACTAAGAGTCCATAATCGCTGTAAGAAGGAAGAAAATAAAAAACAACAACAACAATGATATTAAGAATAATAATTATTAACATTATTGAAAATTAACTAATAAAAAATCATTTGCCAAAAACTACAAAATACAGATAATTTAAATATTAAAATTGAAAAAAAATCTATTCCACTGAGGGTAAACCAAACTCGGTTTGTGTACAATGAGTACCTGCCATCATCAAGAAAAAAAAAATAGAAGCAATGTACCCACACACTACAAACATAAAATAAGTCAAGTCTTTTAAAGCCTTATTACAAACATAATCACATACAAATACATTCACAGCAGGTACAATATATAAAGGTATACGTTTTAAAATAGAGCTTCGGTGGTCTAGTGGTAAGAACGTCTGCCTCCGAACCGAAGGCTACTGGGTTCAATTCCCAGGGTTTCCTTTTTAGTTTTTCAGTACATACTGTAAGATTAACATTAGCAGAGGCTGTGGCACACAAATGGATATATATATATATATATATATATATATATATATATATATATATATATATATATATATATATAAATGTATCTATAGGGTGGCGCATTGAAAACGAAACAGGCCATTTGCGCCCAAAGAAATGTTTTTTTTAAGAAACGCTGAAACACGTCAATTTTAATATTGAGGGGGACATGTTTTGACATAAAGCTCAACTTTGCCACATCAACCCCTTAAGGGTGGTGATAACAACCGTTATATTTTGAAAAGGGAACATGAATCGACTGCTACATCATTTGAAATCTATTTCTTTTCTAAATTCAGCACACTAATCTTTTTGGAAGTTTTATCAACTCATTTAAAAATTATTCACAGTTGAAGATGCAAAAACGCATTTCACGCATTCCGATAATAAATGTGCTGGTAGTCAATGTTTTGTTGGTTTGTAAACAAAAAATTGACTATCAGAACATTTATAATCGGAATGAGAGAAATGCGATTTATTATGTCAGTTTATCGGTCGCTTTGATACTTGATAGTACTACCGAAAATTAATTTCACAATGGTGTATTCTGTAGAAGAAAGAGTTGAAATAATTACTCTTTTGTTCAAAAACAATGGTAGTGCCAACCATACCGCAAATTTGTTTAATGAACGACATCCGAACAGACATGTTAACAGAAAATACATTTTGGAGTTAGTTGCAAAGTTTCGACAAAGTGGTTTAGTAGCCAACAAAAAACGGGATCCTGAACGTGAATTTCCGGTTAGAAATGAGACTACTGAGATTGAAGTTTTAGGACAAATTGCTGCAGACCCAACTTTGAGCACGAGAAAACTGTCCATTGTTTCAAACATCAAAAGAAGAACTATTCAGCGAATATTGAAGCATCATAAATTTCACCCGTATAAAATTCATCTTGTGTGTACAACAACTGAATGAACATTATTTTGATCGGCGGCTGGAGTTTTGTAAAGTTATGACTGCACGAATAGCTGATAACGGGAACTTTCTGTTCAGTATCTATTTTTCAGACGAGTGTACGTGTACACAGAAATTGAATGTCTGGACTGGCTTTTTGGGAGACCGTTTAATCGGACCAATTTTTCTTGATGGCAATTTAAGTGGCCAAACGTGTTTGAAGTTACTAGAATATATCGTTTACCCTCTACTAATTGACATTGTTGAAAATGATGATCGCTATCAAGAAAATCAATTAGTGTTTCAACAAGATGGAGCTCCTCCGCATTTTTCACAAGGTGTTAGGGAGTTTTTGAACAGAGAGTTTCCAGAGCAATGAATTGGGCGTAGAGGTGCTATTGAGTGGCCCCCTAGATCACCGGATTTAACTCCTTTAGACTTCCTTCTATGGGGCCAGTTAAAGAGTAGAACTTACGCAACAGAACCGGAGTCTCTAAAAGAATTACGATGAGGCATTGTTGAAGAATGCCGTCTAATAACTCCACAAATGCTCCAGAATGTCAGAGCTCGTTTTGAACAAAATTTGTACTTTTGTATGGAAGCTGGTGGTCAACAATTTGAACACTTACTTAACTAAATAAACATTTTTGAACGTTTGGTTTTCTCTTTTAGTTTTTTTAACGAAAAATTGACTAATTAGTTAGTGCATTTCTTATCACAATGAATTACGTTCTTGCAATTCCAACTGTGAATAATTTTTAAACGAGTTGATAAAACTTCAAAAAAAAAATAGTGTGCTGAATTCAGAAAAGAAAGAGCTTTCAAATGATGTAACACTTGACCCATGTTCCCTATTTAAAATATAAGGGTTGTTATCACCACCCTTAAGGGGTTGATGTGACAAAGTTGAATTTTATGTCAAAACATGTCCCCCTCAATATTAAAATTGACGTGTTTCAGCGTTTCCGAAAAAAAATTCTCTGGACGCAAATCTATCTGTTTCGTTTTCAATGCGCCCCCCCCCCCCCCCCCCTATATATATATATATATATATATATATATATATATATATATATATATATATATATATATATATATATATATATATATATATATATATATATATATATATATATATAATAAAATGGACATAAAATTATCTTCCATTGGGATGCAACCAAATAAAGACAATATGCCATGGATCTACTTCTACTGTTTTAAAACCAGCGTGTTAACCATGTGTATCAATAATAGAAAATTACAGCCTAGCTAGTGTAGTCGTAAAAACGTGTCCCCTAGACGTAAGGGTCGTGAGTTTGATTCCCATGAACATCAACCGAGATTATGGCATTGTGTTTAAGCAAGATGAATGTCTGCATTCCCCTCCCTTCGGAGGGGACGTAACTCGCTTTAGTGTAGCATGCGATGTTGGGCACGTTAAATAACCCTACCCTAAGCTTATACTGCTTCCTGTCATCAGTGGCAGACCATAGTCGCGGAAATTAAAACCTTGACTTAAGTCAGTTGAGTAATTTAGGCATCACAAATAAAAAGTCACGCTGTCCAAGAGTAAAATATCTAAAAGATACAATGACTTTATCGTCAGTGATACCACAGGTGATTTTATGATCAGTTAGATGAATATACTCTTGCAACCAAATCACATTTATCCACTGTTAACGCTTGAGGCGCAACCACCCTGTATACTTACGCATGAACTGGAGGTACATAGGGGTTCCTTGATCGACAACGAAGACAGATAATTGGATGTATTGCGAGATAGAATGAGATAAATTTTATTGAAGAGAAATAGCGGTATATGTGGATCGAATTTTTTCTGGTTTGTCGTATGTAGGTACAACATATCCGGATATATAAATATTCATACAAATGGTAATTTGTTCTTTAAGGATGTTGTTAGTATCAAATTTCATGGTTGGTAGTGGGTATCTTCGTCTGCTTGTTACGTAAGAATGTGTTATTGGAAACCTGTACTTTGTGAATGTACGCAATGTAACAAAAATATAATGTGGTATATCTCGTAAAGTATAGGAAGCTCCTTACAAGAGCGGCAATTGGATGAGCGCAACACAACTAACCCCCACTACACCTTCAAACTCAGTAAGGTGAACTTCAGTAAAGTGAACTTCAGTAAGGTGAACTTCAGATTTATTACAGCTACATAGTGATGGGAAAAACAGTTATTTTCTGTTAACAGCTGAAGCCGTTAACGTTATTTAATAATAACCGCTGAAAATAAGGGTTTCAGTTATTTTAAAATGGATAGTCGATCGATAGTATCCTACATTCCCAAAGCTGTGAGCGAGAGCGAGCACACTAGTATAAATGCATTGTATTTTTACCCCGTTATTTCACGTAGTGTATAAATCTTAAATTTTGTCGATATGAAAAGGAAACAAAGGGTTAAGAAATTATAATAAGCGTGTCGTAAATATTTTGCCACTCTGAAGTGAAACTTTTAGAAATCAGAAAAGAGTCTTCTATAAGAATTTACTTAGATGTTTTAGGAATTATAAACTAGTCATTTCTCACAAATTTATTTTTTCAGGGTCTTTACGTAAATGTTAATGCCACAGCAAGAATCAATAAATATCATTATTTATCACGCCTTGGGACGTTAGAACTTTTATTGCTACACAGGGAGTGATTCTAAAAACTCTATAACATAACGCAGCTAATAAAATTTCGGTAAAGAAACAGTATAAAAAATTGAGTTTGAGTTTTAAAAAAAATTGGAAGATATATAGTATTAATTGTTTATTTACTTATTTTAATATTCGTTGTTTTAAAATTAGTTTCAAAAATTTCAAAGGGTTGTAACTTGGAGGAGAAGGGGTTTTAAGAAAAACTTAATAAAAAGACACCCCTTATTTTTCGCCAAAGAATCACCGTGTAAAATTTTTCGCATCAATTTGGAAACATCCTGTATATATATATATATATATATATATATATATATATATATATATATATATATATATATATATATATATGTATATATATATATATATATATATATATATATATATATATATATATATATATATATATATATATATATATTCATTTAATTTTTTATATTGAAATGTAGGTATATAGATATTAAAAAATATTGTAATATTGTAACTGGTCGTTACCGTTACTTCTCGTTAGCCGCTAAAAAAAAGCTGACAGTTAAATAACGACTCATCACTACAGCTACAGTTTACAGTCTGTTAGTCACGTATTATCAAATTTTAATGAATGATTTCACAAATCAAACGTAAAGTTATATCTGAACGCATTATAAAAGTCTGGACGCAGCAAGTGCGTTATTGGAGTGAATTTTCATAAAAATGTTTTTAATAACAAATATGACCCCCGTCGAGGAGGGTAAAGTGTGGGCTATACTTTTTGCGTCAAATTTACACTTTATTTTGTTAATTTTAATTACAGATTAGGTAGGTATATAATTTCAATTTTATGTATTTTTTTCAGCAAATTTTCCTGTAAAAATATTTGGTCACTTTTCGCACAATTTTTTTATCAAATAATTTTTTGTAAAATTATTGTTAAATGTTGGTTATTAATCATTAATGTTTAATAAGTTATTGTCAAAAGAATATTTTCGTATTTTCGTGAACAAATAGTGCTGCCAATGGAATCATAAGTTCCACGTAGCTGTGATAATTTATTCTCTTCAAAAAGACATTCCCATGGAATGAATTTAGAGCTCATGACTTGGCCACAAGGAAAATATTTGTATTCTTGTCCCGTCAACTTTTGAAACGATAAATTACTCGAGTTTTATTGAAAAAATATAAATTTTCACCAAATCACCCCTTAGGTATCCCCTATCCCCTGAAGCGATCTTACCCAAAAACAATTCGAAGCGTGGCTTTGTCGAATGCTAACTGGATACCAAATTTGAAGATCATATGTGAATTCGTTCGAAATAATAACAGACAGACGTACATGCCGACCGGCAGAGAGACCGACCGACAGACAAATAAAGTTTCGTTCCAAAATCAAGTTTTCTATGTGTTTTGAGACTTTTTACGCCGTTTTAGCAAAAAAAATTCGAAATCTTTTTCAACAATATTCCACCCCCACACATTCAACCCCTAATTTAATTTCAGCACAGAATACCAGATATTTCATTGATTGTTGTTGCCCTTACTTGGTGAAACTTGTCCATACTACATACAGACTTGGAGACTACTTCTCTGGCTTCACTGTTGGTTTTTGTAGGTGAAGGGCGTAGCCAGCGCGTGAGCTAACTGGAGCAAGTGGCCCTTCGAATTCTGGAAGTTCTAGGATGTTCTTCAATGCTTCTGTGACTATAGTTTCGCTGCTTGACTATAGTCACAGAAGCATTGAAGAACATCCTAGAACTTCCAGAATTCGAAGGGCCACTTGCTCCAGTTAGCTTACGCGCTGGCTACGTCCTTCACCTACAAAAACGAAAACCAACAGTGAAGCCAGAGAAGTAGTCTCCAAGTCTGTATGTAGTATGGACAAGTTTCACCAAGTAAGGGCAATAACAATCAATGAATTGAAGAGGTATTCTATCGAAGAGCTTGCCCATTTGTATACCAGATATTTGTTGAAATTAAAAGTTTTCTAATAAATAAACCCTAAAACAATATATTACTCGAGTTTTAACGAAAAAAATGACAATTTTCACCAAATCACCCACCATTCATCACTTCCTCCCCTTTTTTAAAATAATTTCAAGAACACACCACGAGCGCTTACAGCCTAAAAAAACAGAAGTAAAGAAGCAACTTGTTAATTCTAGACTTGAAGGTTTGGAGGTTCAGGGGAGAAGGAAAAACATGTGCCGGCAAGGAATTCCACAACTTGGAAGTCCTCGGGACAAAAGAGCCGGCATAACAAGATGTTCTATGTGTGGTGACCTGAACAGTAAAAGGGTGCATTCGCTCTGTTCCCCTGGTAGATCTGCTGGGGTCAGCAGGTGGAAGAACTATGGAAGAAAGCTCCACTGAGCAGTGCCCGTGCAGATATCTATAAAACAGAGAGAGGTCACCAACGGCACGTCGGTGGGAAAGGGATGGTAGCCTTTGGGTGAGGGTACGGTCATCGATGAGACGTATAGCTCTCTTCTGAATGGAGTCCAGGATAGCGAGTGTAGGAGCGGCAGAGGCACCCCAGATGTGGGAGCAGTATTCGAGGTTTGGCCTTATTTGTGAAGTATATAAGGTATAGAGATTAACTGGTGAAAAGTATTTGTGAGCCCGGAAGAGGAAACCTAATCTCTTAGCAGCCGCTTCTGCAATTGATGTGACATGTTGGTGCCAATTGAGATTTCAATCCACAGAAATGTCAACAAGTGAAAAAGAATCATTACTTTGAATAATTTGGTTGTTCATTGTGATGGGTCTAGGGCCGGTATATCTCTCATGAGATAGAAAGCAAGACTGAGATTTGTTGGAGTTGAATTGTACAAGATTTCTACTTCCCCAGTCTAATATATTTTGGAGATCCACAGAGACAGAACTCTCCATGAGTCTGCGATCCTCGTCTAATTGGGCTAAAGAGACAGGCTTGGAATATTGTATATTTGAATAAAGGGTGCTGTCGTCCGCGTAACTGTGAACTGGGTTGGGTGTGCTAGAGAGGAGGTCATTGATGTGGAGAAGAAACAAAGTAGGCGCTAAAGCTGAACCTTGAGGAACTCCTGCATTAATTGTATACACTTTAGAGGAATGGCCATCCACGACAACAGTAATGCTCCGGTTGACGAGAAAATTTGCTGTTCAGGTACAGAGGTTTGGTGGTAAGCCATAAGCCGTAAGTTTATTAAGCAGCGCTGCGTGCCAGACCTCGTCAAATGCTTTGGATATGTCTAGAGCGACAATCTGGGATTCACCGTGTAGTTCTGTAGACTTGTTCCAAGAATGGGTGACAAAGGAAAGGAGGTCGGCAGTTGATCTGCGCTGACGGAATCGATACTGCCTGCCGTGGATTAGACTGTGTTTTTCAAGAAATTTTAGTAATTCTGTGTTTATATTATACTTTTCCATCACTTTAGAGATGACTGAAAGGAGAGAAATAGGCCTGTAGTTGCTAGGAAGCGCTTTGGATCCTTTCTTCGGGACGCGTTGTACTCGAGCAGTTTTCCAGTTACTAGGGAATATGCCTCTATTCTAAGATGTCTGAAACAGACGAGTCAGGACAGGAGCAAGTTCTGGTGCGCATTTCTTGAGAACAATTGCTGGAATCTCGTCAAAGCCAAAGGCTTTCCTGGTATTAAGAGAAGAGAGCATGTTTCGTACCTTTTTAGTTTTGAAAATTATATCCGCCATTTTATGCGCGACATTGGGGACTGTTGGTGGTTGAACATTTGGAGGTGGGTTGAGAGTAGAATTGCCGACGAACAACAAGGCAAAAAGTTCAGCCTTGCCCAGGGCGGTAGAAATAATTTCATCCCTGAGACAAAGGGTGGGAAAGTGCTCTTGCAGAAATTATTCCCAAGAGATTTAGCAAGAGTCCAGAAGGGTTTGCTGCCGCTGGAGCTTAAGAGGACTTCGTTTTTTATGTGATTATTAGACGAGCTTTTTGCCTCAGAAAGAATGCGGACATAGCGGTTTCTTGCGTCGTTAAATGCTTGACGGTTTTCTTGACTGGGATTGTGTAGCAGCGTTTTGTGAGCTTTGACATTTTCAAGTCTGGCCTTGTCACAGGATCTAGAGAACCAGGGCTTTTGAGTGGCTGCAGAGGTTTTCTGTATACGTGGAATAAATAATTCCATTCCATGCAGCTAATTTCGGTGACGTTTTGTGAGATATCAGAGGGGTCAGGATGCGAGAAGCAGACAGACGCCCATGGAAATGAGGAAAAGTAATCTCGCATTTCGTCCCAGTTCGCGGACTTGTAGTGCCAAACGATACGTGGGTGTGATGACTGTGTGACTTTGGGTTGCATTGCGCAGGAATCAGTGACCATGCCGTGGTTTGAGCGAGCAAGGGGGGCGGTGACTGATATCTTATAGCAGTCAGGATTTGTAGTAAAAAGGAGATCCAAGGGATTTGAACTGTGCGAGGAAAGTAAGTTGCTGAACCATATTGGCTAAAGAATTGCTGCCTGAAAAGGCCTCCGCTGCTCTTCCTAGTGGATCGGTTTTTGAATATTCTAGCCATTCCTTATTATGGACATTTAAGTCACCAAGACTAGTGACTTCGGAGGAAGGATATTCAGAAATCAGATGGTCGTTTTTTTTTTCACAAAGGTATTTAAAGAGCTGGACAAAGTTGTTGTCAGAAGGTGACCGGTAAATGCAACAGATGAATTTAGTTGCAGCCCTGAGATAGAGTTTTATCCATAGTATGTCTTTTCTTCCAGCTTCTAACTTGGCGAGTCTGGTGCAGGGTAGGTTGCTACGGACGTACGCGCACACGCCTCCATGCAATCTAAAGGAAGTAAGGAGCTCATACCCCAGGAAATTAAGGTGATTAGTGGCTGTTTTGGCACTGATTTGAGTTTCGGTGAGGAAGAGAAGTTGGGGCGTATTAGCCTGTAGGAAATGGTGGACGGAGTTCTAAAGCGATCACCCAAAAATAATTCGAACTGTTCGTTTATCGAGTGTTACCTGTATACTCAATTCGTTCTAAATTTGTCGTGGCTACAAACAGACAGGCATATAGACCGACAGACAAAAAAAAATTGCGTTCCCAAATCATGTTTTATATATTTTGATACTTTTTATGACGTTTAAGCGAAATTTTTTTTTGAAATTTTCGTCGTCGTTACGATACTTTCACACGTTGTGACGATTATGGAATTTTCGTAAGAAATATAATTTAGTGTAGACATTTTTGTCAAAAAAAGGTGAATGTTTGCAGAAGAAATTTCTGGAAAATTTTGTTGCAAAATTCTGTAATTTTCAAAAGCTGTTTGTGAAAATTATGTCTTGGTTCGTTAGTTCGAAAAATCTGACCAGTTGACTCGGGAACTTTTTAGTTTATTTTCCGAAAATTTGTGCATTTCTTCAAATAATAAAGTTATTTTGGTAAAATATGGTACATTGTTTTACTATATACAGTGCTTTAATTTCAAAACTAGCCACCCTTAAAGATTTCTTTATCAAGGACATCTGGTTAAAAAAAAACAGGTCGAGGGGCACGTTCAAAAAAAGTATTTTTGGAATTTTACTTTTCACCCCCAGTCACCCCAACTTTATAATTTTAAATGACATCCCCCTAGCTTGAGATACATGATTTTCAAAGTATTTAAAATCCTAATCCAACGGCGTTTATGAAATTTAAATCCACAGCCAACTTTTGAATTTGGAAGAAGATAACGTCATCAAATTCGGAATATTTAAAAAATATATTTAATAGTTTAAGACAACAAATCTACTTTATTAAGTGCTCAAAGTGCCCTCCGTTGTTAGCTAAACAATAAAATATTTGATAGAGGAATTCTCGTCTAACGTTTTGAAATGTTTCTGTAGTAATTTGTCGGCAAGCTTGGGTGATCCTATCTTTTAGAACCTGAATATTCTCTGGTGGAGGATTATGGTACACAACTGATTTCAAATAACCCCAAAGGAAGAACTCCAGTGGTGTTAAGTCTGGAGATCTGGCGGGCCATTCCTGGGCGCCTCGTCTGCCAATCCATTTGTCGGAAAATCTTTGATTAAGCCACTCGCGAACACGTAAGGCATAGTGTGGTGGTGCACCGTCCTGTTGATAGTGAAAATTTTGTTCATCCAGCAGTGGGTTGCCTTCTTCATTAAGTTAGTTTTCTAAGGACTCTGTCATGAGTGGGTCAATATAATTTTCCAAAAAAAAATTAAATACAAATCACCAGTTAAATTTTCTTGATAAAACAAAGAGCCTATTATTTCATTTCCAAGAATTCCCGCCCAGACATTAATTTTTTGTGGAAACTGTGTATGACCCTCTACGAACACTCCTGGATTTTGATTATCCCAATATCTGCAGTTGTGTTTATTAACAAAACCATTCAGAAAGAACGTTGATCCACCACTAAAGCAAATATTCTTTACCAAATTCCTATCGTCTTGATTTCTGGCAGTCATTAATTCACAGAATTGAATCCTTCTGTCATAATCATCCTCGCCCAGTTAATGAAGAATCGTAAATTTATAAAAACTTTATGTATGGGACAGGCGGAAATATTCGTTAATGCAGCGACTTTTGGAATTGAAGTCATAGGTTCAGCGGCAAAACACCCTAAAACCTCAATATGTGCAGCTTCGTTAAGAACTCCTGGTTGCTTATTTACTTTGTTAGATACTGAGCCAGTTTCTTCAAATTTTCGTGCAAGACTTAGCACATATTGGTGTCCCACATTTTTGTCAGGATGCCTTTCGTTGAAAACTCGGATGGTATTACGAACACACCTATTCTGAGCACCAGACAAGTAAATTATTTCAACCCTTTCTTGTGTAGTGTAAACCATGATTGTTAGTTTTATATAAATTTACTATTTTAAATTGAAGTGATTTAAATGAGTTTGAAGTTTTCAAAATTTAAAAATTTAATTACAACAGGCTCGGTTTTAACTCGTTGCAGTCGTCAACAAATCGAACACTAAATACGAATAAGTAACAAAGTTATGCAGAAAGTAAAACTGGCTAATTTTATCTCAAATTTACCGTTAAATTAGACCTGGGCGTTATCGTTGCCATATCACCTCGTACCAGGAAAATTGAGAGCCGCAAATGGCACCGGAGAGCAAAATTTGCAACAGCATTACTCTCAGAAAAATTACTGATAAAAACAATTCAAATGTTAGAAAAAAAGTCGACAGTCGACTATTTTATTGTTTAGCTAACAACTGGGGGCACTTTTAGCACTTAATAAAGTAGGTTTCTGTCTTAAAGTATTAATATTTTTTTTATATTTCGATTTTGATGACTTTTTTCCTACTAAATTCAAAAGTTGGCGGTGGATTTAAATTTCGTGAACGCCGTTGGATTAGGATTTTAAATACCTTTAAAGTGATGTATCTAAAGTTAGGGGGTGTCATTTAAAATTATAAATTTGGGGTGACTGGGGCTTAGGGGGTGAAAAGTAAAATTCCGAAAATACTATTTTTGAACGTGCCCCTCGAAATCCCAATTGCCTGTTTTTTTTGAACCAGATTTTCATGATAAGGAAGTTATTAAGGGTGGCTAGTTTTGAAATGAAAGCACTGTATAGGTTATAGTGTTAACCAAATTTTATACTTTCTATTTAAAAAAAATACGTATTTGATATTAAAGATATTTTTTTGAAAATTCGCTACCATAACGTACTTGCTGCGTTCAGACATTTTTTGGTATGTGCATATGTTTAAGCGAACTAGACATAAAAATTGTAGCATGTTCTGCAGATGAAGAAGCAATTATACGAGAAGAAACTAATTTAGAGAGTGAAACTTTTGAGACAACACATTTTTTCGACTGTTCCTAATCTTACATAGCCAATATCAAGTTCCAGACGTCTTTCCTGTTTGGTTCCGCATGTTACCATTCAAGGTGGATCTAATTTAATTCAGCTAATTTAAAATATTACCCATAAACCGTCTAAAATTAGGAAACATATCCCACATGGCACATGGCGTTATCGACAACGAAATCGCCGGAGAGAAATTAGGGCAAAGTGCCGGGAGGAAGTGAGTGAAGTCTGAGCACCAGGTTGTAGTGGACCATCTATGTGTTCTGTGTTCTCTAGGTCATGGAAGGCGCCCGATTTCCCCTTTTAGTTCTATCAATACACCAAGGGGAAAACAGTAGCGACTTGTTGATATCCTCGATATAAATATCTATAGCATACAGACAAAAATGGATTTCAGTGAAGTTCATTTTAAGTAATTTAAAAAAATATATTTAAGAAGTTTTATACGGGGTGGGGCATTGAAAACGAAACAGACCGATTTGCGCCCAGAGAATTTTTTTTAAGAAACTCTGAAACACGTCAATTTCGATATTAAGGGGGACATGTGTTGACATAAAACTCAACTTTGTCACATCAACCCCTTAAGGGTGGTGATAAAAACCCTTATATCTTAAATAGGGAACATGGGTCGAGTTTTACATCATTTGAAATCTCTTTGTTTTCTGAATTCAGCACACTATTTTTTTTGAAAGTTTTATCAACTTGTTTAAAAATTATTCACAGTTGGACTTGCAAGAACGTATTTCATTCATTGTGATAAGAAATGCAATAATTAGTCAATTTTTCGTAAAAAAAAACTAAAAAACAAAACCAAACGTTCAAAAATGTTTATTCAGTTAAGTAAGTGTCCAAATTGACCACCAGTTTCCATACAAGAGTACAAATTTTGTTCAAAAGGAGCTCTGAGATTCTGGAGCATTTGCGGGGTTATTAGGCGGCATTCTTCAAGAATGCGTCGACGTAATTCTTCCAAAGACTCCGGTTCTGCTGCGTAAATTCTGCTATTTAAATGGTCCCATGGGAAGAAGTATAAAGGAGTTAAATCCGGTGATCTAGGGGGCCACTCAATAGCACCTCTACGCCCAATCCATTGCCCTGGAAACTCTCTGTTAAAAAACTCCATAACACTTTGTAAATAATGCAGAGGAGCTCCATCTTGTTGAAACACTAATTGATTTTCTTGCTAGCCATCATCATTTTCAACAATGTCAATTAGTAGAGGATAAACGATATCTTCTAGTAACTCCAAATCCGTTTCGCCACTCAAATTGCCATCAAGAAAAATTGGTCCGATTAAACGGTCTCCAAAAATGCCAGTCCAGACATTCAATGTCTGTGGAGTTTGAGTGTGGACTTCGTGAAAATTTCTTGGATTATTATTTGCCCAATAACGACAATTATGACGATTGACTGTAGAGTTTAATAAAAACGTACACTCGTCTGAAAAACAGATATTGAACAGAAAGTTCCCGTTATCAGCTATTCGTGCAGTCATAACTTCAGAAAACTCCAGCCGCCCATCAAAATCATCTTCATTCTGTTGTTGCACAAGATGAATTTTATACGGGTGAAATTTATGATGCTTCACTATTCGCTGAATAGTTCTTCTTTTGATATTTGAAACAGTGGCCAATTTTCTCCTGCTCAAAGTTGGGTCTGCAGCAGTTTGTTCTAAAACTTCAATCTCAGTAGTCTCATTTCTAACCAGAAAGTCACGCTCAGGATCCCTTTTTTTTTTTGGCTACTGAACCACTTTGTCGAAACTTTGCAACTAACTCCAAAATGTATTTTCTTTTAACATGTCTGTTCGGATGTCGTTCATTAAAAAAAATGCGGTACGGTTGGCACAGTCATCGTTTTTGAAAACAGAGTAATTATTTCAACTCTTTCTTCTACAGAATACACCATTGTGAAATTAATTTTCGGTAGTACCATCAAGTATCAAACCGACCGATAAACTGAAATAATAAACCGCATTTCTTTCTTTCCGATAAGAAATGTTTTGATGGTCAACTTCTTGTTTACAAACCAACAAAACATTGACTATCAGCACATTTCTTATCGAAAGAGTAAAATGCGTCTTGCATATTCAACTGTGAATAATTTTTAAACGAGTTGATAAAACTTCCAAAAAAATTAGTGTGCTGAATTCAGAAAAAAAAGAGCTTTCAAATAATGAGACACTAGACTCATGTTCCCTATTTAAAATATAAGGGTTGTTATCAGCACCCTTAAGGGGTTGATGTCACAAAGTTGAGTTTTACGTCAAAAAATGCCCCCCTCAATACTTAAATTGACGTCTTTCAGTGTTTCATAAAAAAAATTCTGGACGTAAATCGGTCTGTTTCGTTTTCAATGCGCCACCCTATATAAATAAATCTAATGAATCTGGTTTTATTATCAAGCACACAAAAGAAACATATAAAAGAAAGGTCAGTTTTGCATGCTAATTAAATGCAATAGCTGAATTATTAGATGGAAGATATGGAAGTTAAAATAACTTTTTGTTATGTGAAAATTTATTGTGTCGAAATTGCAATGTATGGTTGTCAAGTGGTCATATAATCTTACTAAATTATGTTCTTATACAGCACAAGTCTTGTTAGACTTCTTGTATGAGCACTGTATAATTTAGGCTACTGAATATTATAAAAGTTCGAGATGCAGCAAATGTGTTATGGTAGCGAATTTTCGTAAAAATGTTTTTAATGGCAAATATGTCGACGAAGTTGCAAAACAATTGAGGCCAAACCTCGAATACTGCTCCCATATCTGGGGTGCCGCTGCCGCTTTTACACTCGCTATCCTGGACTCCATTCCGAAGAGAGCTACACGTCTCATCGGTGATCCTACTCTCACCCAAAGGCTGCCATCCCTTGGCCACCGACGTGCCGTTGGTGACCTCTCTCTTTTATAGATATCTGCACGGGCACTGTTCAGAGGAGCTTTCTTCCATAGTTACTCCACCTGCTGCCCCTAACAGATGTATCAGGGAAACAGAGCGAATGCACCCTTTTACGGTCCAGGTCACCAGACCGAGAACATCTTGTTATGTCCGCTCTTTTGTCCGGAGGACTTCCAAGTTGTGGAATTCCTTGTCGGCTCATGTTTTTCCTTCTCCTCCGAACCTCCAAACCTTCAAGTCCAGAATTAACAAGTTGCCTCTTTCCTCATTGTCGACACCCACAGTACTCTAGTATTCCGGCTGTAAGCCCTCGTGGTGTGTTGTTGAAATATATATATAAAAAAAAAGAAATAACTCAGAAACGATGAACGATATCAATTTTTTTCCTTACAAACATGCATTGTAATTCGATGGAAAGCACCAGAATGCAATAACATAAGGGGTGGTCTATTAAAAAAAGTAAATCGTGTATCACCAACAACTTATGGGCCACTCTGTGATTGTCAAAATAGGTTTATAAGATGCAGCTCAAGACGTCCTATAATTAACGTATATATTGTTGTTGTTGTTCGCGCTTTTTTTGGCTGCGGATAATTTTCCATTAGCCCATTGTACGATTTAATTTTCCGGTCGAGCGTTAGGTGACGTATATACTTTTGTCTCATATCTTGTATAATAACAATTATATTGAGCTTTATACGACGATCTTCCACTATCACATCTTGTGTTAAAAAACAAATTTATTGGGAAAAAGCCCAACAATCACCAAAACAAGTAACTACGGGAATGCTTTTTCAGAAAAAGTTGGGTCCGCTAACATACCTGATGACATTGAATTGACAGTTGATATCTTTGGGTGGCTTGTAACTCAACAAATTATAGAACATTTTGTTTTTCAAACAAACCTTTACGCTACCCAGTGGGGGAAAATATTTAAGATGTAAATAGGTATATTGATGAATTCCAAATATATACTGGAAAAGTGAATGAGATTGCGGAGAAACACTTAGGACCTCGAGTAGTTACGGATTTGACTATATCTCTGGTTATAAAACATAATTTTGTTTATTTCGATAACTATTTCACATCCATGTCACTACTAAGGCAGTTGTAGTTGGAAAGTAAATATGCGAAAAGACAGAGAAGGAATTCCGCGCGTTTTCAAAGCTGATAAAGAGTTGAAGCGTAGTGATTTTCACTGGCGAGTGACCGATGACGGAATATCCTGCGTTAAATGGATTGATTAAATAATAGTTCTCTTAGCCTCCAATTGTGAACATACTTCTGAAACTAACCATGTAATAAGGAAGAAGAAGAATGGTGAAACGGAAAATGTTCCTTGCCCCAAAATTTTGAAAAATTACACCCGAAATATGGGTTTTCCGACAATGTAGACATACTGAAGAAAACATACGAAATTGACAGAGAGAGTAGAAAATGGTGGCCACGCATATTCTGGCATTTCATTGACGTCAGTATAGTAAACGCGTTCATCGCTTTTCAGCTGCGCTGTAGAGACAACAGTGGCATAATTCTGAAGGCCTTTCATTTAGCAGTAGTAACAGCATTGGTAGGTGCGGGGAGTGAAGCTTTAAAGAAAGGAAGACCAAGTTTAGAGCAGAAAATTATGAATAATTATAAGCCAGTCGTGCCACTTGAGAAAATATGGGAACAGTCTCTACATATGCCAGTTCACGGAAATTCTCGACGATGTGGTCTGTGTAGTACCAGAGACCATCAAAGGAGATCCAGATGGGCTTGTGATACTTGTGGTGTCGCATTGTGTCTTTCTGACAAAAAGTCTTATTTCCAAAATTATCATAAAAAAGTAATTTCGTAGGTTAGTGGTATGTCTGATACACCGCCTTTTTTAAAACGAAATGGTGAAATAAAAATTTGAAAAAAAATACACATCACTTTTCTACTCATTGCCTAACCATATACTTAAAAATCATATACAAGAAACGACTATTTCTTAATGCTGCCTGCAAAGGGTTAAAGAAGATTATATTATTTCTAAATGTCGGTACGTGTGGGTTTGACATAATTGAAGGAAAATAATTAAAGGCTTTTCTTCCAGATAGTTTTTATTTTTAAAAACCCAGATGTTTCGGTTCTTATGGACCATCTTCAGGCGGTTATTACCTAGAACTGTGTACCCTGTATACCATATTATACTACATGCTAAAATTTAAATCTCTAAATCAAAAAAAAATAATTTAGAAATTCTGGACGCAGGAAGTGCGTTATGGTAGTGAATTTTCATAGAAATGATGCGGCATATTTTTCTATAACATTTTTTCTTGCAACATAGAAATATACATTTTTGGTATATAGTTTCCGTTTGATGTCATAAACTTACGTACCAAATTTTGTTACCAGAGCTTTTTGTTTTTGGTGATAAAAAACTTTTCCCAAAGAAAACCCCAAATTTTCCCGGAAAATCTAGTTATATTTTCCTGGATAATGAACTTATCCCAGCCACTTACAAAAGGAAGGTACTCACCAAATTTTATCAAAATAGGTCCTTTATTTTTTGAGTTATCGGTGTAATACCTATAATAATAATAATAATAATAATAATAATAATAATAATAATAATAATAATAATAATAATAATAATAAAAATATCAATAATAATAATAAATAAACGGGTGACAACATCGTAACTAGCACGATACCAATTAGAAGAGGTATATTTCAAGGCGACTCGCTAAGCTCATTGTGGTTCTGCCTCGCATTGAATATACTATCAAACCGCCTAAACTCCACCAGATATGGTGGTAGTATAAAAAGCAATAGCAGGGAGCAAATGAGGCTAAATGATCTGCTCTATATGGATGATCTTTGATCTTAAGCTGATGGCCTCCACAAAGAACCACCTGGAATGACTCCTTAAAATCGTGGAAGGGTTTTGCAGAGAAATTGACATGCAGTTTGGGCTTGACAAATGTCGCACTTTATGTGTAGTCAGAGGGAATATACAATTAGGTGTATATGAAATGCAGAACGGCCAGCAAATTGCCTCGATGGATGTAAAATAGTGTGTGAATACAGCAAGCGAGGAAAATAAACCACTCTGTAATGAAGAACGATCTGACAAATGAGGTTACGAAACGAGTAAAGCAGGTGGTGCGATCACATCTTAACAGCAAGAACCTGACTAAAGCTTTCTGCACTTAGCTACTCATTTGGGATTGTGAACTGGAGTAAAATATACATCGAAAATCTACAACAGGAGGTGCGAAGCCCCCTAACAAAATCCAAAAAGCATCACCCCCGCAGTGAGATCAAGCGAGTAACCTTACCCAGACACCAAGGTGGAACAGAAATGTTGGATATTGGTAAACAGTTGCACCAACAGATGGTGAACCTGCGTACATATTTCCATCAGCAGGCGCGTACTTCTGAACTACACCGTGCCATATGCGAGACAGATGATTCAACACTGCTACAATTAGAGAAAGTGAAATACAAAGTCACTATCGGACTGATCAGGACAAGCTTCAATCTTGGATGCAGAAGCCTCTCCATGGGCAACATCTAAATGAAACCTCCCAGACACATATCGACAAATTGGCGTCGAACTACTGAATGGTGTCCGTACAGATGTTTTCAGAGACAGGGGGGTTTTTCCTGGCCATACAAGATCAGGTCGTCCCAACAAGAAACTACCTGAAGTATATAGTTGGAGATAATTCGGTCTAAGATGACAAATAGTACATTTGGGTGTCAGTCATCAGAAACTATCCAGAACGTCACCGGAGGATGTCAAGCATTTGCTGCAACAGAGTATAAAGAAAGGCCCGATCAGTTGCTAAAATACTTCATCAAGAACTGGCTCTAAAACTGGGACTTTTAAACCTTAGTAAGGTGCCCTACTATAAATACATTCTTGAGCCTGTATTGTAGAACTCGGGATACAGGTTGTACTGGGATCAGACCGTACTCACAGGCTAACGAGTTGCCCACAGCAGGCCATATATAATAATAGTGGATAAGTTCTGCAACCAAGTGACTGAAAATAATATGTTTGGTAAACAAAACATATTAAATATTATAGACAAAAATCAAGCTCCTTTGGGGCTAAAATATGAAGAAGTAACAAAAAAAAACTTTAAAATGTTTTGGTTATTATTCTGAAACATTAAATTGGCCATTTGGATGGTCAAAGTTGGTGATTTTTAAACGAAATTTTTCACAAAATGCTGGTGATGGAGAACAACTTATGCAAGAAATGTATTTTACAAAGCCTTAAATTTTTGTTTCGGTAGCTATTATTATTTGATTTAATTTATATATTTTCAGAAAATTGATTGGAAATGTACATTTTGCGTGATGCTCTGGCAGCAGTAAAAATTATAGAGTTTGTTATTAGAAAGGGTTATATTCTGTTATAACAAAATAAATTTAAGAATCCCCTCTCTTTCGTCAATAAATCGATATATAAATAATATTCAGATGCAGCAAGTGCGTTATGGTACGCTTTTTCATATACATTATTTTATGTTTTAGTAAATTAATTTTCTCTCAACCCAGAAAATTCAGTATTGGTATACAAGAAACTGTTCATCAGGGGAACATGTGTACAAAATTTTATTAAACCAAATTGATTTTATAAGATAAAGTTGATTCTTGACGATTTTTTTTTGTGAATTTACGGGCATTCACAGATTTTATTTAAAATTCCTACCACAACGCATTGGCTGCGTCCAGATTTTTCTAATACCTCTTCGAAAATAAAATTGTAAAAGTTGGTACAAAAAAAAAGAATGTAAAGTCAGAGCAAAGTTCTAAAAAATAGTCAAGTTGGCATTTTTACTTTGGTTAAGGCAATTTTTTCATTGGCGATGGTGATAAAACAATCGAAGCATTCACTGTCGATGAAGATGTCCTAGATAGCACAAGAAAATGACAGGCTTCACATTGTGAGCTAATATTCCTATTCATGTGGTTTTCTTTGACTTGAAAGCTTCCGAAGAGCAAAACAGGAACTACAAATTTCCTATCAAACATGTAAAATCTTTGGTTGAATGTACAGAACGTGTAAAATGAGCCATATGGGTCGATGGGTTCGCTAAGGAAACGCACTGTTGATTGAAGGCGCGCCACGTTGGATGCCAAATGTCGGATCAAATGCAATGTTGTCCCATATAAAAATAGATATTTGTTAAGTGCCACATGTGTTCATAATTGCATGTTCCATCTTTCATCTTTCTCTCTCGGTGGTCGTTCTTTAGCCTTAACACCGTCATATGGTGTACCTTAGAGCTGCTTATGTTTTGATCGTACCTTGCTACAGGGGAGGACTAGCCATTTGTAATGTAAATAAGAAATCCACCTTACAATGTTTTTGTTGGAGAATCTGTTTATCTAAATATTACGGATTTACAAAATGCCTAAATGTCATTGCAATGCCATTTTATTTTAATAGTATCGTTCACAAATATATGCAAGAAAGCAGTATTATAAATCAAATACAAAAAAAGTTCGGGACGCACCAAGTGCATTATAGTAGTGAACTTTCATAAGAATTGTACACTATTAGTAAGATATATTATTAAAACTAATTCTTTAAATTTTTTGGTTTTAGAGGTCCCAGTAAGCGATTACTTGAAGACATTTCTATTTTCTATGGAACTAGAAAATTGAAATTTGTTCCCTGTATGTAAATACTGCAAGTCGCTTTAAAAAAATTGTGTTACAAATTTCACCAGTTACAAAAGTTTTCCAGAAAAAAAAATCATTTAAAAACAGACTGTACATGCCAAATTATTAATATGGCAGGTATTTTTCCTTATTAATTGCTTGAATTTGTTTTAGTCAACCCAATCGAACTAGTTTTTGGAAACAAGACAACCAAAAAGGTATTTTACATAGGTTTTACTATGGGTTGAGATTGAAGATTATAGCTTACTGGGAAATCAAGTTATCGGATTCGAAATCTTTTTACGAACATTCTCTACCACAACCTACTTGTTGCACCCAGACCATCTTCAACGCTTATTAACTGTTGCTGTATACATACTTTTTTAAATGATAAAATATTGTTGCTTTCCATGTGAGACTGACATACAAGGCAACCTTAAATTCCTGTTTGGAAAAATATTTTAAACAAATAAAATGAGGTAACAATTTAAACATAAATTGAAAATCTTGGTTTGCGGCTTCGTCACAGGAGTTCTCCTCCACCTTCTTCATGCCTACAACCACCCTCAATGCATAAACACGGATAATATAAACAAGCAAAATTTCTTCGGAACAACCCCTAAGAAAGTTGAGGGACCTGCCGTGAATAAGAGTTTTGGGCAAAGTAAGCAGAATTTTTAAGGAAGTATAGCTGCAAAATGGGTAAAAGGTGGCTTACAGAGGACCAGCTAAGCTGTTTTTTTCGAACTTTCCACTCACATTTCCTTTTCAGATTCTTCCCTGCCCAGCACCCCTAACATGGTCCCATAACTTTCTTGGGGGCTGTTTTCAAGAATTGTTTCTTGTAGTATGTGCATCCAGAAAGGGTTCTAAGTATGTTTCTGAATTTTTAAAATAAAAGTCGCCCGTGTGCTAAACCGCAAATTTACCGAAAATTTAATTTTTATTTCCAGAAGGAATACCTGCTAAATTATAAACGGGGCAGGTATTTTTCCTAATTAATCGCTTTGATGATCCATTTTAGTCCACTCAATCGAATTAGTTTCTGCAAACCAAACAACAAAAAAGGTTTTTAAAAAGAAATTTGTAGTTATTTTTTAAATCTAGTACCCACGCTCCCTTTATATGGGTTTTACTATGTATCAAAACTGAAGATTCTAGTTTAATGGGAAATTGAGTTATCATTATTTGAAATATTTTTACAAAAATTCCCTAACATAACACTTGCTGCACCTAAACACTTTTCAACAGTTATTTACTATTACTGTATCCATACTTTTTGAAAATGAAATAAATATAAACAGTATGTGTGTGTGTTTTGTTTCTTCAACGTCGGCCTATTTCCGCGACTAATCACCGACGCCAGGGAGCAGTTTCACCTCACTATCCTAGAAATTTTGCCGAACCCCTGCCTTTCTGTAAGGAGGGTAGGGATCTTTATCTATTTGTTTGATTGGATGTTTGAATCGTAATATACTACAGTCACAGTCGCCGCCCGAAGGCATATGTTAAAGTTGTGTTGAAATTAGAATTTGGGTTATTATTTACCTACTGTTTTTAATAACCTTTGAATATAGGTAGTTGTTTTAGTGAATTTTTGTAGAAAAAAAAATCACTATTAGGGAGGTACCGACTTTTGAATTTTGAAAAAATTTTTTCAAATGAGCGCGAACTAGAATGCCGAGAACCCATATCCGGGGTCAGTTTCAATTTTTTTATGTTTATATATATATATATATATATATTATATATATATATATATATATATATATATATATATATATATGTATGTATGTATGTATATATATGTATCACACCGATAACTCAAAAAATAATGGGCCGATTTTTGATCAAATTCGGCATGTACCTTCCTTTTGTAAGTGGCTTGGACAAGTTCGTTAGCCAAGAAAATCGGACAAGGTTTTCCTTGAAAATGTTTAGTTTTCTTTCGAAAAAATTTAACTTTTTTATAACTTGTTTTCGTGTAACATAGAAATATAAATTTTGGTATATAATTTCCTTTTAGAGAATTTTCATTAAGAAAGATTCGCTAATAGAGAGGTCACTATGAAAAGCTTTTGAAAAAAGTTCTTCAGATGAGCGCGAATTTGGGTGCGTTAAAATTTTTATATGTTTATATATATATATATATATATATATATATATATATATATATATATATATATATATATATATATATATATATATATATATATATATAAAATATATATATATATATATATATATATATATATATATATATATATATATATATATATTTAACAAAACCTGTCACATATATTTATTGCATTAAACTGCGGACGAGTTCGTATGTCAGCTATAACAGACAGTTTTCCCCCCAAAAATATACAAAAATATTTTTGAAAACGCTATATTTTTGTAAGTATTAGAGTAACTGGAATCAGACTTTACACGTGGCTAGAAATGGTGAAAATAAGCCTATGTTGTAAATCTTAAGTAATTTGGTACACAATATTTAGAGTTTTTTTCCAAATTAAAAATAAAATTCCAAAGATATGCGTTGAAACGACTTAATGGTTAAAGTCAAATGCCTGACAGACAGGCATACATCATACTATCCGAACCAACAATAGTGAAATCTTAGCCGCAATGATGGAAAATGACAGACGACGTGAAATTAAAAATTTGCCAAGTGATTGTTATTTAACTGGGGGATTTAGTCGATTATTAAAATACACTATATTTGTAGCTTTATGAACGGCCCCAAATACAGTTTTAGCGCAGCATTGATAGATTATGCTGTGGTTTTAGACTGAAAGTGTCGCATAATATAGTAGAAATGTAACCAAGATCAAGTAAAGTCTATAAAAATGATTCTAAAATAGTTTTTTTTATCTTCAAACTTAAGCCATCACATAGGACCGAAATAATCCTAGAATGTGTTCCAATGGCAATCATACTAATGCTGTAATTAATTGTTACGTATACTTTTCATATACTACCCCGGGCATGAAGCATGTGTCAAGTATCATGTAAACAAAATGTTAGTTGACCTACTAGTAGACAGCTCAGTGAAAGCGTGCTGGACTTCTACGCAGAAGGTTGCATGATCGAATCCAGCTCGATGAATGTACGTTTTTTAGTTTTTTTTTGACATTTGGAGAAACAATAGTGTACAGATTACATGCATTTTGAACAACATCTCATTTTTGTTTAAAACGCCTGAACAAGTTTGTCACCTTCGAGTATGAAATTATAATTTTCAGCAGACATTTTATAATTGTTGATATTGAAACAACCGGTTTGATTAGGTTGACTAACACGAAATCATACTGGCGATTAATACGGAAAAATAACTGCTACGTTTATAATTTGAAGCTACATTACTTTTCTAAAGATGAATTAAGTTTCCTTCTGGAAATCTTTTGTATAACTTTAATTAAACTTGTAATACAAATTTCTTTTAAAGAGACTTACACTATCTACAGGTATAGCAAAATTAAGTTCTATAGCTTTATAGAAAATTGAGTTTTGGGAATTTTTCTCAAAATGAGTTAGAACTCAAGATTTTTTTGATAATAGAGATATATCGATGGTAACATTGTCCAAAGAATTCTTCAAATGTGCGCGTACTAGGACCTCTAAAATCTATCTTGAAGGTCTGTGTGGGTTTAAAGTACTAACTTTCCTAGTATGCCGTATAATAATAGTATACAAATTTTTCCCTAAAAACCAGGTTAGATTTTCCTGGACAACAAGCTTGTCCAAGTGACCAAAAGGAAAGTGCGTGGCAAATTTAATCAAAATCGGCCCATTATTTTAGTCACTAATAGAGAGGTATCGATGGTGAGACTTTGCAAAAAATTTTCAAATGAGCGCGAATTACGACCCCTAGAACCCATGTCCGGGGTCAGTTTCGATTTTTATATGTTTATATATATATATATATATATATATATATATATATATATATATATATATATATATATATATATATATATATATATATATATATATATATATATATATATATATATATATATATATATATATATATAGGTGTCTGTCTGATAACTCAAACAATAATTAACCGATTTAAATGAAACTCGACAAGTGCCTTTCTTTTATTAATGGCTTGGATGAGTTCGTTAACCAGGAAAGTCGGACGGGGTTTTCCGGGAAAATTTTGAATTTTCTTTCAAAAAAAATTTTTTTCCCGAAAATAACAAATCTGTTTTAACGAAATTTGCTAAATATGTTTCCTTCGGAAGGGCCTTACTACACGCTAAAATTCAACTTTCTAAGTTTATAGAAAATTGAGTTATTCACATTTTAAATTTTCTTTAAAAAATTTTTTTTCTCCGAAAATTACAAAGCTATTTTAATGAAATTGGGTGGATATCTTGTTTATATTTGGTTACCTGCGACTTTGACCCTTAAAAGCTTTATCTATGGCTAAAATCCTTTACATGTACTATTTTAAGATTTCTCGCATTGTAAACTTACGTCCAAACTGCGACACATTACATAGATCAACACAGCACAATGGTTTTATATTTTGTGTATTGTGTGTTGCGTAAGATATCATACTAAGTTCAGCAGGTCCCGTTCCAACACTATAGGATTAAAAATGCATTGCCATAGAAACAACAAATTGCTTATCCTTTAATCAAAATATTAGCGAATTTTTATTTAAAAAAATTCAGTAAGTATCAATGGTGAGACTTTGCACATTTTTTTTCAAATGAGCGCAAATTAGGACCCGTATATATATATATATATATATATATATATATATATATATATATATATATATATATATTCCAGGAAAAAAAATTTCCCTGAAAATTACAAAGCTGTTTTAATGAAATTTAAAGGGTATGTTGCCCTGGGAGAGACCTTACTACGTATCAAAATTCAACTTTCTAAGTTTATAAAAAATTGAGTTATTCAAATTTTGATTTTTCTTTCAGAGATTTTTTTTCCCCAAAAGTTATAAAGGTATTTGAATGAAATTTGTTGTATATGTTGCCTTAGGAAAGACCTTACTACATACCAAAATTAAACTTTTTAAGTTTATAGAAAATTGAGTTATTCAAAATTGAAACATTTAATAAAAACTCACTACCATAACGCACTTGCTGCGTTCCGAACTTTTTTTAATTATCGGCGTCATATATATATATATATATATATATATATATATATATATATATATATATATATATATATATATATATATATATATATATATATATATATGTTTATATATATATATATATATATATATATATATATATATATAAACATATAAAAACTGAAACTGTCCTCAGATATGGGTTCTAGGGTCCTAATTCACGCTCATTTGAAATTATTTTTTTTAAATTCAAAACTCGGGCTCTCCCCATTAGTGAATGTTTTCTAAGAAAATATACTAACAGTCCGTCTCTGATCAGATGTCATTCATACGTTTACCAATACATTAACTGGCCTGTCGTAACTACAAACTTAATATGGTACCTTTTATTGTATTACGGCATGACTAGTGCCTTTTTTCGGATATAAATTTATGTTATTATTTTTATTAGTATTATTTTGTAATGGAAGCATCTTTGATAGGGATTTTGCTTTCAATAGTTGTTGACAGAAGGTATGCGTAATATATCCATATGTTCTTATTGTGCGACAATCGTAGCATATAATATGATGAATTCGCGATCATGCCTGATAATTTAGTTTGATTCCGGACTTCAAAAACAACCTAAGTCACGCATAAAAACGTTTGAGATACTAAAAAATTATTTCGCGCTTTTAGCTATTGCTGGTCAACTAGAAAATTTATTGCGACATAGAACGTAGTTTACTAGATATATCATGAAATAGATGTCCCCCATGTTTAAAAAGTCTGGACGCACCATGCTCGTTATGGTAGCGAATTTTGATGGAAATAAAACTTCACTTTTTTTTACAAAAATTCGCTCAAAAATATTTTCTACGCAAACATGTGCTAAAAGCCGGGGCCACACGGCATGGCCAGTCCCGGCCAATGTGCAGTTGGCAAAGCTGGGCCAATATGTGCCAACTCCAATGTGTGTATTTCCACACGGTGTGTCCAATACTGGCAAATGCATGGATATCGAACTACTGCCAACGCTGGTATAGTTGTTTGATGTCAAGTGTCATATAAAATTATTCTTATTATTATTATTAAATGAGGAGCAAAATGGATAGTGACGACTAAGCAGGTGTTGTGGTTGCAAGCTATGTCTTAATCAGTGCATGTGTACAAAATATAATAAAGACAATGAGAAAAACGAAACAGGCACGAAAAAGGAGGTGGTGGATGGTATCAATTAATCAAAGTAGAACAAGGCAAGTTAAGTACGTTTTATTTGTTGTAATAAATAAAAATACATGTATTTTTGTAGATATTATGGTTCCGACATGTTGATAGATTTGCGACGTCAACTATCCGGTAAATTTGAGAATTTTTGCAGAATGTCGGCTATAGATTTTGAGCTTTTACTCAGTAATATAGGAGCAAAATTTGCAAAACAGGATACAAACATCAGAAAAGCTATCTCGAGCGAAGAACGTTTGGCAGTGACTCTTAGACATTTAGCGACAGGAGACAGCTACGGTAGTCTGTCGTTCCTGTTTAAAATTTATCCTCAGCTAATATCCTTAACTATTCCAAAAGTTTGTGAAGCATTAAATGTTTGCCTAAAGCCCTTAATAAAGGTAAACATGAAATAATTTATTATTCATAAAGAAAATACAAATATTCTTTATTTCTCATTTTAATTGTTACAAAAGTAATTGTTTTTCTTAAGCCTTTCTAAGACAGTCTTGTTTAATATAGGAACTAAAAAAAAACTAAATACTAAAATCTTATTCAGTAAAAAATTAATAAGTTTAAAAATGTCAAAGTAAAGTAAATCCACAAGACTGTAAAATTATTATGAATATTAATTGGTTTCATCGAACATATTATTAGAGGCCTGCGAGAAGTAGTCTACCAGAGGTGAAAAATATGATTGCTCATCAGAAGTATTGGATACTGGCGAAGACAGAGCAGTGACGCTAGAAGACTTCTGATCGGTGACAGTTTCAGTGCGCTGAGACGTGATGTTTTCATTTTAGTCTCTTACTTCTGCATTGAAAACAAGATTGTCAATGCTGTTGATGATCATTTTACGGGTCCTGTATTTTAGAGCTCTAAGTCTTGTGGCAAGTAATTCACCATACAAAGAGCACTCATCCATTTGTTTCTGGTCGTGTCTAGAAGCTCAATTTTGACTAATTATTTTCAAGGCATTAGCTGCCTGCTTCATATGTCCTCTATCCCACCGACAGCAGATATTTTTCGCTTTGCCGCACTTCGTTTATCAGTTGGTGCTGACGAAGTATTCTGTACAGCTTCACCAGCATCAACTAAAAGAGACAAATTATAAAATAAAGTAGTTCAAACATACAAAAAAAAAAGAAATTACCGTTGGATCTACTAATTGTTTGAGGAACTGCATATTGAGATACAATCTCATCTTCATTTTCTTCTCCTGAGCCGTTTCTTACTTCCTGATTTTTTTGTTCATCTCGTATACCATACCACTTTAAATAAAGCCAAAAATTCTAATATGCCGTTATTGTCAATAATAGTAGATTCCGCCTCCGCCATAGTTTGCTCTACCTAATCGCACTTGCAATAATACCCTTGTACTACGCAGAATTCCTATAAAAATACGCACCAGCATGTCATATCGTGTGGACGGGTCTGCAGTGTAAACAAATGCCAAGACCAATGCTTGCAAAAACCCTTTGATGTGTGTTTATTTACCGCCTCTAGAGCGAACATCGCCCAACGCCAGCACAAGCCAACGTTGGTGATAAATTTATGGTCCACACGGCGGGCCCAAGCTAGGCCAACTACACATTGGCCCAGGTTGACCATGCCGTGTGGCTCCGGCTAAGACTTTTTCCTATTTGTTGCGAGTTGTGCATATAAACTGGCGGCGATGTAACAAAACAACAAATTTTCTGTGTTTCATGTTTAGAGAGTTTATCACTGTGAAATTACCATATATTCTTCCAAATCAAACTAAAATCTTCACGCTTTTAAGGGAACTAAATCCTCCGCCGTTAGAAACAAATGAAGAAGCGTTCCATTGGGACCAGAAACCGCGGTTGTAATGTAGGTCTAAATCTTAAATTGATTATTCGTGTTTCTGGTCCCAATGGAACGCTTCGTCATTTGTTTCTAATTGGGCTAAAAAGACAGGCTTAGAATATTGTATATTTGAGTGGTGGGTGCTATCATCCGCGTAACTGTGAATTGGGTTGGATGTGCTATAGAGGAGGTTATTGATGTGGAGAAGAAACAAAGTAGGGGGCTAAAGCTGAACCTTGAGGGACTCCTGCATTAATTGGTTACATTTTAGAGGCATTGTCATCTACGACAACAAAAATGATCCGGTTGGAGAGGAAATTTGCTGTCCAGGCATATAGTTTCGGTGGTAGGCCATAGGCCTTAAGTTTATTAAGCAGCGCTGCATGCCAGACCTAGTCGAATGCTTTGGATATGTCTAGAGCGACAATCTGGGATTCACCGTGTTGTTCCATAGACTTGCTCCAATAATGGGTGACAAAGAAAAGGAGGTCGGCAGTTGATCTGCGCTGACGGAATCCATACTCCCTGTGGTGGATTAGAGTGTGTTTTTCAAGAAATTTTAGTAATTCGGTATTTATGTACTTTTCCATCACTTTAAGTACGACTGAAAGGAGATAAATACGCCTGTAGTTGTTAGAAAGCGCTTTGGATCCTTTCTTGGGGACGGGTTGTACTCGACCAGTTTTCCAGTTACTAGGGAATATGCCTCTATTGTAAGCTGCTGTAAACAGACGAGTCCGGACAGAAGCAAGGTCTGGTGCGCATTTTTTAAGAGCAATTGCTGCGACCTCGTCAAGGCCAGAGGCTTTCCTGCTATTAAGAGAAGAGAGCATCTTTCGTACCTTTTTAGTTTTGAAAATGATATCCGTCATTGCGCGACGTTAAGGACTGTTGGTGGTTGAACATTTGGACGTTAGTTGAAAGTGGAATTGCCGGCGAACAACCAGGCCTTGCCCAGGGCGATAGAAACAATTTTATCCCCTGAAACAAGAGGTGGGGACGTGCTCTTCCAGAAATTATTCCCAATAGATTTAGCAAGAGTCCAGAAGGCTTTGCTGCCGTTGGAGCTTGAGAGGACTTTGTGTTTGATGTGGTTATTAAACGAGTTATTTGCCTCAGAAAGAATGCGGACATAGCGGTTTCTTGCGTCGTTAAATGCTTGACGGTTTTCTTGACTGGGATTGCGTGGAAGCGTTTTGTGAGATTTGACCTTTTCAAGTCTGGCTTTGTCAGAGGATTTAGAGAACCAGGGCTTTTGACTGGCTGAATAGGTTTTATATGTACGTGGAATAAATAATTCCATGCCAGCTTGAATAATTTCTGTGACGTCTTGTGAAATATCCGAAAGGTCAGGATGCGAGAAGCAGACGGACGCCCATGGGAATAAGGAAAAGTAATCCCGCATTTCGTCCCAGTTCGCGGAGTTGTAGTGCCAAACGATACGTGGGTGTGATGACTGAATTGCGCAGGAAGCAGTGACCATGATGTCGTCTAAGCGTCGTCCAAGCGGTGACTGGTATGTTATAGAATTCAGGTTTTGTAGTAATAAGGAGATCCAAGGGATTTAAGCTATGTGTTGGGATGCGAGGAAAGTAAGTAGGTTGCTGAATCATATTGGCTAAAGAATTGCTGACTGCAAAGGCCTCCGCTGCTCTCTCTTGTGGATCGGTTTTTGAAGGTTCTAGCAGTTCCTTATTATGGACATTGAAGTCACCAAGAATATCGAAGAGCTGGACAAAGTTGTTGTCAGAAGGTGACCGGTAAATGCAACAGATGAATTTAGTTGCAGCTCTGAGAGAGAGTTTTATCCATCGTATGTCTTTTCTTCCAGCTTCTAAATTGGGGAGTCTGGTGCAGGGTAGATTGCTACGCGCACACGCCTCCATGCAATCTAAAGGAAGCATGGAGCTCATACCCGGGAAATTAAGGCGATTAGTGGCTGTTTTGGCACTGATAATGGTTTCGGTGAGGAAGAGGAGTTGGAGCCTATTAGCCTGGAGGAGGGCGGAGTTCAGGTTAGAATTTAGGCGACATATATTCGAGAAGGATATGTTAAATCTTGATGCCGGCGCTCCCTGTACACCCCTCTCCCAAAGATCCGAATAGAGGGGTATTTTATCTCCGGGATCTTTTGTGCAAGGAGGAGCCATCATCACCGACCCCTTGATATATATATATATATATATATATATATATATATATATATATATATATATATATATATATATATATATATATATATATACATATATAAATTCATCACTAACGTGCCTACAATCCTTTTTCAGTTCAAACTCAACTTCATCCGTTGGTCCCGTGTACAATGCGCTGTTGGTGACCTTAAAAATATCTACCCTCCTTACGGAAACAAAGGGAATCGGCAAAATTGCCAGGATAGTGAGGTGATACCTGGCGTCGGTGATTAGACATAGTCGCGGAAACAGGCTGACGTTAAAAAACGATATACAAAAAAAATTCTTTAACCAAAATACAAGCTGCGCTATGAACTCGTTGATATGCAATATTCGCGGAATTGGGCCAAAATAGAAAATAAATTAATTTAATTGCCTTGCTAATTTTTGCTAACACAGAAACGTCGTTTTGCAATAATTATAGACATCAGTTTATTTAACAAATGCATACCACATTATCCTCCATATCATCTAAAACAGAAACGGCATTTTCTAATTATGATTCTTAATATATTTTTCATGGGCACCCTTTGCTAGACTTCACTAAAAGCACTATTTTTTACTACTTTCAATTTGAAAGCCGCAATTTTTTACGCCGGTTTTTCTGTTCCGCTCATATGAGAAATTCCATATTTACCGAATTCTATTTCCGGATTATAAAAAAGGTCTAACGGTTCAGATAAATTTTAACCTAATCCCACAAAAAAAAACGAGGGTCGTATTTTTACTCATATGCTGCAAGACTATCTAAAATAAGTGGGGCTTTAGAAAATCGCACCCAAATGTAATTCAGGTAAAAATTAAAAATCCTTCTTTTGTTAGGAGTTTGCAAGACTGACAATGTTTTTTATGGAAACGTATAAAATGTAGGCCAAGTTTATTATGGTTCAATTCACAAATAATTTTTGTTTGTTATACGAAATAATAAATGGGATGAGAGACCCTAAAGCTTAAAATAAATAAAATTAACATGGATTGTTTTCATTTCTGCTTTGTTTCATTTTACAGATATTAAAAAACATTTAATCTAATACATAAAGAAATTAAATAGATCTTATCCTACTATCGGTGAGAACTTCTTGTAAACCGGGCATCAATATTTATTGTAACAACCAAAATAAATATTTTTTTATTTTATTAAACTTTAAAATCTGCCCTACCACGAGTGTTACGTAAATTCCCTGTTGTTTAATATGTGAAAAATGGAACCTGTGGTGAGCACTAATAAGTACTAATAAGAGAATTTATCTTCCTCGGAAGATGTTGACTTTGTCAACGAAACGATCGTAAGGTCTCTGCAATAAGTGTTGTGGTGATTTGGGTTTTCTCAAAGTGTACTTATCCCTGTTGTTTACATGATTATTTTATTTTTATTTACGTATTTTTATTAGCGAATTTTCATTAAGAAAAATTTGCAACTAGAGAGGTCACGATAAAAAGCTTTCGGGAAACTTTCTGCAGATGAGCGGAATTTGGGTCCCTAGAACCCAAAACCAAGGTCCGTTAATATATATATATATATATATATATATATATATATATATATATATATATATATATATATATATATATATAGGTTTATTTGCAATATTTCTAGCCACATGTAAAGTATCATTCCAGTTACTTTGATACTCACAAAAATATAGCGTTTTCAAAAAGAGGTCACGACAAAAAGCTTTCGGGAAACTTTCTGCAGATGAGCGGAATTTGGGTCCCTAGAACCCAAAACCAAGGTCCGTTAATATATATATATATATATATATATATATATATATATATATATATATATATATATATATATATATATATATATATATATATATAGATAGGTTTACTTGCAATATTTCTAGCCACATGTAAAGTATCATTCCAGTTACTTTGATACTCATAAAAATATAGCGTTTTCAAAAAGTTTTCCCCTATTTTTCAACGGAAGAACTTGAGCATATAGGCTGATTAACGAACTTGACATCGGCTTTTGCCCAAACAAGATTTTTGCCAAGTTTGATCGAAATCAGGTTAATATTTCTTGAGTTATCGCTCGGATATATACATACATATATACATATATATATATATATATATATATATATATATATATATATATATATATATATATATATATATATATATATATATATATATATATAGATATATATGTATGTATATATGTATCTTTTATACGCATTTTTTGCTCATATTTCCTTTTTACTACCTACTCCGCCCAGCTGTCCTACTCACTCCTGGTCTCGTAACTTCCTTGGGGGATGTGAACAAGAAATGTTTCTTGGGGTTTCTGGATCCAGAGTGGCCCTAGGCAGGTTTCTGAAAACAGTTTTTTGAAAAGCGTTCGGGAGCTAAGCTGCAAATTTACCGAAAATTCGCTACCAAAACCAACTTACTTAGATTTTTTCTGAAAAACGCATCATATTTCGATAAAAAATGCAAAAATGCGTTAACGAATGTGTTCTACGAAAATTTGCCTAAAAAAATAATAGACCGTTTAACCATAAACTTCAGTAAACCTACAGCGAAAACATCAACTTAACTAACCGACAGCTAAAGCATCAGAGAAATGGTCTATTTGAAATGAATATTCTGTAAATATTTTAGTAAAATGAAGGCTATAACGGTTGAATCTGAAACTTATGGGTTTGCAGAACACTCTTTTCACAATCCGTATTTGTTTCGCGTTCTTTGCCTAAACATTGCCAATTTTGAGGTTTAAAATTGCGAGTTTGGCGTTTTGAGGTAAACTTCAAAATTTGTTTCTTTAACTGCCCATAACTTCTGTGTATTTAAAGCTAGAGAACTAGATTTTGGTACAGAGTTCACTCTTTATAATAAAAACACGCTTACGAAATTTGGTCCGATTTTCCTGGCTAACGAACTTATCCAAGCCACTTGCAAAAGGAAGGCACTCACCAAATTTGATCAAGATCGGTCCATTATTTTTTGAGTTATCGGTCGGATATATATATATATATATATATATATATATATATATATATATATATATATATATATATATATATATATATATATATATATATATATATATATATATATATATAAACACAGATCTCCTCATTAGCGATTTTTTTTTAATTTGCTAAAAACAAATACTTTTGTTGAAAATTTTAATACACCGTGCATAAGCGAAAAAAAAGTTGACTACTGCGACTCAGAAAGTAATTAATGTAAAATAAAAGTCTGCACGCAGCAAGTGCGTTATGGTAATGAATTTTCATAAAAAATTTTAATACCAAATATGTGTGTTTTTTTAAAGAAAGCAGGCATCAAATTTGGTTACCAGTATAACCTATACAGTAAAAACAATGTGCCATGTTTCATCAAAATAACTTTATTGTTTGAAAACGTACAAAAATTTCCGAAAGTAAACTTAAAGTGTTCCCGAAATAACGCGTTTCTTGGTCAACCTTATAGGTTAATAGCAAATTGAGCTATTCAAATTTGAAGCATTTAATGAAAATTCGCTACCAGAACACACTTGATGCGTCCCGAATTTCTTTTCTTACAAACATGCATTAGATTTAGATGGAAAATGCAATAAGATAAGGCATGTTCTATTAAAAAAAAAAAAGAAAATTTGTATCACCGACTTATGGGCCAGCCTGTGATTGTAGAAACAATTTTTTAAGATGTAGCTCAAGACACCCTATAATTAATGGATACAATTTTTTCCGTATCTTGTATAATAGCGGATAATTTCTTTATCGATTTTTTACGAAAATTCGACAATATAGCTAAGACTGCTGCCAAAGCATCAGAGAAAGGGTCTAAGAAGCTAAGACTTCAGGGTTTGTAAAATATTCTTCTTGATACATTTTCTTTCCATAGCCCGTATTAGTTTCAAGTTCTTTGCCTAAATGTTGCAAATTTTGACGTTTTAAATCGCGTCATTGACGTTTTGATGAAAACCCCATTTTCTTTTTCTTTACATGCCCCTAACTTTTTTCTCTTTTAACTTACAGAGCTAGATTTGGGTAATTTACCTAAAATGATATAAACCCGCGTACCAAATTTAGTTGCCCTTACTGTGTTATTTCCAGAGATATAATTTTTTTTCTAAAGAAACAATTTTTCCGGGAAAACCTGTGCCGATTTTCCTGGCCAACGAACTTATCCAAGCCACTTACAAAAGGAAGGTATTCGTCAAATTTAATCAAAATCGACCAATTATTTTTTGAGTTATCGGTGTGATATATATATATATATATATATATATATATATATATATATATATATATATATATATATATATATATATATATATATATATATATATATATATATACAAACATATAAAAATTGAAAAACTGACCCCGGATATGTGTTCTAGGGGCATAATTAACGCTCATTTGAAGAAATTCAAAGTTCAAAATTCAAAAGTCGGGATCTTCTCATTAGTAAATTTTTCTTAAGAAGATTCGCTAAAAATTTGAAGGTCACCATGGCAATCACGATGGCAAATTGATTGATATTGGAGAAAGAAATAAATGACACTTTTTGGTATTTCCTATATCTATGAAGCTATGGAACTATTTGAAATCTGTAAGCACCCTCAGATTGCTTTTGTGAATGTGTGTTTATATATATATATATATATATATATATATATATATATATATATATATATATATATATATATATATATATATATATATATATAATGTGCAACTGACGTTGGTATTGGATTCCAGAGGGCGCAGCACTAGCTTATTTAAAGATATTTTTGTAATTAGAAATTCGCGATCTCTTCTCCGGCGTATCTTCTGTAAGAATCTAAATTCTCTAAAAAGTGAAGGGGGTGAATTCACCCTGTACTATTGTCTGTAGCCCACGCTCCATTACTAATTGTTTGTGTTCGTACGTGCAAGCGTAGCTTTAGCATTGTAGAGCCCAGTGGTCATAATGACATAAGTTTACCGGAATGTCAGAGTGCTTGTAGACTTTTACGTACATGTTCTCAAATGCCATTACTGTGCTGCATTTAACTAATTAATTTATTTACTTTGTGCCACTTTAAAATATTCATGTTATGGAGTAAGAGAGGCTTGCGGCAGCTTTTTAAGAACATGTAATGTGGAGCAATATCAGACTGTTGATTTATTTGTATCTTTGCTGCAACACCTTCAGCGGTTTCTTGGTTTATCCCATAAAACAAAATTTGACATAATAGTGTTAATTAATTAAAATTTTGCACGTAAGACGCCAGAGTAATCATGATTTTATACAAAAAGGTCTTGATAGCGTTCCTGTCAAAATAGCAGTCTCTGTTTTACCCTTTTGGAAAAGAGGGGTAATAGGGAATAGAACACAGGTTGTAATATCATACACTGGAGGTCAAATTTTACGAACAGAACCTGTATAATTCAAAAACATTCAATTTGGTACATTTTGTATGTTATACAAAGTTTAGCTCTCTTCCGAAGGACACCTGTGCGGGGAGAGTGTCCCTGTTGTCCTTCTAAACTTATTTACTGTTCAGTGAACGGATTACACACTTAAATTCATCAACATGGAAAGGAATGTGATTACTAAGGCGCTGAGATACCAATATTACACTTTCCAAGTTGCACATTGATTGTATGATTTACAAAACACCGACCTCCTATTAATTTAAATTCTTATTTATTACTTATTATTGTTACATGTTTAGTTTGTATGACTATGGAGTATGCATTCTTGAGAAAAACGATTTGGAAGTCGTTAGGCGTCGGTACCGTGCCCATGCGATGTTGAGATAGTTAAAGACCCTTACCGTCCTTACAGAATGGCAAAGGTTCGGCAAAAGTTCCAGGATAGTGAGGTTAAACTGCTCCCTGGCGTCGGTGATTGGCCATAATCGTGAAAAAAGACCAACGTTTGAGAAAGAACAATACACACACGAAGTTTTTCAAGTGAATATAGCTTTCTTTAATGTGAAGAAGCATTGGAAATGTGTGCGATTAATGTACTAAGCAGAACCTGGGTGATTCAGAGGTAAGAACGTGTCCTGCCGGGACTTGCGATATGATGGTAGTCACCAGAGGGGACATAGGCTGGTTTAGTCCCTGTAAAATATTATCAGTATCTCCTACATACGCTCTAACAAGTGGGCCTGAAGGCAGGCATTACCATTACATGTAGTGAAGAATAGCACGAAGCGCTATCTCTGGGTTTTTGGCGTCACAAACCAGGACATTGTGAATTGCGCTATTTTCCACTACATGCTATGACAATGCCTGCCTTAAAGCCGGCCAGTTGTAATGTAGGTATGCCATACTATGGGTCTTAACATGGACGAAACTGGTCTACGTGTCCTCTGGTAATTACTATGTATACAGAAACTTTAACTTACTCTAAATGTGGGTTCTAGGGGCTCTGATTATTGCCCATTGGAAAACATTTATCAAAAGTCTTACATCATCGTGATGTATTAGTGATTTTTTTAAATATACCAAAAAATAGTGCTGCATATTGAATCATAACATTCACATGGCTGTGATAATTTATTATCTTAAGAAAGACATTCTCATGGAATGAATTTAGGTCCCATGACTTGACCACGAAGAAAATATTTGTATTCCTGTACCCATAAACCTTTGAAACGTTATGTTATTCGAGTTTTATTAATAAAATGACAATTTTCACCAAATCACCACTTATTTATCCTCTACCCCCTGAAGCGATATTACCCAAAAACAATTCGAAGCGTTCCTTTGTCGCGTGCTAAGCGGATACCAAATTTGAAGAAGATATCCCAATTCGTTCGAAAGATATTGCGCCTATTAACAGACAGACGTACATTCCGACAGACCCCATCAACCGACAGACAAAAAAAAAATTCGTGCCAGAATAAATTTTTCTATAGGTTCGGAGACTTTTAAAACCGTTTAACAAAAAAATATCGAACTTTTTGCTAACAATATTCCAGCCCCACACATTCAACCCCAAATTTAATTTCAGCACAGAATACCAGATGTTTGAGCAAACTTTTTTCTCTTTTCTTTTATATTTGTACAACACACCACGAGAGCTTACAGCCTAAATACTATAGTACCGTGCGAATCGACAAGGAGGAAAGAGGCAACTTGCTAATTCTGAACATGAAGGTTTGGAGGTTCGGAGGAGAACGAAAAACATGTGCCGGCAAGGAATTTCACAACTTGGAAGTCATCGGGACAAAAGAGGGGGCATAACAAGATGTTCTATGTCTGATGACCTGGACGCCAAAAGGATGCATTCGCTCTGTTCCCCTGGTAGATCTGTTAGGGGCAGTAGGTGGAGGAACTATGAAAGAAAGCTCCTCTGAGCAGTGCCCGTGCAGATATCTATAAGAGAGAGAGAGAGAGAGAGAGAGAGAGAGAGAGAGAGAGAGAGTCACCAACAGTACGTTGCTGGGCAAGAAATGACAGCCTTTGGGTGAGGGTAGGGTCACCGATAAGACGTATAGCTCTCTTCTGAATGGAGTCCAGGATAGCGAGTGTAGAAGCTGCAGCGGCACCCCAGATGTGGGAGCAGTATTCGAGGCTTGCCCTTATTTGTGAAGAACATAAGGTATAGAGATTAGCTGGCGAAAAGTATTTGCGAGCCCGGAAGAGGAAACCTAATTTCTAACCAGCCGTTTCTTCAATTGATGTGAAATGTTGGTGCTAATTGAGATTTCGATCCACAGAAATACCAACAAGTTAAAAGGACTCATTACTTTGAATAATATGATGGGTCTAAGGCTGGTGTATCTCTTGTGAGATAGAAAGCTTGACTGAGATTTGATGGAGTTGAATTGTACAAGATTTCTACTTCCCCAGTCTAATATTTTTTGGAGATCCACAGAAACAGAACCCTCCATGAGTCTGCGATCCTCATCTAATTGGGCTAAAGAGACAGGCTTAGAATATTCTATATTTAAGTGGAGGGTGCTGTCGTCCGCGTAACTGTGAACTGGGTTGGATGTGTTAGAAACGAGGTCACTTATGTAGAGAAGAAAGAAAGTAGAGGCTAAAGCTGAACCTTGAGGGACTCCTGCATTAATTGGATACAGTTTGGAGGAATGACCATCCACGACCACAGAAATTCTCCGGTTGGAGAGGAAATTTGCTGTGCATGTATAGAGTTTTGGTGGTAAGCCATAGGCCGGAACTTTATTAAGCAGCGCTGCGTGCCAGACCTGGTAGAATTCTTTGGATGTGTCTAGAACGACAATCTGGGATTCACAGTGAAGTTCCGTAGACTTGTTCCAAGAATGGGTGACATAGGAAAATAGGTCGGCAGTTCATCGGCACTGACGGCATCCATACTGCCTGTCGTGTGTTAGACTGTGTTTTCCAAAAAATTGTAGTAATTCAGTGTTTATATACTTTTCCGTCACTTTAGAGACGATTAAAAGGAGAGAGATAGGCCTGTAGTTGCTAGGAAGCACTTTGGATCCTTTTTTGGGGACGGGTTGTACTCGAGCAGTTTTCCAGTTAGTAGAGAATATGCCTCTATTGTAAGGTGGCTGAAACAGACGAGTCAGGACAGGAGCAAGTTCTGGTACGCATTTTATGCGAACAATTGCTGGGATCTCGTCAAGGCCAGAGGCTTCCCTGGTATTAAGAGAAGAGAGCATCTTTCGTACCTTTTGTTTTGAAAATGATATCCGTCATTTTATGCGCGACATTGGGGACTGTTGGTGGTTGAACATTTGGAGGTGGCTTGAGAGTAGAATTGTCTGCGAACAACGAGGCAAAAAGTTTAGCCTTGCCCAGGGCGGTAGAAACAATGTCATCCTTTGAAGCAGGAAGTGGGAACGTGCTCTTGCAGAAATTATTTCCAATAGATTTAGCAAGAGTCCATAAGGGTTTGTTGCCGTTGGAGCTTGAGAGGACTTTGTTTTTGATGTGGTTATTAAACGAGTTTTTTGCCTCAGAAAGAATGCGGACATAGCGGTTTCTTGCGTCGTTAAATGCTTAACGGTTTTTTTTTGATTGGGAGTGTGTAGAAGCGTTTTGTGAGCTTTGACCCTTTCAAGTCTGGCCTTGTAACATTATTTAGAGAACCAGGGCTTTTGAGTGGCTGGAGAGGTTTTCTGTGTACGTGGAATAAATAATTCCATGCCAGCGTAACTAATTTCGGTGACGTTTTGTGAGATATCAGAAGGGTCAGGATGAGAGAAGCAGACAGACGCCCATGCAAATGAGGAAAAGTAATCCCGCATTTCGTCCCAGTTCGCGGAGTTGTAGTGCCAAACGATACGTGGGTGTGGTGACTGTATGATCTCGAGTTTCATTGCGCAGGAAGCTGTGACGATGCCGTGGTCTGAGCGACCCACCAGCTGCCACAATTTTTTTAAATAAATAAACCCTAAAACGTTATTATTCGAGCTTTAACGACAAAATTTCAATTTTTACCAAACTCACCCCCATTCACCCTTTAAGCGGTTAACCGATTTTACCCAAAAACAATCCGAACCGTTCATTTGTCGTGTGCTAACTTCATACCAAATTTGAAGACGATATCTCAATTCGTTCTAAAGTTATCGTAGCTACAAACTGACAGACATACAGACCAACAAACCGACAGACCGAGACGGAAAAATTTCGTTCCCAAATCATGTTTTCTATACGTTTTGATATTTTTTACGACTTAGTGAAGTAAATATTTTGAAATTTTTGTCGCCGATGCGATACTTTCAAACGTGACGATGTGGAAGTAATAGAACACTAATTTTTGTAAATTTATATAGTTAAGTATTTTGAAACACGTTTCAGCTAAGTAAACGAAAATTATATATATACCCATTAATCATAATAAATTTTACTTGTAGGAATAATCAAGAAGTCTGTAGGTACCATGATCCTCGACCATGAAATAAAACTTGAAGGGCAACATTAAATACACCACCAGTGGGTCTGGTCTAGCAACCTGAGGAAGCAGGGGGATTTCGCCAGATGTTCAACTGTTCAGCTTTTATGTTTATATGTGATTAGCTATCTCTCTCTCTTTTGACGCCGTTTTCATAGCTATCCCCATAAGTGAGAGAGAGTTAGAAGGTCAGATACCTGGGATGGGGCCGTCTATAGCCACGTTCCTTGCCACGCGACTGTTTGGTACCTAGATTTGCACAACAATACTTCGGATTTTCTATTCTTTCGAGTAACTGCCACAGCCTTTGTCGCTCTTCTAAATACTGCTCTTAATCCCTTATTTATATGTAAACACCCTGAACATTTATCTGGTCGGTTGTATGGAAACCCAGGATATCTTACGCAAGTCTGACAAGCAAGGGACTTGTATCAAATTGATTAAAGAGGGACGTTGCTGTATTTATGTTACTTGTTACCGCCAGTTTTTAAGTACACTCCGGGTTTTGTGAATAATAATTAACCATAAAGTGCAAATACTTTGTGCAAGTATTTGGAGAGTATGAGTATTCACTGTTATTTAATCCTGTTAGAATTTTTGTGGCGATAGAAAGAGAATGTTTATCGTTCGGATAATGTAGAAAGTGGGGTGAAATTTTGTATGTTGTTTGATCTATATATCTGACACGTTTATACGTTTCATAAGCCCCGGAAATATATTCATAATGACCACCACTTTTGTGACTATACAATGCTAAAGTACACTTGGAGATGCCAAATCACCACAACAGATTTTTTAAAAGACCTGACGATTGTTTCAATAACTAAATAAAATTCTATGTAGTTTTTAATCCTCTATGACGCTAAGTTTGTTAGTGAAACGATCGCCAGGTCTTTAAAAAAGTCTGGACGCAGCAAGTGCGTTATGTTATAGTGAATTTTCATACAAATCTTTTAATAGGACATATATCTTTCTTTATAAGTACACTTGGATAAACAAAATCACCTTCGGCTTAGTTAATCTATCTAGGTATGATATAAAAATTCGGGACGCAGCAAGTGCATTATGGTAGTGAATTTTTATTAAATGCTTCAAATTTGAATAACTCAATATTCTATAAACTTAGAAAGTTTAATCTTGGTATGTCGTAAGGTCTTTCCTAAGGCAAGATATTCACCAAATTTAATTAAAATAACTTTGTAATTTTCGGAGGAAAAAATTTTTTCGTAAGAAAATTCAAAATTTGAATAACTCAATTTTCTATTAACTTAGAAAGTTAATTTTAATACGTTGTAAGGTCTCTCCTAAGGAAATATGTCCATTTAATTTCATTAAAACAGCTTTGAAAATTTTTTTTTGAAAGAAAACTCAAAATTTTCCCGGAAAACTCAGACCGATTTTCCTGGTTAATGAATTCATCGAAGCCATTAATAAAAGAATGGCACTTGCCGAGTTTCATCGAAATCGGTTAATTATTTTTTGAGTTAGCGGATGGATATATATATATATATATATATATATATATATATATATATATATATATATATATATATATATATATATATATACATATATATATATATATATATATATATATATATATATATATATATACAGTGTGGAACAGCCAAATGGAATAAATTCGATAACGGATAAATGAGGACGTGTTGGGAAAAACGCTTGGACACGTCGATTTGTATTTTTAACTGCGCATCTTTTTCAAGAAAAAAAATTTATTTAGGGTGCGTCATGTGACAGTGGCCAATACCAACTTTCTTATTTTAAATACAAGCCCCTGTATATTATTAATTTTTTGGATTCTTCAGAAAATTCTAGACATAATTCATGTACAATGTCATATACCTATCTTCAACTGTTTCGGAAATATTAAGTATTTTCAGATTTATTACAAAAATTAACATTAAAAATAGAAAATTATTTTATTTCACAAATTCTAATAAGAAATACTGATTATTTCTTAATAATTTAAAAAAACAAAAAAAAATTAATGTCAATGTAGTAAATGTTCAAAATGCTCGCCACGAACATCTTGGCAACATGCTAATCTGGTATAGAAATGTCTTCTAACATTACTCAACATCTCAGGCGTGACTGATCTAATCGCAAGCGTGATTCGTCTTTTTAAGTCATCTAAGTTGAGGGGCTTAGTTTTGTATACAATACTTTTGACATATCCCCACAAAAAGTAGTCTAATAGCGACAGATCAGGAGATCGTGCTGGCCGTTCTATCGATCCGCGCCTCCCTATCCACCGATTTGGAAAAATTTGGTTCAGGTACTGCCGGACATTGATTTGGTAATGGGGCGGTGCTCCATCTTGCTGAAACCATATTTTATTGGCAGGAACTTGTGGGTTTGCTGGATCTGGATATAAGTTTGTCAAAGTTGGCACGACATTATTTTGGAGCAGTTCTAAATATTTATCCCCATTCAAGTTGCCATCAATGAAAAAGGGACCTACGATATGATTTCCAACAATTCCTGCCCAAACATTAACTTTTTCAGGATATTGCGTATGTTCCTCTCTCATCCAATGAGGATTCTCATTAGACCAATAGCGGCAATTTTGACGATTAACATGACCGTGAAGTGTAAATGTGCTCTCATCAGAAAACAAAACATCTTCTAATTGGATCACATTGTTATCTAACATTGCCATCATTTGTTCACAAAAATACGTTCTCCTATCGAAATCGTCCTCCATGAGCTCCTGAGTTGGTATCATTTTATAGGGATGCATTTTACTTTCCTTTAATGTTCGAAAAATTGCTGTGTGGCTAACGTTGAATAGTTGGGCTGCTTGTCGACCAGAAGTATGTGGGTTTTCTTGAAACTCAAGCGTAATATCCAATTTCGTATCATCACTTACTGCATTGGCAGCTACTTTTTTTATCTGTCTCACATGACCAAGCTCGCGAAACTGCTTTTCTATTTTGCTAATTGTTCCTTGGGATACAGGCGGCAAATTTGGAAATTTTTCGTGAAATAAGCGAGACACTTCCATCTGTGTCCGTGTGTTATCTCCATAACCAATCATTTGTAGAATGGTTATTTTGTGCATTTCTGTTAAATGAACCATTTTTCTGATATTATTACGTACAGTTAACGAAATTCAAACGACAATAGCACTGACACTAATCACTGCTGTCATGCAGGCAGACAACAAGTTGCTAAGGCTACGAGTTTTATACGAACAGAAAGAAAACTGTTTTTGTTTTTGTTTCATTTCATATCAGTAAAAAGAAACGCAGGAATGGTTTTTGTTTACTTTCTCATTATCAAGAGCTGAATGGGAAATAAGTATTGAATGCAATGTAGCGAATTTGTGAAATAAAATAATTTTCTATTTTTAATGTTAATTTTTGTAATAAATCTGAAAATACTTAATATTTCCGAAACAGTTGAAGATAGGTATAGAACATTGTACATGAATTATGTCTAGAATTTTCTGAAGAATCCAAAAAATTAATAATATACAGGGGCTTGTATTTAAAATAAGAAAGTTGGTATTGGCCACTGTCACATGACGCACCCTATATAATTTTTTTTTCTTGAAAAAGATGCGCAGTTAAAAATACAAATCGACGTGTCCAAGCGTTTTTCCCAACACGCCCTCATTTATCCGTTATCGAATTTATTCCATTTGGCTGTTCCACACTGTATATATATATATATATATATATATATATATATATATATATATATATATATACATATATATATATATATATATATATATATATATATATATATATATATATATATATATATATATATATTTATAAATTGAAACTGACCCCGGAGCATTATTGATTTTTTGATGTATTGTTGTTATTTTTTCTTTATTCTAGAATAGTAGTTTATGACTTTATTTTAGAATCTTGAGTTATTGCTACCTGTATTATTTAATTTTAAAGTCGTATCATATTCAAAAAGTAAATGCAACAGAACTTTTTTGCATGAATTAATCAAATAAATAGTTGTTTCTTGCTTGTTACTTGCATTATTCTGAATTTGAATAACTCAATTTTCTATTAACTTAGAAAGTTGATTTTAATACGTTGTAAGGTCTCTCGTAAGGAAATATGTCCATCTAATTTCATTAAAACAGCTTTGAAAATTTTTTTTTGAAAGAAAACTCAAAATTTTCCCGGAAAACTCAGACCGATTTTCCTGGTTAATGAATTCATCGAAGCCATTAATAAAAGAAAGGCACTTGCCGAGTTTCATCGAAATCGGTTAATTATTTTTTGAGTTAGCGGATGGATATATATATATATATATATATATATATATATATATATATATATATATATATATATATATATATATATATATATATATATATATATATATATATATATATATATATATATATATATATAATATATATATATATATATATATATATATATATATATATATATATATATATATATATATATATATATATATATATAAATTGAAACTGACCCCGGAGCATTATTGATTTTTTGATGTATTGTTGTTATTTTTATTTATTCTAGAATAGTAGTTTATGACTTTATTTTAGAATCTTGAGTTATTGCTACCTGTATTATTTAATTTTAAAGTCGTATCATATTCAAAAAGTAAATGCAACAGAACTTTTTTGCATGAATTAATCAAATAAATAGTTGTTTCTTGTTTGTTACTTGCATTATTCTGTTTTTTTGCTAACAAGTCCAAAACCGCTAAGTATTCGAGGGGGCCTAGTTTGCGCTCATTTTAAGAAATTTTCTCAAAATTCAAAAGCCGGGATCTCATTAGTGAATTTTTTTAGCAGAAAATTCACTAAAAAATAATATGTAATTTATTTTAACTTCTGAAGTAAATTTGGACCAGTGGAAATAAAGACAAATATAGGCAGAAAGTCATAAATAAGAACATTACTTAAGTCTGTCACTATTGCCCATTACAGGTTTCAGTCTTCACTTAGCAATATACAATAATACACATTTATTAATATAACTATATAAACAACTTCCTTCTTCATACGGCATAACGGGTAAACACGGTACAGTTTTGTCTTTCTGACGAGAGTAAATTATCACAGCTATGTGGACTTAATTATTCAATTTGCATCATTATTTTTGTTCAGTGACATGTTGTTCTTGTGTACGCTGCTTTAAGCGCAGAAACACAGACAATTCGATAAACTCGCAGCATCAATGGTCAGGCTCCGGATGCAGCAGGAAACGAAAAAGGTCATGAAAACATGATGTAAAAAAGAATAAGACAAGCGACAGAAGTATTTCGTGGGAATTTCTTCTCTTAATTGTCAACATACCATTTATTGTTGAACAAAAGTTGGTAGTAGCAATTCAGACCAATGAAAGACACATAACAATTACTCACAAGACAATTTCATTACGCAAAAACGCTCTTAATGAATTGCACAAAAAGAGAAAATCCTTTAAACTTTAATCATTAAATGAAATAATCACACAGTACAATTTTTATTGGTTTCTAAAACATTTTTACACAAGGCAGTGAAAATAGGTTGAAAAGTTATGGGATTTATACAGCGTGAAAAAGCCAAATGAAACAAATTTAGTATCTCAGTATATATTTTATTCATAAATATTTCCGTTTGTCTAGGTGTAGGGGGTAGCGCTAAAGACATCGATCCAACAAAGCTGCCCAATTGTCAACCTCTCCTGCACGAGTGATGACTGAGTTATCCGGTACACCCTGCTAGAAAACGGACGAGGTTCTGGCGACCGAGCATTGGCGGTATAACCATACCTCACAAAATACAGGACGAAATCCCGGTATAAAGTGGAGGAAGGCAACGGGATACCACCTCCGATATTTCTATCCCAAGAGAATCACATGAAATGAATACATTTAACCCAAAATGTTCGGGAGGTTTAGATCGTTCCCCAATCGGATTTCCGTGGTGTAACTGTGTTAAATGAGCATTTTTTTTTGTTCCTTCAGGGCTCGTCCGCGGCCTTGCCGCCCCGATAGCACCGCAACCCCGTTAAATGAGCATAGAAACGAGAGATTAAATTTGACAAGAGAAGTCAAGATCGGCACCTGGATTGTGAGAAGCTTATACGAAGCTGGAAAACTGGCCAACCTGATACAAGAAATGAAAAGATTAGAAAGCGACGTTCTAGGCGTCGCAGAGACATGGTGACCTGATGCTAGGATATGCCACGTCTCAGGCGGAGTCATGTACTACTCATGAAACAATAAACCAAATCACAGAAAGGGAGTAGGAATAATAGTAACTCAAAAAATGTCCAGATCTGTGATAAATTTCCTCCCCCACTAAGATAGGATCGCATCGCTTAGAATATATGCCAAACCAGTCAACATCAACTTTATTCAGGTGTATGCACCCAGCCGATTCGACTGAAGAAGAGATCGAAACGTTCTACGAGGAAGTGAAACAAGTACTTAAACAGGTTAAACATCATGAGATAAACCTCATAATAGAAGACTTCAAGTCTAAAATTGGAGACCGAAGAGTCGAAGTTATAGTGGGCCCTTATGGATTAGGAACCCGAAATGACCGAGGTGAACGCCTCTGCCAATTTGGCCAGGAATAAAACCTGAAAGTAACAAACACTTGGTTCAAGATGCCACCTAGGCGCTTGTACACATTGAGAGCTCCAGCCGGTCGTCCAGACAACATCGTACGTAATCAGATATTACATACTAATTAATAAGCGTTTCGGAACATCGCTATGCAGACTAGTTCAAGGCACAGTGATTTTGGAGTGGGTGGAGTAAGACTAAGGGTATGCACAATCAACCAAATGTTGCAGTGCTATCGGGGCGGCAAGGCCGCGGACGAGCCCTGAGGGAAAAAATGGCCAATCACCGACGCCAGGGAGCAGTTTCACGTCACTATCCTGGAAATTTTGCCGAACCCTTGCCTTCCTGTAAGAAGGGTAGGTATCTTTAACGTGCCCAACATCTCATGGACACGGGACTGATCGTTTTACGCCTCCTCCGAAGGCCGGCACGTGCAGACTTGCTCAAATGCAATGCCAGAACCTCGGTTGATGTTAATTTGTTACACTTTGTACTAGAAAAGTAAAAAGGAAAACCTGGGAATCGAACCTAGTACCCTTCAGTTCAGAGGCACACTTTCTTACCCCTGGACCACCGAGGCTTCTAGTGTATAGTAAAGGCACCAAGTTATTTATGATTTATTTTGTTTATTACGTCATGCGAACACATGTTGTTATCTGGAAGTTTTAAATAAATGCGATCCATAATAATTTCGAAATGTAATTCATTTTTTATTACTTATATATTAATTCTAAATTCCATTCTCATTCAAGCCATTAACATATCAATTTATCATATACAATTTTCTAAATTCTCAATAAATTATTGGCTTACACTTATCAAATTCTGTCATTTTAATGATTTTAACTGTTAATAATAAACTATATGTGTATATTAAAAGGCCGAGTCAAAGAAATTAAAAATATTATATAATCAAAATTATTACAGCAATTTATCTTGACAAAGACCACCTGAGTGGACACCTTAACCTGGTGACGTCGTATTTAATCGTCTCCTATAAGGATCAGTGAGATCCTCGACATGTTTTCTTGCATATCAATTCGATGATCAATTTTCTGTCGAAGAACAAGACAGTGTTGTTCTACTTGTTGGTCTTCTTCTTCCTTTAACAACTTCTTGATTTATTAACTTGTTTGTATATGGATGCTCGAGAGATTAACACTTCTTTCTCATCTTAGTTCGCACTGTTTAATTGAACCATCAGCATATCGAGTTAAGAGGAGGTGACAGTTACTTGTACAAGATTGATTTTTTAATTTTCTTTTGGGTTATAGACATACAGTCTGTTTTTAATGCGAATGACAATTGTAATAATAATAATATGTTTCTTCACAGTATCATTCATACAATGCAAACTACAAGATATTAAAAAAACTCTGGACGCAGCAAGTGCGTTATGGTAGTGAATTTTCATAAAAATGTTTTTAATAGCAAATATGTTTTTTTAAGAAAGCAGGCACCAAATTTGGTTACCAGTATAATCTATATATTAAAAACAATGTGCCATGTTTTATCAAAATAACTTTATTGTTTGAAAATGTACAAAAATTTCCGAAAGTAAACTTAAATTGTTCCCGAAAAAACTAGTTTTCTGGTCAACCTTATAGGTAAATAGCAAATTGATTCAAAATTTGAAGCATTTAATGAAAATTCGCTACCATAACGCACTTGCTGCGTCCTGCATTTCTTTTCTTACAAAAATGTATTATATTTCGATGGAAAATACAAAAAATCAATAACATAGGGCGTGTTCGAATAAAAAAATTCACTAAAAAAAAGAAAATTTGAATCACCAACGACTTATGGGCCACCCTGTAATTGTGGAAATATTTTTTTAAGATGTAGCTCAAGACACCCTACAATTAATGTATACAACTTTTTTTTGTAACTTGTATAATAACGGATATATTACGCTTTAAAGATTTGTTACGAAAATTTGACAAAAATTATATACCATTAAACGATAAACTCTATAGCCAACACTACTGCTAAATCATCAGAGAAAGGGTGTATTTGAAATGAATTTTCTGGGAATATTTTAGTAAAATGAAGGACAGTGACGATTGAAACTAAGAGTTCAGGCTTTGTAAAACATTATTCTTGAGACATTTTCCTTCCATAGATCATATTAATTTCAGGTTCATTGCCTAAATATTAACAATTTTGACGTTTAAAATCGCGAGTTTGACGTTTTGAGGAAAACCCAAATTTATTTTTCTTTAAATGCCTGTAACTTTTTTGTCCTTTAACTTACAGCGCTAAATTTTGGTAGGTAGCTTACCTATACTGATATTAACCCGTGTACCAAATTTCGTTGCCCTTACTTTGTTAATTCCGGAGATATAAATTTTTTTCGATTTTTTTCGAAAGAAAACACAAAATTTTCCGGGAAAACCTCGGCGGATTTTCCTGGTTAACGAACTTATCCAAGCCACTCGCAAAAGGAAGGTACTCACCTAATTTTATCAAAATCGGTCCATTATTTTTTTAGTTATAGGTGTGACACATAAATATATAAACACATATATATATATATATATATATATATATATATATATATATATATATATATATATATATATATATATATATATATAAACATATAAAGTCTGAAACCGACCTCGGATTTGGGTTCCAGGGGTCCTAAATAGCGCTCATTTGAAGAAATTTTTTCAAAATTCAAAAGTCGAGATCTCCTCATTAGTGAATTTTTTTTAAGAAAATTCACTAAAAAGTTGCTATAGAAGTCTAGATCTAATGTAAAATTGTGTCTGTGTTTTTGCTTCTTTAACGTCGGTCTATTTCCGCGACTATGGCCAATCACCCACGCCAGAGAGCAGTTTCACCCCTTTATCCTGGAAATTTTGCCGAACCCCTGCATTTCTGTAATAAGGGTAGAGAACTGTAACGTTCCCAGCCTCGCATCGACACGGGTTCGAGGGCTTTATGCCCCCTCCGAATAGCGAAACATGCAAACATTCAACTTGCTCAAATACAATGCCGCAACCTCGGTGGATGTTAACTTACAGTATGTCCTGAAAAAGTGAAAGGGAAACTCTGGGAACCGTATCCAGTACCCTTTGGTTTAGAGCAGTGGTTCCCAACCAGTGGTCCGCAAAAGCTAAAATATGGTCCGCAAAAGATTTCAAACTTTGAATGAACGCGCGCTGATGAATAAAAGCGAGCGCGCGCAGTACGCGGGTGAACGGGGGAAGGACGAGCGACTGACGAAACAGCACAAACAACGGCACTTGCCGGTCTGTCTTTAAATTCCTATATTTTCTGTGCACAATGTGTTGAACGGATGCGAAACGGGAGAAGAAAATTTCATTTAACGTTAAAATGGCGGAGAGAACTTGATTCGAGGCACGAGGGTTGTTTCCATTTTTTTTAAATATTAATAACATTTACAGGTAAATTAGCAGATTAGAGCATTGTTCGTTTTTTTAAAAAGAAAATTCAGAAACATGCTTAGAGAAACCCCTTTATGCATTAACCATCGGACAAATGCTGTGATCTCAACTCCACAATACAGTTAGGAGACCTAAAGTCAATTTAAGGTTCTGTGCAAGGTAAACATGCTACAACGGAGCTAGAAATTCAAACTGTAAAAAACTCACCTTACAGAAGTCCGTAGAAAAGAGAAACTACTTACCAACACCGTTTCTCCATAAAAAACGTATACTTTGCCCAATTGAAAAAAAAACGCTAAATAATAAGCGTAATCTAATTCGTTATTAGAATTAAATAGATAACTGAAACTGTTACCAAAGCATTACATAAAGGGTCTATTTTAAATTAATTTTCTGCAAATAATTTAATAAAATAAAGAACAATGAAGATTGTAGCTGAAACTTAAGCCTTTTTAAGTTCTTACGACATTTATACTACATAGTATTGGATGTATTCACTTAGGTACTCTATCTAGAACATGTCAATTTTGACGTTTCGAATCGCGACTTTTTTGACGTTTTAAGAAGAAAAACTTAAAAGTTTTTAACTTTTTTAAAATTTTAATGTAGAGATTCAACTTTTAGTGCATGGTTTTCTTTTTATGATATAAACCCTCGTACTCAATATGGTTGCTCTAACTTTGTTATTTCCAGAGATATCAAAATTTTCCAAAAGAAAACGCAAAATTTTCCGGGAAAAACTTGTCCGATTTTCCTGGCTAACGAACTTATCCAAAGGAAGTGGAAACTTACCAAGTTTAATCAAAATCGGTCCATTATTTTTTAAGTTATCGGTGTGACACATATGTAAACATATATATATATATATATATATATATATATATATATATATATATATATATATATATATATATATATATATATATATATATATATAACCTATAAAGTCTGAAACTGACCTCAGATTTGGGTTCCAGGGGTCCTAAATAGCGCTCATTTGAAGAAATTTTTCCAAAATTCAAAAGTCGCGATCTCCTCATTAGTGAATTTTTTAAAAGAAAATTCACTAAAAATAAAAATTCGCTAAAAAGACAAATTTAAAACTGTTTAATGAAAACACCTGTCATGATACAAAATGCTGAAGTTAGCATATGGCGTTAACGATAAGGAGATGCTCGTTATTTTGGCTGGTTGATTCACTACTTTCTTACATGCATATTCATAAACTGGCGAACATGATGCTCATATAACCTGATAATATTCGCAGCTGCACTTAATGCACGAGATTCACAACATAGATTGAAATAAGAATGTATGATCACAAATCAAATATTTCCAATTCATTATTTGTTGGTGTCCTTACTTGGTGAAACTATTCCATACAGACATCTTCTCTGGCTTCACTTGTGTTGGTTTTCTTCTCTGTAACCGGCTTCGCTGCTTGACATCATCGGACATGAGGCAATTCAATTTATTAATATGCATTCCTGATATATATAAAAAAGTCTGGACGCAGCAAGGGCGTTATGGTAGTGAATTTTGATAAAAATATTTTTAATAGGAAATATAATTTTTTTTTAAGAAAGCTTGCAAATGTGGTTACCAGTATAACCTATATAGGAGTACCATATTTCATCAAAATAACTTTATTGTTTGAAAATGTGCAAAAGTCTTCCGAAAATAAACTTAAAATGTGCTAAAAAAACTGCTTTCCTGGCCAACGAACCTTAGGTTAATAGTAAATTACGCTACCGAAAGAAACAGTTTATGAAAAATCGCAACCATAACGCACTTGGTGAGTCTCGAATTCATTTTCTTACAAACATGCATTAAACATGCATTACCTTTCGATGTAAAATGCAAAAATTGCAATAATATAAGGCGTGTCGGTTAGGAACAAAAATTGCAGCACCAGCGACTTATGGGCCACCTGCGATTGAAAAAATAATTTTATAAGATGCAGCTACAGACATCGTATAACTAACATATATATATATATATATATATATATATATATATATATATATATATATATATATATATATATATATATATATATATATATATATATATATATATATATTATTACCTTTATTATTATTACCTTTATTGCTTAAAATTATACAACATGTTTATTCAATAAGTCTAAGACTTGTGGTGAATATTAACATAATTTTATACATAGTTGCATCCAAAACTGCTTGACAACACTCCAAATTCAACAACCTTAAAATTTTGACATTCCAAACAATTTCTTTTCTGTTCCATTTCGTTCTTCTAATGTTTCACCTGATACCTCCATTTACAATTAATACTAAACACTCCATAATACTTTTCCAACTGCAAACCTTTCTCAACTACCCATATTTTTGCCGAAATTGTAAATTTTGTACGAGACCAAAAATGACATATATATATATATATATATATATATATATATATATATATATATATATATATATATATAATATAACAAAATTTTTCTCATGTCATGTATAATAATGGATATATTGAGCTTTACCCTAGAAATGCGCCACCCTGTATATATGCAAACAGATAAAAACTGAAACTAGCCCGGATATGGGTTCTACGGGGCGTAGTTCGCGCTCTTTTAAATACATCTTTTCAAAATTCAAAAGTCACTAAGATTGTTTCCAACTCTATGAGTAAAATTGCGATGGCCAAAAATAACTATGAATGTAAGAAGAAGAGCATGCCTATATTTGTATTACAAATGTCAGAAAACTAAATACTTATTTACATGTCACTTTAAATGTAGATCTGACATTTATCAAAATAATTTGTCAGTTGAATATGACATGTACTGTTGCCGTGGACTATTATGCACTATTGTATTATGCCTTATAAGAATCTTGTTTTTTTTTTGGAGTACGAAAGCTTATTACACTGTTTAAACAATTTTCGATCCCTTAACCTAAAGTGGTTTTCGTTTCATTTAACGTTTCATTATAGTGTCGCTGTAGGTTTTAGAATCTAGAAAATATTCTATTTTGTGTGAATTTTTCTTTGCATACCTAGAACAAGTTTTATTTTTCTTCAACTATAAATGACAATTTTAAGTAAATTCCTATATTTTCTGTGCCCAATGGGTTGAACGTATGCGAAACGGGAAAAGGAAATTTCATTTAGAATTAAAATGGCGAAGAGAACTTTATTCGAGGCACCAGCGTTGTTTCCATTTTTTTAATATTAATAACATTTACAGGTAAATTAGCAGATTAGCGCATTGTACGTTTTTTGAAAAAAAATATTTAGAAACATGCTTAGAGGAACCTATTTATGCATTAACCATCGGACAAATGCTGTGATCTCAACTCCACAATACAGTTAAGAGACCTAAAGTAAATTTGAAGTTTTGTGCAAGGTAAACTATATGCTACAACGGTGCTAGAAATGAAAACTGTAAAAAACTCACCTTACAGAAGTCCATAGAAAGGAGAAACTACTGACCAACACCGTTCATCCATAAAAACTTTCAACTTTGCACAATTGAAAAAAAAAGCTAAATAGTAAGCGTAATCTGATTCGTTATTGGAATTAAATAAATAACTGAAACTGCTACCAAAGCATCACATAAAGGGACTATTTTTAATTAATTCTCTGCAAATAATTTAATAAAATAAAGAACAATGAAGATTGTAGCTGAAACTTAAGGCTCTTTAACTTCTTACGACTTTTATGCTGCATAGCTGTATTCACTTGGGTACTTTATCTAGAACATGTCAATTTTGACGTTTCGAATCGCGAATTTTTTGACGTTTTAAGAAGAAACACTTAAAAGCTTATAACTTTTTTATTTTAACGAAAAAATTCAAATTTTGGTGCATGGTTTTCTTTTTATGATATAAACCCTCGTACCCAATATGGTTGCCCTACTTTGTTATTTCCGGAGATATAAAAAATTTCGGAAAGAAAAAATTTCCGGTAAAAGCTAGTTCGATTTTTCTGGCTAACGAACTTATCCAAGCCACTTGCGAAAGGAAGATACTCACCACGTTTTATCAAAATCGGTATATTATTTCTTTAAGTTATCGGTGTGACACATAAATATATATATATATATATATATATATATATATATATATATATATATATATATATATATATATATATATATATATATATATATATATATATATATATAAACATATAAAGTCTGAAACCGACCTCAGCTTTGGGTTCCAGCGGTCGTAAATAGAGGTAATTGGAAGTTATTTTTTCAAAATTCAAAAGTCGCGATCTCCTCATTAGTGAATTTTTTAAAGAAAATAACAATTCGTTGCTATCTTATAGTGTTTTTAGCAAAAAGTTATTTAGAAGAAAACAAATATAATAAAAAGCCTGGACGCAGCAAGTGCGCTATGGTAGTAAATTTTAATATTTTTTTTTATTAATAACAAATATGTCTTTTTTTAAGAGAGCGGGCATGAAATTTGGTTACCAGAATAACCTTTATAGTAAAACAATGTACCATATTTCATCAAAATGGCTTTAATGTTTGAATATTTACAAAAATTTTCCGAAAATAACGTTAGGTTAATTCAACTATTGAAATTTGAAACTTTGCTATTTGCTTAATTATTGGAATTTCTTTTTCAAAATTGTTTTGGGACATAAGTATTGAAAATGCACGATGTATCATAGGCTGACAGCTTTTGGGAAAAAGGATGACATGAATCGTATGGTATGGTTGTGTCAGTGTAAGATGATTTTCTATATATTGAAACGTCAAATTAATTATTTTTTAACTTTCTAATTGTTAAGTCTAAAAAATTTATACAACTATTAGCTTCTTCTTCTTTGTAAATTTGATATCTCTGCATGAACTCTATTAAGAAAATTTAAAATTCATTTATTCTATATGGTTACTTTAAAAACATGCTAAAATGTCTTCTATGTATTTGTACCAAAAGACTATATTATGCAAAAGTTCTGATGTTAAAATTTGATTCTCTAAGATTTCTATAAATATGTTGGCTAATAAGTATCAATTTATGTATTGCTCATTTGCCTAAAAGTAAAAGTATCAAACTTCTACTTCTAATAATAACGTTTCATTACCTACATTAGTTGAAACCATTATATCCCATATATATTAAACTTGATATACATATATATATATATATATATATATATATATATATATATATATATATATATATATATATATATATATATATATATATATATATATATCCCGGATTAACGTAAATGTTATAGTGGTGAGCAGCTTTATCGCTAGAAACTATGTTAAAAGCTTATATCCAAAGCCGTTTGTTACATAACCAGAAGTCAGTCACTGCAACTCTTTTCTATCTAGCTAGTAATCTCGACGTTTATAGCGATAGATTTCCTTTCGATAAAGTAAAACTATCAAATTTCCATCTCACATCGAGTATCAACATCTCGCTACTAACTATAAATAAAATTAATACTTCCCAAGTCACTAAACGTTCTCCAGAATCATTTATTATATAAAATCTTGCCATTTACAACATATCATGTTGAGATAAAAACAAATCTAAGATCATTTAGAGTTCTAAGGAATTCTACACCCCCAAAAATGTGATGTCCACTGAATTATTACCATGAAATTTGTTCTAGACATAGTTCGCTATGTCTAGGGCTTAGAAAACGTCCAAATGCGAACACTGCTGTATATAACTGGTTGCATAAGATATAGAGCGAAACGAAGATTACTTTTCAGACAGAGCGAAAGAGGCTGCATAATTATCTGATATTAATGGGATAAAAACCTACGTTTTTTTGTTTAATTTATTAAAATATCTATTTTCGGTTCATTGGTTGTTATTGCCACAAATTAGCAAAACCAGTTTACACTAAATATAGACGTAGAGGTTATCTTTGGCTTTGGAATAGCGCCTTAACTTCTTTGTAAACGATTTCTCCTTTAACGGCAGAAAAAAGAATAAATATAGTTATACAAAACGAATGATAATTATTATAACTGAACGCGGTTGCTACGATAGTGTATTTTTATCCAAAATATATTTGACAAATGAAATAAAATCACAGATTACGTAGGTACCCAAAATGTCTATGGAATGTAGGTCAGAAAGTCAGTAGGTGTTCAACATGAAAATAGCAATAACTAATCACAGTAATAATAACCATAGTACTTAATAATCATTATAATAAGGAAAAAAAAAACAACATAACAAAAACAAGTTCTGTACGCAGCAGGTGCGTTATGGTAGTGAATTTTCATTAAAGATTCAAATTTGAATAACTGCATTTTCTATAAACTTAGAAAGTTGAATTTTGGTATGTAGTAAGGTCTTTCCAAAGGCAACATATCAGCCAAATTTTATTTATAAAGATTTGTAACTTTTTAAGATAAAATTTTTTTGAAAGAAAACTCAAAATTTTTCCGGAAAAACTATTCCAAGCTAACACAAGAAAGGTACTTACCGAGTTTATTCCAAATCGGTAAATTACTTTTTTGTTATCGGTTGGATACATACACATATATAGGTATATATATATATATATATATATATATATATATATATATATATATATATATATATATAAATATACATATAAAAATTGAAACCGACCCAGGGTATGGGTTCTAGGGGTAATAGTTCGCGCTCATTAGAATAAAATTGTTGCAAAGTCTCACCTTCGATACCTCTCTAGTAGTGACTTTTTTAAATAAAAATTTCCTAAAAGGCCCATACTGTTACTATCACTACATGATGCATTTGTCATTTCCCCCGGTTATACAATAATAATAATGGCTATGGGGTCCTGTTTTCGTGGCTCAATTAACAAACATTAAAAACCGATCGATAACACTCCTCTTAGAATATGCTTTACTGACATACTGATTTTCTATTAAAAAAAATGTATTGTCTTAAGTCATTAACTCATAATTTTCATTTATAACCACGGTCCAATATTTATTTTCAATATCTAGGCCTATGGCCTACAACCAAAACTCTGTACCTGGACAGCAAATTTCCTCTCCAACCGGAGCATTTCTGTTATCGTGGATGGCCATTCCTCTAAACTGTATCCAATTAATGCAGGAGTTCCTCAAGGTTCAGCTTTAGCCCCTACTTTGTTTCTTCTCCACATCAATTACCTCGTCTCTAGGACAGCCAACCTAGTTCACAGTTACGCGGACGACAGCACCCTCCACTCAAATATACAATATTCTAAGCGTGTCTCTTTAGCAGAATAAGATGAGGATCGCAGACTCATGGAGGGTTCTGTCTCCGTGGATCTCCAAAAATATTAGACTGGGGAAGTAGAAATCTTGTACAATTGAACCCCACCAGATTTCAGTCTTGCTTTCTACCTCATAAGAGATACACCAGCCCTAGACCCATCACAATGAACAACCAAGTTATTAAAAGCAATGAGTCCTTTTCACTTGTTGGCATTTCTGTGACACCAACATGTCAGATCAATTGCAGAAGCAGCTCCTAAGAAATTAGCTTTCCTTTTCCGGGCTTGCAAATACTTTTCACCAGCTAATTGCTATACTTTATATACTTAACCAATAAAGCCAATCCTCGAATACTGCTCCCACATTTGGGGTGCCGCTGTCGCTTCTACACGCGCTATCCTGGACTTAATTCAGAAGAGAGCTATACGTCTCATCGGTGACCCTACCCTCACCCAAAGGCTGCCATCCTTTGCCCACCGACGTGCCGTTGGTGGCCTCTTTCTCTTTTATAGATATCTGCACGGGCACTGCTTAGAGGAGCTTTCTTCCATAGTTCCTCCACCTACTGTCCCCAACAGATCTACCAGGGGAACAGAGCGAATGCACCCTTTTACTGTCCAGGTCACCAGACATAGAACATCTTGTTATGCCCGCTCCTTTGTCCCGAGGACTTCCAAGTTGTGGAATTCCTTGCCGGCACATGTTTTTCCTTCTCCTCCGAACCTCCAACTCTTCAGGTCCAGAATTAACAAGTTGCCTCTTTCCTCCTTGTCGACACCCACGGTACAATAGGATTAAGGCTGTAAGCCCTCGTGGTGTGTTGAAATATATATAAAAAAACTGATCATGGAAATGGGTTCCAGGGGCCCTAATTCGCGCTTAAAGAAAATTTCCGATAGTATCACCATCGATACTTCTCTACAGAAACAGGCTGTATTTATAGTCTGGAACAACCAAATGGAATAAATTCAATATCTCAATTATTGTGGATATTTATAAAAAATCCCGAAAACGTCAATTCCAGATTAAAATGTCTAGACGCAGCACGTGCGTTGTGGTACTGAATTTTCATAGAAATGATGTGGCATCGAACAGTTTTTCATTATATGTCTATAACTTTCATTTTTTTTAACCTATAAATATAAATTTTCGTGTATAGTTTACCCTTTATAACGTTAACCTACTTACCAAATTTGGTTACCATGGCTTTTCTATTTTCGGAGATAAAAATGTTTTCCGAAACAAAACCCAAAATTTTCCTGGAAAACCTGGTTCGATTTTCTTGGCTAACGAACTTGTCCAAGCCATTAATAGAATGAGGGATCTGCCAAATTACATCAAAATCGGTCCATTATTTTTTGAGTTAGCGGTGTGATACATATATACATATACACACATCGGAAAAGTCTAGGGTTACTTTTTAAAATGCACGTATTTTTTTCTTGATATGATTTAAGAAGAAAACTAAAAATATACGGTATATGTAAGTGTTTAATATTACATAAAACAAATATTTTATTCCAGAAAACCTAGAAGATTATCAAAATATATATATATATATATATATATATATATATATATATATATATATATATATATATATATATATATATATATATTTATATATATATATATATATATATATATATATATATATATATATATATATCCTGAAACACACTATTTTTCAAAAACTTCTGAGCATGTGAGAAAAAGTTTAATACAAAGTATGACCTCCGAGTTGAGTAATTACAGCTCTACATCTATTGCTGATAGTCAAAATGAGATTGTCAAGGACTCCTTGTGGTAAATATGCTCACTCTGCTGTCAGAAGCTCGTGGAATATAAACGCATCGTTGATGTTACCCATATGTGGAGTAATTCTTCGTTGAAGCATATCCCAGACATGCTCTATCGGATTCAGGTCCGGGGATTGTGCTGGCCATGGTAAAACTTCAATTCCTGCGTTATCCAACCAGTTTGTTACTATGCGTGCGGTATGTGGACGGGCATTAGCATGCATTAGGCAGGAGTTTTGACCAACAGAGCCTGCAACTGTATGCACGATGGGTTGAAAAATGGTATCCAGATATAGCTGAGCTGTTAGGAAGCGATTTGGAAAAACGATTTCAGTTCTACCGCCAATAATTATTCCGCCTCATGCCATTATTGTACCACCTCTGTATGTGTACACTTCCTGAATATGTTTTAAGCGTTCCGCATTTCCAGATCAACTTCACACTCACACCCTTATTCGACGAGCATCCAGATGGAAACCAAACCTAGATTCGTCTGTGAATAAAACTGTAGCCCAGTTATCTGCAGTCCAATTCATATAATTTTGACACCAGTCCAATCTTGCAACGCGATTGACTCTGGTAATAGGTGTACATCTGAGTGGACGTCTACTAGAGAGGTTTGCTTCGTGAAGACGATTTCTTACAGTAGCTCGGCTAATGGTTACATTATGCGGCCTTTGCAGAGTCGTAACCGATTCAGGTGCCGTAATTGTAGGCTGCCTTCTGGCAGTTAAACATAAAAAATCTATCCTGACCTGCCGTCGTTGAGCGTCTTCGTCCTGGATGTTGCTCGGCCGGACTGGCAGTTTCCCTTCATAAACAACTTATCAGACTTTGAGAAACACCCATCCGCTCAGCTACTGCATTTTGTCGCATGTCCGCTTGAAGAAGGCCTACCGCTCGATTCCTAACAACTGAGGAATGACTGAATTCGAAACTAAATTCAACGGTACATATGAAAATTCGACTTTTATCATATATCGGGTTTATCAATTTTGATATCATTTTAACTTTTTTTAACAACAGATGGTTATATATTGTGTGATTGATTAAATACATACACCGTGAGTGCAATTTGACCGATTCCAAAATCAATTTGTTTCTTTTTTTGTATTATTTAAAAATATCCCTAGACTTTTCCGACGTATATATATATATATATATATATATATATATATATATATATATATATATATATATATATATATATATATATATATATATATATATATATATATATAAATTGAAACTGACCGCGAATATGGGTTCTAGAAGTCCTAGTTCGCGCTCCTTTGAAGAAATTTTTTCAAAATTCAATAGTCGGGAGCTCCCCATTATTGAATTTGTTCTTCAAAACTTCAATTGTCTAGCTTTATCTAGATGACGACTATTATCTCAAATATGCTGAGCAAAACATGATTTATCAATAGTGCCCTGTCTTTAAGGAACCACTATTGTGAGTTCCTTTTCGATTGACTCACTCGATAATTTTTCACAAAAAACAGCTAGTGTAAATTTTCTCGTTTATAGATTAATACAGTTTCCCTTAAATAAAGAGAGATACAACAGTGAACCCGAATATATTAAAAATGTAGCTAAGTATAATGGTTATTCTGTCTGCTTAGTGGAGAAACTAGTCAAAAAAACATAAAACAAAGAACATGTTAGCGAAACCTACGACTTTCAGAAAAGATAAACAAAACAAAACCGTTGTCCGTTTACCATTTGAACCACGAATTACGAGAGGTTTTATTAGCATTTTTAATAAAGCCAAAATAACTTTTTATACAAAAAATACGTTAAAAAATTGACTAGGTAACCCAAAGGATAAAGATAAAATCACAGAAGTGTCGGGAATCTATAAAATAAGTCGTAAGGATTGTGAACTTAAATATGTTGGCCAAGCTAAAAGAACTATTGAAGCTAGATTTAAAGAACATTTAACGCAACTGAGATAGGGCACTATTGACTAATCATGTATTGTTCAGCATGTTTGGCATAATAATCATCACGTAGATAAAGAAAATCTCAAGTAAATCAAAAACGTCAGGCAGTTGCGTCAGCTACATGCTTACGAAAGTATATATATATATATATATATATATATATATATATATATATATATATATATATATCGTTGGAAATTTGAACAAAAATGTTTCGATGAATAGAGTAGGTCCGGTTCTATGTAGTCCATTGTCCGAACTGTTATCTTAATAACCAGCGTGTCCTTCTTAGAAGGAATATTTGATATCGATACACAGGATTACAAAGGCAGGTATGTAGTTTTAATTACAGGGATTAAATACTCAACAATGGGGGTCTGTCTGTATAGCTTCCTAGAGGATGCTGTTCGCAACTGCATGGTAGCTAACATATAAGTAGTAGTTCTAGTCTTTATTAACTTTGTTGATTCATTACTATGATGACTCAAACTTTGTTAGCGAAACGATCGTCAGGTCTACAACTGTATTGTGATGAATTGGTTCTCCAAATTATACTTGTAAGTTTTCATCACAGGTTCCAATCTTCAATCATTGAACTACGCTGTATATCTATTGAAAATTGGAAAAAGAAATCTTAAGCATTAACATATGCGAATAAAATAGGTTGACTAATACAAATTGAAGAAACATTCAGAAATAACAGAGACCCAAGTTGAATTTCCAATAGGTACATATTTCTCCAATAACCTGCTTAATATTACCAACAGCTAATAAATAACCAGAAGCCGAAAGTGCACATTCTTTTGTTTCTACTTCTCTTATTATTATCGTGATGTATTTATGAGTGGTCCATGCAGAAGCGGACAGTTGAAGGTAGAGTGCAAGAAGCTGTGGTCGAAGGTGATGAGGCGCCCCCTACTGTGATTTGATGGGTATCGTATTATTATACGACCATCCTGTCTGACATTTAACCTCCCAAGTACTGTGATGTATGGAATACACGACAGATATTTCTACACGTCAATCGTCAAACTGGCATCTATAATTAATAATAGTATGGGAAAAATGTTCGGGACGCAGCAAGTGCTTTACTGTAGTGAACTTTCATTAGAATAATATATCATAGTGATTTAACCTTATATGAAAAGATATAAAATGTTACTTGATTTAATTAGGAACGGTAGAAAATAAGGTAAAGAGGGACAAGCAAAAACGTGACCTCTAACATAAATATTTATACAGTAATTTGGATACAAACCTCATACAAAACAGTTGATAAACAAGAAATAAACTCAACAAAAAATACACTAGAAAACGGAACATAAAAAGATTCCTGTGGTTCATGCATTGAGGGTGATTGTATGCATGCAGAAGGGGAAGAAGAACCCCCAGGACGAAGAAGATTCCTGCCCCCTCACCGAAAAACATGGGGGGTTCTCCTTATCCTTGTCCGTTTATAAAACTACCTTCAAAGCATAAAGCACAAGTAAAATTTCTTTGGAGCAACCCCCAAGAAAGTTACTGGACCTGGGCGAATATGGGTGGGGCGGGGCAGACAGGGTTTGTAGGAAGTATTCCTGCAAAATGTGAAAAACGCATCTTTTTAAAGTCCGACTAAATGATTTTTTTAGCATTTTCCGCTCAGATTTTCTCCCCGCCCAGCAACCCTATTCATTCTTGGCCCCTTAAGTTTCTTAGAGGTTGCACCAAATTTGCCTTGTGGCTTGTGCATTCAAGAGGGTTCTCAGCATGCTTCCGAAAAAAATCTAAAACCCTCCTTGCAGTAAACTGTAAATTTACCGACATTACATTCTACATTGTCGCCCACAATGTCTTTTTCAGATAATATCGAATACAGCACTAAAGTAAATAAATTAACTTGCTGTTTCACTTCCTTTTTATTTTTATATTACATATATAAGCACAAGAAAAGTAAGTATAATAAAGGGGGGGCCCTTAATTAACATTGGGGCTACACAAACTTAAAGGTAGAGAAGACATTTAGTTCGTGTCTGTGTGCACACAAAAATTAGTAAAGTAAATTTATAAGATCTAATAAAAAACAACAGTTTTACGATATTGTCTTAAATAAACCAACAATAATACGTTTCGCGGCTATTTCGCAATTCGCGAGAGCATGAATCTAGCTTTTGTCGATAACTATCTAAATGCTATCGTACCGTGGGTGTCGACAAGGAGAAAAGAGGCAACTTGTTAATTCTGGACTTGAAGGTTTGGAGGTTCGGAGGAGAAGGAAAAACATGTGCCAGCAAGGAATTCCACAACTTGGAAGTCCTCGGGACAAAAGAGCGACCATAACAAGATGTTCTATGTCTGGTGACCTGGGCAGTAAAAGGGTGCATTCGCTCTGTTCCCCTGGTAGATCTGTTGGGGGCAGCAGGTGGAGGAACTATGAAAGAAAGCTCTTCCGAGCAGTGCCCGTGCAGATATATGTAAAAGAGGGAGATGTCACCAACGGCACGTCGGTGGGCAAGGGATGGCGGTTTTGTGTGAGGATAGGGTGACCGATGAGACGCATAGATCTCTTCTGAATGGAGTCCAGGATAGCGAGCGTAGAAGCGGCAGCGCCACCCCAGATGTGGGAGCAGTATTCTAGGTTTGGCCTTATTTATGAAGTATATAAAGTAAAGAGATTAGCTGCTGAAAAGTATTTACGAGCCTGGAGGAAAAAACCTAATTTCTCAACAGCCGCTTCTGAAATTGATGTGACATGTTGGTGCCAATTGAGATTTAGATGCACAGAAATGCCAACAAGTGAAAAGGAGTAATTACTTTGAATAACTTGGTTATTCATTGTGATGGGTCTAGGGCTGAGATAGAAGGCAAGACTGAGATTTGATGGAGTTGAATTGTACAAGATTTCTACTTCCCCAGTCCAATATTTTTTGGAGATCCACAGAGACAGAACCCTCCATGAGTCTGCGATCCTCATCTAATTGGGCTAAAGAGACAGGCTTAGAATATTGTATATTTGAGTGGAGGGTGCTGTCGTCCGCGTAACTGTGAATTGGGTTGGATGTGCTAGCAAGGAGATCATTGATGTAGAGAAGAAACAAAGTAGGGGCTAAAGCTGAACCGTGAGGGACTCCTGCATTAATTGGATACAGTTTAGAGGAATAGCCATCCACGACAACAGAAATGCTCCGGTTGGAGAGAAAATTTGCTGTCTAGGTACAGAGTTTTGGTGGTAGGTCATAGGCCGAAAGTTTATTAGGCAGCGCTGCGTGCCAAACCTAATTGAATGCTTCGGATATGTCTAGAGCGACAATCTGGGATTCACCGTGTAGTTCCATAGACTTGTTCCAAGAATGGGTGACAAAAGAGAGGAGATCGGCAGTTGATCTGCGCTGCCGGAATCCATACTGCCTGTCGTGGATTAGGCTGTGTTCTTCAAGAAATTTTAGTAATTCGGTGTTTATATACTTTTCCATCTCTTTAAAGACGACTGAAAGGAGATAACTAGGCCTGTAGTTTCTAGGAAGCTCTTTGGATCCTTTCTTGGGGACCGATTGTACTCGAGCAGTTTTCCAGTTACTAATATGCCTCTATTGTGAAATGTTGACTAAAGAATTGCTGACTGCGAAGGCCTCCGCTGCTCTCCCTTGTGGATCAGTTTTTGAAGATCCTAGCCATTCTTTATTATGGACATTGAATTCACCAAGAATAGTGACGTCGGAGGAAGGATATTCAGAAATCAGAATGGTGTCAGAAAGGTAGTCGAAGAGCTGGGCAAAGTTGTTGTCAGAAGGTGACCGGTAAATGCAACAGATGAATTTAGTCGCAGCCCTGAGAAAGCTTCAACCAAAGGATGTCTTTGTTTCCAGCTTCTGAATTGGGGAGTCGGGTGCAGGGTAGATTGCTACATAAGCATGTGCACGCACCTCCATGCAATCTAAGGGAAGTAAGGACCTGATACCCCGGGAAATTAAGGTAATTAGTGGCTGTTTTGGCACTGATTTGGGTTTTGGCGAGGAAGAGGAGTTGGGGATTATTAGCCTGTAGGAAATGGTATACGGAGTTTAGGTTGGAATTTAGGCCACATATATTCGAGAAGGATATATTAAACCTTGATGCCGGTGCTCCCTGTACACCCCTCTCCCGGAGATCCGACCGAAGGGCCATTTTAACTTCGGAATCTTTTGGACAAGGAGGAGCCATCATCATTTGAGTTTATAAGGGAAACCAACTTATACACCAGAATCGGAAACGTCTGTTGTAACTTCACCGGCCCCTTGATGTAAGGGGTGGTACCTCCGCGGGCGTGAAAAATCCTTAACTATCACGTAAAGTAAAAGTCCACTACCACCTTCCCCCGATTAGTGGCCTTTTACGACAGGCAGGAGTTACCATCTTTTAGTTAGTGCCCGGACCCACACAGGACATTGATTAATTGATAAGTAACTTTTAATTTGTCAAATGCAAATACAAGTATGTTCTTAAATTTATTAATTTTTAAATCATTAGACTACATATTTTTTCTTATTTATCATTTTTAGCTCTGTAGCTGCTCCCACAACTATATACCTATATTTTATAAACTTACCTATTCTGAACAAGTATGCGCCAGCAGATACGTTAATAATTTCCGTATGCTTACATAACGTAAAAAACACAGGTTTTTCAAAATGACCAAAGACTCTTATACTTTGTAGCATGTGTAAAGCATCAGGAGGCATACGATAAGCATTTAACATATCTTCTTGTAAGTATTCAGCTGGTGGTTCCAAAACGTTCAGTTGCTCAGTATCTATGATATCCCCAGATATGAAGACAGTTGACATTAGATCTTACTAATCTTCACGATTTTTATCTTCGTTATACTACTCTTATTACCAAAGCATCAAGCATTTTGAAAACCCTATCTGCTTAGTTTTCTGTTTTCCCATTAGTGCTACGTAATAGCGTATAGAGCCAATTGTCCAGTTGCTTTGTCTCTCATAGCAGTATCATTTAGCTTCTTTATTGGATCTTTTCTAAACGAATTGGTGTAATGTTGTGTTAATTAGCTTAGCATATATTTAAGAAGATCCCCAAGCGTTTTAGGTTTTTCCTGCGGTCTGATCATTCTATTCTTAATACTTCTGCAGGAAAGCAGACTAGTCACTAGACTATCAACGTTATCTTCTTCCATGGCCAAACAAGTACATGCCGTCACCAATATTTAATCGATATACATATATAAACTTGTTTTAATTCTGGGAATATAAATCACGTATAAATAATTCTCAGATGTTCGGTTATTTTAATTAGTCAACATAAGTTTATTCAAGTTACGGAATTTCTGACTCTGATAATTAGTAGTTCTGTGGCACGGGAGAGACGGGTGTATAGGAAGACAGGTGAAGATATTGAAGACCGGTCAGTGGACTGCGGGTGCCAAACTGCCAAAATAAGAGAGTTATGTGCCTGCTACAATGCGTGCTAAACACAATGGCGTACTTGTGGGGTGCAAACAAGGTATACCTCTAGACTTCTAAAATTTAAGATAACCAACATTAACATTGTAAATATACTATGTAATGTTTTGCACTCTAAAAGTTTTGTTTTAGTACGTTGAAAATTTGAGTGCGTTTTTTAATAAAGAGATATCCCAATTTTTGCCAAAGGGATATAACAAACTGAACAAATAATCTAAAGTACTTATATCACGTAAGTACCTGATCTTTGTAAGAGTCCTTATTTTAACAACTGTCGCAATTACAATTATTAATCTATGTCTCGTAAATATAAACACTTATACATTTCAATCTTAACCCGGCGTCGGTCACCTTGAATATTGGAACAAAAACGGTAAGGTGAGGTAAATATAACCCCAGACGTTATTTCTAAATAAAAATAATAATAAAATTTTTCATATGTGCATAAGAGAAAAAACTAGGCAAGATGAAAATGATGGCTTGCCTAGGCATCACAGGGTCCATGTCTTCAACCGCAACATCATCCATGAAGGTGTTGCTAGATCTGCCCCCCCCCCCCCCCTCTACACTTAGTTATTATAGGGGAGGCCAGGCTACGACTATATAGACTAGCCTGCAATCGTAAAATGAAGATAAACCCAGGCTTCAGGGGCCACTGCAAACATCAGGAGATCGTGAAGGAGCCCATGCTTGAAATGAGGTCAGAGTTCCCGAGCCCGCGAATCTGCAGGGAAAACAACTTTACAGTGGAAATCCTCGACTGCGTGCCATGGCGGGAGGAGCCGCCGGGCATACCACGGGACGCGCTCGTCTGGTTCACGGACGGATCCGGCGGGGTGCGTGAGACGGGGGCAGGTCTTTATTCGGAAGGACCGAGGGTAAGTCATAGTATTTCCCTCGGAACCCATACAATGGTCTTTCATGCCGAAATGTACGCCATCCTGCACTGTGTGCGGGAGAACAAGAGAAGGGGCTACACCAACAAGCGGATCCTCATAACCACAGACAGCCAGACAGCCCTTAAGGCCCTAAGTAGCTCACGGGTAAATTCCTGGCTGGTGAGTGAGTGCCGAGACGAGACGAGCGACCTGGTTGGGCAGAATGAGGTCACCCTCATCTGGGTGCCGGGTCACTCGGGGGTCAAAGGCAATGAAGAAGCTGACAGTCTCGCGAAGAGAGGGTCAGCAGAACCATTTATGGGACCAGAACCGGCTCTGGGCGTGACAAATAGCACTGCCAGGGGAGCCATTAAGTCCTGGGTCAGAAACCAATAAAGGTGTATTGGGCATACTGTCCAGGGCACAGACATGGGAGGTCAATAATTGACGAATCCAGTTCAAAGAGAGATGTGGAACTGCTAAATCTTAGCAGAGGACAGCTCAGAAACATAACAGGTCTTTTGCCGGAACACATGGCCGTCAAGAAACACCTGCATAAAATGGGGCGGTTCGATGGGGGCCTCGTATGCAGAATCTGCCGCGAGGGAGAGGAATAAGCCCAGCACATCTTGTGAGAGTGTAGAGCTCTGGACGGCAAAAGACAACTGATCTACGGTCAGTGTAGACCGGAGAAAGATCATTATAAAACTTCACCCTACAATCGCTGTGCAGACTAGTTCAAGGCACAGTGATTTTGGAATGGGTGGAGTAAAAGACTAAGGGCATGCACAATAAGCCAAAGGTTGCAGTGCTATCGGGGCGCCAAGGCCGCGGACGAGCTCTGAAGGAAAGAAAAAAAGGGAAAACCATTCTTCAACTTATTTTAAGTGAGAAAAATCAATTACTGACAAAAATAAATTTATTCAAAGAAACATAACAAAACATGAATGTTTCAATGGAAAGTTTCACATGAATAAAACATGTATGTATATAAAAAAATTAAAAATGCAAATTCTGACCAAATGGGGTTTAAAATTGCTCATTTGGTATTAGAAAAAATCCATGAAAATGAAAATTTACATTGACAATCTGTCTTGACGGGTGATAACAAAACTGAACGCTTTGAAAACCCACTAATTTTCTTCGGAGTCTTCTCGGTCACAATTCAATTGCTACATATTATTGTAGCATGATCTAGACACATATGGTTCTGGCACTTTTGACAAAAATGTCTTTTTTTCTTATCAAGCTTCATTGGACAGATTGAGCAGTGGCACTGGCGCTTCACAACTTTGGCGGGAGGTTCAGAGGTCTCGTCAGCGACTTCCCTGATTTCTATTCGCAATTCCCTAGACAATCTGGGATTTTCTTGACGCGTTCGGATGTGCTCGTTTAGAGGTTCCAGTCCAAGTTGCTTTAAGAACTCCCTCCTTTTCGTTTGGTAGTCGTTATTATTTGTTCTATATATAACTTGCGCATTTATCCCTGCTGTATTCATAAGCGAACTTGAACCATAGTAACACCTATGTAAACGCACCGTGGGTACTAAAGTAAAGAATAATAACATAATGAGCTTCGCGGATAACTACAATTTTGTCCTAAAAAACCTTTGTTGTTGTTTATTGTTTGCAAAAACTGGATGGGTTATCTAAAACAAAACCATCCAAGCAATTAATAAGGAAAAATACCTGCCATATCTATAATTTGACAGGTACATTCCCATTGTAAAGAATTAATTTTTTCCTGAAAAACTTTTGCAACTTTAATGAAATTTCTAACATAATTTTTTTAAAGACACTTGCAGTATTGTATATGTTTATATTTTTAATTATTGATTTAGACAATGTATAGTTTATTTTGTAAATAAAGTTTTATAAAAAAAAGTACTTACATATTATATTTTTTCAAAGATCATAGAAAGGGCAGTACATAGAAGGATGGTCAAGTTTTTAAACGCTAATAATATTATATCACCATCACAGCACGGATTTAGAACTGATCATTCTACAGAAACTGCCCTTATCGAATACATTCAATATGTAAATGAAAGAATGGACCTCAATTACATTGTGGTGACCTTATTTTTTGACCTGTCTCGTGCCTTTGACACAGTAAATCTTTTTTTTTTTGTTAAGGAGAAGATGTGGGCGTTGGGGATAAGAGGCACTTGCAACGACCTTCTACTTTCGTATCTCACCAACAGACAGTTGCTCGTAAAAGCAAAGATATGGGGTAAGTATGGGCACACCCCAGGGAAGTGTCATTGGCCCACTTTTGTTTACACTCTATGTAAACGATTTGCCGCAATTTATACAAGACGGAAAAGTCTTCATGTACGCCGATGACACTTCTATTGTTGTCTACGGCAAGACGGTGGAGGAAACTGAATTAAAATTAAAATCAGTGGTACGATCTTTTGATGAGTGGTGTTATAAAAATCGACTCATTTTAAACTATGACAAGACTTTTTCTCTTGAAATGCATAACTGCCACCGAAGAGAGAGGATGTGCGGCAGCACTATTTTGGTGAATGGAAATGCTGTGCAATTCAAAAAGGTGGCAAAATTTTTGGGTGTTAGAATTGACAGCAGCCTGTTATATATAGACCAGATTGATCACGTGTGCAAGAAATTAAATTCCGCGTTTTATGCAATTTTGATGCTTAAAGATTCCTTAAGTTCGGAACATCTGCTGAAAGTCTATTACGCGGCTGTCTATTCACATCTGAGTTACGGTATCATTATCTGGGGCCAATCTTCGGACTGCCATAGAATATTTGTGCTACAGAAACGAATACTGAGATTAATATACAATCTACCTTATGGGCACCCTTGTCGTGACATTTTCAAGAAAAATAACATTATGACGTTAACATCAGTTTATTTGTTCCATCCGTTAACTTACATTTATAAAAACAAGAGAAAATTTGTTATCAACTCTGATTTTCATAACCACAACACTCGTGAAAAAAATACTTTTCACCTGAATAAATGTCACCATTCTTTTTTTAAGAAGTCGCCATGTTATGCGGGTTGCTTTTTGTATAACCAGTTGCCTTGTTCTCTGAAGGACACAAATTGCACAAAAAAATTTAGAAAGCAACTGAAGGTTGCTTTAATTACTCATAGTTTTTATAGTTTGAGTGAATTTTGTGAAGCTGTACTGTGAACGTATCTTTTTTGTTGTGATGTGAAGCTCGTTAGATTTTAGATTTTTGGGCACGTACCCTTGTGATAAGTTGTGATACGTTCTTTATCTTTTTTATCTTGTAAGTTTTTGACTTGTCCGATTTACAATAATTGTAACTAAAGGACCAAATAAATATTATTATAATTCTTATTATTATATCTAAGACCAAATGTAAATCTTTTCGAACCATATAAAACATAGTTTTTTTTCAAATAATCGCTAACTGGGACTCCAAGGTCCATTTAAATTCAAAGAATTAGCTTGTGCGAATTTTTTTTTAATTCTCTAATGAGGAGATTTGTGTATATATATATATATATATATATATATATATATATATATATATATATATATATATATATATATATATATATATATATATATCCGACCGATAACTCAAAAAATAATGGACCGATCTTAATCAAATTCGGTGAGTACCTTCCTTTTGAATGTGGCTTGGACAAGTTCGTTAGCCAGGAAAATTGCACCAGGTTTTCCGAAAAACATTTGTGTTTTCTTTCTAAAAAAATTCATATCTCCGTAAATAACAAAGTAAGGGCAACCAAATTTGGTACCCGTGTTTGTATTATAAAAAACTCTGTACCAAAATTTGGGTCCCTAGCTTTCAAGACAAGGAACTTATGGGCAGGTAAAGAAAATTTTTTTGGAGTTTTCTCAAAACGTCAAACTCGCAATTTTAAACGTCAAAATTGGCAATGTTTAGGCAAAGAATGTGAAACAAATATCGATTGTGAAAAGAAAATGTTGCAAAAACAGTGTTCTACAAGCCCTTAAGTTTCAGATTCAACCGTCATTGCCCTTCATTTTGCTAAAATATTTACAGAATATTCCTTTTAAATAGACCCTTTCTCTGATGCTTTGGCTGTCGGTTTAGTTAAGTTGATGCTTTCGCTGTAGGTTTAGCGAAGTTTATGGTTTAACGGTCTATAATTTTTAGCTACAAATTCGTTAATGCATTTTTGCATTTTTTATCCAAATATGATGCGTTTGTAAGAAAAAATCTGGAGCAGTAAGTGCGTTTTGGTAGCGAATTTTTGGTAAATTTGCAGTTTAGCTCGCGAACGCTTTTCAAAAAACTGTTTTCAGAAACCTACCTAGCCCCCCTAGATCCACAAACCCCAAGAAAGATTTCTTCTTCACACCCCACAAGGAAGTTACGGGACCAGGAGTGAGTAGGGGTGCTGGGCGAGGTAGGTAGTAAAAAGGAAATATGACAGAAAATGCGAATAAAACGGGCTTAAAGGCTGTCTTTTCACATCTTGAAGCCATATCCCCCTTAAACCCTGCCTACCCCGCACAGCACCCCTATCCCCCCCAGGTGCCGTAACTTTCTTGACGGGTAGGAACAAGACATTTTTCTTGTGGTTTATGCAGCGAGGTTGTATGTACGCGAGGGGGAAGGAAAACCCTCACGACGAAGCAGCCACCCCCCAACCCCCCGGCCCTGTCGCACGTCGAACGGGGGGTCGTAGGCATTTTCTTTCCCCCCTCGTGAGCATACAACCACCCTCATTGCACAAACCACAATAAAAACTTCTTGTTCATACCCCCCAAGGAAATTACGTGACCTGGGGCAAATAGGGGTGCTGTGCGTGGTAGACAGGGTTTTTAATGGGGATATGGCTTCAAATAGACAGCTTTCAAGCAGTTTTCTTCGCATTTTCTGCTCATATTTCCTTTTTACTACCTAACCCGCCCAGCACCCCTATTCACTCCCAGTCCCGTAACTTCCTTGGGGTGTGTAAACAAGAAATGTTCTTGTGGTTTGTGCATCCAGGCGGGGTCTTAGTAATGCTTCTGAAAACAATTTTTTGAAAAGCGTTCGGGAGCTAATCTGCAAATTTACCGAAGTTTCATTAAATCCTTCAAATTTCAATAACTCAATTTGCTATTAACGTAAGCTTTGTTGGTTAGGAAACCAAGATTTAAGTTTGTTTTCGGAAAAGTTTTGTATATTTTCAAACCATAAATAATTTCGATAAAATACAGTACATTGTTTAAATAGGCTATACCGGTATTCAGATTGATGCCTGCTCGCATTTGCTATTAAAAACATTTTTATGGAAATTCACTTCCATAACACACTTGCTGCATCCAGACTTTTGAAAAATGTTTATATATTTTCAAACAATAAAGTTATTTCGATGAAATATGGTACATTGTTTCTTCTATATAGGCAATTTTGATGCCTGCTTTCATCAAAGAAAGACATTTGCTATTAAAAATATTTTAAAGAAAATTCTCTACCATAACGCACTTGCTGCGTCCAGACTTTTTATTAATATATCTTACTAATAGTATACAATTCTCATAAAAATTCACTACTATAACGCACTTGCTACGTCCCGAATTTTTTTTGTGTATTGATTCCGATATTTTCCATGTGGTAAGCTTTAATTGGCACACCCTGTAAAGTATAGACGTTTAAATTTGTTGCACATAGGTATAATATTTTACCCTTATATAGTATATAGAACGCCACTGACTTTCAAAAATACAGTTCCTCGTTTATATGGCCTGAATTAATTATGAATCTACGAAATATCAAAAGGCAGGTTGGGCGATGTCACGAGCTACGATTCGATTGTGTTGATTTAAAAACACACCAGTAGTAAAATTTACATGCAAATATTTGTTCTGATATTCAAGTGGAAGCTGGAGTCTGCAACAGAAAATAAAAATATATAAAAAGTAGTTTACATAATACGCGCTAATCAATTAATAGAAGTAATTAGCGGAGAACAGGAGTAATAAAGTTTATTTTAATTAAAAACTTTTATCTAATCTTAATTAAATTCACATTTAAACAAATAGATTTTAAGCATCGACTATTCGAAATTAAACGAGCAAAAAAACGATCACGTTATTGGCCGTTTCGTTTTTATGTCCCAATATTTTATAAAAAGTAAAATGTGTGGTCTGTATTACTAATTCATAGGAAAACAATGAACTTAATAGGTGATCTCGACAAAGAAGTTTATATTTGGGTGAGGCATAAACAAGCCTTTCAAGTTTTCTATTATTTCAACATTCTCATAGCTTTTCTGTCTAAGATTTTTATTTTGTTTCACTCGTTTTTTAGTGAATTAAAAAAAAATTCACTAATGAGGAGATAACGTCTTTTGAATTTTGAAAAATCTCTTCAAATGAGCGCCAACTAGGCCCCCTAGAACCCATATCCAGGGTCCAAGTTTCAATTTTTATATGTTCATACATATACAGTGTGTGAAAGCCAAATGGAATAAATTCATTATTTCGATAACTGTACATTCTTGTAAAAAATCCCGAAACACGTCAAATTTAAATTATAAATTGACATTTTTCAACGTGAAAATGCGATCCCCACCTTTAACCCCCTTCGAGTGACAGGTACAACTGCCCAATTTTTTAAAGGGGAAGTATAGGCTTGTGATATGTCGTTTGAAAGATCTGTTCATTCTCTATTCAAAAACGTTTTCGTTTTCAAGTTTATTGCAACAATTAAGATAGAATAAAATAAAATCTTGTGGTTACCGAAATTTGCTATAGAATACGCTAAACTTATTACAATATTTTAATTAGTATACTCAAAACTTATTTCCCTTTTAGGTCTTGAAGATAAGAAAATAAGCAAAAACCATAGTAATGTGCTTTTTACATTGTATCCATTAAAAATACATTAAAAAGTTTCAGAGGCAATGTTAGTTTGTTTAAAACGCCTAAGATAATGGTTTTGTAATTATAGGTTGTCATTTAAATTGTTAGTATTATAATTTTAGTTTGAATTTCGTTAACTTGAATTCTGAAAAATGGTTAGATTAACGGAAACGCATAAAATAACAGTTATACAAATGATTGGTTACGGAGATAAAACCCGAACACAACATGAAGTAACTCGCCTATTTCATAAGAATTTCCTGATTTACCGCCTATATCCCAAGGAACAATTAGTAAAATAGAGAAGCAGTTTCGCGGGTTTGGTCATGTAAGGCAGATAAAAAAAGCAGCCAATGCACTGAGTGATGAAATCAAATTAGATGTAATGCTTGAATTTGTGAAAAACCCACATACATCGGCTAGACAGGCATCCACTACATTTAATGTTAGCCATGCATCGATAGTTAACATATTAAAAGAAAATAAAATGCATCCCTATAAAATGATACCTACTCAGGAGCTCATGGAAGACGATTATGACAGGAGAACTTATTTTTGTGAGCAAATGATGGACATGTTGGATAACAATATTATCCAATTAGAAGACGTTATGTTTTCTGATGAGTGCACTTTTTCACTTAACGGTCATGCTAATCGGCAAAATTGTCGCTACAGGGCCACGAAAAATTCCCACTGGATGAGAGAAGAACACACGCAATACCCTCATAAGGTTAATGTTTGTGCAGGCGTTGTTGGAAACCATATCATTGGTCCCTTTTTCATTGAGGGTCATTTGAATGGAGATAATTATTTGGCACTACTTCAAAATGATGTCATTCCAACTTTGGCAAATTTAGATCCTGATCCGGGAAACCCTCAAGTTCCAGTGAATACGATATGGTTTCAGCAAGATGGAGCACCACCACATTACCAACTCAATGTCCGGCAGTACCTCGATGCAATATTTCCCAATCGGTGGATAGGGAGGCGAGGATCGATAGAATTGCCAGCGCGATCGCCTGATCTTACCTTATTAGATTTCTTTTTATGAGGATATGTGAAGAGCATTTGTACAAAACTAAACCTTTTGATTTAAATGACTTAAAAGAACGAATAACGCTTGCGATTAGGTCGATCACGCCTGATATGTTAAATAATGTTAGAAGACAGTTTTATTTAAGATTAGGGTCTTTCCAAGAAGTTCGCGGTGAACATTTTGAACATCTACTTCATTGGCATTCATAGTTATTTTTAGTGTTTTACATCTTATTACATTTTGCGTTATATATTTTTTGTAATGTAGCGAATTTCGGTAACCACATGATTTTATATCTTAATTGTTGCAATAACATTGTTGAATAGAGAATGAACAGACCTTTCAAATGACATATCACAAGCCTATACTTCCCTTTTAAAAAATGGGGATTGTACCTGTCATTCGATGGGTGCTGAAGGTAGCGATCGCATTTTCACGTTGAAAAATGTCAATTTTTAATTTAAATTTGAAGTGTTTCGGGATATTTTATAAGAATATACAGTAACCGAAATAATGAATTTATTCCATTTTGCTTTTACACACTGTATATATATATATATATATATATATATATATATATATATATATATATATATATATATATATATATATATATATATATATATATATATATACAGGGTGTTTCGCATAAGAACCGACACAGAGTAGAGGTATATAGAGGAGCCCAAAATATTGTGATTAACCGCAACTTACCCCTATACTGAGTTGCACCTCTGAGTTACAGGCCTTCAAAGTGGGGTTTCTAATTTCGAAAAAAATCAATATCTCAGTTATGCTTGAACTTAGAAGAATTAAGTTTGGCACACGTGAAGCATTTTAAAGGGTTGATAAGGGATGATTGACCCTTAAAATGTGACAGAATTTTTCAATATATTGGCTGATTTAATAGATGTTATTTTATTTAATGGGCAATTTAATTCTAAAACTTTTGTTACTCTTATTAATTTTCAAAAAACTTTGTAGTTTTCAACAAAATTCCGAATAACTAAATTACACGTATTAGAGCTGTGTTATTTAAAATTATCGGAAATTCAAACGTTGGCTATTAAGTTGAGAGTCAGAATTATCAGGAAAAAAGTTGTAATAAGAATAATGTAGTAGAAAAACAAACAACTTATTCAATAGAAATAACATATAATTGCACCGATAAATAAAAAATGATCACCGTTCTCTCCCAGGCATAAATTTATTCTTCGTCAAAAATTGAAGTCTATTCTATCCAACAACTGTCGATTGTTCTTAATAAGTGTGTATTTAAATGTAATGCGACTCTACAATTCGGCTAGAGACGCAATTGGCGAGGAATACACAAATTCTTTTAACATTCCCCAAAGAAATAAGTCACATTTGTTGAGGTCTGGCGATCGTGGAGGCCAAACTTGTGGGCAATCATTTCATTTTCGAATCCATTTATTTGGATACTGGTGGTTTAAATAGACTCTAACAGCAAGACTAAAATGAGGAGGAGCTACATCGTGCATAAACCAATGTTCCAGTCTAAGTTGTAGAGGCACCTCGTCGAGTAAATCCGGGCATTGTTTTGGAGAAATTCTAAATAAGTTTTGCCATTTAAGCATTTCGGTAAAATAACTGGACCAATTAAATACCAATCAATAATACCGATCCAAACATTTATTTTAAATTCGCGTTGGAAATGTCGAGGAGTTACTGAATTACATCAGAATATCCATGATGGTTATGTAAATTTATAATACCTCTGCGGGTGAAACAAGCTTCGTTAGTAAAAATAATTTTCTTTTAGAAACAAATTTCTTGATGCAAAATAACCTGACAGAAATTCACTCGTTCAACCGAATCTTCCGGTAACAATTCTTGCACCATTTGGATATGATATGGGTGCAGTAGCGCGTTCTCGAGTGTAACTGAAAAACTTGCCTGTTTCTCGAGCCCGTCTTTCAACATTGGCAAATATTTTTCTATGAGGGATTACGCGATTAGGAAATCTTCTCCGATATTCTTCAACACTTCTGTAGTTTCCTTTACAGAAACCTAACATTAACAGCATGTCAACTTGTTCGCTAATGAAAACGTCCCGGCCATTTTCACAACACTCAGCAAATATTACTAAAATGAAATGACTTATTTTCGTGATTGCCAAGTCTGACGTGAAATTTCATAGCCAACGTTTGAATTTCCGATCATTTTAAATAACACAGCTCTAATATGTGTATTTAGCTCTGAGGAATTTTGTTGGAAACGACAAAGTTTTTTAAAGCTAATAAGAGTAATAAAGGTTTTAAAATTAAATTCCCTATAAAATGAAATAATATTTTTTTGTTAATCCACCAATATGTTAAAAAATTCTGTCACATTTTAAAGGTGAATCAACCCTTTAAAATTCTTCAATTTAAATCTTATTACTGTCGATTATTGGTCTTAGTATACTCAAAACGTGTACCAGATTTAGTTTTTCTAAGTTAAAGCATAACTGAGAGTTTTTTTTTTAATTAGAAACCCCACTTTGAAGGCCTATAATTTCTCAGGGTGCAACTTAGTATATGGATAAGTTACGTTAAATCACAATATATTGTGTTCCCCTACTTGCCCCTGCTCTGTGTCGGTCCTTATACGAATCACCCTGTATAAATATATATTTACATAGGTATCACACAGGTTACTCAAAAAATAATGGGCCGATTTTAATCAAATTTGGTGAATACCTTCGTTTTGCAAGTGGCTTGGATAAGTGCGTTAGCCAGGAAATTAATTAATTAACCTAACATATTTAAAACATGGATATAAATATTGAAAATAAATATTGTACGATGGTTATAAATGAAACTTGTGAGGTAATGACTTAAAACAATACAATTTTGTGTAAAATAGAAAATCTCTTTATCAGTAAATCATATTCTAAAAGCAGTGGTATTAAATGTGTGTTTATTGAGCCACGACAGGACCCCTTAGACATTATTATTATCATATAACCGGGAAAATAACTAATGCATTATGTAGTAATAGTAACAGTATCGGCATTTTAGTGAATTTTAATTAAGAAAATTCACTAATAGAGAGGTATCGACGGTGAAACTTTTTATTTATAGTTTGTGACTTCACTCAAATTTACAAAAAGGTTTTTTCATGTTTGTTATTATTTCATAATTAGTTATAGTAAAAATCACGCTATATCCTTGAGATTGGAATAAACTTTTTCGAAAGCTCGGCATTTAATAAAGAGTTTTATTTTGCAACTGACGGCTTTCCCACAATTTTTTGAGTAAATAACACTATTACCGTCACAAAAACTAAATACTATATATATATATATATATATATATATATATATATATATATATATATATATATATATATATATATATATATATATATATATATATATATATATATATATATATATCGTACCGATAACTCAAAAAATCTCGGGACGCAGCAAGTGCGTTATGGTAGTGAATTTTCATTAAAATGTTTTTATTGCAAATATGTGTGTTTTCTTTTTAAGAAAGCAGACATCAATTTTGGTTACCAGTATAACCTATATAGAAAAAGCAGGCATCAAATTTGATTACCAGTATAACATATATAGTAAAAACAATGTGCCATGTTTCATCAAAATAACTTGATTGTTTGAAAACGTACAGAAATTTCCAAAAGTAAACCAAAAGTGTTACTGAAAAAATCCGTTTCTTGGTCAACCTTATAGGTTAATAGCAAATTGAGCTTTTCAAATATGAAGCATTTTATCAAAATTCGCAACCACAACGCACTTGCTGCCTCCAGAATTTCTTAACTTACAAACATGCATTATATTTCGATGGAAAATGCAAAAAAATAAGGCGTTTTCGACAAAAAAAATTATTTGTATCACCAACGACTTATGGGCCACCCTGTGATTGTCGCAATAATTTTTTAAGATGTAGCTCAAAACACCGTATAATTAATGTATACAATATCTTTTCACATCTTGTATAATAACGAATATATTGAGCTTTATTGATTTTTTACGAAAATTCGACAAAAATTATATACCATTAAACAATAAACTCTATAGCTAAGGCTACTGCCAAGCATCAGAGAAAGGGTCTATTAGAAATGAATTTTCTGGAAATATTTTAGTAAAATAAAGGACAATGACGGTTGAAACTAAGAGTTCGGTGTATGTAAAACATTCTTCTTGAGACATTTTCTTTCCATAGCCCGTATTAGATTCAAGTTATTTGCCTAAATGTTGCGAATTTTGACGTTTTCAATTGTCACTTTGACGTTTTGAGGAAACCCCCAATTTATTTTTCTTTAAATGCCCATAACTTTTTTGTCTTTTGACCTACAGAGCTAAATTTTGGTGGGTGGCACACCTATAACGATATAAACCAGCTTACCAAATTTGGTTGCCCTTACTTTGTTAATTTTGGAGATATAAATATTTTGCGAAAGAAAACACAAATTTTTCCGGGAAAACCTCGGCGGATTTTCCTGGCTAACAAAATTATCGACATGCGAAAGGAATGTACTCACCAATTTTGACGTTTAAAATCGCAATTTTGACGTTTTGAGGAAAATCCAAATTTATTTTTCTTTGAATGCCTGTAACTTTTTTATCCTTTAACCTACAGAGCTAAATTTTGGTAGGTAACTTGCCTATAATGATATAAATCCGCATATGGAATTTGGTTGCCCTTACTTTGTTAATTCCGGAGATATAATTTTTTTTTGAAAGAAAACACAAAATTTTCCGGGAAAACCTGGACCGATTTTCCTGGCTAACGAACTTATCCAAGCCATTTGCAAAAGGAATTTATTCACCAAATTTAATTAAAATCGGCCCATTATTTTTTGAGTTATCGGTGTGATACATATATATATATATATATATATATATATATATATATATATATATATATATATATATATATATAAATATATATATATATATATATATATATATATATATAAATATATATATATATATATATATATATATATATATATATATATATATATATATATATATATATATATATATAAACATATAAAAATTTAAACCGACCCCGGATATGTGTTCTGGGGGGCCTAATTAGCGCTCATTTGAAGAAATTTTTTCAAAATTCAAAAGTCGGGATCTCCTCATTAGTGAATTTTTTTTAAGAAAATTCACTAAAAGCAGGCATCAAATTTGATTACCAGTATAACATATATAGTAAAAACAATGTGCCATGTTTCATCAAAATAACTTGATTGTTTGAAAACGTACAGAAATTTCCAAAAGTAAACCAAAAGTGTTACTGAAAAAATCCGTTTCTTGGTCAACCTTATAGGTTAATAGCAAATTGAGCTTTTCAAATATGAAGCATTTTATCAAAATTCGCAACCACAACGCACTTGCTGCCTCCAGAATTTCTTAACTTACAAACATGCATTATATTTCGATGGAAAATGCAAAAAAATAAGGCGTTTTCGACAAAAAAAATTATTTGTATCACCAACGACTTATGGGCCACCCTGTGATTGTCGCAATAATTTTTTAAGATGTAGCTCAAAACACCGTATAATTAATGTATACAATATCTTTTCATATCTTGTATAATAACGAATATATTGAGCTTTATTGATTTTTTACGAAAATTCGACAAAAATTATATACCATTAAACAATAAACTCTATAGCTAAGGCTACTGCCAAGCATCAGAGAAAGGGTCTATTAGAAATGAATTTTCTGGAAATATTTTAGTAAAATAAAGGACAATGACGGTTGAAGCTAAGAGTTCGGTGTATGTAAAACATTCTTCTTGAGACATTTTCTTTCCATAGCCCGTATTAGATTCAAGTTATTTGCCTAAATGTTGCGAATTTTGACGTTTTCAATTGTCACTTTGACGTTTTGAGGAAACCCCCAATTTATTTTTCTTTAAATGCCCATAACTTTTTTGTCTTTTGACCTACAGAGCTAAATTTTGGTGGGTGGCACACCTATAACGATATAAACCAGCTTACCAAATTTGGTTGCCCTTACTTTGTTAATTTTGGAGATATAAATATTTTGCGAAAGAAAACACAAATTTTTCCGGGAAAACCTCGGCGGATTTTCCTGGCTAACAAAATTATCGACTTGCGAAAGGAATGTACTCACCAATTTTGACGTTTAAAATCGCAATTTTGACGTTTTGAGGAAAATCCAAATTTATTTTTCTTTGAATGCCTGTAACTTTTTTATCCTTTAACCTACAGAGCTAAATTTTGGTAGGTAACTTGCCTATAATGATATAAATCCGCATATGAAATTTGGTTGCCCTTACTTTGTTAATTCCGGAGATATAATTTTTTTTTGAAAGAAAACACAAAATTTTCCGGGAAAACCTGGACCGATTTTCCTGGCTAACGAACTTATCCAAGCCATTTGCAAAAGGAATTTATTCACCAAATTTAATTAAAATCGGCCCATTATTTTTTGAGTTATCGGTGTGATACATATATATATATATATATAAATATATATATATATATATATAAACATATAAAAATTTAAACCGACCCCGGATATGTGTTCTGGGGGGCCTAATTAGCGCTCATTTGAAGAAATTTTTTCAAAATTCAAAAGTCGGGATCTCCTCATTAGTGAATTTTTTTTAAGAAAATTCACTAAAAAAGAATGGACAGATCTTGATCAAATTTGGTAAGTATATTCCGTTTGTTAGTGGCTTGGGTAAGTTCGTTAGAAAAATCAGATCAGGGTTTCCCGGAAAATGTTGTTTTCTTTCTAAAAAAATGCATTACTCCGGAAATAACAAAGTAAGGGCAACCAAATTTGGTACGCCTGTTTGTATTCTAACCCTGCGTTAGAATACAAACAACTGGGTGAACCCAGTACCAACATTTAGATCTCTAGCTTTAAAGACAAAAAAGTTATGGACAGTTAAAGAAAAAAAATTTGGAGTTTTCCTCAAAACGTCAACGTCGCGATTTGAAACGTCAAAATTGGCAATGTTTAGGCTAAGAACGTGAAACAAATACGGATTGTAAAAAGGAAATTTGCAAGAAGAGTGGTCTGCGATTCCTTAAGTTTAAGCTTCAACCGTCACTGCCCTTCATTTTACTAAAATATTTACAAAAAATTCATTTCAAATAGACCCTTTATCTGATGCTTTGGCTGTCGGTTTAGTTAAGTTGATGCTTTCGCTGTAGGTTTAGTTAAGTTTATGGTTTAACGTTCTATAATTTTAGCTAATTTTCGTAAAACAAATTCGTTAATGCAATTTGGATTTTTTAACGAAATGTGATGCATGTTTGTAAGAAAAAAATCTGGACGCAGTAAGTGCATTTTGGTAGCGAATTTTCATTAAATCCTTCAAATCTCAATAACTCACTATTAAGGTAAGGTTTGTTGGCTAGGAAACCAATATTTAAGTTTCTTTTCGGAAAATTTTTGTACATTTTCAAACAATAAGTAATTTTAAAAACACCCTCTACAATCCAATCATTTAATAAAATTTTAGGCATTTAGTACATACATAAGTTTTCTACTCGAGGCGTTGTCAACTTTACATGTTCTAAATTTCTACAAATTTTTAGAGGATTTGTTGTACAATTAATACAATCTGGGCACACATATAAAAATTAAAATGAAAAGAATTCCTAGAAAATTACAACCCTGCTAATGAGACAAGAACGGCCGCCTATTAAATTTCGTTAGTGTCAACAGTAATTATAACTACCCCCATTTAAGTAATCACAACCCTTAAGAACAAAGACTAATCTTGTGAATACAATCTCCGACGCCTTTAAACTATTTTTACTTCTGACTTAAAAAATCCTAGTCACTCTGATTGTAATTACGATATAGAGATCTTTGGCTTGTTAAAAATAAAAGAAATACCTTAAATTCTGTGTTTACCCATGTTAAGGCCTGTAAAACATTGCTACCGAACATGTTATCTGAATTCCATATCGATAGGGACTTACCTAATTCAGGCCAAATTATAGAATACCTTGGGAATATGTGAAATATTTGAAATGCGTTGCTGGTTTGTTTAGAATCTAGGAGAGAATAGACGTTCTCAAAGTCGAAAGTTATTTGAGAATAGGAATCGTCTTTCAAGTTGTCTTGAAGGTCCGTCGTTGTTATTTGATCTAACGGTATCGATCGGGATTAAGATCAGACTATGGCGGTTGCATTGCTATTTCACCTAGTTAGATAATCTGGCAGATTCTCCCCGTCAACATACGGTGTGATTCAAACGGCTGGGATCACTGCTGAGGCGGTAGCAAAATGTTAGTAGTGCAAATTTGCTTTTAGAATTTTATTAAGGTGAGTGGTTCTCAATGAGCACTGAACACGTGTTTAAAGTCCTAACAATCGTGTCAGTCACAAAGTTAGCGTCATCAGAGGATGAACAATTACACTGTTAACTAATAAGCTATAAGTTTATGTGAGGCATCAGGCAAAAGACCGACATACTAGCGAGAGGAATCACAAACAAACTTCCCATTTTTTTATTTTTAATATCGGAAGTCCCTTTAAAAATTCCGTTAGACTTGGTCCCATGCGTTTCGGCATTGCTTATCAAAAAGCCAGTACAAACAGTCGAGTATTACTTTTGTTTTACCTAATTACCTAATTAATTCTTAGTGAATTTTCCTACAAAAAATTCACTAATGAGAAGATCTCGACTTCTGAATTTTTAAAAAATTTCTTCAAATGAGTGCTAGTTAAATCATCTGGAACACATATCCGGGGTCAGTTTTAATTTATATATATATATATATATATATATATATATATATATATATATATATATATATATATATATATATATATATATATATATATATATATATATATACAGGGTCGCTGATAAGTCTGGAAACGGTCGATTATACGGGAAAATATACAAGGTGTCGAAAAAAGTTTTATACAAAAGTTTTTGGGTTCTTCAATGTCTACTAGGCGGTGATAATTTTATTTATACAGGGTTGGTCATACAGGCGTGGCACACCAATATTAATTTTTTTTTAATGGAACACCCTATATATTATTCGATATTTCAATCCTTCTCTTAATTTTGAGCAACATTTATGAGAAGCATAATGTACCTAAACTCAATCGTTTCCGGGTAAAAAAATAAATAAAAATAAACGCTACTGTTTTTTAAAATCTATTGGATGAAGAACAAAAATAAATGAAAAGTAGAATATCTCTTGAAAACAATCTGTGAGTGTGAAAAGAACCGGTTGCGATGTTTTTAACATTGTTTGGAATCCCAAGATAAGATAAGATGCCCATAAGAAACGCAGTATTATTCTTTTGTTTTAAAATGTTTCCAGGACAACGAATGTCAAACATTCATTCAGTGTCAACAGTTTTGAAACATTAGTAATTTAGTGTCAACAGTTTTTGTGCAAAATGGCAAGTTTAAGTCAAACCGAACGTATCGAAATTTTAATGATGATAGGGTACGGTGATAGAACACGAAGTTTTGCTCAAGTGGTGATTATGTTCAATGAGTTGCATCCTGAGCGGGAATCGATCTCCAAATCCACAGTTTCGAAAACTTTGCATCGTTTTCACGAAACTGGCGGTATCAAGGATAAACCTAGAACTGGAAGGCCAGTAACCGTTACAAATGAAGAAAATTCTTTGAATGTAATATTGGATGTGGTGGAAAATCCGAAAACTTCGGCACAGCAATTGGCTTTAAATCACAATATGAGTCGATATTCAATTCAAAAGATTACGAAGCGGGAAAAGTTCCGTCCATATAAAATTCATTTATTGCAAGAACTGAGTGAAGACGATTTTGATCGCCGAATCGAGTTCTGTGAACTTATTATGGAGAAGTTACGCCAAAATTTTAACTTTGCCAACCACATTTTGTTTTCCGACGAATCTACATTTTGTTTGAATGGACAAGTCAACCGACACAACTGTAGGTACTGGTCAGACGAAAACCCACATTGGATGGAACAAATTCACACCCAAAGACCGCAAAAAGTAAATGTTTGGTGTGCTATTATTGGTGGACATATCATAGGACCTTATTTTATACACGGTAATTTGAACTCTGCTCGATATTTGACACTTTTGCAAGAATCAATTGTTCCAGACGTAAGTCGATTATTTCCGAACAATAACGACCCAAATCTACCAGCGGAAGAAATATGGTTTCAGCAGGATGGGGCACCCCCTCATTTTGGAATTGAGGTACGGGAATATCTGAATCAAACCTTTCCTGGCAGATGGATAGGGCGCAGGGGAACTATTGAATGGCCAGCTAGGTCTCCCGACATGACGCCGCTTGACTTTTTTTTGTGGGGTCATGTAAAAAATTTAATTTACCAAAATAGACCGCAGAATATTGAAGAGTTCCAAGCAAGGATTGTGCATGAAATTAATAACATTCCTCAAAACGCTCTTGTAAATGCAGTGCAATGTTTTGTTAAGCGAGTTCATTATTGTCAGGAGGTCAATGGAGAACACTTTGAACATCTTATAAAATAGGATTTCAAACAATGTTAAAAACATCGCAACCGGTTCTTTTCACACTCACAGATTGTTTTCAAGAGATATTCTACTTTTCATTTATTTTTGTTCTTCATCCAATAGATTTTAAAAACAATAGCGTTTATTTTTATTTATTTTTTTACCCGGAAACGATTGAGTTTATGTACATCATGCTTCTGATAAATGTTGCTCAAAATTAAGAGAAGGATTGAAATATCGAATAATATATAGGGTGTTCCATTAAAAAAAAATTAATATTGGTGTGCCACGCCTGTATGACCAACCCTGTATAAATGAAATTATCACCGCCTAGTAGACATTGAAGAACCCAAAAACTTTTGTATAAAACTTTTTTCGACACCTTGTATATTTTCCCGGATAATCGACCGTTTCCAGACTTATCAGCGACCCTGTATATATATATATATATATATATATATATATATATATATATATATATATATATATATATATATATATATATATATATATATATATATGTAGCACACCGATAACTCATAAAATAATAAATTTGGGTTTTCCTCAAAACGCCAAAGTCGCGATTTAAAACGTCAAAATTGGCAACATTTAGACAAAGAACCTGAAACTAATACCGGATATGGAGAGAAAAGGTCTCAAGAAGAATGTTTTGCTAATCCCAGAAGTTTTAGCTTCAACCGTCATTGTCCTTCATTTTAATAAAATGTTTCTAGAAAATTCATTTGAAATGAACCCTTCCTCTGATGCTTTGGCAGTAGTCTTAGCTATAGAGTTTATCGTTTAATGGCATCTAATTTTTGTCGAATATTCGTAAAAAATTAATAAAGTTCAATATATCCGTTATTATATAAGACACGAAAAAATTTGTGTGCATTACTTATCGGGTGTCTTGAGCTTCATCTTAAAAGATTATTTTTACAATCACAGGCTGACCCATAAGTCGTTGGTGATTTTTTTTTTCATCGAACACGCCTTATGTTATTGTATTTTCCATCGAAATATAATGCATGTTTGTAAGAAAAGACATTCGGGACGCAGCAAATGCGTTATGGTAGCGAATTTTAATTAAATGCTTCAAATTTGAATATCTCAATTTGCTATTAACCTATAAGGTTGACCAAGAAACCGGTTTTTTCGGGAACACTTTACTTTCGGAAATTTTTGTAAATTTTCAAACCATACACTTATTTTGATGAAACATGGCACATTGTTTCTATTATATAGGTTATACTGGTAACCAAATTTGATGTCTGCTTTCTTAAAAAAGACACATATTTGCTATTAAAAACATTTTAATGAAAATTCACTACCGTAACGCACTTGCTACCTCCAGACTTTTAAAAACGGTTCAGATGGTAAGCAGAAAAAACATTTGTCTGCATTATCTGTTTCGAATGTCGTGGCTTCTACTAAATGTTTTTTTTCTATGTCGATTAATTAATTAATAGCCAGCACGAACGCAGGAACGTTGTGGCACTGCGATCCTGTTCGTGCTGAGGCTCAGCTGTCATTTGTTAATTTTCAATATTAATTTGGAAATGTAGGTTAATATAAATAGAGGCCATAACCAAAGAAGAAGAGGAAGAACAAGAAGAAGAATAACAAGAAGAATAACAACATTTCATATAGAATAAATTAGGATTGGAACGATAAGTTAAAAATCATGACAAATGGGTAATTAGAAATTTGCAGGTATTAAATGCAGCTATGGATTACGGTATTTTTTAACCGATAAAAGTACATTTTATAAAATTTTTTCTTGATTATCAGAGCTTGTGAAAATTTGAGATGTTTATACATGAAAGGTTTAAGTACATGAAATTTCTGAAGATCTAGCGACCCCGGTAAGAAACAGCTACATTTTGACATATTGCATTCATTGTAACTTCCACTGTTTAGGTTTTTATTTGTGATTTATTTAAATAGTATAGCAGTACAGGTAATGTCATCTGTTTTTGTCCAACATTGTAGATATTGCATTACACAATTTGAAGTGATGTCGAGGATTGTTTTAATATTAATTTCGAATTACATTATTTTTCTTTGATCAAAAGACTTGAAAATTGGTACACTATCACGTCTACCTATGCTCTTTTAACTTGTTGATTTTCGTCTCATTCACTCAAACAACTTGATAGATATTGCGCCTTAAAAATACTTTTTACTTTTTTGTTAAGAAAAATTAGGCGTTAAGATGTGATGAATAAACTCATCAAAGCCATTAACAAAATCAGGGTAATTCCCAAATTTGGTCCAAATCAAACAATTATTTTTTGAGTTATCGGTTGAATATATATATATATATATATATATATATATATATATATATATATATATATATATATATATATATATAAACTTTTTGGTAATCCTGCATTGTAGACACCTCACTAGTAAACAAACAATTCGGGTGGAATTGGAACGCAGAAGTGGATGCTGGACGATGTGCACTGTTGTCAGATGAGTATTACCAAGGGTCATTTTAAATATAGAAGGAAATCAAGGGGTGAACAAATGTTTTTATAATGTAAATAAATTATAATATGGCGTCATCTACATAAATCGATATTTGATATATTTTGCGGAAAGCAGTAGGACAACGGAAATGTGAAAAGTTAATTTTCAGCCATGGTGGTCCAGGGGAAAAACGTGGGCCTCTGGATCCAAGGGTACCGGGTTCATGTCGAAGGGAAGCCCATTTTGAGCCATTTTCTCTGTTATGTCATCGACAGTTGTCAGTAGAAATTGCTTCATTACCATGAAACATTGCGACTTTTCAAAATAATATACTGGTTACCGTTTGATATTAGCATATACAGTTGTATTTATCATCGGCAATTCGTAACGGAAATTACTTCATTCACTTTTCACACTCATTTAAGGTTGGAAACTGAAATATAAACAAACACTTCGAAGAGAAGCTCATTTTGAGCCATTTTCTCGGTTATGTTTATCATCGACAGTTGTCAGTATAAATTGCTTCATTACCATGAAACATTGCGAGTTTTTAAAATAATATACTGGATACCGATAGCAATTAGCATATACAGTTGTATTTATCATCGGCAATTCGCAACGAATATTGCTTCATTGACTTTACTAAAGTGATTCATTCACCTCACTGTCCGGGAAATTTGGGTCTTTAACGTGCCAATGGGCACGGGAACGACTGCTTTACGCCCCCTGGGAAGGGCGGATGGTGCAGATTACCTTGCTCAATCACAATGACACAACCTCTGTATATGCAACGGATATTGCTTCATTGACTTTACTAAAGTGATTCATTCACCTAACTGTCCGGGAAATTTGGGTCTTTGACGTGCCCATGGGCACGGGACCGACTGCTTTACGCCCCCTGGGAAGGGCGGAACGTGCATATTACCTTGCTCAATCATAATGGCACAACCTCTGTATATGCAACGGATATTGCTTCATTGACTTTACTAAAGTGATTCATTCACCTCACTGTCCGGGAAATTTGGGTCTTTAACGTGCCCATGGGCACGAGACCGACGGCTTTACGCCCCCTGCCAAGGGCGGAACGTGCAGATTACCTTGCTTAATCAGAATGGCACAACCTCTGTTGATGTTACTGATGTACTTAAAAAGGACGGTGAGGGGAAATCTGGGGTTGAACCCAGTACCCTTGAGTCCAGAGGCCCACGTTTTTTCCCTGGATCACCATGGCTGAAAATTAACTTTTCACATTTCCGTTTTCCTACTGCTTTCCGCAAAATAAGTCAAATATCGATTTATGTAGATGACGCCATGTTTTAATTTATTTACATTATAAAAACATTTGTTTACCCCTTGATTTCCGTCTATATTTATAATGACTCTTGGTAATACTCATCTGGCAACAGTGCACTAGTGAGGTGTCTACAATGCAGGATTACCACCTATTTAACTGAACCTGGATATGGGTTCCTGGGGCCATAATTTGTGCTCACTGGAGAAATTTTCTGTAGGTCTTACCATAGATACCTCTCTGTTAGTGAATTTTTACTAAGAAAAAACACCAGTGTGAAAATAGCCGCCAAAAGATGTATTTCATATGATTTTCTTTTCGACAGCCCCCATCTCGAAAATAATCATTTTCGGACTTGCATTTATACAAACCTTTTTCCTTATTTTGGCCTGTGGAATACGTCTTTAAAGTAGTTACATTTCTTCCCAAAACACCCTGTATTTTTCGTAAGAACGTATGAATTTTTGGGTCCGTGTTCAACCACCTATTTGAAGGTTGCATTTTGCTTAAAATATCAAATTTAATTATTTTTTTAAGTGGATCTGTTCCCCAGTAGCTTCTCTGCAAGGAGGGTAGGAATCTATAGCGTGCCCAATACCGAATGGTACACGAGACCGACGGCGAAGAGCGGACCGTGAAGACATTCAACTTGCTTGAAAACAGTGCGGCCTCCTCGGATAGTGCTAATTAACATTATGTAGGGAAAATTTATTTTACGGTTCTACTGGGAATTAAACCCGGGACCCTTAAGTACACGTTCCGACCATTGAACCACTGAGACTCGTTTTATTTTTTCAAAGCACGCTATAAATGCGATACGGGAAGCAAGAGAAAATGATCTTTGTTTTAGTTCTCTTTTAGGTAATTTTAATCAATGTATTGCTATACGTGACCTCACTTAAACATTATAATAACAGTAGTTCTTGCTTAATATTTTTAGTTTTTATTGGAAGAAGCATTAAGCTTCCTGTAAAGATAAAGATGAAGATAGTATATTTCATATCAAAATTGTTTCAAAATCCAATCAAACTTAAAACGTGCTATATGGTTAGGTCATTATGCCCGTAATGATGGCCTGTGTTTTACTCATTGGGACTATTAATAATTTACCGTATTATCTAAAAGTCAAAGTCCTTTTTATGGGATATTGTCCAATACAAAATAATATTATATAATCGCAGATTATTAAGGTTAATGAAACTTGCGGAAGTTTGCAGAAAAATTTTAAAAATAAATGCTACCCTAGTGTTAAAAAAATCAAAAGCGATTATCACGGCTGGAATGCTCAGATATAGTCCATGCATTGATATTCTTATTTGTGATATTTATAATTGTTGCATAGGAAAAATATTTTCGTTATCAATGGAAACTATCAGTTGAAAAACGTATCACATCGATAACTCAAAAAATAATGGGCCAATTTTGATCAAATTTGATACATACCTTTCCTTTGCAAGTGCCTTGTACAAGTTTGTTAGTCAGGAAAATGGGTCCAGGTTTTCCCGGAAAATTTTGTGTTTTCTTTAATAGTATTTAATTATATATATATATATATATATATATATATATATATATATATATATATATATATATATATATATATATATATATATATATATATATATATATATATATCTACGGAAATGACAAAGTAAGGGCAACCAAATTTGTGAGCTCGTTTCTGTCATAAATAGTATCCTATGTACCAAATTTCAAATCTCTATGTTAAAACACAAAAAAGTTAGATGTAAATTAATTTTTAATTAATTAAATCTGATTAAAGAAAGTTAAAACGTCAAAATTGATAATTAGGTAGGAGAACGAATGTGAGTAAAAAATACGACAAGAAATGACTAACAAGCTCCTAGATATGTGGTAAATCAAAATTGTTTTGTGTAAATATTAAAGACGTTAGACAATTAAAGTGTACTACGCGATATACCTGCTAGTACATACATGTTGAGCGTAGCTAAGTGGGCTAACCCCTGTACATCAGATCATGGAATCCTACATGACGAGTTCTAATCCTAGTTAGTGACTTAAATTTTTATAATTTTTTTTAAGTCTCATTGCACTTTACCGTTATCTAATCAGATTTTTCTTATTACAATTATCTTTTTAGCCAGTTTTTGTATAAAAAATAATTTGATAATTAAGAGGTGCAAGTTTTAGGACGTAATTCAATTTGAATAGCATATTTGGTTAATGTTCTTGCCCTAACTTAGTGAAACCGTTCCATATTTAATACAGTCGTTGGCTTCACAAGTACTTGTTTTAGTGAATTCACTAATGAGGAGATCCCGACTTTTGAATTTGGAACAAATTTCTTCAAATGAGCGCGAATTAAGCCCCTTAGAACCCATATCTACGGTAACTTTCAATATATATATATATATATATATATATATATATATATATATATATATATATATATATATATATATATATATATATATATATATATATATATAGGTGGTGGTGGTGGTAAAAAAGATGGTATGGCCTCGTATATATATAGGATGAACCATTTACCAAAATTTAGGTATGTGTATTTAAAGACAAAAAGTTAGAGGCATTTAAAGAAAAGTATTGGGAGTTTTCCTCAAAACGTAAAAAATCGCGATTTGAAACATCAAAATTGGCAACAGTTAGGCAAAGAACCTGAAAGAAATACGGATTATGTAAAGAGTATACTGCAAACCCTTAAGTTTCAGCTTCAACCACCATTGCCCTTCATTTTCATAAAATATTTCCAGAAAATTCATTTCAAATTGACGCTTTCTCTAATGCTTTGGCAGTAGTTTTAGTTAAGCTTATGGTTTAACGGTCTATAATTTTTAGCTAATTTTCGTAGAAATAATTCGTTAACGAGGAGACCGCGATTTTTGAATTCCAAAAAGATTTCTTCAAATAATTGCAGACTAGGTCCCCTAGAATACATATACGGGGTTACTTTCTGCTTGCCTATACACAGAGTGACGCATTTTTACTGTAAAGCTCAATATAATTGTTATTATGCAAGATACGAGAAAAAAATGTATACGTTACTTATGGGGTGTCTTGAGCTGCATCTTATAAAATTATTTCGACAATCACAGGCGAGCCCATAAGTCGTTGGTGTTACCTAAATTTTTTTTAAAATTCCTTATTGATTTTTTTCATTTTTCATTGAAATATGATGCATGTTTGTAAAAAAATCGAGACGCAGTAAGTGCGTTTTGGTAGAAAATTTTCATTAAATGCTTCAAAATTCAAAAACTCAATTTGCTATTAACCTGAGGTTCGTCGGCTAGGGCATGAGTTTTCTTGGAAAAAATTTAAGTTTATTTTCGGAAAATGTTTGTACATTTTTAAGTTATTTTGATAAAATATGATTAATTTTTCCTCTATGTAGTAGCAATACCTCCTTTAAATCCTGTCTACTTTGCACCGAAACCATATTCGCCCAGGTCCAGTAATTTTCTTGGAGGTTGCTCCCAAGAACTTTTTCTTCTGCTTTATGCTTTGCAGGTATTTGCGTATACATGCACAAGGGGAAGATGGCAGAAACGCTCTTCGACCTGGGGGTTCTTATTCCCCTTCTGCATGTATACAATCACCCTCAATGCATGAACCACGGGATATTTTTTATGTTCGGCTTTCTAGTGTATTATTTGTTGAGTATATTTCCTGTTTACCAATTTGTTTATTTGAGTTTTGTATCCAAATTACTGTATAAATATTTATGATGTATATCATGTTTTGGCTTGCCTTCCTTTACCTTACTTTTTACTCTACCTACGTAAATAAAGTAATGTTTTATAACTTGTAATATAAGGGTAAAATCACTATAACATATTATTCTTATCAAAATTCACTACCATAACGCACATGCTGCGACCCGAACATTTTTTCTTGTGGTATTTTCAACTACAAATGTTTATTTCTTAAATAAGTATTAAAATGTATTTTATCAAAATTAAAATAATATAATTAATTATATCTTCATTAGTAACTGATTACAAGGCTACTCATTTGCATTAATTATACTAGCCTCTCGCTTAGGTACATGTTTACTTTATCACAAGTATTCAATTCATTTTTTTTCAGGGAAAACTATGACATTTTTTAATAAAAATATAGCCGTATTATTAATTCATGCAAGTCGTCAAGAAGCCAGTATTTATGTTTATAGATTTATATACATTAAGACTCTATGATCTTTGATTTAAGGTATTAGATGTTCAAATTCCAGCGGTCTATTTACGAGCCATTTTTCAGATTAGTTTCATCAGATTAACATATTAATGAATTTGTATTTATTTTTAAAGAGAATTAGATAAAAACAAATACGTAAATTAATAGTTGTAGAATGTGTGCTATAACATACAGTTATTTTAATGATAAGTGGGAAAACTAATATCAAATATTATTAACCTTCCTGTTGAAGTTTTCTTGGAAATGTCTTCAAAGGAAAAGAAATGGCACCCTTCCATATAAGCTTCAAAAGTTGACAAAGTCCAAATAGATTGTTAGAAGGTTGTTATCACTTGAGCTTTGACCAAAAGATTTTGCCTTTTTCTCTCTTCTTTCAGCTAGGTCTTTCTTCTCTCGCCTCCTCTAACACATTTTTATTTCTCTTTCTGTCGATGCACCGTGTTTCTGTCACTTTTCTCCATGTTCACATGACACAAGCCTTCATTCTCTCTATGCCCTTCTAAGTCTAAATGTAGCTTTCGGCCCCAAATATTATACTGAAGAACAAACCAATGCAGCAATTTCATAAGGCACTGAAACAGATCCTACTAAAAAGACAAGTTTATACATTGGAAGAGTTGCTGATTTAGAGTGAATGAGGGGCCGATGTTTTTGTTTCTGTTTTGATATATCAGTCATAGATAATTTTCTTATCTTGCAAGATTACTTTGACAATTTAAGGAGTGTATTTCGCGGGTATATCATCTGAATAATTTTATTTGTCGTGCCATGTTGCCCCCCAAGATAAAACGCTTAAAACTGTGATAGTTACTTTTAACGTTTTTTTTTTTACTTTTAACATATGTTTATTTTTTGTGTTTTTTAATGTTTTGGACTATAATGATATGTCTGATGTATACATATTTTATCAGAGTTTGTTTTATAGTGTTTATATTATCTTTGGCTTGCGATTTTACATTTTATATTTGAATGTAAAAACTTTAGTTTTGTTTGACGACGATCTTGATGGGAAATACACTATGACCTACCTATTACCTAAATAAATATGACTTGATAAAGTTCCCCTCAGGTCCAAGCTCAAATGCTTTATTATTGAGAATAATTTAATAAAATGGTTGCTTACGTTGAAGAAGTAATTAAGGTTTTGTGGAACTTGATATCTTTAATAGTTAACATATATTTTGAATACAAAGAATCTAGACGCCCAAATGCGTTAAGATATCAAGCTTTCATATGGAGGGGTTGCCGTAAAAAATGATACGTAAATAACGCTACGTAACAAATTTTAACTTTTTCTTCGTTTATTGTTAATTGTGTATTTTTGATTTTTTTTGCACTAGTCGAGTGCCAAATAGTAATTTTAACTTAATAAACAATTTTTAGGAAACAAAAAATTGCAGAAAACTTCTCTTACAGTTAAAATTTTTATAAAAAATAAATAAATAAAGCAGGTGTTTGCCAAAAAACATATTGAATTTGACAGAAGAATGAAAAAACTAAAGATTATTGCTACAAAAAAATAACACTTCTTCTCATTCTATTCCATATTTAAGCTTCAAAGTGGGCGGTAGAACGACTTTTTCTTTTATAAGCACACTTGGTGTGCTTATAAAAGGCAGGTTGTTTTTATTATTTAAAGAGAATTGTCCAAGAGAAGCTCAGACAATTGCAAAGTAAAATTAGTATACATATAAATTTGAAATACTTGAAGCTTAGGTAGTTCATAAACAAACATTGATTAGTCTTAAATTACACAGTGAAAGTTCTGAATTTACATTACCGGCAAAATATTGAAAAAGAGATACAAAATACAGTTCTTTTTAAGCAACAATTTCACTGATAAAAGTTCAATTTAATTTCGCTAGATCAAAGTTCAAATTGGTTGAAAGATTCTAGCTGACGTATGAAAGTTTGAAAAATCACATACAAATAAGACTCAAAACGAATCGCCAAAACTGGGTTGTATGTGGGGGCCTCAGGGCTCCCAATCACCTGTTGGTTGTTTATGGATGTTACACATATATACATCAACTATCAGTGCCCACCATAGTCTTTAAATTCTCCCCAGAGAGGAGTCAAGAAGTGGTGGAAAGGCTTTTCTTAGGTGTCGACCAGACAAACTCTTACGTACCATTGTATTGTAAAACGGGGTCGGTAAACCTGGTGCTGTTGAAATGATATCGTCGACAGGTAATTTAACTGAGACTTTTACGGCCAAAATGTATCTGAAGGTATGCGAAATTTACTGACGTTGAAAGCTAATTTGCTATAGAGGTCGGTAAACTTTAGATATGCACTTCAGATTGCATTAGAAATTTCACTATACCAAAGGTTCACTGTTTAACTCACATTTTCTTTTAAACTGATGATTAATTTCTACAAAAATCGAGATCAAAACACTTATAGCACACACAGATAACTATATTAAGCGATATTAATAGTAAAAGATAAGATTTTAGACCCTTTTTAGGTGATAAAGAGCCCGACAGCTTCAGCGATGTTAACCCGCTCCTTGCCCAAGACAGACTCTCTGTGAACGCGCCTCGCTTGTTGGTTTCGCGCGTTTTTTTTAACGGTCGTTCGTGATCTCTTTCTAGCTTCATGTGTTGGAAGGAGGTAGAGCGAAAGATCTACTTTTGAATGCGAAGGCTCCGCGACCTACACCTGGGTTCGTGTTCCTTGTGAGAGAGACAGACAGTATCGAACTCCCCTCGATACTACAATGGACGCGGTCCGTTCTCTTTGAACTATCCTTAATACAACAATGGACGCATCCAAAGGTTTCTTGTTCCTCAACCGAATTTGGATTACATCATGATGATGTCAGCTTGTTATTTACCGGGAAGCTTTTGGAATAATAAGATATTTTTCCTTAATAATAATATTCCGTCTCTTATTTTTTTGATTTTAACGTATATTAAAGGAACGCAGTTCGGGAGTTACGATGTAAAAGTTATTAGCGACCTTTCAATAAATAATTTTGAAACTAAAACTTGAATTGCTTTTTAGAAACAAAGTTAGCTGCCATTAATTAGGCTCCCTGGGGGTTCTCTTTAGGTCTTCAACATAGTAACGATGGTAAATAAAAAGGCAATTGTTACAATATATATATATATATATATATATATATATATATATATATATATATATATATATATATATATATATAGCGAATGAGTAAGTGAGTGAGCAAGTATGTGTGAGTGTGATATTGTTTTTTATTTGCTTTGTCTTGGATCTTAAATTGTGACCATTTTGATTGGCTTATTTGTTACAATAGTTAGGATTGTTAAGTTTTGTAAGTAATGTTTGTATAGTGTAAATGAAATATGTCTTGTAATCTTTCTTGTAGTCATGCGCTGTCTGCCTTTTTAAAATTGCGATGTTGCGCTGGATTGAAGATTATTACGTACAACATTTATTCCAGACCCACGCACAAGTCTTTGACTTTTGTGGGCTAGTTTGGATTTATTCTCCCTCTGTTGGCATTTTTGTAGAATCACAGATCCCTTCATTAGTGAACTTTTCGTTGCACGTTGCTAAAAGATGGTAAAGAGGGATGTGGAGAGGACGGAAAAGAATATATATTGACTGAAAAAAAAACTTTTCAAAGAGGGCATTATGTTCAAAAAAGAAGCCAAAAATGTTTCCTTGTAATTGATTGCGCCAAAGTCGGTTTAGCTGTCAAAACAGTTGTTTCAAGTTATTTACACCACCGATAAACTATGCATAGCTACCAAACCTTATTAATATTTACATTACACGCAATTAAAAATTATGTATTCAAATATGCCAGAACTTTCTTATAAATTCGTCATATCTCAGCTTGAGTTGACATCAAACGTGAAGTAGTCGGCACCTCAACAAATAAACATTTATACAATTAATTAACTTTACGCATATTCAGAAGGAAAAACGGCTACAGAAAAGACATTTATTCACCGAATAGTGGTCAACTTTATGGTCAATAAAACTAAAAATTTGTTGAGATCTACGTACCAATATGTAATTTTAATGATGTAAAAGCAAACAGCAATCAAACAAAGATATATTATTCCACAGGTTCTGTATAATTAAGTGGATGCCGGTGGGATATTAGGGAATTCATAATAAAATGGAATCGTAGACAACTTTATAGGTCTGGTAGAAATATGCAGATAAAATGTTTTAAATAATGTCGATTAAAAAGTCACCTTTACCGGCTAAGACGTTTGGCATGTGCTATATAGGCAAGAAGTGAGATATTTTCGACAATTTAGCACAAATAAACCACGATAAATTCTCGGCATCTGCGCTGAAAGACAACGTTGTTGCGTTACGGCTTTGTTCAACAAGATCTTGATCGAGTGATAAGACCTATTAGCTAAACTTTTCTTCAGTTTTGCTTTGTAATATTGTTCAGTCTTGGGTGGTTTGCTACGAAATAAGCTATTCAAATCGTCGCTGTAATAATTTTGGTACGCGATTGGTAATATTCCAAGACAGAAACATTAGTTGTACGATAATTGTCTGGTTTCACCAGCTACCAGTTGCTTTAGTATTAAACTAGTTGAAATAAAGGTATGATTAGAAGAAGAGGCCCTTCTTCTTTTTTTCTGTCTTGCGACCGGCTCCGGGAGAGCCGCCGCTTTCCATAAGTACGCCAACCTGTCACATGGTGGAGCTAAATTTACGTGTAATATTAAAACAAATATATTATGTTTCAAAAATCCAGAAGATAAAAAAGTCTGGACGCAGCAAGTGCGTTATGGTATTGAATTTTCGTAAAAATGTTTTTAATGGCAAATATATATATTGTTTTTAAAAGAAGGACGTTTGGTTGGCAGAATAACCTATATAGTACTAACAATGTACCATATTTCATTACAATAGCTTTGTTTTTTCAAAAAGTACAAACATTTTCCGAAAATAAACTTTAAAAGTTCTATAAAGAAACTGGTCCGATTTTCCTGGACAACGAAATTCTTTAAGCTATTTACGCACCTGCCAAGATATAATTATTCACAAACAGCTTTAGGAGCTTTACGAAAATTACCAAAAATTTCTTTTACAAGAAATCACTATTTTTTTTACAGAAATTACCTTTAGTAATGTTACACTAAATTATATTTTTCACAAAAATTCGACAACTTTATTATTTTTCCGAAAATTAATAGTTCTATAAAAAAACTGGTCCGATTTTCCTGGCGAACAAACTTCTTTAAGCTATTTACACACCTGCCAAGATATAATTATGCACAAACCGCTTTAGGAGCTTTATGAAAATTACCAAGAATTTCTTCACCATTTTTTTTTACAGAAATTACCTTTAGTAATGTTACACTAAATTATATTTTTCACAACTTTATTATTATTAATTAGCAACATATGACAAAAGTCGAAAAAAATAACTTATACAGAAATATAAAAAATATTTCTGCGAAAACTTTAAAATTCTGCCACAATTTGTGAGTGCCTGTATAGTACGACACCTCGAGTTTCTCGACTTGTAATACAAACAAAGAGCTCTCTGAATATGGTATTTCCATGGGCTCCGCTATCTATTGATAAAAACGCCGTATTACAATTTGTGATATGTTTGAAATATGTGCCAAAAACGTGAAAAGTTGCAAAACAAATTCAAATTACTCAAAAACGATGAACGATATCATTATATTTCTATGGAAAACACAAAAATGCAATAACGTAAGAGGGTATTCTATTAAAAAAAAAAAACGAAAATGTGTATTACCAACGACATAGGGGCCACCTATGATTGTCAAAATAGGTTTACTATATGCAGCTCGAGATACCCTATAATTAACGTATATACTTTTTTCTTATATCTTGTATAATAACGGATATATTGAGCTTTACCGTAGAAATGCGTCACCCTGTGTATGTGTAAACAGACAAAAACTGAAACTGACGCCGTATATGGGTTTTAGGGGTTCTAGTTGAAGAAACCTTTTTAAAATTCATAAGTCGCTGTTGTTTCGATAACGAATTTTTTCTACGAAAATTTGCTAAAATATAGACTATTAAACCATAAACTCTATAGCTAAAGCTACTGCCGATGCATCAAAAAGAGGGTCTATTTGAAATGGATATTCCGAAAACATTTTAGTAAAATGAAAGACAATGATGGTTGAGGCTGAAGCTTAAGGCTTTGTAAAACACACTTAGTGCGACATCTCTTCTACATTATCCGTATTTGTTTCAAATTCGTTGCCTGAAAATTACAAATTTTGACGTTTCAATTCGTGACTTTGACGTTTTAAGAAGAAAAATTATAACAGTTTCAAAATATTTTTTCTGCTACTTCTTGATCTTTCTATATCAAGAAAATTTAACGGTTTTATGTAATATTTAATTGGTTTTGTTAACCACACAAAATACTTTGTTCCTGTGCTTTCTCTGATCACCAGTGGCGCCCAAACTTTTTTTCTTAAAGTGCCTATAACTTTTTTTTCTTTTTACTTAGAGACTTGAATTTCGGCAGGTAGGGTTAGTTTGATATTGAAAACGTACGTGCCAAATTTTGTTGTCATACCTCTGTTACTTACGAAGCTACAAAAATTTCCGAAAGAAAACCCAAAATTTTTTCTGAAAGACCAGTCCGATTTTCCTGGCTAACGAACTTGTCCAAGCCACTTAGTAAACGAAGGTACTTACCTAATTTTATCAAAATCGGCTCATTTTTCTTTTTTCAGTTAACGATACGATATGTATATATATGTATATATATATATATATATATATATATATATATATATATATATATATATATATATATATATATATACTGAGCTCCTCATTAGTGAATTTTTCATTTTACGAAAAATTCGCTAACAGAACTTAAGAAATAAGTAATTTATAAAATAAAATGTAAAAGCCTGGAGCAAGTACGTTATGCTGGCGAATTTTAATATAAATATTTGAAATGACGGAAAATAACAAAAATAATTAGTTTTAGAAAAACAAATTTGGTTGAGAAAAAAACTGTCCTTAGAAAAATCAGTTTAATTAGGTTGCCTAACGTTAATTTGTTTCAGCTTCCACCGTCATGGTCCTTCATTTTACTAAAATATTAATAGAAAATTCATTTCAAAAACACTAAGTCCTCGCATAACGTTGTCTCAGTTAACGTTGTTTCATTATAGAGTCGCAGTTTGTTGTAGAGCAATTTATTGTTTAACGTTGAAACCGATTCGGTATAACGTTGTTATTCTAAAAAAGTCTGGACGCAGCAAGTGCGTTATGGTATTGAATTTTCATAGAAACGATTTGGAACCAAATATTTTTTATAATTTTTTTCTTGTAACGTATAAATATACACTTTGGTATATAGTCTGCTTTTAATATCGTAAATTTATGCAGCAAATTTGGTTACCATACTTTTCTTTTTTCGAGATCACAATTTTTCCGAAAGAAAATCCAAAATTTTCCTGGAAAACCTGGCTCAATCTCCCAGGCTAACGAACTTATTGAGTTATCGGTGTGATACATACACACATACACACACACACACACATTATATATATATATATATATATATATATATATATATATATATATATATATATATATATATATATATATATATATATATATATATATATATATATATATATATATATACATATATATTTACCTTTTCTTAGTTATTAAAAATAGAGACATTTTAGAATATGACATCCACAGAAAGGAAACCACTACATTATTCCCTTTTGCATTTTACATCGAAATATGATGCATGTTTGTAAGAAAATAAATACATGTACGCAGTAAGTGCGTTTTGGTAGCGAATTTTCATTAAATACTTTGTATATGTATATACAATTAAATATATCAAGATTATCACTGGAAACAGATACAGATTCGCTGTTATTTGAGCTCATCAGTGTGTTATACCAGTTATAATCAAAACATATCTAAATTAAATGGCTTAACGTTGCCTTAATCTGAACAAAATGTGATATGTGAGTGGTCCTACAAAGTTCCTTGTTTCTTCCTAGATGTCAGATGTATATATATATATATATATATATATATATATATATATATATATATATATATATATATATATATATATATATATATAAACTCAAACTAACTCCGGATATGGGTTCTAGGAGTCATAGTTCGTGCTCATTTGCAGAAATGTTTTCTAAAGTCGGGGTCTCCCCAACTGTGATTTTTTTCGAAAATTCACTATAACTCTAAAATAGTAGGAAAAAAAGGAGTACATAATATAATGTGTAGACATGTATATAATACATACGTAAATGATTTTGCAGTCACAATCGTTTGTACATATGATGCATGTACATTATATTCATTCCCAATGATTCGTTTTATGTCGTTCCACTTAACATCGCGATTGGTAGCTCCCCAACTACGACGTTAGGCTAGGACTTGCTGTATACTCTTTCTCTGATGCTTTGGCGGTAGTTTTAGTTGTTATTGGTTTAACGGTTTATATTTTTTAGCTAAATTTCGTAGAAAACATTTGTTAATCAGGAGTCCCCGACTTTGGAATTTTAAAACGATTTCTTCAAATGACCGCAAACTAGACCCCCCTAGAATCCATATCCGGGGCTACATTCAGTTTTTATCTGTTTACATATATACAGGGTAACGTATTTTTACGGTAAATCTCAATATAGTTGTTATTATACAAGATACGAGAAAAAAATGTATACGTTAATTATAGGGTTTCTTGAGCCGCATCTTATAAAATTATCTTGACAATCACAGGGTAGCCCATAAGTCGTTGGCAATACCTACAATTTTTTTTCGAACACCCTTATATTATTGCATTTTTGCATTTTTTTAATCAAATATAATGCATGTTTGTAAGAAAAAAAAATAACGGGACGCAGAAAGTGCGTTTTGGTGACGATTTCTCATTAAATGCTTCAAATATCAATAACTCAATTTGCTATTAACCCAAGGTTTGTTGGCTTAAAACCAGTTTTCTTGGAATTATTTTAAGTTTATTTTCGAAAAATGTTTGCACATTTTCAAACAATAAGTTATTTTGATAAAATATGGTACATTGGTTCTAGTATATAGGCTATACCGGTAACCAGATTGATGCCTGCTGGCGTTAGATATACATATTTGCTATTAAAAACATTTTTATGAAAATTCACTTCCATACCGCACTGGCTGCGTCCAGAATGCAGATCAGTTTGTTTCTTAAAAACACAAAGGTATATTTCATTTTCAATCTTTCTGTGTGTAATAATAATATGGAGCGCTGTGAGGATCCACGCTACAGCGTACGAAGCACCCTGGTAAGTCCGCCACTGGTCTAACTACAAGTTTAAAGATATTTGGTTGTATCTGGACATCTAATATAATAAACAACTCAGAGGTGTGAGAATACCTAGTAATAACTCTTGTATTATGAATACGAAATTAGAGCAGTCTTTAATCTGCTGGTAATTTTGCTGTACTTGTCTTCATTGAATATTCATTTTATTCACACCCGTTCTGTATGTACTGCTTTATTTGTCCGCTTATTTTTACAGACTACTTACTTTGCTTTATCTCGATTAAACAGGCTCGCTTTTATTGGATATTTATTATTGAGTTACGATAACGTATGTAATTTATTCTAGAAGAAGTAAGATGTATTCTGGGAGATTTCACATTCTCGTAATTTTTTATAATAATAATAATAATAATAAAAATAATAACATGCTTTTATTGACAATTAAGTTACATGTCAAACGGCAGAGTTTAGAAATATTTCTGTTCTTCCACTCAACCGATCCTTAATATAATACAATTAAATGGTGGTAGTGACTATTTACAGACTCATGAAATAAACAAACAAAAGAGAAAAAAAAGAAGACAAACATGACAAAAAGAAGAAGTAACCTAACTAATATTAACAAATAAAAATAAATACATGTTTATAACTATAATTAGCAGGAAAAAGTAAGAAGAATAAGAGAAACTAGAAAAGAAAAAAAAAGAAAAAAACATTGGTAGGTAGGTACACATATATTATGTCTATACTACAAACAGCAGACATCCAGGCAACATACAAACTTTGCAGCCACAGAAAGTCATAAGCTTCCCTCCAGAAGCAGCCCCTTCAACCTTCGTTTAAAAGCAACAGCTGATAGTGACTTGTAACAATCGGGAACCTTGTTATAAAGATTCGCTATATTGTAAGAAAAAGATCTTTTGAACAGCTCGGTTTTATGCTGTGGAATTGTCAGCGTTCCCTTACTTCGGATGTTGAGACTGTGGATGTCGGTCCTAAATTTAATTTTATCATAAAGATATTGGGGGTCCCATCTTGTATTACCTTGTGTGAAAGACACATACAATGAAGAGTTCTCCGCTTTTGGAGTGACAAAATGTTCAAGTCTTTAAAGCTACTAGAGATATGCTGAAACCAACCTCACACAGGAATTCTGAAGGCGCTGCAGCCTAGCTGAATCTACCACTCTCAAGCATTCATCGTACAACACATTACCATAATTTAAGTGAGATAAGACTAGTGCCTCGCACAAAGTCAGTCTAAGAGCGCTGCTAAGATACTCCCTGTACCCATACAGCAATTTTAAGTTAGCATAAGCTCGGCGTGTAATCATACTGACGTGATGGAAAAATCTTATCTAACTATCTGTTCTTATCCCCAATATGTTAACACATTCTTCTGGTTCTAATTCTACGCCACGTATTCCAAGTTTAGCCAAAGGTTTATGATGTTTAACTGTAGCTTTGGGTCCAAAAAGAATTTACTTTGATTTAGAGGGATTTACAGTAAGACTGTATTGGTTTGAAAAGTCATTTAATCTGCCTAAGTCCCTGTTAATGATATCACAGGATTCCGAAATTGCTGAAGGCTCAAACGAATAATATATCAGTGTATCATCTGCGTAAAAGTGATACTGACAATCACGAAGATGGGTAGGTAGCTTTGATGTATATATGCTGAATAACAAAGGCCCTAGTATGGAGCCTTGAGGGACACCAGATGTGACAGGAAGGCAGTCTGAAGTCTGATCACCCAGCCTCACTCGCTACATTCTTCCAGATAGGTAATTATCTAACATTGAAGCGGCTGCGACCCCAAACCCAGAGTGCCTCAACAAAGTCACCAGAAGCCGATGATTAACCCTATCGAACGCCTTGGAAAAATCGATCGCCACCATGAGTGTCAGCTTATTGCTATCAGCGGCAATCAAAATGTCGTCCAGCACCTTGAGCAAAGCCGTAGAGCAGCTATGCCCAGACATGGAACCAGATTGATTAACAGGTATTAGACTGTTGAGATCCAAATAGTTCTTCATCTGTTTAAACATAACCTTTTCTAGGATCTTAGATAAGACGCACAGGATGCTAATTGGTCGCAGATCACTAAAACTATTGGGATTCTCATTTTTAGGAAGTGGCAGGATGTCCGACAATTTCCACACAGTAGGAAAACGATGATTCAGGATACAAAAATTTATTATGTGTGTTACATATGGGACAATGAGTGGACAGCAATGTAATAGCATCGATATGCTGATATAATCAGCACCCACAGCGCGTGTCTTCACAGAAAATAAGTGGGTATATATTTCATCCTCATCAACAAGTTCAAACTCAAAACAAGAAGAAGTTGCTTTGTTTTCCAGCAATAAGTTTAAGGTATCATTGTCGACTTTATCTACGGACAAATTTTGTTCGCAGAAGGACCGAATAATCATATTCGAATTATTGAGATGAGGAGGCAGGCCCGGTGATTCAGTCCTCAGGCGGATGTCTGCCTTTTTTGACCTTCCCATAATTTGTTTTGATTATGAGATTTTGGGTAAGTATTGAAATAAGCTCGTTTTTCTCTCTTTATATCAGCGTTTGTAAAATTTCTAAGCCTCTTGTAGTAAACCCAATGTTCCACCTTTTTTGTTTTATTGAACTTTATACGGGCACTGTGCCGCAGATGCATGAGATGTTCGATATTGTATGTTAACCAAGGTGAACGGGGTTTAGAGATTCGAATGGTTCTAACAGGTGCGAACACATCAAAGATATCCAATATCAGGGTGTTAAAAATTGAGAGTTTCTGATCAATGGACTCTGCAGCAAGTATAAGATGGAAAGGTAACAAGCGCAACGCTTCATAGAATTATGAATTATTAAAATGCTTAAAATCCTGAAATGTGTACAAAAAAGGTTTTATTTTGTTCTTACTAACTTGGATGGAACAGCTCACAGCGCAGTGGTCAGAGACACAGCATCATGAGCAGCTACATGCGATATCTTCAGTTCCTCAGAACAGATTATTAAATCAAGGAGCGTTGCACTCGATGGAGCAGCTCGAGTTGGCTCGTCAATGATTTGGATCAAAGCGAAGCTGTCGAGGAGGCCAAGGCGTAGTTAAACTTTCCAACAGTTGTGCTCAACCACAGTTGCTCAGAAAATTCGCACTCAATATCAGGAATAATTGTGGATTTAAATTTGCGACTTGTGTACCAAGCCACACCACCACCCTGCCCAGTACGGTCCTTGCGAAATACATTGTAATGGGGAAGCCTAACATCCCGATCCACAATACTGTCATTCAACCAAGTTTCAGTGACACCCACAAAGTCATAATTATGAAGTTTGACAAAGTCACCAAAGGGCAAATAATTTCGAGTTAACGATCTGAGATTAACGTGACCAAAGCTGATAAAATGCTTCATTTTGGAATCAACAACATACAACTGATCCTTCACTGCAACGTAGTTGGCGACAAAACTGAGTGAAAACAAACAATCACATAAATACAATATACAATATTAAGAGTGCAGTATACAAAAAGTGAGGAATATAGGTATCAAAAGAAATAAACAAACATGTACATAAGCAATGAATATAAAATCTGTAAACCTTAAGATGATAAATCTAGAGCAAAGTTCAAAATTATATACATAATAAAGTTAGATATTCTAGTCTCAAATCCAAACCAGAAGAAACAATGCAAACATTGACGATTAATAAGTGTACACCCAGTATTAAAGTATCATGCAAGCCAAGTGGCAATAAACTCACATGATCAGGAACAACGAGGCACCCCGCATATCTGTAACCAAAAGTATAATTCTGATAACGATACAAAAATAAACGCAATGATACGTAGCCAAGAGGGCCCGCAAATAACGCTATAAAAGCAGCAAAAACTTATCTACTCTACAAGTTTCATATAATACTACACTACCTACAATAGAGACATATTACAATATAAATACTTGAGAATCATGAGCTGCATGAAAAAGTACAGTTATTTTCACCTCTTATCTCTACCAAATAAAGTCTAACTTTTGTCCTCCTAAATTTCTCTTTCACAATTTTGAGTACACTTTGACTGCAAGACTCGGGCTGCTTTTTTTGCCTTGCGGAATTTGAACCTGTCGACGTACTTCTTAAGATCTTTTTGTCCCCCAAGGGGAGCGTGGATATATTTGGCGGTCCTGTTTGAGAACTTTCAAACCCTTTTGCCTTTTAAAAAAATCTGGTACTTAGTACAAAACAACAAGGAAGGAACAGCATAATGTATGTTTTAAAAAACCTAAAAAAAGCAATTACAAAAAAAAGATACAATAAAGAAAAAAATTAAGAAAAAAAAAACAAAAAAAATATATAAGAAAAAATTAATAATAAAGAAAAAAGAAATGAAAAATAATAATATTTATAAATAAGTTTAAATAGTGTATATTTGTATATAGGTAACATAATTCTGTTTTCTAGATAATCAATACAAAATAATCTGTAGGTATTTGTATATATTTGTATATCATATAAAATAGCAAAAGTCTGTGGCTGATGGAATTACTGTTCCAAGGTAATAAATAAAACCACCACCACCACCAAAATTGACCTAGAAAACTGAACTAGAAGCATAATTTAGCATAGCTGACTAAAACGGATCATCCAAGCGATTAATAAGGAAAAGTATGTGCCACGTTTATAATTTCGCAGGTACATATGCCTTTTGAAAATAAAAATAAAATTTTCGTTAAACTTGCAGTTAAGCACACGGGGGACTTTTAGAAAAAATCAGAAACCTGCTCAGAACCCCTTCTTGCAGCACCTAATAAAGTTACAAGACCAGGAGTGAAAACGGCTGCTGGGCCAGGAAGAAGATAAAAAGTAAATGTGAGCGGGAAGTTCAAAAAACCAGCTTAGTTGTACCTTTATAAGCTACCCTTTGTCCATTTTGCAGCTATACTTCCTTAAGATCCTGTTTACTTCGCCCAGAACTCTTATTCACCGCAGGTCTCGCCATTTTCTTGTGGGTTGTTGCTAAGAATATTTTCTTGTTTATATTGTTCTTGTTTATGCATTGAGAGTAGTTGTAGGCATGTAGAAGAGGGAGGAGAACCCCGATGATGAAACCGCCAACCAATATTTTCAATTAATGTTTAAATTGTTACCTCATTTCATTTGTTTAAAATATTTTCCAAAAATGAATTTGAGGTTGCCTTGTCTGCCAGTCCTTTTTTTTTTTTTTTTTTTTTTTTTTTTTTTTTTTTTTTTTTTTTTTTTTTTTTTTTTTAATGTCAACAACACACCACGAGGGCTTACAGCCTAAATACTATCGTACCGTGGGTGTTGATAAGGAGGAAAGAGGCAGCTTGTTAATTCTGGACTTGAAGGTTTGGAGGTTCGGAGGAGAAGGAAAAACATGTGCCGGCAAGGAATTCCACAACTTGGAAGTCCTCGGGACAAAAGAGCGGGCATAACAAGATGTTCTATGTCTGGTAACCTGGACGTTAAAAGGGTGCATTCGCTCTGTTCCCCTGGTAGATCTGCTGGGGTCAGCAGGTGGGGGAATTATGGAGGAAAGCTCCTCTGAGCAGTGCCCGTGCAGATATCTATAAAAGAGAGAGAGGTCACCAACGGCACGTCGGTGGGCAAGGGATGGAAGCCTTTGGGTGAGGGTAGGGTCACCGATGAGACGTATAGCTCTCTTTTGAATGGAGTCCAGGATAGCGAGTGTAGAAGCGGCAGCTGCACCCCAGATGTGGGAGCAGTATTCGAGGTTTGGCCTTATTTGTGAAGTGTATAAGGTATAGAGATTAGTTTGTGAAAAGAATTTGCGAGCCCGGAAGAGGAAACCCAATTTCTTAGCAGCCGCTTCTGCAATTGATGTAACATGTTGGTGCCAATTAAGATTTCGATCCACAGTAATGCCAACAAGAGAAAAGGAATCATTACTTTGAATAACTTGGTTGTTCATTGTGATCGGTCTAGGGCTGGTGTATCTCTTGTGAGAAAGAAAGCAAGACTTAGTTTTGGTGGGGTTGAATTGTACAAGATTTCTACTTCCCCAGTCTAATATTTTTTGGAGGTCTACGGAGACAGAACCCTCCATGAGTCTGCGATCCTCATCTAATTGGGCTAAAGAGACAGGCTTAGAATATTGTATGTTTGAGTGGAGGGTGCTGTCGTCCGCGTAACTGTGAACTGGGTTGGATGTGCTAGAGAGGAGGTCATTGATGTGGAGAAGAAACAAAGTAGGGGCTAAAGCTGAACCTTGAGGAACTCCTGCATTAATTGGATACAGTTTAGAGGAATGGCCATCCACAACAACAGATATGCTCCTGTTGGAGAGGAAATTTGCTGTCCAGGTACAAAGTTTTGGTGGTAGGCCATAGGCCGGAAGTTTATTAAGCAGCGCTGCGTGCCAGACCTGGTCGAATGCTTTGGATATGTCTAGAGCAACAATCTGGGATTCACCGTGTTGTTCCATAGACTTGTTCCAAGAATGGGTGACAAAGGAAAGGAGGTCGGCAGTCGATCTGCGCTGACGGAATCCATACTGCCTGTCGTGGATTAGACTGTGTTTTTCAAGGAATTTTAGTAGTTCGGTGTTTATATACTTTTCGATCACTCTAAAAAAGTGTGGATAGAGTAACAGTAAATAAGCGATGAATAGTGGTTGGCTGTAGCAAGTACGTTGTGGTAGAGAGTTTTCTTAAAAAGATTTCAAATCCGATAACTCAATTTTGATTAGGTTGACTAAGACAAAACAATCCAAGCGATCAAGAAGGAAAAATACCTGCCCTATGGATAATTTGGCAGGTACATTTCGTTTGTAAATAATGCACTTTCTTCTTTGTAACTTTAATGAAGTTTGTAACACAATTTTTTTAAAGCGACTAGTAATATTTACATTTTACATATATGTACCGAATCTTAATTTTTAGCTTCATAGAAAATTGAAATTTCCTTAAGTAATAGCTTGCTGGAACCTCTAAAACCAATCTCTAAGATCCATTTAAATTTAAAGAATTAGTTTTAATAATATATTGTACTAATAGTGTAAGATTCTTATGAAAATTCACTACTATAATGCACTTACTGCGTCCCGAAATTTTTTTCTTAAACTTGTCCTGTAATTTTCTTATTTTCTGTTATAAATTTTCCTGTAAATTTTCTTGAAAAAAAAATGGTAGGTACATCTAATTTTGTTGTCAAAAATTGTGTAGTCAGGTTACGTAGAAAATATTTTTGAGAGAGTCTTCTTAAAAATATATTTTCCTCAAAATAATGTTTTAATGGCATTTTCTAAGAAAAGGTGCCTTTTTATTAAATTTTATCAAAAAAAATTACTAATAGAGAGGTATCGATGGTGAGACCTTGCAAACATTTTTTCAAATGAGCGCAAACTAGGACCCCTAGAACCCATATCCGTGGTCAGTTTCAATTTTTGTATGTTTATATATATATATATATATATATATATATATATATATATATATATATATATATATATATATATATATATATATCCAACCGATAAGTCAAAAAACAATTAACCGATTTCGGTAAAACTCGGCAAGTGCCTTTCTTTTATTAATGGCTTGGATTAGTTCGTTATCCAGGAAAATGAGAAAAAGTTTTCCTGGAAAATTTTGAGTTTTCTTTCAATATAATTTTTTTTTCTCCAAACATTACAAATTTATTTTCATGAACTTTTGTGGGCATATTCTTTTGGGTAAGGCCTTACTAAGTACCATAATTCAACTTTCTATTTTTATAGCAAATTGAGTTATTCAAATTTTGCTTTTTTTTTCGAAAAAAAATTTTTTCTCTGAAAATTACAAAGTTATTTTAGTAAAATTTGGCGAATATATTTCCTGGGAATAGGTCTTACTAGACACCAAACTTCAACTTTATAAAATTATAGAAAGTTGAGTTATTCAAATTTGAAACATTTAATAAAAATTCATTACCATAACGCACTTGCTGCGCCCCGAACTTTTTTTACTTTTGTAAAGGTTCGAAACAAAGGCAAACAAGAATTTTAGACATGGTCCCAGTCATTGAAAAGTTGAAACAAATAAATTTACTTGTACAAAATTTTCAGCTCATTTTTGCAAAAGTTTTTTAGCGAATTTTCGTACAAAAAGCTACGGTTTTTCCTTAATTTTTGTAAAATAAAATCTTCTAGCGAACTCTCGCAACAAAAGGTTTTTGACAAACTTGAGTAAAAATTGTTTGTTGTTTATAATATCTAGGGACATTTTCTATCATAAGGCACTTACTCATCTACATATTTTTATTAGTTGGCTGGTGTCTGACAAAGCGAAACAGTTTTCGGTTTTCTACAACGCAAGCTCTAGTTAAGTTTGTTGTTACCTAATAACGCGTTTACCTAACAACAAATTTTATGGTACTTTAGGCGACGGTGGACGGTAAAGCATCCTTACTTGAAAATATATTACAGTTATACACCATTTTGCATAGACTCGTTAACAAATATAATGTCCCAAATAGTATATGTCATCGTTAAGCCATATGTGGTCTTTCTTATATATGACGGGTGTTATCAAGAATGTGAGCCACAGACGTCGACACAACATTATTTAATTAAGAGATAAAATCAGTAGATGTTGAAAATGACACCCTACTGTTGCAATAGGAAGCCCCCCAATAGTCGTAGTAGGTACCTCGAAAAACTCTCAGTTACGCTTGATTTTAGTTAATATTGTAATCTATAAAAATGGAAAGTCTGGAAGCAGCAAGTACGTTATGGTAGTGATCTTTCATAAAAATGCTTTTAATAGCAAATATATCTTTTTCTAATGAAGGCAGGCATCAAATTTGGTTACCGGTATAACCTATATAGTAAGAACAATGTACCATATTTCATCCAGACAAATTTATTGTTTAAAACATACAGAAACTGGCCCGATTTCCCGGCCAGCGAATCACCTGCCAAGATATCACCTTGCATTAAAATTTTCGAATAAAATAATTAAAAGAAAATTTAGAGGTGATCTTTCCATGATCAATGTTTTTTTTTAATTTCAACAACACACCACGAGGGCTTACAGCCTAAATACTATCGTACCGTGGGTGTCGACAATGAGGAAAGAGGCAACTTGTTAATCCTCGACTTGAGGGTTTGGAGGTTCGGAGGAGAAGGAAAAACATGTGCCGGCAAGGAATTCCACAACTTGGAAGTCCTCGGGACAAAAGAGCGGGGATAACAAGATGTTATATGTCTGGTGACGTGGACAGTAAAAAGGTACATTCTCTCTGTTACCCTGTTAGATCTGTTGGGAGCAGCAGGTGGAGGAACTATGAAAGAAAGCTCCTCTGAGCAGTGCCCGTGCAGATATATATATATATATATATATATATATATATATATATATATATATATATATATATATATATATATATATATATATATATATATATATATATATATATATATATATATATATATATATATATATATATATATATATATATATATATATATATATATATAAAAGAGAAAGTATGGCGGCACATCGGTGGACAAGGGATGGCAGCCTTTGGGTGTGGGTAGTGTCACCGGTGAGACGTAATCTTCTGACGTAACAACAGACGATCTCCGGCGAGATTTGGGGCGTAGGCGGATTGAGGCCCCGTAATCGAGCTACCACAACCCAACCCACCTTTGTCCACCGCTCTAAGGAGTAGGCAGATTGAGGCCTTAGAGTGTCCTCACATATTTCCTTTACCTCTTGAAACCAACTCAACCCACCTTTGTCCACCGCTCTAAGGAGTAGGCAGATTAGGGCCCTAGAGTGTCCTTACATATTTCCTTTACCTCTTGAAACCAACCCAACCCACCTTTGTCCACCGCTCTAAGGATTAGGCAGATTGAGGCCTTAGGGTGTCCTTATATATTTCCTTTACCTCTTGAAAATGGCTCCAAAACAGGAGCTGAAACGTCAATTTTTCATAAATTCTGGACGCGGTTCAACCCGAGAACCAAATATGTCTCACATTAAAGACCGCGGAAATCTTTCTGAACATATATATATATATATATATATATATATATATATATATATATATATATATATATATATATATATATATATATATATATATATATATATAGGTATTATTATTATTATTTTATGACAGTAAACTATACATAGTTCACTGTTTGATGGGTACTAGTTGAAGAAATTTTTCATGATCTCGTCATAAGCAAACTGTCTCTTGCAAATTCATAAAAAAAAATTATCTGATAATTTTCTAAGAAATAGTAGTTCTACGAAAATTGGTTAAAACATTTTACGTAAAAAATTCTGTAAAACATTTTTCTTAAAAATTTCCCTAAACAATTTTTTTGCTCGAAAATTCACATTATATTTCACAATTTTTTTAAGTAAAATGTCCCAGCAGCTTCGCCTTAATATTTTTTACAAAAAAATTTTCCCTAACCATTGTTCTTGAGGTTGGTTGTAAAATTATTGAACTGATGGAACATTTTTTAAACAAAATTCGTCGAAAATTAGGTTTTAATGGATTTTCGTGCAAACAAAAGATTTTATTTACAATTTTAATTACAGATTAGGTATATTATTTGAATTGTATGTATTCTTTTAGGTGAATTTTGTGTAAAAAATATTTAGCCAAATTTGATGCCTGTTTTCATTAAAAAAACACATATCTGCCATTAAAATTATTTTTATGTAAATTCACTACCAAAGTGCACTTGCTGCGTCCAGACTTTTATTACTCAGAGAAGACAGAAATTTAAGAAGTATAATATTTTTCAGTAATTTTAAACATTTATTTTTAATGTGTTTTTTTTTTGTTTTTGGATGAGATACCTTATTATTATATCCAGACTTGTGATTTTTCCATAAATTTAAATAATGTAAAATCTATAAGCCTTTAATATTTAAATCATTAAATAGTGCCAGAATGTCTAAATATCTTTTAAGATGTATAAAGTTCAGAGGGGCACCAACAAAATATGTTATTTGTACGGAAATAAATTTCTCAAGGGGTTGTAAAATGTTAATTCCTATAATAATAGACTCGGACATAACACAGCTCAAACCTTTTACCCCCTGATAATAAAATAGCCTCTAATTTTAATAAATATCTGAGAGTTTTTACAAGTCTACATGTTACTCTGTGTGTGGCATTTAAATAATGGAACAGAAGTTTTCATCATTTACAAAATATGACATAAAATTAAAAATCTTCAAATTAATGACAATAACAGTTTTCAGTATTAATTCGTTTTGCGATTTTATTATCAAGGTAATTTTTACCTTGTGATATAACTTTAATTTTGATTGCAGATACAATTAGGGATTTTACGATCATGTTAATAGTTGTATACAGGATGTCCTTATTACAGAGACCAAACATTTTCTGTCTTTAACTGCTAATTTAGAGATGAGTTTTATGAAGTCAAATTGAAAATTTAATTAAAACGTAAATATCGCAAGTGGCTTTAATCAGTGTCATTTTAACGAATTTTTCGAACGAAATCTGTATTATATATATATATATATATATATATATATATATATATATATATATATATATATATATATATATATATATATATATATATATATATATATATATATATATCACACCGATATCTCAAAAAATAATAGGCTGATTTTGATGAAATTTGGTCTGTACCTTCTCTCTGCAAGTGGCTTGGAAAAGTTCGTTATCCAGGAAAATGGGACCAGTTTTTCCAGGAAAATTTTGGGTTTTCTTTCGGAACATTTTTGTATCTCCGAAAATAACAGAGCTATGACAACCAAATTTGACATATACGTTTGTACTGTCAAACTTACCTTACACACCAAAATTCAAATCTCTAAGTTATATTTAAAGAAAAAAAAATTGGGTGCCACTGGTGATCAGAGGAAAGCACAAGAACAAAATATATTGTGTGATTAACAACACCAATTGAAAATTACATACAACAACCAAGTCTTCTTGGCGGAAAATTGTCCATAAGTAGCAGAAAAAATATTTTGAAAATTTTATAAAGTTTCTTCTTGAAACGTCAAAGTCGCGATTCGAAACGTCAAAATTTGCAATTTTCAGACAACGGATTTGAAGAAAATACGGATTCGGTCGAAAAAATCTCTTAATAAGAGTATTTCACAAAGACTTAAGTTTCAGCTTCAACCATCACTGTCCTTCATTTTACTAAAATATTTTCGGAAAATCTATTTCAATAGACCCTCTTTTTGATGCTTCGGCAATAGTTTCCGCTATAGAGTTTATGGTTTAATAGTCTATATTTTAGCAAATCTTCGTAGAAAAAAATCGTTATTAAGAAGATCGCAACTTATGAATTTTAAAAATATTCTTCAAATGAGCGCGAACTAGAACCCCTAAAAGCCATATACACGGTCAGTTTGAGTTTTGACTAACAAAAATCAAATAGTGGTGATTTAAAATAACAGTGAGTATTGACCAACATCATTGTTTTTGATATTCCGAGGACAAATCATAATCTAAAACATGTTGACGATTTATGGTTTTAAATTTTTTTATTAATCATTTAGACGCACTAATTAGATAATAAAAGTTGTCCATTGAAGAACAGAGCTCAGAATATATGATATTCTTTTTTGTTTTGAAAATCACTATCTTCGTGATCACATAAATGTTCTTGTAAATCTAACTCACGAATGACTGCATACAGTTTTAGATAATTTTCTTAAAAAAGTTTAAACCTTTGATTCATGATCATTTTTTTACCCACCAAGTTTACTAAAGATGAAGTAAATTCACTGTGCGTGCAACTAAGCACAAGCAGCACATTCAAACTAAATAAGAGAAAGAAATTATTTCAATTCTAGGCACTACTATCTTCTTTAGTGTCTTATTACCAGACTTAAGATACAAATAAAATTACCTGGTGGTCAGTCCTTTCAATGCATTCTGCAGTTATTCTTGGGAATTCCAGACACAGTTTTCATGATAGGCGAGCGTAAAACCCTAGTTCTTACGAATTTTAGATTTATACAATACCTGCAAATTGCATCTTGCTATTTATTTCACGCTGATGTAAAGTACAAATAAAAGAGCACCATTACCGACAATCTTTTTAAGAATTTGTTTTTATACTCTCACCTACTAGCTACTAGTTTCATTTAGGTGTAGCACGTATAAAGCTAGGAGGCGGTAGATGCTTAGAACCTAGCGGCACTCACCCTGTCTAGCGCACTGTCTAGTATCTGAGTGAAGGGCTCGAACTATACAATACCAGGAATTTGGAATCTTCTTTCCACCAGCTACATTTGAACGGTCTATAAATTTACCTTAGCAGTTGCTAACATTGAGACAAGTATATGGCTTTTGTTATAAACGGAAGCCCCGAAAAATTGTAAAATATGCAAATAATGCAAAATATATGGAAATATGCTATTAAGGCAAAATACACTAAAATATGTAACTTATGCAAAAAATATGAGACTTGCGTATAATCCGAGCCATGATAATCACCTACTTTAGACTTTAAACAGTATAACGTCAAATAACAGATTTTTAACTCATTATAACAATTAGTAGGATCTTACTCCGATGTAATAAACTCGGAAAATTATTTTTAAAAGGGGGGGGGGGGGGTGTTAACTGTTGCATATTTTCAAAGTTTTGTTTAACACTCTGTATAAAATTTATGCAAAATACCTGATATTTTTCAGAACAGCAGGCTAATAGTTAAAGGATCGTGCTTGTAAACGCTTTCAACGGAGTTCAAACTGATCGAGGAATCAGATTTAAAAAGGGTAAAATTTCTGCGAACGACCCTTTCAGTGTTGAGTATTTTATTTGACTTCATTGTAAAATTTGCTGTATTACGGTGGTTTAATCGTTCTAATAAAATTTTTGTTGTGTAAAAAGTGTTGAAGGCGGTAGAATTACAAAGCGGTGCATTCTGGACAGCTGTATGTGAGACGTAATCTTTGTAAATGCAGATAACTTTATATTTGAGTCATCCTGATTGGATCCAAGTAATCGCTGAATTATTAAAAGAGATACAGTTACAATTTTAATTAGATCGAATTAATTTTATGCAAGTTAATTCTTTACGTATTTTTACGTGCCGCATTGCTATATAAACTGTTTTTTATTTCTACTTGTTAATAAAAGTTTATGCGAGCTGAAATGACTTGAATAATTTTATAACTTTTGAGTTAAATATATGTTTCCTCTAATTGTTGAAAATTGTTCTTTTGTTACATTAAACTATATCTGTGGCTTGAAGCTAAAAGGGACAATGCCAATATTTTGATGTTTAGAGTTAGTCGGTGCATTAGATTTCTTATCTTGCTCTATTTCATATACTAACAGGGCCAATGTCAAATTCAACAAATAGCAGATAGATAATAAATGTGTTGGTAGCCAATGTCGCTATGAACTCATCTACATCAGTTAAAGCTAAAATGTCCAATGTCTACTTTGGCCGTTTAAGCGGTCACTGGGGTTACTTTGTTCTCCAATAAACAAGTAAAAGTAGCGTGCGCTTGCAAAAAATTGTGCTTTGAAACATTAACTCCTGATCGATCACAGGGGTGGAAACTATGCCCCGGCTCTGGGAATCTATGAGTAATTTTTTAATCGGCCTGATTGTACTAATGTATGAAGAAACTGTACCATTATATGGTTCTTATTTTGAGCACAGCAGTTATCCGAGAATAAGTATAAAGTATCTACATCTTTATGAAGAACATTCTCAATATAGTATAGTAAGAAGCTAATGCGTTCGTTGAGAGTTTTTCTGCCCTCAGTTTCATCGTAAACGTAAAAGTGAGCAATGCCATTTTCCCCAGAGTGAATGCAGAAGTTGGAAAGCTATAACTGTGTTAAATAAAATGCATCCCCTGATGGAACTCTTGGCAAGGGGATATTTTGCTGATAATCAAACGATCGTACCTCAATGTTGCTATTTTCCCTAGCAAGCGCAGTTTTCTGGGACAGACCCTCAAAAAATGATTGCGCTTTTCTATGATGCAATTCGTTCTCAGTTTTTATTTGATTGAGACGCTCATCTGAGAGTGATTTAGCTTTAGACCCATTTTCCAACTGATCATAAACTTGACAAGTATCAGTTCTTGGATTACCAAATTTAAGCTTAAAATTAGCTTTAAAATATCGAAAATAAAAGTCGTAAGTTACTTTTGGTTTGAAATCTGCTGTCTTCTCTTTCCTCTCCTCTAATAATATTTTCATGTCAGGTTCGAATTTTTAGATATATAACTCATACATTTTTTAACGTTTAGGTCGGGATGCAGGTAACAAGTTTTGTGGTTTTTATTTCTGCTATAGTGTGAAGCACGTCTTGGGAAACTGTTGATGTGAAGATTGATTTGTTCAACGATTTCTTCTGGTATTGCATTCGGTCGATTATGATGATTTCCTCGACGCTCATTAGGTGACGTTATTTCATTTGAAATAGATAAATGTTTTGCCAGAAATTCCACTCGCTTTTTAGAAATGCCATGAATTGCGCAAAATGCCTTTTTACAAATATCTACAATATTTCCAATTCGAATTCTATATTTATATATAGCAGCGCGAGGTTTGCCGAGATTATTTTTTGGACGAGAACGAACCGGAGTATGAGACGTGATATTACCAAGTAGATAACGGTCTTGTGGAATTTTATCACCGATACCATTAAATTTTGATAAAATATCATTCCGCATATCATCATCAACTTTTCCAAAACATTTTTTTTTACAACGGCAATCTTCTCCCAAGACTCTAGCTGCTTTTGGTTGATTTTTATAGTCAGTATGCACCATGCCTGATGCCAGCTTTATTTTCCTAATATTCCTTTTTCAGTTAAGTTCATTTCTTGATTTCCGTTTATTTATTCCGGATGTACTCAGATTCGAAATCGCAGTAACCTCACTTTCTGTATCACTATTATCAATCTCACTTTTTTCGCTAGGTTCATAGTTATCTGAGTAACCAGCACTAAAAAGCTCACTTTCTACTTCACTTGTATCACTCATAGTTACTTTTATTCGCAGAAAATTTACACTAAGACCCTTCAATTTTAACAAACACACCACTTCATAGAAACACGAGTTGTATGTCTGCGTAAAATATCGCAGCAATTCAATACGTATGGTCTTGTTGTCAACCGACTACTAAAATTGCTTGGTGCAAAAAGGAGATAAATCCGGAGAAGTCTCATTCTTGCTCCAAGTAATACTAGGGGATAGATACATAAAACGATCTAGAAGGTGGTGTATATCACGGATTCACGTCGTTTTTGCACCAAACCATGCAGAATTCTTTTGTACACAATTTAGTATAGAAAGGTCATTTTCTTAAAAAAAATGGAGTTATCCCCTTTTTGCAGCAAGGTGTTCAATTTCATTGAACAAATAACTGCTAATAATAACATAGTGGATTATCTGCCAGATGAAGCTATGGAAGAGCAAGGTGATTTACCACAATAAATAATTTTCTATTAATCGTAGAACACCTATCGTTATATTTTTGTATTTTACTACTGTTTTTAATTTCTAGTAACTTTTGTTCCAAGTGTCTTCTAACATACAACAATTGAAACTGACCCCGGATATGTGTTCTAGGGGGTCTAAGTAATGCTCATTTGAAGCAATTTTTTCAAAATTCAAAAGTCTGGATCTCCTCATTAGTGATTTTTTAAAGAAAATTCACTCAATAAGGTTTTTGTGTTGTAGAAAATTTTCGTAAAATATTTAAAATCCGATAGCTCAATAAATTTCCCATTGAGCCAGAATCTTCAATCTTGAACCATAGTAACACCTATGTAACCGCACGTGGGTACGAAATGAAAGAAAAATAACATAATAGGCTTCGCGGATAACTACTTATTTGTTTTAAAATACCTTTTTTGTTGTTTATTGTTTGCAAAAACTGGATGGGTTAACTAAAACAAAATCATCCAAGCAATTAATAAGGAAAAAAACTCTGGACGCAGCAAGTGCGTAATGGCAGTGAATTTTTATAAAAGTGCTTTGAATATCAAATATGTCTTTTTAATAAAAGCAGTCATCAATTTGATTACCGGTATAACCTATATAGTAGAAACAATGTGCCATATTTTATCAAAATAGCTTATTGTTTGAAAATGTACAAAAATTTTCCGACAATATACCTTAAACTTTGGTTTTCTAACCAACAAATCTTAGCAAATTGAGTTATTGAAATTTGAAGCATTTAATGAAAATTTGCTACCAAAACGCACTTACTGAGGTCTTGATTTTTTTCTTACCACATATTTCGATAAAAAATGCAATAAAATAAGGCTGTTCGAAAAAAAATAATTGTAGGGATCACCAACGATCGACTTGTGGGACAGCCGGTCATTGTCAAAATAATTTTATAAGATGCAGCTCAAGACACCCTATAATTAACTTATACAATTGTTTCTCGTCTCTTGTATAATAATAATTATATTCAGCTTTACCGTAGAAACGCGTCACCCTGTATATATGTAAGCAGATCAAAACTGAACGTAAACCCGGATATCGATTCCAGGCGGCTTAGTTTGCGCTCATTTGAAGAAAAATTTAAAATTCTAAAGTCGCGGTATCCTCATTAACGAATTTTTTGTACGAAAATTAGCTAAAAATTATGGACCGTTAAACCATAAACTTAACTAAAACTACCGCCAAAGCATTAGATAATAATAACTAACCTGTTGCATGTCAGCCCCTTTTGTAAAACTTCGATCTTTTATACGTATTGATAAAACATAACAAACACTGTTTAATCCACCCACTAACATTAATAAAGGAATAATTTGCACTTGTATATAAAAGTTTCCCAAATGACACAAATAATTCGTCGACTCAAACAAATAAACATATAAATAATCTCATACCAATACCATACGACATCAATTACAGCGTCTAGCAGACCTGCGCAATAATATCAAATATTCCGTTACCACGGCAATGACATACTAGATCTTATTTAAGCTATTGACGATGAAACGCGGTCATATTAAACAAAAATGTTTCAAATTTGAATAGCTCAATTTTTTGTAACCCTAGAAAGCTGAATTTTGGCACATAGTTAGCTGAATATGCACACCAAATTTTATCGAAATATCTTTGTAATTTTCGGAAAAAAATATTTTTTTCGAAAGAAAACTAAAAATTTTCCCGGAAAACCGTGTCTGATTTTTCTGGCCAACGAACTCATCCAATCTATTAATAAAAGAAATGCACTTGCCGAGTTTTATTAAAATCGGTTAATTATTTTTTAAGTTATCGGTTGGATATATATATATATATATATATATATATATATATATATATATATATATATATATATATATATATATATATATATATATATATATATATATATATATATATATATATATATATATATATATATATATATATATATATATATATATATATATATATATATATATATATATATGAACATATAAAAATCGAAACTGACCCCGGATATGGGTTCTAGGGGCCCAAATTCGCGCTCATTTGCAATAATTTTTGCAAAGTCTCACCATCGATACCTCTCTATTAGTGAATTTTTTTAAATAAGAATTTACTAATACCATATTTGTAATTTGACAGGTACATTCCCTTTGTAAATAATTAATTATTTTTTTTAACTTTTGTAACTTTAATGAAATTTGTAACACAATTTTTTAAAGCCACTTGCAGTATTTACATAGTATATCTAAGACCAAATTTTAATTTTTTAGCTCCATATAATTTTTTTTTTCAAATAATAGCTCACTGGGACTCTAAAATCGATCTCTAAGATCCATTTAAATTTAAAGAATTAGTTTTAATAATATATCATACTTATAGTGTACAATTATTATGAAAATTCACGACTATAACGCATGCTTTGTCCCGAAAATTTTTCCTTTTTGCAAGTTTTTTTTCAGTTCGCTACTATAACGCACTTGCTGCATGTAGGCTTTTCATGGTTTTATAAGTGCACCTTTTATTTTAGATGAAATATAATAACAATTTTGCACATAGTGATATAATTATATTACTAATCAAACTGAAGGTCATTAATTTAGAAAAAAAATTACTTATTGCCATTAGAAAAATTCACTTCTATAACACACTTCTGCGTCTAGACTTTTTCTCAACATAAAATACATTTCTAATATATTTTCAGATTATGTCTGACCTATAAACGCAACCCTTCTAAAAATGCCTGGGTTTCTCGAAAAACATTCCATATTACTATCCATAAAATGTTTTACATTTAACAGGAATGCACAAAAAATTCACTTCAGGCCTATTGACCCAATTTTACGATGTAAATTCTAATATCTTGTTCAGATTAATAGAGACCACACTGAAACAAATTTTAATACCAAACATTTTCGTTAATTAATTAGTAAATTCAACATAATTAAACATATCGATAGAAGGTATAATGCTTTAAAATACTTTAAATAGCTACTTGCGTTTTTTGATCTTGTTAAAATCAGATAAAATTATAGGAGATACTGTCTAGTGTAATAATTCACATTTGTTGTGTTAATTAATATAATATATTGTGGTTTTAAAGTAAAACTACCCAATTACAGGATATTTTGGTCGTCAAACAACTGAACCTACATAATATTATATCTTAGAGGCAATCTTCGATATTTGATCAGATAGCGAACAACTGCTCTCAACAGATATACAAGATCAGTTTGGTACAGGGTGGATTTGAGTGGTGCTTATTTAGCAAACAGAAAACAGCAGCCAGATATGTTGCTGTGATTGTTTAAAATCTTGCCCATATATTATTAGTGAATTTTAATTAAGAGAATATAAATCACATTTAAAAATATTTTTGAATACCTTGTATTAGTGAATTTTCTTTAAAAAAGTTCACTAATGAGGGGGCCCCGACTTTTGAATTTTGAAAAAAACTCTTCCAATGACCGCGAACTATGCTCCTTAGAACTCATATCCAAAGTCAGTTTCAATTTATATATATATATATATATATATATATATATATATATATATATATATATATATATATATATATATATATATATATATATATATATATATATATATATATTTCAACAACACACCACAAGGGCTTACAGCCTAAATACTATCGTACCGTGGGTGTCGACCAGGAGGAAAGAGGCAACTTGGACTTTAGGGTTTGGAGGTTCGGGAGGAAGGAAAACATGTGCCGGCAAGGAATTACACAATTTGGAAGTCCTCTGGACAAAAGAGCGGGCATAACAAGATGTTCTCTGTCTGGTGACCTGGACACTAAAAGGATGCATTCGCTCTGTTCCCTGGTAGAGCTGTTGGGGGCAGCAGCTGGAGGAACTATGGAAGAAAGATTCTCTGAGCAGTGCCCGTGCAGATATCTATAAAAGACAGAGAGGTCACCAACTGCACGTCGGCGGGAAAGGGATGGCAGCCTTTGGGTGAGGGTAGGGTCACCGATGAAACGTATAGCTTTCTTCTGAATGGAGTCAAGGATAGCGAGTGTAGAAGCGGCAGCGGCACCCCAGATGTGGGAGCAATATTCGAGGTTTGGTATTATTTGTGAAGTATATAAGGTATAGAGATTAGCTGGTGAAAAGTATTTGCAAGCCCGGAAGAGGACACCTAATTTCTTAGCAGCCTCTTCTGCAATTAATGTGACATGTTGGTGCCAATTGAGATTTCGATCCACAGAAATGTCAACAAGTGAAAAAGACTCACTACTTTGAATAACTTTGGTGTTTAATGTGATGGGTCTAGGGATGGTGCATCTCTTATGAGGAAGAAAGAAAGACTGTGATTTGGTGTGGTTGAATTGTACAAAATTTCTACTTACCCTGTCTAATATTTGTTGGAGATCCCCGGAGACAGAACCCTCCATGAGTCTGCGATCCTCATCTAATTGGGCTAAAGAGACAGAATATTTAGAATATTGTATATTTAAGTGGAGTGTGCTGTCGTCCTCGTAACTGTGAACTGGGTTGGATATGCTAGAGAGGAGGTCATTGATGTGGAGAAGAAACAAAGTAGGGGCTAAAGCTGGACCTTGAGTAACTCCTGCATTAACTGGATACAGTTTAGAGGAATGTCCCTTCACGACAACAGAAATGCTCCAGTTTGAGAGGAAATTTGCTGTCCACATACAGAGTTTTAGTGGTAGGCCATAGGCCGGTAATTTATTAAACAGCGCTGCGTGCCAGACCTGGTCGAATGCTTTGGATATGTCTAGAGAGACAATCTGGGGTTCACCATGTAGTTCCATAGACTTGTCCCAAGAATGTGTGACAAAGGAAAGGAGGTCGGCAGTTGATCTGCGCTGACGGAATCCAAACTGCTTGTCGTGGATTAGACTGTGTTTTTCACAAAATTTTAGTAATTCGGTGTTTATATACTTTTCCATCACTTTAGATACGACTGAAAGGAGAGAAATAAGACTGTAGTTGCTAGGAAGCGCTTTGAATTCTTTCTTGGGGACGGGTTGTACTCGAGCAGTTTTCAATTACTAGGGAATATGCCTCTACCGTAATATGTCTGAAACAGACGAGTCAGGACCGAAGCAAGTTCTGGTGCGCATTTTTTTTGAGAACAATTGCTGGGATCTCGTCAAGACCAGAGGCTTCCCTGGTATTAAGAGAATATAGCATCTTTCGTACCTTTTTAGTTTTGAAAGTGATATCCGTCAATTTATGCGCGACATTGGGGACTGTTGGTGGTTGAATATTTGGAGGTGGGTTGAGGGTAGAATTGCCGGCGAACAACGAGGCAAAAAGTTCAGCCTTGCCCAGGGCAGTAGAAACAATTTCATCCCCTGAGACAAGAGGTTGGTACGTGCTCTTGCAGAAATTATTCCCAATCGATTTAGCGAGAGCCGAGAAGGGATTGCTGCTGCTGAAGCTTAAGAGGAATTTGTTTTTGATGTGGTTATTAAACGAGTTTTTTGCCTCGGAAAGAATACGGACATAGCGGTTTCTTGCGTCGTTAAATGCTTGACGGTTTTCTTGACTGGGATTGTGTAGAAATGTTTTGTGAGCTTTGACCTTTTCAAGTCTGGCCTTGTCACAGGATTTAGAGAACGAGGGCTTGTGAGTGGCTGCAGAGGTTGAGCAACCCTGGGGGGCGGTGACTGATATCTTATAGCAGTCAGAATTTGTAGTAAGAAGGAGATCCAAGGGATTTGAGCTGTGTGTTGGGATGCGAGGAAATTAAGTAGGTTGCTGAACCATATTGGCTAAAGAATTGCTGACTGTAAAGGCCTCCGCTGCTCTCCCTTGTGGATCGGTTTTTGAAGATCCTAGCAATTCTTTATTATGGACATTGAACTCACCAAGAACAGTGACCTCGGAGGAAGTATATACAGAAATCAGATGGTCGCTTTTTTCAGAAAGGTAGTCGAACATGTCATATTGTTCTATGTATGAAGAACTATTAGGTAAATGATATATATATATATATATATATATATATATATATATATATATATATATATATATATATATATATAATCAATCAATATGAATAAGATGTGCTATCTACCGTTGTCAAGTTACAGTAATAATCTTCCTCCTTTTAGCGGGCTCAGTTTTCAGTTTTCAGTGTGATGGTTTTACTTGCAATCTAAAAGCTGCAAATAGTGTTAGATATCTGGGTGTAGTACTCGACAGACATCTGAGGTGGGATGTGCATCTGTCATGGGTTGTCAAAAAAATCCGAGGACTTGTTTCAATGTTTAAATTTTTGAAAAATATATAATGCATTACTTCAGAGTCATCTTACATACGGAATTGTGGCGTGACAAATAATTATTTGAGGAAAGTGGAGGTAATTCAAAAATCGATAATTAAGATAATGTTGGGCAAAGCATACGTGTTTCCAGCGTACAGTTTATACAAAGAGTCAAAATTTATGTATGTTAGACAACTATATAGCATTGAGCTCCTCGTGCACTAGAAAATGGTTATTAGTTCCTGCAATCACTGCCAACATCGGTACAATACTAGAAAAGAAGGAAATTCGATAGAGATTCCAAGGTTTGCTAAAATCGTGGGACAAAGGTGCCGCCTGTATTTGGGTCCGAGGATATTCAACTTCATTTTCTGCTTTTATTCCCTTTTTACTACCTACCCCGCCCAGCACCCCTATTCACTCCTAGTCCCGTAACTTCCTTAGGGGGTAGTGTGAACAAGAAAATTTTCTTGTGGTTTGCGCATCCAGGTGGAGTCCTAGTAATGTTTCCGAAAACAATTTGTTGAAAAGCGTTCGGGAGCTAATCTGCAACTTTACCCAACTTTCATTAAATTCTTCAAATTTCAATAACTCAATTTGTTTATTTTCGGAACATTTTTGTATATTTGCAAACCATACGTAATTTTGATAAAATATAGTACATTGTTTCTACTACATAGACTATACCGGTAATCAGATTGATGCCTGTTCGCATTTGCTATTAAAAACATTTTTATGGCAATTCACTTCCATAACACACTTGCTGCCTCCAGAATTTTGAAAAAGGTTTATATATTTTCAAACAATAAAGTTATTTCGATGAAATATGGTACATTGTTTCTACTATGAAGGCAACCAAGTTTGATGCCTGCTTTCATCAAAGAAAGACATTTGCTATTAAAAATATTTTAAAAAAAATTCGCTACCATAACGCACTTGCTGCGTCCAGACTTTTTTTTTAATCTAAAAGACGGAGACATATAAAACGCCACACTCCGACAGGACTAAGACCTCTAAAACCAATTTTGAAGGTCGGTTTAAATTTAAAGTATCCATTTTAGTGATATGCTGTACCAATAGAACATTGTGAGGTGTACGAAGGGCTCGCCATTTTGGTGTGAAATCAGGTAGTATGTCGTCACTACAGCTTCAGTTAACACAAAAAGTGATAAATAGAGACTGTGTACAACCAACTAACCATTTTGTAAATTGTCAGCCTTGGCTCATTTTCTTCCCTAATACCGGGGTAGATGTAAGGTTAGATGTATTTTCACCATAATTAGAAAGGCAGACCGGTTTCGCGCTAATTAGAGCTTGTCAGTGTGCTGTACTAATTACAAGTTACAGCGCGGGCACACCCATAAACTAATGCGACTTAAAGTAGGCAGCCTTCTAGAACATTGTGAGATCTACGACAGGATAAATATCTCGGTGCGGAACCAAAAATTTTTATTTGGTTGTACACAGTCTCTATTTATAACATTGTCTGTTAACTGGAGCTGCAGTGACACATACTACCTAGTTCCGCACCTAGATGGAGACCCTGTCGTACCTGACTACCATAAGCCGTATTGCCTTATAGGTGTGTGCCGGCTGTAATTAGTATAGCGTACTGACGAACTCTATTTGGAGCGAAACCGGTCTGCGTTTCTAATTATGGTGAGAATACATCTAGCCTTGATGTACTAATAGTGTACAATTCTTATGAAAATGAACTACCATAGCACTTGCTGCGCCCCGAAATGTTTTATAATGTGGATGTAAAACACCCAGTACTACCAGTGTCATAAAATTGTAAAAAAAAGCCCAACAAACATTAAGGTTACTTTTATCTTGTTCACTAACAAGAGATATTTCTAGCATTGTAAAACATTGGGTAACATCACTAGAACTTGTCATCATTCAAGCTGGGACCACCTTTGAACATTTTTAAACGTTGCGAAATGAAAAACTCACATAACGCAGGAAGCCTGTGCAATAAATCGAGGTATCGATGTCTTCGCCCTCATTTAATGTGAAATATAACGTCATCTCTGCGATATAAATCTCACGTTTTATAACTCTAGGTTTCGATCCTGGTTGTACTGGAGCCAGTTCTTTTATAAGCTACCTGTTAATATTGTGACAGTATGTAGAAGCTACAGGGGTGGTTAGTTGACAAGAATGTGGTAGAAAACAGCAGTCGCCACTCGATATTAATGCAGAATTAACTAGTCAATTATAATAGTTTTCAAAGGCGATAAAAAGAACTAAAGTGAAGTACAAAACCCGAAATTGAATTCTGACGCAACAAATTAATTATGGTAGTAAATTTTTTTAAGGGATATACTTTTTGTATAAGAATCAAGATGGTTTGTCAAAAACATTTTAAAAAGCCTGGACGCAGCAAGTACGGTGCAGTAGTGAATTTTCATTTAAATGTTTTTAATAACAAATATGTCTTTTTTAAGAAAGCAGGCATGAAATTTGGTTACCAAAAAACTTTTTTTCCTTACCACTTGAACCTCGAATCGCGAGGGGTCTAATTAGCAATTTTAAAATAGCCAACTTGCAAATAACATTTTCGACAAAAAAAATACATTAAAAACTTGGTAGGTAATCCAAAAGATAAGGATAGTACGGACAAAATGTCAAGATTTCTGAAATAAGTTGTAAAGATTGTGATCTTAAATATGATAGATAAAGTAAAAGATCTGTTGGAATTATATGCAAAGACCTTTTAGCACAATTAAGATACAGCACCATAGATATATTTCCGTCGACCGACATATTTGGGATAATAATCACCTAGTCAATGAGGAGAATCTAAAATTAATAAAAAATGTTAGACAACCAGGACAGTTAACAGTTAAACGCCTTCGAGAGTATATATATATATATATATATATATATATATATATATATATATATATATATATATATATATATATATATATATATAGTATTAAACTTTTGTACTCTTGTGACGGTAGTAGTGTTATTTATCAAAAAATTGTGGGAAAGCCATCAGTTGTAGAATAAAACTATTTATTATAGGCCGAGCTTTCGGAAAAATTTATTTATTTATTCCTGTGAAGTCGACTTCACTCAAATTCATAAGAAGGTTTTCTTTTCATGTTTGTTATTGCATAATTAGTTTAGTAGAACTCACGTTATATCCTTGAGAAAGGAATAAATTTTTCCGAAAGCTCGACCCATAATAAAGAGTTTTATTCTACAACTGACGGCTTTCCCACAATTTTTTGATATAAATATATATATATATATATATATATATATATATATATATATATATATATATATATATATATATATATATATATATATATATATATAAATATATATATATATTGCTAAATATAATAATAGTAAAGCATTTATGAACCTCGCACCGCCGCCTATGAGCAGTCTTTTTTATATTTCAACAACACACCACGAGGGCTTACAGCCTAAATACTATCGTACCGTGGGTGTCGACAAGGAGGAAAGAGGCAACTTTTTAATTCTGGACTTGAAGATTTGGAGGTTCGGAGGAGAAGGAAAAACATGTGCCGGCAATAAATTCAACAACTTGGAAATCCTCGGGACAAAACAGCGGGCACATCAAGATGTTCAATGTCTGGTGTCATGGGTGTCGACAAGGATGAAAGAGGCAACTTGTTAATTCTGGACTTGGAGTTTTGAAGGTTCGGAAGAGAAGGAAAAACATGTGCCGGCAAGGGATTCCACAACTTGGAAGTCCTCGGGACAAAATAGCGGGCATAACAAGATGTTCTATGTCTGGTGGACAGTAAAAGGATGCATTCGCTCTGTTCCCCTGGTAGATCTGTTGGGGGCAGCAGGCGGAGGAACTACGGAAGACAGCTCCTCTGAGCAGCGCCCGTGCAGATATCTATAAAAGAGAGGGAGGTCACCAACAGCACATCGGTGGGCAAGGAATGGCAGCCTTTGGGTGAGGGTAGGGTTACCGATGAGACGTATAGCTCTCTTCTGAATGGAGTCCAGGATAGCGAATGTAGAAGCGGCAGCGGCACCCCCAGATGTGGGAGCAGTATTCGAGGTTTGTTCTTATTTGTGAAGTATATAAGGTATAGAGATTAGCTGGTGAAAAGTATTTGCGAGCACGGAAGAGGAAACCTAATTTCTTAGCAGCCGCTTTTGCAATTGATGTGAGATGTTGGTGCCAATTGAGATTTTGATCCACAGAAATACCAAGAAGTGAAAATGACTCATTACTTTGAATAACTTGGTTGTGCATTGTGATGGGTCTAGGACTGGTGTATATCTTATGACATAGAAAGCAAGTCACCTGATATATTGCTTTATAAAATAAATCTTGGCAAAAGCAGGTCCGAGAGATAACAAAAGAAGAGAGATATTTCCGCCAAACGAAAATATGTTAATTCAGCTGTCGTGGAACCTCCCTAAATTGCTAGTGACCGACTACCTGCAAAATTTCAGAATAATATAAATAGAGTTGTGGATATAATACATTTCGAATTATTTATCATCTGGTGACGCTAACTTGGTGAGTGAAACGATCGTCAGGTCTTTTAAAATGTGCTGTGGTGATTTGGGTTCTCCAAGTGTTTATATTTTAACAATACACTACGAGAGCTCACAGCCTAAGTACTATCGTACCGTGGGTGTCGACAAGGAGGAAATAGTCAACTTGTTAATTCTGGACTTGAAGTTTTGGAGGTTCGGAGGAGAAGGAAAAACATGTGCCCAGAAGCGGCAGCGGCACCCCAGATGTGGGAGCAGTATTCGAGGTTTGACCTTATTTGTGAAGTATATGAGGTATAGAGATTAACTGGTGAAAAGTATTTGCGAGCCCGGAAGAGAAAACCTGATTTCTTAACAGCCGCGTCTGCAATTGATGTGACATGTTGGTGTCGATTGAGATTGCGATCCACAGAAATGCCAACAAGTGAAAAGGACTCATTACTTTGAATAACTATGGCCACTTGCAAAGGGAAGGTACTTACCAAATTTGATTAAAATCAGCACATTAGTTTTTGAGTTATCGGTGTGATACATACATACATATATATATATATATATATATATATATATATATATATATATATATATATATATATATATATATATATATATATATATATATATATATATAAATGAAAGTGAGCCCGTATATGTGTCCTAGGCGGCCTAATTAACGCTCATTTGAAAAAAAAAATTTAATTAAAAAGTTGGAAGCTTCTCAAGGTAAATTTTTAAAAAAATTCACTAATGAACAAATATGGGTGTACTAAATAATTTAGTCGACGTCAGTGTCTCTAACCTATGGACTATCACACGATTTGAATGACTCTTCATATTGAATTGATAGAAAAAATCAGTTGCTTTGAAGTAAATTGTTAATAAGAAGCAACTATGTATCTAAGACACACGATTTAGTTAGAGATGTGGCGCCCCATTTAAACAACATGTCAAAACTTTCTAAAACTGTCACTACAAATTTTGTTAAAATTTCAGCTTCTTCAGGAGGTTCCCACTAACAAATACCTCTACTGACTCTTGTTGGTATAGCTCTCATTTTTGCACTTACGCTAAATTATTATAAATCTTATGAAAATTCGTTACCATACGGCACTTGCTGGGTCAAGACTTTTTAATATTAGATGCTTACAAACAAACTATGTCATAACATGAAGTTTATATTAGCAATTAGTAATTTGATACTGTGTAACACTTTTAGTTTCTATCTATATAAAGTTTTTTATATGTGGCAGATGTTTTTTTGTTAGACAAACAACAGAGTGTGTCACAGGCGCCCTTGAAAAGCAACTTTCAAATTTAATAAGTATCAACGCATTGAAATAAAGACGTCGCTTAGATAAAATTCTACATACGTCAATAAGTAGAGTGAACGACTTGATATGGCTTCCCAAAGTTATGTAATTTCGGAGGGATCGAAACGAAATCTTGACTTATTTTAAGAAATTCGATAGCTCATTAAGAGATTATGGCCAGCAACGGTAGCACTTGTGGTTAACCACGTATTAACTATGTGCGATTAAACAAGTTTGGAAGTGAACTTAAACTTAGTTCGATACATAGTGTTTAAATTTAAACAGTTCGCTAAAATACAGGTATAACAAATGTCTTTTACTGACTTTTCCTGGTGTTTTGACGAAATGGTCGGACACCACAACTCTAGTTTTTAAAAGTACGTATTTTTGCATAAAATTTACTTTCCTGCCACTCCTGCGTTTAGCAAATTTTAATTAAGAAAATTCACCAATAGAGAGGTCACAAACTCGGCAAAAATCTTTCTTGAGCGTAAACCGAGGTCGAGTTCGTTAATCAGCATTTAAGCTCAAGTTTTTCCGGTGTAAAGTCGGGGAAAACTTTTTGAAAACGCTATATTTTTGTAAGTACCAAAGTAACTTGAATGATACTTCACATGTGGCTAGAAATAGTGCAAATAAACTAATGTTGTGAATTTTAAGTAATTTGGTACACAGTTTTTCCCAAATTAAAAATAAAATCCCAAAGACATGCGTTGAGACGACTTAGTGGTTAAAGTACAATGCCTGACAGACAGAGTAGTTCACTGTCACGCGTAGTTTGATTCATACAACAGGTATAAACCAAACATCAACGGTAACCAAACTAAATACAGGGTGGCGCATTGAAAACGAAACAGACCGATTTGCGTCCAGAGAATTTTTTTTTAAGAAACGCTGAAACACGTCAATTTTAATATTGAGGGGGTCATTTTTTGACATAAAACTTAACTTTTTCACATCAATCCATTAAGGGCGGTGATAACAAGCCTTCTATTTTAAATAGGGAACATGAGTCGACGGTTACATCATTTGAAAGCTCTTTCTTTTATGAATTCAGCACCGTAAGTTTTTTGGACGTTTTATCAACTCGTTTAAAAATTATTCACAGTTGGAATTGCAAGAACGTATTTCATTAATTGTGATAAGAAATGCACTAATTAGTCAATTTTTGTTAAAAAAAAACCAAGCGTTTAAAAGTGTTTATTCAGTTAAGTAAGTGTTCAAATTGTTGACCACCAGCTTCCATACATAAGTACAAATTTTGCTCAAAACGAGCTTTGACATACTGGAGCATTTGTGGAGTTATTAGACGGCATTCCTTAACAATACGTCGTTGTAATTCTTCCAGAGACTCCGGTTCTGTTACGAAAGTTCTACTCCTTAAATGGCCCCATATAAATAAGTCTAAAGGAGTTAAATCAGGTGATCTAGGGGGCCACTCAATAGCACCTCTACGCCAAATCCATTGCTCTGGAAACTCTGTTCAAAAACTTCCTAACACGTTGTGAAAAATGCGGAGGAGCTCCATCTTGTTGACACACTAATTGATTTCCTTGATAGCGATCATCATTTTCAACAATGTCAATTAGTAGAGGGTAAACGATATCTTCTAGTAACTCCAAATAGGTTTAGCCACTCAAATTGCCATCAAGAAAAATTGGTTCGATTAAACTGTCTCCAAAAATGCCAGTCCAGACATTCAATTTCTGTGGAGTTTAAGTGTGGACTTCGTGAAAATTATGGTGATTGACTGTAGAGTTTAATAAAAACGTACACTCGTCTGAAAAACAGATATTGAACAGAAAGTTCTCGTTATCAGCTATTCGTGCAGTCATAACTTCACAAAACTCCAGCCGCCGATCAAAATCATCTTCATTCAGTTGTTGTACAAGATGAATTTTATACGGGTGAAATTTATGATGCTTCAATATTCGCTGAATAGTTCTTCTTTTGACGTTTGAAACAGTGGAAAATTTTCTCGTGCTCAAAGTTGTGTCTGCAGCAATTTGTCCTAAAACTTTAATCTCAGTAGTCTAATTTCTAACCGGAAATTCACGTTCAGGATCCCGTTTTTTGTTGGCTACTGAACCACTTTGTCGAAACTTTGCAACTAACTTCAAATGTATTTTCTGTTAACATGTCTGTACGGATAACGCTCATTAAACAAATTTGTGGTACGGTTGGCACAGTCATCGTTTTTGAAAAAAAAAAGAGTAATTATTTCAACTCTTTCTTCTAGAGAATACACCATTGTGAAATTAATTTTCGGTAGTACTATCTCAAACCGACCGATAAACTGGAATAATAAACCGCATTTCTCTCATTCCTATAAGAAATGTTCTGATAGTCAATTTTTTGTTTACAAACCAACAAAACATTTACTATTAGCACATTTCTTATCAGAATGAGTGAAATGCGTTTTTGCATCTTCAACTGTGAATAATTTTTAAACGAGTTGATAAAACTTCCAAAAAGTTAGTGTACTAAATTCAGAAAAGAAAGAGCTTTCAAATGATGTAACACACGATCCATGTTCCCTATTTAAAATAAAAGGGTTGTTATCACCACCTTTAAGGGGTTGATCTGAAAAAGTTGAGTTTTATGTCAAAACATGTCTCCCTCAATATTAAAATTGACGTATTTCAGCATCTCTTAAAAAAATTTCAATCTGGGTGTCGACAAGGAGGAAAGAGGCAACTTGTTAATTCTGGACTTGAAGGTTTGAAGGTTCTGGGGAGAAGGAAAAACATGTTCCGGCAAGGAATTCCACAACTTGGAAGTCCTCGGGACAAAAAATCGCGCATAACAAAATGTTCTATGTCTGGTGACCTGGACAGTAAAAGGGTGCATTCGCTCTGTTCCCTGGTAGATCTGTTGGGGGCAGCAGGTGGAGGAACTATGGAAGAAAGCTCCTGTGAGCAGTGCCCGTGCAGATATCTATAAAAGAGAGAGAGGTCGCCAACGGCACGTCGGTGGGCAAGGGACGGCAGCCTTTGGGTGAGGGTAGGGTCACCGATGAGACGTATATCTCTCTTCTGAATGGAGTCCAGGATAGCGAGTGTAGAAGCGGCAGCAGCACCCCAGATGTGGGAGCATTATTCGAGGTTTGGTCTTATTTATGAAGTATATAAGGTATATAGATTAGCTGGTGAAAAGAATTTGCGAGCCCAGAAGAGGAAACCTAATTTCTTAGCAGCCCCTTCTGCAATTGATGTGACATGTTGGTGCCAATTGAGATATCGATCCACAGAATATAAATATTGTTAATATTGGTTATAATTCTTAAAATTAACAAAAATTTTACTGACATATATACATATAGGTGTTCTAAAAGTGTCAAAATTTGAGTTACGAATTAAATTAAATAATATAATGATACCCTATAATAAACAAATAAATTTAAAGGCGCCCAACTATATAAAATCTGAGATTCACAAATATAGATCATAATATCTATTACAATATCAAGTATACAAATATAGGAGTCTAATACATCTAAAACTTTACAAACATAGCTACAATTTCACAAAATATACTCAAATTACACTTAATATACATCAAATTACTTAAACATTTAAACGAATTAAAAACAAAGTATACTATTAAAACATAATAATTATAAACCCAAATCGTGAGAACATAACCTATACTTATAATTTCATAAATATACATAAATAAATAATACACAAAAAATATACATAAACGTGGGCATATAGAAAAATAATAATTGAACCCCAAACGTAACATTGCCCCAAGTAAATCATAATATATATATATATATATATATATATATATATATATATATATATATATATATATATATATATATATTGATGAAATTTGGTAGGAACCTTCCTTTTGAAAGTGGCTTGGATAGATTTGTTACCCAAGAAAATAGGCGTTCCTGAAAAGTTTTGGATGTTCTTCCGGAAACATTTGTTATCTCCAAAAATAACCAAGCCATGGTAACCATCTTTAATACATTATAAATTGTAAACTATGTGCCAAAATTTAGATTCCTATGTTACAAGAACAAGAACAAAAGTTATAAACATTTAAAAAATGTTTGGTGCCAGATCATTTCTATGAAAATTCACTACCATAACGCTCTTGCTGCCTCCACACTTTTTCTAAATGCCAGAGTTGCGATCTCGTAAACAGCAAATTTCTAAATAAAAATTTTTCGGAAACCTTATTTATGTCGCTGGTGACAGAGAAAGTACTCATAAGGTCATAAAAATCAACATATTTTATGTTATTATCGGCATCGATATTAAATCATCATTCATGATAATTAATCCCTTTTTTACAGAATTTCACTTGCCATATTATAGTGTATCAGATAATGTATATCATAAGCCATATGAGGCGACAGTTACCGCAAAAATTGTTCCGGCCATCAATTTAATATTTCAACTGCATGAAATTACATTATTATCATATATTTCATAAAAATAATAATGTACTTGAACTCCATCACATACAATGTTTCGTCAAAAAGTTTTTTTAATTTTATGTTCTCAAATTATTACTGAATATTTCGAATATCATGTAACTAAATTATTTAAAATTTATACTATATTGGGTTACTTGTAATTACTTAATGCGATGCCACTATTGGCGATATTTTAATACGGACACGTTCGATCAGCAGCTACTGTAATCAATATTACGAGTATATGGAAATAAAACAGCTTTCAATGTATCATATTATATAGCTGCATGGACACTTTAGGCGTCAATTACTTTGTATTTCGTTAAGTATAAGGTTACGTCATAATTACATAGGAAATTTTGATAAACCAATAATAAAAAGTTCGGGACGCAGCAAGTGCGTTATGGTAGTGAATTTTCATAAAAATGTTTTTAATAGCAAATATGTGTGTTTTTTTATTTCAGAAAGCAGGCATCAAAATTGATTACCAGTATAACATATATAGTAAAAACAATGTGCCATGTTTCATAAAAATAACTTTATTGTTTGAAAACGTACAAAAATTAAAAAGTAAACTTAAATTGTAACCAAAAAAATCCGTTTCTTGGTCAACCTTATAGGTAATAGCAAATTGAGCTTTTCAAATATGAAGCATTTAATAAAAATTCGCAACCATAACGCACTTGCTGCGTCCAGAATTTCTTAACTTACAAACATGCATTATATTTCGATGGAAAATGCAAAAATATAAGGTGTTTTCGACTAAAAAAAAATTATTTGTATCACCAACGACTTATGGGCCATCCTGTGATTGTAGAAATAATTTTTTAAGATGTAGCTGAAGACACCCTATAATTAATGTATACAATATTTTTTCATATCTTGTATAATGACGGATATATTGAGCTTCATTGATTTTTTACGAAAATTCGACAAAAATTATATACCATTAAACGATAAACTCTATAGCTAAGGCTACTGCCAAGCATCAGAGAAAGGGTCTATTTGAAATGAATTTTCTAGAAATATTTTAGTAAAATAAAGGACAATGACGGTTGAAACTAAGTCTTCAGGGTTTGTAAAACATTCTTCTTGAGACATTTTCTTTCCATAGCTCGTATTAGATTCAAGTTCTTTGCCTAAATGTTGCCAATTTGGACGTTTTAAATTGTCACTTTGAAGTTTTGAGAAAAACCCCAATTTATGTTTCTTTAAATGCTCATAACTTTTTTGTCTTTTGGCCAACAAAGCTAAATTTTGGTAGGTAGCTTACCTATAACGATGTGTGTGTGTGTGTGTGCGCGTGTTTGGGATGACCTCGGAAGCTTAAGTCCATTGGTCACAGACTTTTGAAGATTTTTGTTTGTTTGATTTCGGGGATACAATCATATGGATTTATTTTTGTGGCTTTTAATGTCTTTCAGTGAGCCTCCTACTTGATCATAGCTTTACAAATTGATAGTACTTAAATATAATGTAAATAAAAATAACGGATTTTTTTTTAATTTCTTGAATTTTTCATCGTGTTTTTTATTATTTATATATTTTTTCTCTTTTTTTTTTGGTTAGGGATCAAATCGAGGACACTGTCGCCTATGGGCCCCTATAACGATATAAACCAGCGGGCCAAATTTGGTTGCCCTTCTTTGTTAATTTCGGAGATAATTTTTTTTTTTTTTTGAAAGAAAACACAAAATTTTCCGGGAAAACCTGGGCCGATTTTCCTGACTAACGAACGTATCCAAGCCATTTGCAAAAGAAAGGTATTCACCAAATTTAATCAAACTCGGCCCATTATTTTTTTAGTTATCGGTGTGATACATACATACATATATATATATATATATATATATATATATATATATATATATATATATATATATATATATATATATATATATATATATATATATATATATATATATATATATAAACATATAAAAATTGAAACTGACCCCGGATATGTGTTCTGGGGTACCAAATTAGCGTTCATTTGAAGACATTTTTTCAATATTCAAAACTCGGGATCTCCTAATTAGTGATTTTTTTTAAGAAAATTCACTAATAATACTAATAATAATAATAGTACTACATACAGCCTTGGAGACTACTTCTCTGGCTTCACTGTTTGGTACCCTTTCTGTATGTGAGGGACGTCGCCGCGCGTAAGCTAACTGGAGCAAGCAGCCCTTCTGAATTCTAGATGTTCTAGGATGTTCTTCAACGTTTCTGTGACTAGTTTCGCTGCTTAGACTTCAAGGTTTGTAAAACATTCTTATTGAGACATTTTATTTCCATAGCCCGTATTATATTCAAGTTCTTTTCCTAAATGTTGCCAATTTTGACGTTTAAATCGCAAATTTATTTTTCTTTAAATGCCTATAACTTTTTTTGTCTTTTGACCTACAGAGCTAAATTTTAGTATGTAGCTTACCTATAAGGATGTAAACCCGCGTACCAAATTTGGTTGCCCTTACTTTGTTAATTCCGGAGATATAAATTTTTTTTGAAAGAAAACACAAAATTTTCCGGGAAAACCTGGACCGATTTTCCTGGCTAACGAACTTATCCAAGCCATTTGCAAAAGGAAGGTATTCACCAAATCTGATCAAAATCGGCCCATTATTTTTTGAGTTATCGGTGTGATACATATATGTATATATATATATATATATATATATATATATATATATATATATATATATATATATATATATATATATATATAACATATAAAAATTGAAACTGACCCCGGATATGTGTTCTGGGGTACCAAATTAGCGTTCATTTGAAGACATTTTTTCAATATTCAAAACTCGGGATCTCCTAATTAGTGATTTTTTTTAAGAAAATTCACTAATAATACTAATAATAATAATAGTACTACATACAGCCTTGGAGACTACTTCTCTGGCTTCACTGTTTGGTACCCTTTCTGTATGTGAGGGACGTCGCCGCGCGTAAGCTAACTGGAGCAAGCAGCCCTTCTGAATTCTAGATGTTCTAGGATGTTCTTCAACGTTTCTGTGACTAGTTTCGCTGCTTAACAGAATACTCAGACAGATAAAAAGTCTGGACACAGCAAGTGCGTTATGATAGCCAATTTTCTTAAAAATATTTTTAATAGCAAATGTCTTTCTCTGATAAAAGCAGGCATCAAACTTGGTTGCCTATATAGTAGAAACAATGTACCATATTTGATCGAAATCATTTTATTGTTTGAAAATATATAAACATTTTCAAAAGTCTGGATGCAGCAAGTGTGTCATGGTAGTGAATTTACATTAAAATGTTTTTAATAGCAAATGCGAGCAGGCACCAATCTGATTACTGGTATAGCCTATGTAGTAGAAACAATGTACTAAATTTTATCACAATTACTTATGGTTTAAAAATATACAAAAATTTTCCGAAAATAAACTTAAATGTTGGTTTTCTAACCAACAAAGCTTACGTTAATAGCAAACTGAGTTATTGAAATTTGAAAGATTTAATGAAAATTCGGTAAACTTGCAGATTAGCTCCCGAACGCTTTTCACACAATTGTTTTCAGAAACATTACTAGGACTTCACCTGGATGCACAAACCACAAGAAAAAATTCTTGTTCACACCCCCCATGGAATTTACTGGACTGGGAGTAAATAGGGGTGCTGGGCGGGGTAGGTAGTAGAAACGAAATATGAGCAGAAAATACGAAGAAAACTGCTTTAAAGCTGTCTATTTGTAGCCATATCCCCATTAAATCCTGCCTACCCCGCACAGCACCCCTATTCGCCCCAGGTGACGTAACTTCCTAGGGGGGTATGAACAAGAAGTTTTTCTTGTGGTTTATGCAACGAGGGTGGTTGTATGCACACGATGGGGGAAGGAAAATGCATACGACGAAGCACCCCCCCCCACCGGTTCGACTTGCGGCAGGGGTGGGGGGTTGGGGGTGGCTGATTCGTCGTGGGGATTTTCCGTCCACATTCGCGTGCATACAACCACGCTCGCTGCATAAACCACAATAAAAATGTCTTGTTCATACCTGTCAAGGAAGTTACGGCACTTGGGGGGGTGGGTGGTGGGGTGGATGGGTGCTGAGCGGGGCAGGCAGAGTTTAAGGGGGCTATGGCTTCAAAATGTGAAAAAGACAGCTTTCAAGCCTGTTTTATTCGCATTTTTTTGCTCATATTTCCGTTTTACTACCTACCCCGCCCAGCACCCCTACTCACTCCTGGTGCCGTAACTTCCTTGGGGGGGTGTGAACAAGACATTTTTCTTGGCGTTTGTGGATCCAGGTGGGGCCCTAGGCAGGTTTCTAAAAACAGTTTTTTTGAAAAGCGTTCTGGAGATAAACTGCAAATTTTACCGAAAATTCGCTACCAAAACGCACTTTCTGCGTCCAGATTTTTTTCTTACAAACGCATCACATTTCGATAAAAATGCAAAAATGCATTAACGAATTTTTTCTACAAAAATTAGCTAAGAATTATAGACCGCTAAACCATAAACTTCACTAAACCTACAGCGAAAGCATGAACTTAACTGAACCGACAGCCAAAGCATCAGAGAAAGGGTCTATTTGAAATGAATTTTCTGTAAATATTTTAGTAAAATGAAGGGCAATGACGGTTAAAGCTGAAACTTAAGGGTTCGCAGAACACTCTTCTTGCAACATTTTCTTTTCACAATTCGTATTTGTTTCACGTTCTTTGCTTAAACATTGCCAATTTTGACGTTTCAAATTGCGACTTTGACGTTTTGAGAAAAACTCCAAAATTTTATTTTAACAGCCCATAACTCTTTAGTCTTTAAACATTGAAACCTAGATTTTGGTACATCGCTCTTTATAATACAAACACGCGAACCAAACTTTGTTGTCCTTACTTTCTTATTTCCGGAGATATAAATATTTTTAGAAAGAAAACACAAAATTTTCCGGGAAAACGTGGGACGATTTTCCTGGCTAGCACCTCGGTACACATCAAAGTTGATCAAGATCGGCCCATTATTTTTTGAGTTATCGGTGTGATATATATATATATATATATATATATATATATATATATATATATATATATATATATATATATATATATATATATATATATATATATATATATATATATATATATATAGATATGTGTGTATTTGTCCAAAGCAGCTTTCACGTACACACAGTACAGCAAGCAGGAGGCGGTTGGAAGAAATCTAGCGAGCGAAAACAACTCCTCATCCGACTAATAGCACGACGGGTGTTGAGCCACATTCCTTGCTAGTTACCATCATGTATAGTAGGAGACCTGGACTGATTTCGTCCTATTTTGGACTCTTCAGTATGTCAGCCGGATTGGGTGGAATTGCATTGACTTCTAGAATCCTAGCTAAAAATTGACAGATTACAATTGTCACAACATAACCAATAACTTATAGTTAAACTAGACAAAATTTTAATATAAAAATTAAATGAAACGTTTTGAAAACCAAATACTATACTATACAATACCTAATATTTGCTCAACTAGAACAAAATTCCATTTACGCGTCATGGCAATATATATATATATATATATATATATATATATATATATATATATATATATATATATATATATATATATATATATACATATTAATGAAGTTTCCTTAGCAACAATTAACCATTTAGAAGTATACCGTTTGAGTAAACAAATTAATGTGAAAATGATAGTAAGAAAAGTAGACACAAAAGTAATGACTAGTAAGAATACATTTATATTATAATATTTTATATAGGCTAAAATAAGTTTTCAAATTAACGTCACTTTCAACATTGTGCATCGAATATGGTTAATTTTAAAGTGCGAAAGCAAAAGTAACAATCCATCATTATTTGAACCTATATCAAATTGGGTTTTTCCAATATTTATGGGCGCCACATAGTTTTTAGTAAATCAAATGCCAAAAGGAAGAAAAACCATGAATACTCTCTAGCAGGCACAACCGTTACAACCGTTACAATATGTACACTGTATTTGAGGTATGTTCATTTGAATTATAAATTCACCTTTTTATTGTACGCCACTGGAGCGATTAAACGTATGATTAGCAGTCGATATTATAGCGGTACTTTGAACCAGCTGCCCTTCGAGGATCAGCTACTTAACTAACGTTGCAGATTGTGCCAAAATTGATCTAACTAAAGAGCGATACACATATTTCGTCATGTTAAACAAAGGCGCTAGACATTCGCAAACGATCTTTGATCTGGAGATATTATTTCAGAACATATCACTGGAAGGATCTAGAGCTGGCTTCTCGTATTGTTATTTTAAGCACACTTAGAGCTTTCTTATTTTATGTTTAGTGTTTCTTTGTTCTTTTTTTTTTATAGACGTGGTGTTTGATGGACGTTGTGACTTATTTTATAGTGCGGTCTTTTGTTTTATTGTGAGATATATCTATTTGATTGGTCATATTCGTTGATAGATTTTAAGTACAGTGGTTATACAGAAACACTGTGGCCATAGGCGATTCGGCCGGTATGTTTCATCCTTTTTTGTACAGCGCTTTATGGGAGAAATAGCGAAATTTAAGCATTTCTGTGTTAATTGATGCATCAGTTAGAAAAAATAGAAAGGGGTCACAAGCAATAATGATTAAAATATAACTTATGTGATATTTCATTACCGGAGTGTCTTTTTAATTCGAAATTCTGAAATAAAATCTCGTTCTCGATTCACGAAGGTTTTTAAATGAACTGTAAACTGTAATGTCAACTGACATTAGTTTGAGAGTAATTAGTAAAAAGTTGCACGCAGAAAGTGCGTTATGGTAGTGAATTTTCATTAAAATGTTGCTAATAGCAAATATGTCTCTCTAATGCAAGCAGGCATCAGTCTGGTTACCGGTATAACCTATATAGTAGAAACAATGTACCATATTTTATAAATTACTTATTATTTGAAAATGTACAAACATTTTTCGAAAATAAACTTAAAATATTTCCGAAAAAAGAGGTTTCTTAGCCAACAGACCTTAGGTTAATAACAAATTGAGTTATTGAAATTTGAAGGATTTAATGAAAGATCGCTACCAAAATGCACTTACTGCGTCTTGATTTTTTTTCTTGCAAACATGTATCATATTTCGATAAAAAATGCAAAAATGCAATAATATAACGATGTTCGGGAAAAACAATTATAAGGATCACCAGCGACTTATGGACCACCCTATGAATGTCAAAATATTTTCGTAAGATGCAGATTAAGACACTCTATAATTAACTTATACAATTTTTTCTCGTATCTTGTATGATAACAATTATATTGAGCTTTACCGTAAAAATGTGCCACCTTGTATATATGTAAACAGATAGAACGGAAAGTAAACCCGGATATGGATTCTAGGGGCCTAGTTTGCGCTCATTTGAGGAAACCTTTTTAAAATTCAAAAGTCGCGGTCTTCCTATTAATGATTTTTTTCTACAAAAATCAGTTATACTTTACTTATACTTTATTGGCTGAAATTACACAATACGTGTATACAGTAAGTCCATTTTGACTTGTGTTGTATATAGTGACATAATTTAAATAGTTTATTCCAAAAATACTTGACACTGCATTATCCAAATATGACATACTTCGAATTTTGACAAACCATTTTAACTAAACTTTTTATACCACTTTTTCTCTCATCTTACATTTTCAATCACTGCCTTCATTTACTGGTAATCTTTATACATCCATCATTACTTTCCCATCATCATTCTCCATTTACTTTCCATGTTTATACCAAATTTATAAAATTTTATACAAAACCGAACCGCTTCATTTTGACCATTAAATGTCAATCAAAAAATTATAAACCGTTAAACGATAAACTTAACTAACCCAGATCCAAAGCATCAACTGAACTAAACCCACAGCCAAAGCATCAAAAAAAGCGTCGATTTGAAATGAATTTTCTGTAAATACCTTTGTAAAATAAAGGAAAATGGCGGTTGAAGCTTAAAAGGATTTGCAAAACACTCTTCTTGCGACAATTTCTTTACATAGTCCGAATTTGTTTCAGCTTCTTTTCCTAAATGCTGCGAATTATGACTTCTCAGATCGCGACTTTGACGTTTTGAGGAAAACCCCAATTTTTTCCTTTAAATGCCTATAATTTATCTTTTATCTTTAACTAACAGACCTAAATTTCAGTACGTGGTGACTATTTATAATACGAACAACCCTATCAAAGTTGGTTACCCTTGCTTTATTATTTCTGGAGATATAATTTTTTTCCACAGAAAACACAAAGTTTTCTGGGAAAACCTGCGCCAATTTTCCTGGCTAGCAAGGTTTTCCAAGCCTCTTACAAAGGAAAGGTACTCAGAAAAAAATGTATATATATATATATATATATATATATATATATATATATATATATATATATATATATATATATATATATATATATATATACACACACGAGGGCAGGTCAGTGACTTTTTGAATTTCCCGCCTCTTCACAGGAAGGGCAACACTGCCCCTGTCAACAAGCATCTGTCAGTTGACTCCTGTCAAATTTTCATTTAGTTTGTGTTAGATGGCCATTGAAAGAAGACAACCTCTTGAGTTATAACGAAAATTAAAGAAGTTAATTTTGTGTGCTCATTAAGCATTATTTTTCCGTAAAACACCATCACTCAAACCAAGACTAAGCGTGATAAATTCTATGGGGACTCTGCACCATCAACTTCCATGGTAAAAAAGTGATTTGCTGAATTTCGTTGCGGTCGTACAAGCTAAAATGACGCCGAACGTCCTGGACGCCCAGCTGCGGTCGTTACACCCGAAACAATTTAAAAAATTTACGAAATGGTGTTGGCCGATCGGATATTGAAAGTGTGGGAAATTTTGAAAGCCATAGACATATCACGTGGCTCAGTGCTTTCCATTTTGCATGATCACTTGGGTATGAGAAAGCTATCTGCAACATGGGTGCCGCGTTTGCTCACAATCTGCCACAAACGCATCGTGTGACAACTTCGAAGGAGTGTCTGGGGTTGTTCAACCGCAACAGGGACGTGGTTTTGCGCCGTTTCTTAACCGTGGACGAATCATGGATTTACTACAACACACCAGAGACCAAGCAGCAGCCAAAACCGTGGTTTTCTTCGTGCCAATCGGCGCCGAAGATGGCCAAGGTGTGTTTGTCAGCTAATAAAGTCATGGCGACCGTTTTTTGGGATGCACGCAGTATAATACACATTAATTACCTTCAAAAGGGAAGAAAAATCAATGGCCAATATTAACTTATTGGACCGACTCAATAACGATTTGAAAAAAAAAACGACCGCATTTGGCCAAGAAAAAAGTTGTTTTCCACCAAGACAATGCAAAGGTGCACACATGTGTAGTCTCCTTTGCGAAATTGCATAAATTGGGTTACGAATTGCTCCCTCATCCGCCGTATTCTCCGGATTTAGCCCCTAGTGATTATTTCTTGTTTCCAAACCTTAAAAAATGGCTCGGCGGAACGAAGTTTGACACCAAGGATGAAATCATCTCAGAAACAAATACCTATTTTGACGAGAAATTGGAAAAACGTTGGACGAAGTGTATAGAGCTCAAAGGAGACCATGTTGAGTGATAAAATGATTTTTTGTCAAAAAACTTGTGTTTAATTCAAAAAGTCATGGACGTTGTTGACCAGACCTTGTATGTATATATATATATATATATATATATATATATATATATATATATATATATATATATATATGTATATATATATATATATATATATATATATATATATATATATATATATATATATATATATATATATAATTAGAGTGTCGAACCAGATCTTGCAGGTTAGGTAAAAGTTACCTTAAAGTAAATATTTTAAGTCTTTGCATTTGGTAGTGAGTTTTGAATCTAGGGCACATAGCGGCCTAAAATTTACAAATTGTGTAATTGAAACTCGCAAGTATATTTTATTGGTAAACTTGAACAAAACCTTTTCAAACTCAGTTACGTGAAGTTACTGACTTACAGTAACCTGATTAAAAATAAATTAATAAGCACTCACAAATTTGTGCTGAACGTCACAAACCAACATTTACTTAATTATAACTAAATTACAACTTGGTTGGGTTATTTGGACTCCGGTGCTGGTTAGCATGCCTCAATTTGTCGCCTGGGTATGATACATAAAAAACGTCGGAATAACGTCTGAGGAACCAAATGTGTAAGACTCCGACTTGTTCGGACAATGCAGCGGCCTTCGTCGCTACTTTTAGGAACTGAAATTGAGTAATTGGTAATGACTTTAAAAAATAGGGATTGCAGGAAGGGACAAAACGCGACGTCTTGCCCTTTTGCGGTTACACAAGCAAATTTTTAAATTAACCTATATATGTGTCCTTCTTGTATGTTTAAAATTAACAAAGTTGCAGTCGTATATTTTAATGTATGCTACGCCACTGCTTATATTGCGCGTCGATTCTTCCAAATCAAACACCGACAAAGCTCCCTGCCCCTCAAACTCTAGCATTGACTTTTTATACTTTCGGAGACTATGACGGGATTTTCGGAAATTTAAATTGCACCCAGTTTTCTTCATACAAAAGATGATATGTCATTCTTTTGGTTATTGAATTATGCCTTACGAATAATTTGAATAGTTTTAGTTCATCATCTTAATAAAATGTCTTTATTATTGTTCTTAGGCCCATTATGTTGTCAGTTATCATTTTAGTTATGTCTTTGCTGCTATCTTAAACCTTTATAAAACAATAATGCACATTCTACGATGCAAAACCTGTCTGGTTCGATTTGCTGTTTACTTGTCATAATGAAACAAGTAATTTAAGTGGATATAAGCTTCAAATAAAATACGTTTCACCTATTGCTCCTTTTTTCTGATAAACGTTTATTTGAAATTTTCACTGGAAGTAATTGAATCGTTAACATGGTACCTTATAAAATATGTTTGTTTTAAGAAAATTCGGTTTCAGTTCTTTCTTTCGGTGCCATATCAGGTCCCCCTAACGTTAGCAATTACATTGGCGAGTTGTTCGCGGTTTTAGACTAATCTAAATAGTTGTTCGCCACTGCGTATTCCAGTCCAATCGCGAATGTTCCTTAGCCATGACATCTGTTTCCTTCCAATTCCTCGGCTGCCTTCGATTTTACCTTTGATTATAAGCTGGAGCACTTTGTGTCGGTCCCCTCTAAGAACATGTCCCAGGTATGATATCTTTCGCACCTTAATAGTGACAAATAATTCACGGACGGCATTCGCTCCATTTAATACTGCTTCGTTGGTCTGCATAGCTGTCCAGGGTACTCGAAGCATTCTTCTGTGCAACCACATCTCAAACGCTTCCAGTCGACTGATTGTAGCAGCCCTCAGAGTCCAGGTCTCAGCTCCATACAACAACACGGACCAAATATAACATTTGATCATTCTTTGACGCAATCTTAGGTTTAAGTTGTCGCTAGAGAAAAATGATTTCATTCTCATGAAAGTTGAGGGCGCTATTTCAATTCTGCACTTTATCTCTTTATCAGGGTCTAGATGTTCTGTGATATAACAACCAAGGTATTTAAATTGGGTAACTCTCTCAATGTTTTGTTGATCTATCTGTAGGGAAGCATCGGCGTGCGGTTGGCGACTGAATATCATAAATTTTGTCTTATTTACATTTATTTTCAAACCCATTTCCCTTCCTGTCGTGTTTACACTATCCAACAACTCTTGAAGGCCCCGGACACTATCGCACAAGGTGACCGTATCGTCGGCATATCGAATGTTATTAATTAGTTCACCGTTAATCTTCACTCCAAGGTCTTTATCTTGCAAAGCCTTCTTAAAGATTGTATCCGAGTAAATGTTGAACAATAGCGGGGAGAGAATGCATCCCTGTCTGACGCCTCGTTGAATGCGACATTCATCGGTTAGTCTTCCATCGATTCGGACCACTGCTTTCTGCTTCCAATATAAGTTCTCTATAATTTTCAGATCTCTATCATCGATTCCCAAAGTTCTTAGTATGTTTAAAAGTGTCTCATCCAGGTCCTCCTCGCACCGACTTCTCATCCTTCCATGTATTATGCGATGAAACACCTTTAACGTATGACTCATCAGGCAAATTAATCTATATTCGTCGCACTTCTTTGCTCGCTGTTTTTTCGAAAGTGCCATAAAAAAAGACTTCAACCATTCTTCGGGTATTTCACCAGTAGTATATACATTGTTAAAAAACTTAACCAGAGCATTGATGTGATCTTCGTGGATCATCTGTAAGAGCTCTGCTGGGATGTAATCTGGACCAGTTGCTTTCTTGGTTTTGGCTGATTTGATGGCATGGAGAACTTCGGATTTTAAAATTTCTGGTCCTTCGTCTTGATATGCATTACCCTGCATGTTTGGCCTGTCTTCTTCAAACAGTTCAGTCACATATTTACTCCATACTTCAAGAATTTCTCTTTCATCAATAATAGCTTTTCCCGTGCTATCCACTAGTATGTTAGTAGTTTTCTTGTTATGCGAGCCAGCAACCTCCCGGACATTCTTGTACATGCTAAACGTGTCATGCTTCCTTTCAAACTCTTCCATTTCCCGACATCTATCCGTCATCCATCTCTCCTTAGCTGTTCTTATTTTTTGTTTTATTTCTCTTTGTTTTCTTACCACCGCACCTGCGAAATTTGAGTAGACTAACATTCAAGCGAAATCTTCAGCGATTGCTTCTTGGTGGGAAAGTTGATTTTTCCTGAATTGGAAGGTCACTGTGAGCTAAACTTGGATGAGTTGCGGGTAGTGTGCTTATAATGAATTTACAAAGTGTGTGCATGGCTGTTTGTGCATCGGTGTGCTTTTTGAGTGGATATGTGTGACTGTGTTTTTTGTATTATGGGTGAGTATTAGATGTGAGGGAGTGTCTGGGCGGACGATGCGTGAGTGAGATGTCTGTTGGCCGACTCTCTTGTGGCTGCGTCGTAAGTTGCCCGAAAAATTGCTGGCTAATTTGAGTATATATTTATACCACAATTTTGTCATTTTTGAAATTTTGTAGTAATCCGTATCTACATTTTAGGTTTTCTTCTGGAAAAATTTATATCCCCGAAAATAAAAAATATATGGCCACCACATTTGGCAAGCTGATTTATGTTGTAAAAACCAAACTCTGCACAAAAATTTAGGTCTCTATGTTGAAAGAAAAAAAGTTATTGGCACTTAATGAAGAAAAATGTTAGTGCCCACTAAAAGTCAGCGAAGACGCAATACCAAAATATTGTATATGTTAAACAAAATCTACTAAATATTACAGACAACGTTTATCTTTTCATGGCGCAAAAAGTTTAAGAAGTCCCAGAAAGATTACATTGAGAATTTTATAATTGTCCTCCTGTAAATATCATACTGGAGATTCAAAAAGTGAAAATTAGTATAACTATTGCGGTTTTTGAATAGAGAATATTGCATAAAATGTGTACTAGAATGTTCTAGATTTATGCTACTCTCCTCATTTGTTAAAATAACTGCAAAATCTGCCTCCAAAGACCTTACATATTACAAATACATAACTTAAGATCATTATCTGTTAGCTACCTTTCTTCATTGCAATTTAACAGAAGCTTTACGTGGTGTTAGGATGCCTGTCTGGTGAGCGAAGGGACGCGGGTTCAAATCTCACCGTTGACTTAATTTCTTTTTTAACCTTTTTTAATTTTTTTCGTCTTTGATTCCATTTTAACGTTATCTGATCAGATCGTGTAATTTCATTATATTTTTAGCGACTTTTTGTTGAAAATGAAAGATTAGCACTTTCAAGACTTTTAATTCAAGTTTAATAGTAGCCGTTGTTGCCCTTAGTTGGTAAAATCATGCCACATTATTATTACTATCATAGACGTAGAGATTTGTGACATGAAAAGAGGTTGTTTTCTTCTCTAGAACCGGATTCAATTTTTACAGCATCCGCAGGCAAAAGAATTTCCTCTCCGAAGCCACAGAAAAAGTATCTAGTTCTGTATTTAGGTCAAATTTTAAATATTTTTTAATTTATTTAATTGATATCTATTTCTAGTAGTTAATTTTCTTGTACAAAATGTTCTTTTAATAGCGAATTTTCTTATAAATGAGTTTAATGAATTTTCATAGAAGAAACGTTTCTTGCGAATTTTTGTATGAAAAATTATTCAATTAATTAATCCAAAATAAGGTTTTAATGGATTTTCGTGCAAACAAATTATTTTATTTTCAATTTTAATTACAGATTAGGTATATGATTTGAATTTTATACATTCTTTTTGCAAAATTTGGCGTTAAAAGATATTTACCCAGTTTTCGCAGACATTTTTTTGCGCTTCTAGTAATCATTTTTTGTAAGATGTTTTTGTGAAATTTTGGTAATTAATGATAAATGTTTTATAAGTTATTATAAAAAAAATGTTTACGGATATTCATGAAAAATTGTTTGCAAATTTTCATAAAATTTTTGTTGTCTCGTCGAAAAATTTTTTGTGTAAAATTATATTTTGGTAGGTGGGTAAATATTTTGAAATGGTTGGTTGGCCAGGAAAATCGGACCAGTTTTTTTTAAATTCATTTAATTTATTTTTCTTAGTGAATTTTATTGTACAAAATGTTCTTTTAATAGCGAATTTTCTTATAAATTAATTTAAATAATTTTCTTTGAAGAAACTTTTGTTTAATAATTATTCAATTGATGGAACATTTTTTAGACGAAATTCGTCGAAATAAAGTTTTTAATGGATTTTCGTGCAAACCAATTATTTTATTTTCTATTTTAATTGCAGATTATGTATATCATTTGACTATTATGTATTTTTTAGCAGAATTTTGTGTGAAAAATATTTAGCCAAATTTGAAGCCTGCTTTCATTAAAAAAGACATATCTGCATTAAAAATATTTTTACGAAAATTCACTACCATAACCCAGTTGTTGCGTCCAGACTTTGTTTTCATTTGTTGCATTTTTTCGTTAATTTTAGTTACTAGGTCGAGTAAAGGAGCAGCTTGTCCGATTGTTTTCATAAAACTTATATTGCTATTTTAACTTTATATATGTATAAAAAGGATCGGGACAATAAAAGCATAATAATATGTATGGTCATGTCTTGGTTGCGGCTACTCTGGCCATCCGTATTCATAAATATGCAGTAGGTGAATTATGAAAATTATGAAAATTTGCTGCTGTGATGCACTTGCTGCGACCGGATTTTATTATCGTTGTGAAACAATAAAATTTTCTTATGCCAAATGGCGAAATCCATAGGATATAAGATGTGTCTCTGAAACCAGCGTTAAAGCTTCACTACTGTATTTAGTAAGAAAGAACATTACGTTTAATTTGTTTTGACTTAGAATATATATATATATATATATATATATATATATATATATATATATATATATATATATATATATATATATATATATATATATATATATAGGGTGGCGCATTGAAAACGAAACAGACCGATTTGCGTCCAGAGAATTTTTTTTTTAAGAAACGCTGAAACACGGCAATTTTAATATTGAGGGGGGCATCATTTGACATAAAACTCAACTTTGTCACATCAACCCCTTAAGGGTGGTGATAACAACCCTTATATTTGAAATAGGGAACATGGGTCGAGAGTTACATCACTTGAAAGCTCCTTCTTTTCTAAATTCAGCACACTACATTTTTGGAAGTTTTATTAACTCGTTTAAATATTATTCACAGTTGAAGATGCAAAAACGCATTTCACCCATTCCGATAAGAAATGTGCTGATAGTCAATGTTTTGTTGGTTTGTAAACAAAAAATTGACTATCAGAACATTTCTTATCGGAAGGAGAGAAATGCGGTTTATTATTTCAGTTTATATGTCGGTTTGATACTTGATATTACTACCGAAAATTAATTTCATAATTGTGTATTCTGTAGAAGAGAGAGTTGAAATAATTACTCTTTTTTTCAAAAACGATGACTGTACCAACCGTAAGGCAAATGTGTTTAATGAACGACATCCAAACAGAAATGTTAACAGAAAATACATTTTGGAGTTATTTGCAAAGTTTCGACAAAGTGGTTCAGTAGCCAACAAAAAACGGGATCCTGAACGTGAATTTCCGGTTAGAAATGAGACTACTGAGATTAAAGTTTTAGGACAAATTGCTGCAGACCCAACTTTGAGCACGAGAAAATTGGCCACTGTTTCAAACATCCAAAGAAGAACTATTCAGAGAATATTGAAGCATCATAAATTTCACCCGTATAAAATTCATTTTGTACAACAACAGAATGAAGATGATTTTGATCGGCGGCTAGAGTTTTGTGAAGTTGTGACTGCACGAATAGCTGATAACGGGAACTTTCTGTTCAATATCTGTTTTTCAGACGAGTGTACGTTTTTATTAAACTCTACAGTCAATCGTCATAATTGTCATTACTGGGCAGATAATAATCCAAAAAATTTTCACTAAGTCCACACTCAAACTCCACAGAAATTGAATGTCTGGACTGGCATTTTTGGAGACCGTTTAATCGGACCATTTTTTCTTGATGGCAATTTAAGTGGGGAAACATATTTGGAGTTATTAGAAGATATCGTTTACCCTCTACTAATTGACATTGATGAAAATGCTGAACGCTTTCAAGAAAATCAATTAGTGTTTCAACAAGATGGAGCTCCTCCGCATTTTTCACAACGTGTTAGGGATTTTTTCAACAGAGAGTTTTCAGGACAATGGATTGGGCGTAGACGTGTTATTGAGTGGCCCCCTAGATCACCAGATTTATCTCCTTTAGACCTGTTTCTATCGTGCCATTCAAAGAGTAGAATTTACGCAACAGAACCGGAGTCTCTGGAAGAATTACGACGACGCATTGTTGAAGAATGCCGTCTAATAACTCCACAAATGCTCCAGAATGTCAGAGCTCGTTTTGAACAAAATTGGTACTTTTGTATGGAAGCTGGTGGTCAACAATTTGAACACTTACTTAACTGAATAAACATTTTTGAACGTTTGGTTTTGTTTTTTAGTTTTTTTTTAACGAAAAATTGACTAATTAGTGCATATCTTATCACGATGAATGAAATACGTTCTTGCAACTCCAACTGTGAATAACTCGAAGTGTGAATAATTTTAAACTTCCAAAAAAATTAGTGTGCTGAATTCATAAAAGAAAGAGCTTTCAAATGATGTAACACTCGACCCATGTTCCCTATTTAAAATATAAGGGTTGTTATCACCACCCGTAAGGGGTTGATGTGACAAACTTGAGTTTTATGTCAAAACATGTCCCCCTCAATATTAAAATTGACCTGTTTTAGCGTTTCTTAAAAAAATTCTCTGGACGCAAATCGGTCTGTTTCGTTTTCAATGCGCCACCCTGTATATATATATATATATATATATATATATATATATATATATATATATATATATATATATATATATAATAACTTCTGCCTGTAAATTGTTCGGTCAGCTACATACAACTAAACAATAATGCATGATTATAGTTATAAGGGCATAGCAAATCAATCAGTATATCAAAATCTCAAACGCAATGCTGGTAGGTACTTACAAAACTTATCAAAACCCTTAAAATATACCTAAAATCTCTGTTCAAACAACAGGGTGTCTTTTAACCGAGGCTATTGTTCCCTTGTTTCTAACCAGTGTAGTACAATTTTTTTGAAAGAGTTACACACAGCCACGTGTGTATTAAATATTTCAAATTATATGATCAGTATTCACCCCAGCATGATTTTAAAAAAGACTTTGAATTACTCAACCTGAATAATATCTTTAAACAAAATAAGAATTAATGGGTGCAAGGGGTGTAACAACCGCCATAAGCTGGTTGATATTATATAGCACCTAACCAAGCTATAGATTCAAACAGATCGCAAATTTAAGGGAGCCAAATTTAATTTTACTTATGTTACAGGGTTTATAATCGTATAATTTTGTAAACGAAAAGTTATTTGATATTCAACCAATTGTCAAATATTTGGTTAGTGCGATCTCTAGTATAAATGCAAATTTTAATCAGGGTTCGGCATATTATCCGATACATTCATCAACATCCACAGTGCACTTTTGAAATTGATTTAATTAATCATAAAAGTCTTTAATTATATACAACTTTTCAGAAACCTACACTATATTATATTTCCTTGGGAAAAACAAAAATCCTGGACGCCGCAAGTGCGTTATGGTAGTGAATTTTCATAGAAATGATCTGGCACAAAATGTTTTATTATATCTTTCTTTTCTTGTAACATAGAAATCTAAATTTCGGTTTATAGTTTACTTTTTATATCATAAATCTATCTACCAAATTTGATTATTATAACGTTTTTATTTTTTGAGATAAAAATTTTTTTGAATGAAAACTCAAAATTTTCCCAGAAAACCTTGTCAGATTTTTTTGACTAAAGAACTTATCCAAGCCAATTATAAAAGTTAGGTACGTGCCAAATTTTATCAAAATCGGCCCTTTATTTTTTGAGTTATCGGTGTGATATATATATATATATATATATATATATATATATATATATATATATATATATATATATATATATATATATATATAAATTGTATCTGATCCCGGATCTGGGTTCTAGGGGTCCTAATTTGCGCTCATTTGCAACAAATTTTTTTTTTGAAAATTCAAAAGTCTGGATCTCCCCATTAGTGAATCTTTTCTACGAAAATTCACTAAAAGTGAAATGTAAATCCAGTTACCTCGCATATATCACATTTGGGTTTATTTATATCAGCCTTAGTGAAATTTAACACCCAAACTTTGTAAATGTTTGTTTCTATATCTTGCGGTAGAGTTTGTTAGCGAATTTTCATGATGAAAAATTCGTTAATAGAGAGGTCATGATGAAAAGCTTTTGAACAAATTTCTTCAGATGAGCGCGAATTTGGGCCCTTAGAACCCAAAACCAAGGTCAAAATTTTTAGCGATAACTCAAAAAATACTAAACTGATTTCAATCAAACTTGGCAAAAATCTTGTATGGGCGAAAAACGAGGTCGAGTTCGTTAATCAGCGTTTATGGTGAAGTTTTTCCGGTGGAAAATTGGGGAAAACTTAATATCAGAGTAAATGGAATGAGACTTTACATGTGGCCAGAAATAGTGCAAAGAAACCTATGTGGTGAATTTTAAGTAATTTGTTACACAATATTTAGAGTTTTTTCCAAATAAACAATAAAATTCCAAAGCCACGCATTGAAACGACTTAGTGGTTAAAGGCTGCCAGACAAAGTAGTTAACTGCCACCCGTAGATTGATTCATACCACAGGTATAAACTATACATCAACAGTAGCCAAACTACAGGACATAAAACATACTACCCGAACCAATAATCGTGAAATCTCGGCCGCAGTTATGGAAAATGACAGACTATAGGAGATTAAAGATTTTAAAAGTGATTGTTATTTAACTGGGGGATTGAATCAATTATTAAGATACACTATATATGTATTTTTATTAACGGCCCCAAATACAGTTTTAGCGCAGCACAGATATATTATGCTGTCGCATAATATAGCAGAAATGTAAACAAAATCAAGCCAAGTCTCTATAAAAATGATTCTAAAATAGGTTATTTTATCTTTAAAATTAAACATAGGACGTTATATAAGACCGAAACAGTCGTTTGATGTGTTTCAATGGTAATTCTACTTATTCTGTAATTAATTGTTACGTATACTTTGAATATAATATCCCGTAATGAAGCATCGGAGGACACATGTTTATTAACAAAATCCCACAATTTTCGATGTTCTATCAGCGGGTGAAAAAACTCCTGGAACACCCTCTATAGTAGAAAGAATGTGCCATGTTTCATCAAAATAACTTTTTGTTTGAAAATGTACAAGAATTTCCGAAAGTAAACTTAAAGTGTTCCCAAAAAAAACTGGTTTCTTGGTCAACCTTATAGGTAAATAGCAAACTGAGCTATTCAAATTTAAAGCAATTAATGAAAATTCGCCACCATAACGCACTTGCTGCGTCCCGAATTTCTTTTCTTACAAACATGATTATATTTAGATGGAAATGCAATAACATTAGGCGCGTTCGATTAAAAAAAAGAAAATTTGTATCACCAACGTCTTATGGGCTAGCCTGTGATTGTAGAAATATTTTTTAAAGATGTAGCTCAAGACACCCGATAATTAATGTATACATTTTTTTTCGTATCTTGTATAATAACGTATATATTGAGCTTCATTGATTTTTTACGAAAATTTGACAAAAATTATATACCATTAAACGATAAACTCTATAGCTAAGACTACTGCCAAGCATCAGAGAAAGGGTATATTTTAAATAAATTTTCTGGAAATATTTTAGTAAAATGAAGGACAATGACGGCTGAAACTAAGACTTCAGGGATTGTAAAACATTCTTCTTGGAACATCTTCTTTCCATAGCCCGTATTAGATTCGAGTTCATTGCCTAAATTTTGTCAATTTTGACGTTTTAAATCGCTACTTTGACGTTTTGAGGAAACCCCCAATTTGTTTTTCTTTAAATGCCTAAAACTTTTTTGTTTTTCGACGTACAGAGCTAAATTTTGGTAGGTAATTTACATGTAATTTTATAAACCTGTGCACCGAATTTGGTTGCCTGTACTTTGTTATTTCCGGAGATAAAAAGGTTTTTGCCAAAGAAAATTCAAAATTTTCCGGGAAAACCAGGACTGATTTTCCTGGCTAACAAACTTGTCTAAGCCACTTGGAGAAGGAAGGTATTCACCAAATTTAATTAAAATTGTCCCATTATTTTTCGAGTTATCGGTGTGATACATACATATATATATATATATATATATATATATATATATATATATATATATATATATATATATATATATATATATATATATATATATATATATATAAACACATAAAAATCGAAACTGACCCGGGATATGTGTTCTAGTGGGCCTAATTAGTGCTCAATTGAATAAATCTTTTCAAAAGTCGGGATCTCCTCATTAGTGAATTTTTTTAAAAAGAAAATTCACTAAAACGTTCACACTCTACTAATAAAATAACTTTGTTTTGGCTGCACTGGTATAAATAACCCCACACCTCACGAATATCTAACAAATTCACCATATGTCTGCATGTTTCAAATCAGGTTAAAATCATTTCATCCACCGGCAACCCCCACACCTTCATTCTACAACGTTCGGTACCAGTTTGTATTCACCACCCTGTATAATAATAATATGTATGTACACACATGCACATGGCTTATATGGAGGGTGTTCCACCCCATACGCACACTTTCGTGCATTACTATTATTATTCAAGCAATGCAGAGTCATTCAGGAATCACAGGGGGGCGAGTTCTGATCACATGATTTAATATGTTTAATGAACACGTGTGCACGCGCCAACTAGACGGAAAAATGCCGGTACAATAGGGTAAAATAGTTGAAGAGTGCTAGAGACAAAAACTTAGTGAAAGGATTGAAAGGTTGGGTCATTAGGTTCTTTTTTATTTAAATATATGATTGAGTACCTGCATCTTGAATAAGCTTCAGAATTAGTGATGGATGAATTTTGATTGATTTTATTTTTCTAATACTTTTGGCTTTACTTCTGATATTATTATGTATGTTGTTTCATAGTTATTTTATTTGGCATTATCGTTTGAGAAAGTGCGTCCTCGGAAAGAATGTTTATTAAAATTTTATCTTTTTGAAAAACCTTAGTTGCGCTTAGATAATAAGATAGAACCTCGGTGGTTCAGGGGGTAAGAACGTGTGCCTCTAAACCGAAGGGTACTGGGTTCGATCCCAGGGTACTCCTTTCACTTTTTCAGTACAAACTGAAACATTAACATCAACCGAGGTTCTGGCATTGTACTTGAGCACGTTGAATGTCTGCACGTTCCGCCCTTCGGAGGCGGCGTAAAGCCGTCGGTCCCGTGTCCATGAGATGTTCGGCACGTTAAGATTCCTACCCTCCTTACAGAAAGGCAGGGGTTCGGCAAAGTTTCTAGGATAGTGAGGTGAAACTGCTCCCTGGCGTCGGTGATTGGCCATAGTAGCGGAAATAGGCCGACGTTAAAGAAACAAAACACACACACAGATAATAAAATGTAGACATCGACTAAGTGAAGATTGGAAACCTTGATGAGCACTGATAAGCACACTTGGAGAACCCAAACCATTACATCACATTAAAAAAAACTGCCGATCGTTACACTAACCAAGTTAGCGTCATCAGAGGATGAGTAATTCTAAATATCTCATACGCACAACCCTGTTTACATTCTTCTGTAGGTAGTTGGTCACTAACGATTTAGGGAGGTTCAACGACACCAAAATTAACAGGCTTCTTGAATTAGGTGCCGAAGATAACTAGGTTATTTGGTGGTTGGGGTAAATGACCCAATCGATTGCCAATCATATTGCACACATCTCTGGCACGGTGTGGGCAGTTGCAAGTAATTTCGTTTGATGGAGATATATGTCTTCTTTTATTATATATCGGACGTGCTTCTGTATTTATTTTAGAAAGTAATCTATCAGGGGACTACCCATAGGCGGCGGAGCGAGATTCATACATTTTTTATATTAATTATATTTAGCAATATATATATATATATATATATATATATATATATATATATATATATATATATATATATATATATATATATATATATATATATATATATATTTCTAAGGCGTTTAGCTGTACTTTTTTTTATTTTGACAACACAAGACAAGGGCCCACAGCCTAAATACTATCGTACCGTGGGTGTCGACAGGAGGAAAGAGCCAACTTGGTAATTCTGGACTTGAAGATTTGGAGGTTCGGAGTAGAAGGAAAAACATGTGCCGGCAACGAATTCTACAACTTGGAAGTCCTCGGGACAAAAGAGCGGGCGTAACCAAGATGTTCTATGTCTGGTGACCTGGACATTAAAAGGGTGCATTCGTTCCGTTCCCCTGGTAGATCTGTTGGGTGCAGCAGGTGGAGGAACTATGGAAGAAAGCTCCTCTGAGCAGTGTCCGTGCAGATATCTATAAAAGAGAGAGAGAGAGAGAGAGGTCACCAACGTCACGTCGGTGGGAAAGGGACGGCAGCCTTTGGGTGAGGGTAGGGTCTCCGATGAGACGTATAGGACTCTTCTGAATGGAGTCCAGGATAGCGAGTGTAGAAGCGGCAGCGGCACCACAGATGTGGAAGCAGTATTCGAGGTTTGGCCTTATTTGTGAAGTATATAAGGTATATAGATTAGCTGGTGAAAATTATTTGCGATCTCCGAAGAGGAAACCTAATTTATTAGCAGCCGCTTCCGCAATTGATGTGACATGTTAGTGCCAATTGAGATTTCGATCCACAGAAATGCCAACAAGTGAAAAGGACTCATTACTTTGAATGACTTGGTTGTTCATTGTGATGGGTCTAGGGCTGGTGTATTTCTTATGAGATATAAAGCAAGACTGAAACTTGGCGGAGTTGAACTGTACAAGATTTCTACTTCCTGACTCTAATATTTTTTTGAGATCCACAGAGACAGAACCCAGAATCTAATTGGGCTAAGGTGACATGCTTAGAATATTGTATATTTGAGTAAAGTGGGCTATCGTCCACGTAACTGTGAACTGTGTTGGAAGTGCTAGAGAGGAGGTCATTGATGTGGAGAAGAAAATAAGTAGGGGCTAAAGCTGAACCTTGAGGGACTCCTGCATTAATTGGATACCGTTTAGAGGAATGGCCATCCACGACAATAGAAATATTCCGGTTGTAGAGGAAATCTGCTGTTCAGGTACAGAGTTTTGGTGGTAGGCTATAGGCTGGAAGTTTATTAAGCACCGCTGCGTGCCAGACCTGGTAGAATGCTTTGGATGTGTCTAGAGCGACAATCTGGGATTCACGTAGTTCCATAGACTTGTTACAAGAATGGGCGACAAAGGAAAGGAGCTCGGCAGTTGATCTGCGCTGACGGAATCCATACTGCCTGTCGTGGATTAGACTGTGTTTTCCAAGAAATTTTATTAGTTCGGTGTCTATATACTATTTAATCAGTTTAGAGACGACTGAAAGGATAGAAATAGGTCTGTAGTTGCTAGGAAGTGCTTTGGATCCCTTTTTGGGGACGGGTTGTAGTAGAGCAGTTTTCCAGTTACTAGGAAATACGCCTCTATTGTAAGTTGTCTAAAACAGAGGAGTTAGGACAGGAGCAATTTCTGGTACGCATTTTTTTTAAACAATTTCTTGGATCTCATATGGGCCAGAGGCTTTCCTGGTATCAAGAGAAGAGAGCATCTTTCGTACCTTTTCAGTTTTGAAAATGATATGCGTCATTTTATGCGCGACATTGTGGACGGTTGGTGGTTGAACATTTGGAGGTGGGTTGAAAGTAGAATTGCCGGCCAACAACGAGGTAAAAAGTTCAGCCTTGCCCAGGGCGGTAGAAACAATTTCATCCCCTGAAACAAGAGGTGGGAACGTGCGCTTGCAGAAATTATTCCCAATAGATTTAGTAAGAGTCCAGAAGGGTTTGTTGCCGTTGGAGCTTGAGAGGACTTTGCTTTTGATGTGGTTATTAAACGAGTTCTTTGCCTCAGAAGGAATGCGGACATAGCGGTTTCTCGCGTTGTTAAATGCTTGACGGTTTTCTTGACTGGGATTGTGTAGAAGCTTTTTGTGAGCTTTGACCTTTTCAATTCTGGCCTTGTCACAGGATTTAGAGAACCAGGGTTTTGAATTGCTGAAGAGGTTTTCTGTGTACGTGAATTAAATAATTCCATGCCAGCTTGGATAATTTCGGTGGCGTTTTGTGCAATGTCAAAGGGGTCAGGATGAGAGAAGCAGACAGACGCCCATGGAAATGAGGAAAAGTAATCCCGCATTTCGTCCCAGTTCGCGGAGTTGTAGTGCTAAACGATACGTGGGGGTGATGACTGTGTGACCTCGGGTTGCACTGCGCAGGAACAATGTACAATAAGCCAAATGCTGCGCTGCTATCGGGACGGCAGAGATGCGAACGATCCCTAAATGAGAAAAAAAACCAACCCGGTGCCCCATTATATTTTGACCCTATATAAGCTTATATAACTTTTGAAATAATTGATCCGAAGAAATGCGGTTTTCGCCAGTCTTTTTCTGATTTTTATTAGTTTATTTCTGGGTATCTGTCTTTTCATATTCATTTCCGCTTTAATCGGAAACGACTAAATGTATTTTCAAGGATAGGGTAACTTTGTAATCTTAAATGGAACACACTGGATATTTGTTATATATAAACTAATTTGACGTTTGCAAGTGTTGCTGTCGTTAATTCAAAAGTCGACTTTGCGAAACGTTCCCTTTTCCGTAGATTTCATATAAAACGTAGTATTTATTTTAAAGGCTTGAAAACCCATCACTCTGTATAGTAACTGTGACTAGAACGGCGTTTTTGGAAAGAGGAAAGACTGAGCTTTTAAACTGTGAATAAATATACAGGGTGTTCCATTTAAGATTACAAAGTTGCTTTGCACTAAGTGAGATATAAGACACGAACCACGTGCCGCCACCTAGTTGCGGAACCAAGTAGTATGTTGTCACTCCAGCTCCAAATAACACAGAATGTTAAAAAAGAGAGACTGTATACAACCAACTAACAATTTAGTAAATTGTTAGCCCTGCCCCATTTATACCCTAATATAGTGACAAAGTATGTAAGGCTAGATGCATTCTCACATTAATTAGAACCGTGGACCGGTTTCGCTCTAATTAGAGCTCGTCAGTACGGCATAATAATTGCAGCGAAAATACACCTATAAAGTAATCCGGCTATGGTAGCTAGTACTTGGTTCCGCAACGAGGTGGCGGCACGTGCTTCGTATCTTTTATAATGTATAATGTATAATGTATAATGTATAATGTATAATGTATAATGTATAATGTATAATGTATAATGTATAATGTATAATGTATAATGTATAATGTATAATGTATAATGTATAATGTATAATGTATAATGTATAATGTATAATGTATAATGTATAATGTATAATGTATAATGTATAATGTATAATGTATAATGTATAATGTATAATGTATAATGTATATATTAACAATGAAACAGGCCAATGTCACCTGAATGACACAGGGATGTTCATGTACGTCAAAAAATTAACAATAAGAACGACAATAGCACACACAGTAAGCATAACAATTAAGGAAAATTTTTCCTTAAATAATACAAAACAAAGATACTTATAAAACACACTTATAATGTTTATAACGTTCAAAAGATAAGAGCTGCAGAATCCAGATCCAATTCCAATATTGTTTTTTAGAGTCACCAGGTGCACTAGGTTTATAGTTTATACTATGGCAACTACACTACAAACAAAGTGTTCATATTATAAGAATTTAAAAACAGAAAATAGTTAATGGTAGTTTATGTGTAAAAATCATCCACCGAGTAGCACGTCTTGTTTATAAGAATCGTTTTCACTTTTTTTTAAAAAGCTGGTAAAGTGTCAACATTCCGTACATCTTCCGGCAACGCATTATACAACTTGCAGCCATTGTAAAACAGTGATTTTTGGTACAGAGCTGTGCGATGTTTGTCAGTTTGCAGGTTATTTCAACCTCTTGTGGTATATCCATGTTCCACTGCATTGCGTGTGTATTTGGTTTTGTTTTGAAAAACATGGGTTAGCACTTCCATGATGTATATGCTGGGGAGTGTAAGGATACCCTGTTCTCTAAAAGTGTTTCTGCAAGTGTGTCTATGAGGGATATTGAATATGATCCTCATCACTTGCTTTTGTTGTTTAAAAACTCGGTTTACTTCACTTGCTAATCCCCAGTGCGTAATACCAAACCTTAGTTGTGAGTAGAAACACGCATAATACAGTGACAACACAGTAAAGGTACTGCATCTTTGGACAAGTGTTCTTATTGCATATGTAACGGATGAGATTCGCGAGCAAAGTTCATCGATGTGAACATTCCATTTTAACTCACTATCGATATGAAGTCCTAGTAGTATTGTAGATGGCTGCAAGGTTACAGTTTGGCCATCAAGTTCTACGCTTTGTACAGTACTTTTTTTTGATTTTGAAGATTTAAAAAACACGCAAGCTGTTTTATCCTTGTTAAGTGCAAGCTTGTTTTTATCGACCCAATTGGTTAGACTTTTGAGGGTTTTGTCAGAATCAGCCATAATGTGCTCAACACTATGTCCACCTATCAAAAAGTTGGTATCATCGGCATAGGAGGCGACCGTTCTTTTGTTATCTGGATTGATGTTGTTTTCAGATTGGTGCGTGATGTACTGAAGTAGGCTGTTGGCATAGATAATGTACAGCGTAGGTCCAAGAACTGTTCCCTGCGGCACCCCAACCGTTACTTCAAAAGTCCTAGATAAGTAAGTGTTGGTAGAGTTAGATATTACAACTCTTTGTGTTCTGTCTGAAAGATAGCTTCTGAACCAGTCCAGTGCGGTGCCCGTCACTCCATACCTACACAGTGAACATATAAGGATCTCATGATTCACACAGTCGAAGGCTTTGGAAAAGTCCACAAAAACTCCCAGCGCTACCTCTTTTTTGTCAATGTGTTCGACAATTTGCTCCACAAACTCAACAGTTGCAGTTTCAGTGCTTCGTGCTTGCCGAAAGCCATGTTGATATGGCGAAAGAAGTTTATTATCAGCAAGATAGGTTATCAGCTTGTTGTTGACTATTTTTTCGAGGGTTTTTGCGAAAGTTGGTGTTAGGCTGATTTGTCTGTAGCTTGAATAATCCGCGGGATCACCCTTTTTATATGTCGGTTTTGTGTATGCTTCTTTCATTTTTGATGGAACGATACCTCTGGATAATGAAATGTTATATATATGTGACAGTGGTAAAGAAACAACAAACCTGCAGCGCTTAAGCAATGTGCTTGATACCTCGTCCGGCCCTGCAGAGCTAGATGATTTGAGGGTATTTATTGCGTTTAGGACATCCTCTTGAGTAACAGGTGGGAATTTAAATTGGGTGCTCACTTGTGGTGTTATCCCCGCAACAAATGCTATATCTACCGCAGCAGGCAGATGAGCAGTTGCTTTTTGAGCAGCAGATGAGAAGAAGTCTCCAAACTGGTCTGGGAGGTCCGCATGTATGACAGGGTATTCAGTTTTACATCTTACATTCCTCCCTGTTAGTTCGTCTATGGTTTTCCACATAGTTTTGCTCTTGTTGTTGCTGCGGCTGATAGCTTTGTCGAGTTCGGCCTTCCCTACATCTGCGATCAGCTGTTTATATTGTGCATTTACTTTTTTGAAGATAGGCTTAAATGCTGAAAAATGCTGGGCAAACTCACCATATAGAGCAACGACCTCCTTCATCTCCCTAACTTCTGTCGTTGCAGGAGCTCTACGTTTCTTACCGATTTTAACTTCCCTAATGGGAAAACATGCATTAAAATGGTTGTTGAATGTTTCCAGGAAATTATTATAAGCAACTTCGGGGGATGTCTCTTGAAGTACGTTTGTCCATGTCTCATGTTCAAGCAGTCCGATGAAGGCGTCTATATTGGCCCCGCTGATTATTCGTTTAGCAACTGTTATTCCGCTCGTGCTACACTTGGCATTGGGGATCCGTATGAGCACTGCATGATGGTCACCAAGGAATGTTTTCAATGTATTGGCTGAGAATTTAGGTAAGGTCCTTTCACTAACAAGGAAATTGTCAATGGATGTAGATGATATATCTCTTGGTGTTGGAAAGCTGGCTACCATAGCCGTATTACTTTATAGATGTATTTTCGCTGCAACTAGAATGCCGTACTGACGATCTCTAATTATAGCGAAACCGGTCTACGGTTCTAATTGTGGTGAGAATGCACCTAGCCTTACAAAGTTGCCCTACACTTGAAAACACGTTTTGACATTTCAGATTAAAGCGGAAGTGCGTATAAAAAGAAACAAGAACAATACCCAGAAACACACTTATAAAAATAGAAAAGAAGACTGGCTAAAACCGCATTTCTTTAGATCATTATTTCAAAAGTTATCTAAGATTATACAGTGTCAAAATATAACGGGGCACCCGGTATCATGCGGTTGCAATCACACAGCTGGGTGTTTTTAGCGTAAATGTTTCATTTACATTTTTATGATACTGATAAAAGTGGTGCATATTCTGGTTATACCGCCATATTCCACGCGGCTAGTTCTTGTTTTAAGTATCCCATTCAACCATGCACCCCTATTAAATTCAACAACTGGTATCGGCATTTTTTGTGCATAATATATATGGCACGTGCACACGTGCATTTTAGACACATATTCTTTACACTTTGTGCTTTTTAAAAGAACTTGTGTTGCCAGCTCAGATAAAATCTTTTTTTCATCCATCTGAATATTTATAAGTAGCGAAATAAAGCGCACATGATAAATAATATATTATATTGCTGGAAAGAAGAAATTACAGCATTTTGAGACATTAGAAAATAAGAAGGCTCCGAGATTATGTATTCGACGGTGGGGAAAAAATATATAATCTGATGGACTGTTGAATACAACATTTCTTTTTGGAAGAATCTAGATGAATAATTTGGCAGCAAGTTATTTTAAACTGTCACATCAAAGTAGGGAAGAATATTAACCTTTCTAATCGCCGCGACATTAAGAACATAAACCTTGAAAAGGTTGTTTTTGAAGAAAGTGAAATCGCTTATATCAATTATTCTTAACAGCTTACTTCTTATACAAGAAATTTGTATTTGATTTTACATTTCCCGGTAATTTTCATATTAATATAATTTATAATGATACCTCCATCTTCTTTTATTTATTTTGATTAAGAAACAAGACGCTATTGAAGTAAAGTTGTTTTGAAATTTCTTTTAAGGCTCTTGTTCTTATCCAAACTAGTCATATACGTTCTTTTAGCGAATCGGCGTTGACGAGATCACGACTGAGGTTTTCCAAATTTTTTCTAAAGGGCGTGTACATAGATTACATGCTAAATAAACAAGCATACCAATATAAAAACACCCATATATATATATATATATATATATATATATATATATATATATATATATATATATATATATATATATATATATATCGAGTGTCAATTACTATCGAGGTTCCTTATAATAGAAGAAACTTGCTTAAAATTTGCCTCTTGAAGGACCATACCACCTGCCCAAATTTCAGTTCGACAGCTTTACTTGAAGGAAGTTATACGCTGGATAGTAATTACCTTGACACCCGGTACCAGGTTGCGGGGTTTTGACCATTGGCATTATTAGGAACTCGGAAACCATGAGAGATACAAACTTGGTTAGATTAGACAATTACAAGTGGGACTCAGAAGCACTTACATATATATATATATATATATATATATATATATATATATATATATATATATATATATATATATCGAGTGTCAATTACTATCGAGGTTCCTTATAATAAAAAAATCTTGGTTAAAATTTGCCTCTTGAAGGACCACACCACCTGCCCAAATTTCAGTTCGACAGCTTTTACTTGAAGGAAGTTATATGCTGGATAGTAATTACCTTGACACCCGGTATATATACAGGTTGCGGGGTTTTGACCATTGGCATTATTAGGAACTCGGAAACCATGAGAGATACAAACTTGGTTAGATTAGACAATTACAAGTGGAACTCGAAAGCACTTACATATTTTAAAAAAGTTTTTCCTAGATAGAAGCGAAAAATAAAAATTTTTAATCTTTTAGTGAATTTTCTTATATATATATATATATATATATATATATATATATATATATATATATATATGTTTATATATATATATATATATATATATATATATATATATATATATATATATATATATATATATATATATATATATATATATATATATATATATATATATATATATATATAAACATATAAAAATTGAAACTGACCCTGAATATGTGTTCTAGAGGGCCTAAGAAACGGTCAATTGAAGAAATTTTTAAAAATTCAAAAGTCGGGATCTCCTCATTAATGCATTTTTTTTAAGAAACTTCACAAAAAAAAGATTATTTATGTTGTGGTAGAAAGTTTTCCTAAAAATATTTGAAATGTGATAGCTCAATAAATTTCCTGTTAAACCAGAATCTTCAATCTTGAACCATAGTAACACTTATGTAAACGAAGCCTGGGTACTAAATTAAATAAAAAATTCTGTACGCAGCAAGTGCGTTATGGTAGTGAATTTTCATAAAAATGTTTTAATTGCAAATATGTGTGTTCTTTATATTTAAGAAAGCAGGCATCAATGTTGGTTACGAGTATAACCTATAAAGTAAAATTAATGTGCCATGTTTCATCAAAATAACTTTATTGTGTGAAAATGTACAAAAAGTTTCAAAAGTAAACTTAAAGTGTTCCCGGAAAGACTCGTTTCTTGGTCAACCTTATAGGTTAATAGCAAATTGGGCTATTCAAATATAAAGCATTTGATCAAAATTCGCTACCATAACGCACTTGCTGCATCCAGAATTTCTTTTCTTACAAACATGCATTATATTTCCATGGAAAATGCAAAAATGCCACAACATAAGGCGTGTTTGATTTAAAAAGACATAGAAAATTTGTATCACCAACGACTTATGGGCCACCCTGTGATTGTAAAAATATTTTTTAAGATGTAGCTCAAGACAGCCTATAATTAATGTATAAAGATTTTTTTCATATCTTGTATAATAACGGATATATGGAGCTTTATTGATTTTTTACGAAAATTCGACAACAATTATATACCATTAAACGATAAACTCTATACCTAAGGCTACTGCCAAGCATCAGAGAAAGGGTCTATTTGACATGAATTTTCTGGAAATATTTTAGTAAAATGAAGGACAATGACGGTTGAAACTAAGATTTCAGGGTTTGTAAAACATCCTTCTTGAGACATTTGATTTCCATAGCCCGTATTAGATTCAAGTTATTTGCCTAAATTTGCCGATTTTGAGCTTTTAAATCGCAACTTTGACGTTTTCAGGAAAACCCCAATTTTTTTTTTAAATGCCTATAACTTTTTTGTCTTTTGACCTACATAGCTAAATTTTAGTAGATAACTTACCTACTAGGACGTAAACCCGCGTACCAAATTTGGTTGCCCTTACTTTGTTAATTTCGGAAATATAAATTTTTTTCGAAAGAAAACACAAAATTTTCCGGGAAAACCTGGGCAGATTTTGCTGGCTAACGAACTTATTCAAGCCATTTGCAAAGTGAATTTATTCACTAAATTTAATCAAAATCGGCCCATTATTGTTTGAGTTATCGGTGTGATACATATATATATATATATATATATATATATATATATATATATATATATATATATATATATATATATATATATATATATATATATATATATAAACATATAAAAATTGAAACTGACCCCGGATATGTGTTCTGGGGGGCCTAGTTAGCGCTCATTTGAAGAAATTTTTTCAAAATTCAAAAGTCGCGATCTCATCATTAGTGAATTTTTTTAAAGAAAAAAACATAATGAACTTCGCGGATAACTACAAATTTGTTTTAAAAAACCTCTTTTGTTGTTTATTGTTTGCAAAAACTGAAAGGGGTGACTAAGACAAAACCATCCAAGCAACTAATAAGGAAAAATACCCGCCATATTTATAATTTCACGGGTAAATTCCCTTTGTGAATAATTAATTTTTTCTGAAAATATTTTGTAACTTTAATGAAATTTTATAACACAATTTTTTTAAAGACACTTGCAGTACTTAAATATTATATCTAAGACCAAATTTTAATTTTTTAGCTGCATAAAATACATATTTTTTTTTCAAATAATCGCTAACTGGGTCTCTAAAACCGATCTTCAAGGTCCATTTAAATTTAAAGAATTAGTTTTAATAATATATCTTACTAATAGTGTACAATTCTGATGAAAATTCACTACTATAACGCACTTGCTGCGTCCCGAAATTTTAATAATTATTTAACTAACAAATTTTGTTAGGAAAAACATTGAAATGTAAATACGCTACCATAATGCATTTTCTACGTCCGGGCTCGTATTTACTTAGCCATAGGCAAAACAGTGAATCTGGAGTTCAATATTTATATTCCCTCAAAATAATTATACGCCTCAATATATAATTAAAATCGCTGTGTCACTTTTCATTATACCGCAGATCCAATAAAGTGTCAGACATTTTGGGTGCAACTGGTGAACAAAAGTCGCGGAACGTGCCGGTTAAATTCTGATTGTGTAGGTTTGTGTTTCTAGTTATACTTGTTGGATTAGGGGTGGTTTGGACGCTTTGTCGATTCACGTGCACATACACAGCCCGGTAGAGCTTTTGTTCATTAGGCCCTTTGCTACTCACATTCATAATGATGATATTCTTTATTCCAATAGCACTGCCAATGCCAAAAAAACGTTAGATTAAAATACTACCTATGAAAATACACACCCCTCCACTTTAAGCTCTTAATCTTCAAACAACTACGTATTGTGATGAAAGGATTATAAAAAAGCAAATACCTTTTTCATCAGGGGGTAGTGTTCAATAAAAATTTTTGTATTACATCGAGTGAAATAGGCAAAAATTAAAAACGCACTAAAGCCCGGAACAAAAACAGGGGACAACAAACTGGATATATATATATATATATATATATATATATATATATATATATATATATATATATATATATATATATATATATATATATATATATATATATATATATATATATATATATATATATATATATATATATATATATATATATATATATATATATATATATATATATATATATATATATATATATATATGATCGTTAATATTTCATTACTGGGGTAAATAAGAACACATCGCCGTATTCTGTTCTCTGAAGCATACCTAACTCTTTCTGTAAGCGATACTTAATTACTAAGTGAGTGGTGGACGTGCCGCCACTTAGTTGCGGAACCAAGTAGTATGTTGTCACGCCAGCTCCAAATAACACAAAGTGTTAAAAATAGAGACTGTATACAACTAACTAACAATTTAGAAAATTGTCAGCCCTGGTCCATTTCTACCCCAATATAGGAACAAAGTATGTAGTATGTATGTAAGACTAGATGCATTCTCGCAACAATTAGATTCGTAGACCGGTTTCGCTCTCATTAGAGCTCTTCAGTGCGGCATACTAATTACAGCAAAAATGCGCCAAAAGTAATACGGCTATAATATAGCCAGCCTTAAAATACTAAGTGAGTGGTGGACGTGCCGCCACCTAGTTGCGGAACCGAGTAGTATGTTGTCACGCCAGCTCCAAATAACACAAAGTGTTAAAAAATAGAGACTGTATACAACTAACTAACAATTTAGAAAATTGTCAGCTCTGGCCCATTTCTACCCCAATATAAGGACAAAGTATGTATGTAAGACTAGATACATTCTCGCAACAATTAGAACCGTAGACCGGTTTCGCTCTCATTAGAGCTCTTCAGTACGGCATACCAATTGCAGCAAAAATGCACCAAAAGTAATACGGCTATAGTATCGCCAGCCTTAAAATACTAAGTGAGTGGTGGAGGTGCCGCCACCTAGTTGCGGAACCAAGTAGTATGTTGTCACGCCAGCTCCAAATAACACAAAGTGTTAAAAAAATAGAGACTGTATACAACTAACTAACAATTTATGGGTCAAGGCTGACAATTTTCTAAATTGTTAGTTAGTTGTATACAGTCTCATTTTTTTTTTACTTTGTGTTCACTTTGTGTTATTTGGAGCTGGCGTGACAACATACTACTTGGTTCCGCAACTAGGTGGCAACACGTCCACCACTCATTTAGATTTTAGGGCTGGCTATACTATAGCCGTATTACTTTTGGTGCAGTTTTGCTGCAACTAGTATGCCGTACTGAAGAGCTCTAATTAGAGCGAAACCGGTCTACGGTTCTAATTGTTGCGAGAATGCATCTAGTCTTAGACACTTAATTAATTTTCTTCTCGCATTATGGCTAAGTTAAGTGAAAAGCAAAGAATTTAAATACCAATTATGATAGAATGTGGTGAAAAATGTCAACAAAATCTTTGTCAGTTATTTCACAATAGGTAACCACAAAGAAATCCAATAAGAGAATCAACTGCAAGTAAAATAGAAAAAAAATTTTTGAGACGCAGCACGTGCGATATAGTAGCGAATTTTAATGTGAATCGGACACTCTTATTATACAGCATATTAGTCAAGACAATACTTCAAACATACACAGACCTTGAAGATAGATTTTTGAGGTCCTAGTATGCGTACATTTGAAGAATTCTTCCGAAAGTGTTAACATCGATATCTCTCTATTATCAAAAAAATCTTGCGTTCTAATTCCTTTTGAGAAAAGTGCCCAAAACTCAATTTTCTATGAAGCTAAAGAACTAAATTTTGCTATATCTGTAGATAGTGCAAGTATCTTTAAAAGAGACTTGTATTACAAATTTCATTAAAGTTATACAAAAGATTTCCAGAGGGAAACTTGATTCATATTTAGAAAAATAAAGTATCTGCCAAATTATAAACGTAGCAGTTATTTTTCACTATTAATAGCCAGTATGATTTCGTTTCATTCGACCTAATCAAACCGGTTGTTTCAATATCAACAATAACAAAATTATAATTTCAGACTGACAAAGGTGACAAACTTATTCAGGCGTTTGAGATCTTGTTCAAGACGTATGAAATGTGAGCACTATAGATTCTCCAAATGCCAAAATAAAACATAGAAAAGGACATACATTCATCAAGCTGGATTCGATCGCGAGCATTCTGCTAAGGAAGCTTCAACTTCAACTTTAATACACTTTATTTATATCACTTATAATATTTACAATGTAATGTACAATAATTAGAGTGTGTTACAATGCACCAGTGAGTTATTAAATCGCTCTTACAAAGTATATTTAAAAATATAAGTACAAGGTCTTGTTTACATTTGTGTTTTTATTTGTTTGTTTGTTTATGTACAAACGTCTACAGATGAGATAAACTTATTGATAGGATTTAACAAAGGAAGCCAGCACGAAACCTCCTACGCCTTCTAGACACACGTCAACTAACGTTTTATTTTCCTGATACTTTAGATCGGCTTCATGCCCGGGATATTATATTCAAAGTATACGTTACAATTATGAATTACAGAATTAGTAGAATTACCATTGAAACACACCCAGGACTGTTTCGGTTTAAGATGACGTCTTATGTTTAAGTTTAAAGATAAAATAAATTATTTTACAATCATTTTTGTAGAGACGTGGCTTGATTTTGTTTAAATGTCTGCTTAAATATAAATATAGTGTATTTTAATAATTGATTGAATGCCTCAGTTAAATAACAAAATAACTCGGTAAATTTTTAATTTCATGTCATTTTACATAATTGCGACCGAGGTTTGACGATTGTTGGTTCGGGTAGTATGCTTTCTGCCTGGTATATATTTAGTTTAGTTACCGTTGATGTATAGTTTATACCTGTTGTATGAATTAATCTGCGCGTGGCAGTTAACTACGCTGTCTGTCAGGCATTGGACTTTAACCTCTAAGTCGCTTCAACGCATGTGTTTGGGATTTTATTTTTAATTTGGAAAAAAATTAAATATTGTGCACCAAATTACTTAAAATTCGCAACGTAGGTTTATTTGCGCTATTCCTAGCCACATGTAAAGTGTCATTCCAGTTACTCTGATACCTACACAAATATAGCGTTTTCAAAAAGTTTTCCACGATTTTTTACCGGAAAAACTTGAGCATAAAGGCTGACTAACGAACTCGACCTCGGTTTTCGCCCAAACAAGATGTTTAATGTCAGTGTAACTTTAAAGTATTAACTTTACTAACTGCTGTATAAAAATAGTGTATAATTCTTATGAAAACTCGCTACTATAACGCACTTTCTGCGTCCAGAATTTTTTAATATGTGTTATTTAATATTTTGCCCATTAAATGGGAATAGGTATATCACTGTAACCAGTAATCGCCTAAGCATTTTAGGTTAAGGCAATTCTGTGATGACCAGGTAATGTATCATAATTTTTTTTTTCCAAAACACAATTAATAGTCAAGTGTAAACATTATGTTATGTATACCTGACAGATAAAGCAATAACTTTGTATCGAGTAGCCTGTGGTCTAATTTTACTTACCCACGTATTCTACAGAACGCATAAAAAATTATATGATAATCGAAAGCAAAAACTGTTTACCTGTGTAGTTTTTATGCTTCTGCTGTGTAAAAAAGGCATATCACTATTAGATGATTGCTAAATTTAAAAGCATGAACGGGAGCTATTAGCCTTTATCTTTAATACCATCAAACCCATTTATGTTGATAATTGCCTTATAATCAACGGTAGATATGTTTCTGATTGATCATTCTCACCTATCAATTTTATCTATTAAAAAGTATTTCCGGTTGATGCTTCTTAACAAAGAACTAACGAGGTATGTACTTTTATATCTCGCAACATATCATATAATATTATTAAACTGCAGTTTCGTTTAGAAATGCTTATATCATAATAGCAATAATTATACACTTTCAGCAAGGAAATAAAAACGTACGGAATACAAGGATTAAAAACAATTAAGACAAACATGTACGAAGGCAACGTTTTAAGCAAGGTGAATTTTTTTAAACTACCTTGTTTTCTTGGATGAAGCTGCTTTTTGCCATACTAGTAGTGTAAACAGACACAATTGTGGATACTGGTTGACAGTCATCCATTCAATGCAAGAAGTCCATACCCAATATCCTTAAAAACTGAACGTATGGGCCGGAATTGTTAGTCATCATGTAATTGGACTCTTTTTCTTGAAGGGACTTTAACAGGTCCACGATGTCTAAGATTATAACCAAAAGATATTGTGCCCTGTATCAGATAAATGTTTCAAAATGATTTCCCCCAATGTCTACTTCCAACTAGATTGCGCCCCACCTCATTTCAGTCGAGAGGTAAGAGAATACCTCAATGAGACATTTTTTATAGCGATTGATAAGCAGAAGAGGACCCATTTAGTGGCCAGCGAATCATCCAGATTTGTCTTCACCCGATTTTGTTTCCTGTGGTCATTTAAAAAGCGTTGGTGGCTTGCAAATATGGAACAGTGGCGGCAACGAAATGTGATGACCTTTTAACAAGTGCCTATCGGATCGCTGCAAAGCTCGATTCATCACTTCGACAAGGGGCTTTATTATTGTCGAGAACTTCAGGGAGCACAATTTGAGCATCTGCTTCAATAAAGTAAGATGTTGCCATTTAAAATAGTCCTAGAAATAGCACTAGTGAACAGTGACGATTATTATATCATTTTTGCAGATTCATGGAAACCAATGGGTTACGCTCAACAATAGTCCTTGGATTGGGTCACTCGGGATTACATCATCCAGTATGTCATCATCCAGTCTTGCACCATCAGGTACTGCACACAGCAACTGTTCTCAAAACATGCACACCAGAACTTGCTCCTGTCCTGACTCGTCTGTTTCAAAACTGAAAAGGTACAAAAGATGCTCTCTTCTCTTGATACCAGATAAGCATCTGGCCTTGACGAGATCCAAGAAATTGTTCTCAAAAAATGCGCACCAGAAATTGCTCCTGTCCTAACTCGTCTGTTTTAGACAACTTACAATAGAGGCATATTCCATAGTAAGTGGAAAACTGCTCGAGTACAACCCGTTCCCAAGAACGGATCCAAAGCGCTTCCTAGCAACTACAGGCCTATTTCTCTCATTTCAATCGTCTCTAAAGTGATGGAAAAGTATATAAAACCAAATTGCTAAAATTTCTTGAAAAACACAGTCTAATCCACGACAGGCAGTATGGATTCCGTCTGCACAGATCAACTGCCGACCTCCTTTCCTTGGTCACCCATTCTTGGAACAAGTCTATGGTGAATCCTAGATTGTCGCTCTAGACAGATACAAAGCATTTGACCAGGTCTGGCACGCAGCGCCGCTTAATAAACTTCCGGCCTAAGACCTACCACCAAAACGCTCTACCTGGACAGCAAATTTTCTCTCCAACCGGGGCATTTCTGTTGTCGTTTGTCTCCTTAGCCCAATTAGATGAGGATCGCAGACTGATGGAGAGTTCTGTCTCTGTGGATCTTCAAAAAATATTAGACTGGGGAAGAATGAATCTTATAGAATTCAACCCCACAAAATCCCAGTCTTTCTTTCTATCTCATAAGAGATACACCAGCCCTAGACCCATTACAACGAACAACCAAGTTATTCAAAGTATTGAGCCCTTTTCACTTGTTGGCATTTCTGTGGGTCGAAATCTCAATTGGCACCAACATGTCGCATCAATTGCAGAAGTGGCTGCTAAGAATTTAGGTTTCCTCTTTCGGGCTTGCAAATACTTTTCACCAGCTAATATCTTATATACTTCAAAAATAAGGCCAAACCTTGAGTACTGCTCCCACATCTGGGGTGCCGCTGCCGCTTCTACACTCGCTATCCTGGACTCCATTCAGAAGAGAGCTATACATCTCAAGGGGACCCTACCCCCACCCAAAGGCTGCCATCCCTTGCCCACCGACGTGCCGTTGTGACCTCTCTCTCTCTCTTTTATAGATATCTGTACGGGCACTTTCAGATGAGCTTTCTTGCATAGTTCCTCCACCTGCTCCCCCCAACAGATCTGCCAGAGCAACAGAGCGAATACAGTCTTTTACTGTGCAGGTCACCAGCCATAGAACATCTTTTTATGCCCACTCTTCTGTGGCGAGGACTTCCAAGTTGTGGAATTCCTTACCGGCACATGTTTTGCCTTCTCTTCCGAACCTCCAAACCTTCGAGTCCAGAATTAACAAGTTGCCTCTTTCCTCCTTGTCGACACCTACGGTACGATAGTATTTAGACTGTAAGCCCTCGTGGTGTTTTGGTGAAATATAGATTTAAAAAAATTCGGCCCTGCATCATCCGGCACTGAATCAAGTATTGCATTACCTGATAGTGCATTATCCAGTAATGCATATATAATAAGAGGAAGAAAGAGCCAAAAACACAAACCTACAAAACTAGGACGTATACAGTGCATATTCTCCACCGGAATGGACTTCTTTAATTAATGAAATTGAAAACACATAAGCGATCTAATAATGCACGTCAACTAATAAAACTGTTAGAGCGTGTAACTGACCTGCGCAATGGTATCAAATATTTCGTTGTCAGGGTAACAACGACTAAGACATACTAGATCTCATATATAAACCAGTTTCTATCATTGTTAATAAAAAACTGCTTGATATTAACAATCAATTTTTCAAATTTAAATATCTCAATTATTTGTAAACCTAGAAAGCTGAATTTTGGTGCGTAATTAGGTCTTTCCCAAGGCAACGTGTCCACCAAATTTCATCAAAATATCTTTGTAATTTTCGCAGTTAAAGTTTTTTTAGAAAGAAAATTCAAAACGTTTTCGGAAAGCCTTGTCCGATTTTCCTGGCTCAACGAACCCGTCCAAGCTATTAATAAAAAAAGGTACGTGCTGAGTTTCATAAAAATTGGTTAAAGCATTTTGAGTTATCGTGCGGATACACACACATACACACACACGCATGTATATATATATATATATATATATATATATATATATATATATATATATATATATATATATATATATATATATATATATAAACATATAAAAATTGAAACTGTCCCCGGATATTGGTCCTAGGGGTCCTAGTTCGCGCTCATTTGAAAAAATGTTTGGAAAGTCTCACCATACATACCTCTCTATTAGTGAATTAAAAAAAAAACACACCACTTCGAGATATTTCAATTTTTGTAATAGTAGGAAACATTTTTTTACCTTTTAATTGCTATCAGTATGTATAAACTTAATTTTCTTATTCTCTAGTTAAAAATTAAAATCTTACCAGAAAAAAGAACTGACAAGACACAATCATGAAGATAAAATAAAAAGCGATGATCACAAATTTTGAACAAACCATTTAACATAGTGGTTTCCATCCTTACGGGACTTGACTTTTGCGTTTTCGTCGTGACATATACTACATTTGACTTTTACGTTTGAGACTACTCACTATTTTTAAGTAATTAATTGTATTGTCCGTAATTTTTCTAAGTAAATATGGAAGTCTTTACCAACAATGAACTAACAGACATGCATGTTATGTGTTCAAGGGCTTTTGGTAACTGTTATGAGGCGAAACGACTGTATGAAGCAGCCTTCCCAAATCGGAGAATTCCAGACTGAAGGATGTTTCAACGGATTGACATCCGTCTGCGAGAAACAGGTACATACTTACATTATATAATACATCGATCTGTCTCTTTCGAATATATATATATATATATATATATATATATATATATATATATATATATATATATATATATATATATATATATTTACCAGGTACCCTAAATAAAGTTACTGCTGATCGAGGCAGACAACGAAGTGCATGCTATCCTGATTTTGAAGAGGCTGTTCTGGATGAAATTGAACAAAATCCAAAAATAAGTACTAGGAAAATGGCCAATCATCTGGGAGCATAAAATGCAACGATATGGCAAGTTCTTCACGAGCAACAATTGCGTCCATATCACATCCAACGTGGCACTATCGTCTGAAAGAGATTTTATACCTCGCCTACAATTTTGCCAATGGTTTCTTCAACATAATAATGTAGAGAACTTGTTAAATTGTGTATTGTTCACTGACGAGTTTGGATTTAGGCGCGACGGGATCGTCAATTTTCATAACAGCCATATTTGGGCTGACAAAAATGCCCACGCAGTTTTTGAAAAGCATAATTGACAGCAATTTTCCTTAAATGTATGGGCTGGAATTGTACGGTGTAATTTGATAGGACCAATTTATTTACCTCACAGACTTAATGCTACAACTTATCTTGAATTCCTACAAAATTAACTAAATGAGTTATTAGAAAATGTACCTCTTGACATAAGACATAACCTGTGGTTTATGCATGAGAGATCCCCCCCCCCTACATTTCGCCCTAAAGGTCAGAAATTACCTAAGCAATACTTTTGGACGCAGATGGATCGGACGCGGTGGACCTAAGCCATGGCCGGCTCAATCCCCTGATTTAAATTCTATGGACTTTTATTTATGGAGGCATCTTAAAAGTATTGTTTATAAAGCAAATGTTGATGATCTGCAGCAAAGAATTTTGCTAGGATGCGAACAAATTAGAAATACACCAGAAATATTTCACAAAGTACGACGTTGTATGCTCCACAGAATACGAAAGTGTATTGAAGTGGAGGGTGGCCATTTTGAAAATTTATTGTAGTCAGGTATCATAAAATGTTATAGACTTTTCATTTGTTGCTTTATTTGTTGTTAAAATTTGCAGACAATACAATTAATTACTTGAGAAAAATTAATTTTAAGCGACATCGACATACAAAAATTGAAATATCTCAAAAATGGTGTGTCTGAGAGATTTTGATGAAATATACCTTTTTTGCATACATTTGATAAGGGCTGCAATGTAGCTATACCGTAGATCGATATTACGGAGTGTCAAAAAATTATAGCTAATTGAATGCAAGCATAGTCTTACAGGTGGCGCCCTCTACCAGCAGTGTTATATTTAAATTTCTTGTCCCCAAAAACTCCCACATGCCAACTGTCACGCCTAAATTTTAATTTGACTCAGACTTATTCGTGAAAAACTGACGAAAACAAATAACTTTAACAGGCTGTATTGAAAAAGCTAAGCATTTGCGGACCCATGTTTATATGAAAAAAATAGTCTTATTTTTTTGTGCTGAATGCACATCTGTAATATAGACCATCATTTTTGAAACACCCTGTATAATAATACTAATAAATAATCATTGGTGCCAGCTCCATGATGAATTATCCAATATTTAACATCGAAAAATTACTTACCTATATCATTACTATGATCACGACAAACCATGTTTTTTTATTACACCTATTGTCGAAGGAACACGGAAAATTATAAACACACTGTTTCACTTTTTATCAAAAAATAATAGTTAGATAAAGCATGCGCTTTTAACACTTTATCACAAAACCAATCTTGCAGGGGCACGATTTCTACACACACTATGAAAATGTAGACATGACTCAACTGTCGTTCTTTCAATCTGTTTGTTTATGATTGTTCCGACAAAACTAAATGTGTTTCCTAATTCCCACGTATATATAATAATCATTTTGTTAATAAAATACAATTACACAAGTAAATTGAGGCACAATGTATCGACGTTGCAAAAAATTATTGTTTTATGTGGTGTCCTGTGTTTTTCTTTCATCTGTGGTCGCTTTATTAGACATCGGCGATGCAAGCGTGTGCATTCCAGGAAAAATTCTTGTAAGTTATTATACAAATATAGTGCAACTTATTTGATATGTCATATCATGTTACTTTGAAACATTGAACAGTGAAATATTCAGTATAAAAATAGCCTGCTGTCTTAGCGTGCCCAATTTCGTAGAAGGATAATTGCATTCAAAGACATTTGGACAGTTATATCCCGAGAACCTCATCAATAAGCTATTTTAGAACAATTAATATAAGATGTGACCAGGATACTTTGCTATCACATTATTTTAGCAATAGAATCAATGGTAATATTATTTAAAACAAATCGTAACCATCACAGTACAAAGTCGTGGTTTCACAATCTTGACTCTCTGACACCAGTAGCTCTTTTCATTTGAACGATTGTGCCAAGTTTTCCAGAACTTGAAAGACACAAATACCAACAATATATTAAGGCACACGAAGTTGCAGGTCAAACAGGAGACAATAAAATTAGGAAATAGACGAGCAGATATGTTATAAAATTAAGTCACTATTGGAAAGTAGAAAAAATTTCGGGACGCAACAAGTGCGTTATAGTATCGAATTTTTGTAAGAATTGTACACTATTATTGTACGGAATATTAGTAAAGTTAATACTTTAAAATTACACAGATCTTGAAGATCGATGTTAGAGGTCTTTCGAAAGTGTTACCATCGATATCTCTATATTATCAAAAAAATCTTGTGTTCCAGCTCCTTTTGAGAAAAATGCCCAAAACTCAATTTTATATGAAGCTAAAGAAATCAATGTTGCTATATCTGTAGATAGTGTAAGTCTCTTTAAAAGAAACAAATTTCATTAAAGTTATACAGAAGATTTCCAGAAGGAAACTTAATTCATATTAAGAAAAGTAAAGTATCTGCCAAATTATAAGCGTGGAAGTTATGTTTCCTTATTAATCGCCAGTATGATTTCGTTTTAGTCACTTTAACCAAACTGGTTATTTCAATATCAACAATTATTTCCTAGTTAAATCTGACAACGTCAGTTAGCTATTTTCCATTGTCATTTGCTATTTTGTAAACTGTCAGTGGGAGGAGTCGAATTCGAGGTTAAGATTTAATAAAAACTCTACAACTATTACAATCAGCCGCACCTACGCTAACTACGTATCAGACTCTCAAACATAATATGGCGATGCCAATATAAAGTTAAACAATCGAGAACATACGTCATAAACAAATAATAAGACTCAGCTAATACCTTAGAATCTGAGAATAAGGTACTTATTGTTTACTTGTAGTTTTTAATGAATATTTATTATTACTTACTCTTCATGTCGTATATGGAAAATTTGAGGTAAATGGAACTACATAATATCATGCAGTAATTCATCTAAGAGCCTCGGTGGTTCAGGGGTAAGAACGTGTGCCTCTGAACCGAAGGGTACTGAGTTCGATCCCAGGGTTCTGCTTTCACTTTTTCAGTACAAACTGTAACATTAACATCAACCGAGGTTCTGGCATTGTATTTGAGCAAGTTGAATGTCTGCACGCTCCGCCCTTCCGAGGGGGCGTAAAGACGTTGGTCCCGTGTCTATACGATGTTGGGCACGTTAAACGACAATACCTTCCTTACAGAAAGGCAGGGGTTTGGCAAAATTTCCAGGATAGTGAGGTGAAACTGATCCCTGCCATCGGTGATTGGCCATAGTCGCGGAAATAGGCCGACGTTAAAGAAACAAAACACACACACACACACATAGGTTAATCTATACCTATAAACATATGTTCAGTGTAAATTATTAAAATTTTAAGTTGAAATTTTTTTATTGTTTATATTTATGTTTCAATTTCAAAGAGTATGGATGGAGCAATAGTAAATAAATGTTGAAAAGGGTTTAGGTGCAGAAAGTGCGTTATGGTAGCGAATTTTCGTAAAAATGTTCCAAATGGTAATAATTTAATTTGCCATTAAACTAGAATCTTCAACTTTAATACATACTTAAACCTATGTAAAAGCAGCGTGGGTACTAACTTTAAAAAATAACACAATGAACTTCAGAGGCAACGATAAATTTGTTTTAGAAAACCATTTTTGTTATTTTGTTTCCAGAAACTGTTTCGATTTAGTGGACTAAAAACTAAATGTTGAAAAAGGTCTGGGTGCAGCAAACATATTATGGTGGAGAGTTTCTGTAAAAACATTTGAAATCTGATAACTCAATTTCCTATTAAGCTAGAATCTTCAATCTTGAACTATAGTAACATCTATGTAAACGCAGCCTGGGTACTAAATTAAAGAAAAATAACATAATGAGCTTTGAGGATAACTACAAGTTGGTTTTGAAAAGCATTTTTTGTTGTTTTGTTTGCGAAACTAGTTCGATTAGGTTGACTAAAAGAAAACCATCCAAGCAATTAAAAGCCTGGACGCAGCAAGTGCGTTATGGTAGTGAATTTTCATAGAAATGATCTGGCACAAAATATTTTATTATAACTTTTTTTTCTTGTAACATAGAAATCTAAATTTTGGTGTATAGTTTAATTTTTATATCGTAAACCTACCTACCAAATTTGGTTATCATAGATGTTTTATTTTTTAAGATAATTTTTTTTTTTTCAAATGAAACCTCAAAATTTTCCTGGAAAACCTCGTCCGATTTTTCTGATTAATAAACTTATCAAAGCCATTTACAAAAGGAAGGTACATGACAAATTTTATCGCAATCGGTCTATTATTCTTTGAGATAAATTTTTTTTTCGAATGAAAACTCAAATTTTTTTCGGAAAACCTCGTCCGATTTTCCTGACTAACAAACTTGTCAAAGCCATTTACAAAATGAAGGTACACGCCAAATTTTATTAAAATCGGCCCATTACTTTTTGGAGATAAGAATTTTTTTCGAATGAAAACTCAACATTTTCCCGGAAAACCTCGTCCGATTTTCCTGACTAACGAACTTTTCAAAGCCATTTACAAAAGGAAGGTACATGCCAAATTTTATTAAATCGGCCCACTACTTTTTGAGTTATCGGTGTGATACATACATACATATATATATATATATATATATATATATATATATATATATATATATATATATATATATATATATATATATATATACATATATATATATATATATATATATATATATATATATATATATATATATATATATATATATATATAAACATATAAAAATTGAAACTGACTCCGGATATGGGTTATAGGGTCCTAGTTCGCGCTCATTTGCAAAAATTTTTTCAAAATTCAAAAGTCGGGATCTCCCCATTAGTGAATTTTTTCTACGAAAATTCACTAAAAGGAAAAATACCTGCCATTTCCATGATTTGGCAGGTACATTCCCTTTGTAAATAATTATTTTTTTTCTAGAAAAGTTTTGTGACTTTAATGAAATTTGTTACACATTTTTTTTTCAAGAGACTTGCAGTACTTATATACACACACACACACACACACACACATATATATATATATATATATATATATATATATATATATATATATATATATATATATATATATATATATATATCAAACTATAATTTTCTAGCTCCATAGGAAGTTGAAACTTATTCAAATTATCCCTAACTGGGACCTCTAAAACCGGTCTCCCAGGTCCTTTTAAATTTAAAGAATTAGTTTTAATAATATACCTTACTAGTAATGTACAATTCTTATGAAAATTCACTACTACAACGCACTTGCTGCGTCCCGAACATTTCTTATTAACTTCACAAGGCGGTGAGCCCCTTATATGACCATTTTTAAAGCAATGAACTTATTAGACCAAGTGTGGTTTACATAAAGTATATCAAAAGAAAGTAAATTATGTAATTGAAAATTAACCAATTTATTTTGACAATCATATTTACCTTATATCGAGAAAATAAAGTCGTCATAACTTCACTTAAATTATAGTATATAAGGCTAGATGCATTCTCAACACAATTAGAACCGTAAACCGGTTTCGCTCTTATGCTAGTATTGTAGTATAATCTAGTTAATAAAATTAAATTTTTAAGGAAATAGGTGACAATACAGATGGATTAACATTATAACAAAATACACGGAATCAATTTTGTGTATAATGTCAATAACTAAACACCAGTTGCTATTACCAATCTGTTTATCTTTATTTTTTCAGGGCCTGCCTTGTCCAACAGTACACGATGTCGTCGAGAAATACCGCCCTCTACTGGACAACATGAAAGAAACCCTATCGCTCAAGAGCAAAGAATACGCTGGGAGAATCACCTCAATACGATCTCTAATAACAAAAAACAATTTGAACACGCGGAACGAAACTCTTTCTAAAATACATGGTTTTCGAGCTATAATAAGACAAGCAAAACAAGAATCAATAACATCATCACCTCAAATTCAGGCTTGCATCAGAAAACAAGAGGTTGAACTTACCAAACTTCAAGGAAGAAACTTACAAATATGCAGCGCACTCAATAATTTTACAGCTCTAAGTGAAATAAAAAATGTCGTGATAAGATTACAACAAGTTATAGGTGGGACCCTGCAACATTGTAAATTTTTAAACCCCCTGCCAACGGAAGTGCGTTTTTTAAAGACCTGCATCCAAAATAAAGTCAAGGACATTAACAAGCAGATGATGGTCTTGGATCAGGAGTTTGAAGATACTAGTAGGGCCATTATGAGACAAAATTTTGAGTGTAATATGAATACTTCTGAAAATGTATTTAATACAATGAATCAGATCTTTGGGGAACTTAAAAGTTGCAGATATACTTACATAGATTTCTAATTTTTGTTACCCATTTGTGTAAGAAAAGCTCGTTTAATAAATTAAATTATTATTATTTTTAAGTAAAGAGACTGCCTTTTCATGAAAGTCTTGCACTGAACGTATAAAGTAGCTTTTATAACCATTTATCATGGATTAGTGTTTTATATTAGCAGTTTGATAATTTATTTTGATTACAAAGTCGTGCAAAGTCTCCAATAGATAATTTGCATGAATTTTCCATTACATGAATTTAACATTTACCTAATAGTTCTTCATACATATAACATTATGACATGATCGACTACCTTTCTGAAAAAACCGACCATCTGATTTCTGAATATCCTTCCTCCGAAGTCACTATTCTTGGTGACTTCAATGTCCATAATAAGGAATGGCTAGGATCTTCAAAAACCGATCCACAAGGGAGAGCATCGGAGGCCTTTGCAATCAGCAATTCTTTAGCCAATATGGTTCAGCAACCTACCTACTTTCCTCGCATCCAAATACACAGCTCAAATCCCTTGGATCTCCTTCTTACTACAATACCTGAATGCTATAAGACATCAGTCACCACCTCCTTTGGTCGCTCAGACCACGGCATGGTCACTGCTTCCTGCGCAATGCAACCCGAAGTCACACAGTCATCACACCCACGTATGGTTTGGCACTACAATTCCGCGAACTGGGACGAAATTCGGGATTACTTTTCCTCATTTCCATGGGCGTCTGTCTGCTTCTCTCATTCTGACCACTCTGATATCTCACAAAACGTCACCAAAATCATCCAAGCTGGCATGGAATTATTTATTCCACGTACACAGAAAAGCTCTTCAGCCACTCAAAAGCCCTGGTTCTTTAAAACCTATGACAAGGCCAGATTTGAAAAGATCAAAGCTCACAAAACGCTTCTACACAATCCTAGTCACGAAAATCGTCAAGCATTTAACGATGCAAGAAACCGATATGTCCCCATTCTTTCTGAGGAAAAAACTCGTTTAATAAACACATCAAAAACAATTTCCCTTCAAGCTCCAACGGCGGCAAACCCTTCTGGACTCTTGCTAAATCTATTGAGAATAATTTCTCCAAGAGCACGTTCCCACCTCTTGTTTCATGGGATGAAATTGTTTCTACCGACCTGGGCAAGGCTGAACTTTTTGCCTCGTTGTTCGCCGGCAATTCTACTCTTAACCCACATCCAAATGTTCAACCACCAACAGTCCTCAATGTCGCGGATAAAATGACGGATGTCATTTTCAAAAGTAAAAAGGTACGAAAGAGGCTCTCTTCTCACAATACCAGAAAAGCCTCTGGCCTACACGGTGAATCTCAGATTGTCGATCTAGACATATTCAAAGCATTCGACCAGGTCTGGCACGCAGTGGTGCTTAATGAACTTCCGGCCTATAGCCTACCACGAAAACTCGGTACCTGGACAGCAAATTTCCTCTTCAACCATAGTATTTCTGTTGCCGTCACTGGCCATTCCTGTAAACTCTATCCAATTAATGCAGCAGTCCCTCAAGGTTCAGCTTTAACCCCTACTTTGTTTCTTCTTCACATTAATGATCTCCTCTCTAGCACATCCAACGCAGTTCACAGTTACGCGGATGACAGCACCCTCCACTCAAATATACAATATTCTAAGCCTGTCTCTTTAGCCCAATTAGATGAGGATCGTAGACTCATGGAGGGTTCTGTCTCTGTGGATCTCCAAAAAATATTAGACTGGGGAAGTAGAAATCTCGTACAATTCAACTCCAGCAAACCTCAGTCTTGCTTTCTATTTCATTATAGATACACCAGCCCTAGACTCATCACAATGAACAACCAAGTTATTCAAAGTAATGAGTCATATTCACTTGTTGGCATCTCTGTGGATCGAAATCTTAATTGCCACTAACATGTCACATCAATTGCAGAAGCGACTGCTAAGAAATTAGGTTTCCTCTTCCGGGCTCGCACATAATTTTCACCAGCTAATCTCTATACCTTATATACTTCACAAATAAGGCCAAACTTTGAATACTGCTCCCACATCTGGGGTTCCGCTGCCACTTCTACACTCGCTATCCTGGACTCCATTCAGAAGAGAGCTATACGTCTCATCGGTGACCCTACCCTCACCCAAAGGCTGCCGTCCATTGCCCGACGTGCCTGGTGACCTATCTCTCTCTCTCTCTCTCTCTTTTATAGACATCTGCACGGGCACTGCTCAGAGGAACTTTCTTCCATCATAGTTCCCCCCCTGCTGCCCCCAACAGATCTTTCGATCATCAGTGGCACCCAATTTTTTTTTAAAGGCTTATAACTTTTTCTTTTCACTTATGATCTACAATTTGGTATGTAGTTCACCTTTTATAATTTATCACTGCGTACCAAATTTGGTTGCCATTTATATATATATATATATATATATATATATATATATATATATATATATATATATATATATATATATATATACCAAAATTTAGGTATGTAAGTTTAAAGACAAAAAAGTTGGAGGCATTTAAAGAAAAAAAATTGGGGTTTTCCTCAAAACGTAAAAAGTCGCGATTTGAAACGTCAAAATTGGCAACATTTAGGCAAAGAACCTGAAAGAAATACGAATTATGTAAAGAGTATTCTGCAAACCTTAAATTTCAGCTTCAACCATCATTGCCCTTCATTTTAATAAAATATTTTCAGAAAATTAATTTCAAATACACACTTTTTCTGATCCTTTGGAAGTAGTTTTAGTTAAATTTATGGTTTAACGGTCTATAATTGTTAGCTAATTTTTGTAGAAAAAATTCGTGAATAAGGCAACCGCGGCTTTTGAATTCTAGAAAGATTTCTTCAAATGAGCGAAAACTGGGCCCCCTAGAATCAATATCCGGGTTTACTTTCTGTTTACATATTTACAGAGTGACGCATGTCTACGGTAAAGCTCAATATAATTGTTATTATGCAAGATACGAGAAAAAATTGTATACGTCACCTATAGGGCGTTTTGAGCTGCATCTTATAAAATTATTTTGACAACCACAGGTGGCCCATAAGTAATTGGTGATACCTACATTTTTTTTGAACATTCCTTATTGCATTTTTGAATTTTTCATCAAAATATGATGCATGTTTGTAAAAAAAAATCGAGACGCAGTAAGTGCAGTTTAGTAGCGAATTTTCATTGAACGCTTCAAAATGTAATAACGCAATTTGTTATTAACCTAAGGTTCGTCAGCTAGGAAACGGGTTTTCTCGGATACGTTTTAAGATTATTTTCGGAAAATTTTTGTACATTTTCAAACAAGTTATGTTGTTAAAATATGGTACATTGTTCCTACTATGTAGGTTATACCGGTGACCAAACTGATTCCTGCTTCCAAGCTTTGTTATTTTCTGCAATAGAAAAAATTCCGAAAGAAAACTCAAACAAAACTAATATTTTACAGATATTACAAATGAGCCTTATCTCTATGTACGTTCGACAGAGATAACCACTTCTATTATTGCCGATCTGGCTTGTGCCTCAGAAAATGGATGCAAACGCGAAAACACTACCGGTTCCCTTACAGTGTAAGTTCATTTCAATGCATTTCAATGATTCAAGCATACTTATTAATTTGAATTTTAAACATAGACAAGACACTAGATGGCCGGATAGCTTGTACATGTCAGGCAAGTTGGCTTTGTAAATAGAAGAAGAAGAAACAGGAAATAAACTGACGTATCCATGAAGACGTGGGCGGAGTTTGTTTACATTTTTATTTAATTCTTATTAATTCATAACTTTTTATATTCTCGTAACACCGTAGAATCCATATCCGGGTTTACTTTCTGTTTACATATATACAGGGTTACGCATTTGTACGGTAAAGCTCAATATAATTGTTTTAATGCTAGATACGAGAAAAAATTCTATACGTTACCTATAGGGTGTTTCGAGCTGCATCTTATAAAATTATGTTGACAACGACAACGCCCATAAGTCGTTGGTGATATCTACTTTTTTTTGAACATTCCGGATTGCATTTTAGCATTCTTTATCGAAATATGATGCATGTTTGTAAAAAAAAATCGAGACGCAGTAAGTGCGTTTTAGTAGCGAATTTTCATTAAACGCATCAAAATTGAATAACGCAATTTCCTATTAACCTAAGGTTCGCCAGCTAGGAAACCAGTTTTCTCGGAAAAGTTTTGAGTTTATTTTCGGAAAATTTTTGTACCTTTTCAAACAAGTTATGTTGGACAATATGGTACATTTTTCCTTCTATATAGGTTATACCGGTGACCAAATTGATTCCTGCTTGCATTAAAGAAACATATTTGCTATTAAAAACATTTTTAAGGAAATGGACTTCCATAACGGCACTTGCTGCGTCCAGATTTTTTGAGTTATCGTTGTGATACATAAAACACAACCCCTCCCCCACAAACACACACATCCATACATGCATACACACATAAACATTTAAAATTTAAACTGACTTCGAATGTGGGTTCTAGGGGGCCTAGTGTGCGCTCATTTTAAGAATAATTTTTTTAAATTTTAAAATCGCGATCTTCTCATTAGTGTTTTGTTCCTACGAAAATTTACTAAAAGGAATAATGTTAAATAATCAACAAATTCTTAAAATTGACGTTGCTTCGTTACAGTAAATTATTGCATTGAATGCTGTTTCCGTATCGATGTGATAACATCTGAATTTTATCCAGTCATTTCAATAATCTTCATTAATTATTTGGTAACTCTAAATGCATATCACATTGGTTTGTATCGCGCAATTCATGAAGATATGCGCTCAATCGTACCCATTTATACTAATTAAAAGTAATGCACCTTTACGTTACAGAAACACCTGTATATAGTTTAGATCTGCTTTACACGAATACCTTATTGGACGACTTCAAAAGATGCGAAAGTATTATATAATATACAGAATTCGAGATTTATTTGAATCATTATTGTGCTAACTATGTTATTCATAAGAAAAACCGAAAGCAGCAAATGCGTTGTTAGCGAGCTCTTATAAGAATGGGCTTCCATATTAGTCAAATAACTGCAAAAGTTAAAAGAAAAAATAGTAAATAGTTTGTAGTAAATAAGTAAATATAAATATATGACGAACAGCATACACTTCACAAAATGTCAGAAACTCTAAAGTTTTTTTCTTTGTTTATTTCAACAACACACCAAGATGGCTAACAGCCTAAATACTATCGTACCGTGGGTGTTGACAAGGAGGAAAGAGGCAACTTGTTAATTCTGGACGTGAAGGTTTGCAGGTTCGGAGGAGAAGGAAAAAAATGTGCCGGCAAGGAATTCCACAACTTGGAAGTCCTCGGGACAACAGAGCGGACATAACAAGATGTTCTATGTCTGGTGACCTGGACAGTAAAAGGGTGCATTTGCTCTGTTCCCCTGGTAGATCTGTTAGGGGCAGCAGGTGGAGGAACTATGGAAGAAAGCTCCTCTGAGCAGTGCCCAGGCGATACATTTACAAGAGAGAGAGAGAGAGATCACCAACGGCACGTCGGTGGGCAAAGGATGGCAGCCTTTGGGTGAGTGTTGGGTTTCCGATGAGACGTATAGCTCTCTTCTGAATGGAGTCCAGGATGGCGAATGTAGAAGCGGCAGCGGCACCCCAGATGTGGGAAGAGTATTCGAGGTTTGGCCTTATCTATGAAGTACATAAGGTATGGAGATTCGCTGGTGAAAAGTATTTGCGAGCCCGGAAGAGGAAACCTAATTTTTAGGAAGCCGCTTCTGCAATTGATGTGACATGTTGGTGCCAATTAAGATTTCGATCCACAGAAATGCCAACAAGAGAAAATGACTTATTACTTTGAATAACTTGGTTGTTCATTGTGATGGGTCTAGGGCTGGTGTATCTCTTATGAGAAAGAACGCAAGACTGAGATTTAGTGGGGTGGAATTGTACAAGACTTCTACTTTCCCAGTCTAATATTTTTTGGAGATCCACGGAGACAGAACCCTCCATGAGTCTGCGATCCTCATCTAATTGGGCTAAAGAGACAGGCTTAGAATATTGTATATATGAGTGGAGGGTGCTGTCGTCTGCGTAACTGTGAACTGGGTTGGATGTGCTAGAGAGGAGGTCATTGATGTGGAGAAGAAACAAAGTAGGGGCTAAAGCTGAACCTTGAGGAACTCCTGAATTAATTGGATACAGTTTAGACCATCCACAACAACAGAAATGCTCCTGTTGAAGAGGAAATTTGCTGTCCAGGTACAAAGTTTTGGTGGTAGGCCATTGGCCTAAAGTTTATTAAGCAGCGCTGCGTGCCAGACCTGGTCGAATGCTTTGGATATGTCTAGAGCAACAGTCTGGGATTCACCGTGTAGTTCCATAGACTTGTTCCAAGAATGGGTTACAAAGGAAAGGAGGTCGGCAGTCGATCTGCGCTGACGGAATCCATACTGCCTGTCGTGGATTAGACTGTGTTCTTCAAGAAATTTTAGTAATTCGGTGTTTATATACTTTTCCATCACTTTAGAGACGACTGAAAGGAGAGAAATAGGCCTGTAGTTGCTAGAAAGCGCTTTGGATCCTTTCTTGGGGATGGGTTGTACTCGAGCAGTTTTCCCATTACTAGGAAATATGCCTTTATTGTAAGATATCTGAAACAGACGAGTCAGGACAGGAGCAAGTTCTGGTGCGCATTGCTGGGATCTCATTAAGGCCAGAGGCTTTCCTGGTGTTAAAAGAAGAGAGCATATTTCGTACCTTTTTAGTTTTGAAAACGATATCCGTCATTTTATGCGTGACATTGGGGACTGTTGGTGGTTGAACATTTGGAGGTGAGTTGAGAGTAGAATTGCCGGCGAACAACGAAGCAAAAAGTTCAACCTTGCCCAGGGCGGTAGAAACAATTTCATCCCCTGAGACAAGAGGTGGGAACGTGTATTTGCAGAAATTATTCCCAATAGATTTAGCAAGGGTCCAGAAGGGTTTGTCGCCGTTAGAGCTTAAGAGGGCTTTGTTTTTGATGTGGTTATTAAACGAGTTTTTTGCCTCAAAAAGAATGCGGACATAGCGGTTTCTTGCGTCGTTAAATGCTTGACGATTTTCGTGACTGGGATTGTGTAGAAGCGTTTTGTGAGATTTGACCTTCTCAACTCTGGTCTTGTCACAGGATTTAGAGAAACAGAGCTTTTGAGTGGCTCAAGAGGTTTTCTGTGTACGTGGAATAAATAATTCCATGCCAGCTTGGATAATTTCGGTGACGTTTTGTGAGATATCAGAGTGGTCAGGATAAGAGAAACAGACAGACGCCCATGGAAATGAGGAAAAGTAATCCCGCATTTCGTCCCAGTTTGCGAAGTTGTGGTGCCAAACGATGCGTGGGTATGATGACTGTGTGACCTCGGGTTGCATTGCGCAGGAAGCAGTGACCATCCGTGGTCTGAGCGACCAAGGGGGGCGGTGACTGATATCTTATAGCATTCAGGTTTTGTAGTAAGAAGGATATCCAGGGGATTTGAGCTGTGTGTTGGGATACGACGAAAGTAAGTAGGTTGCTGAACCATATTGGCTAAAGAATTGCTGACTGCAAAGGCCTCCGCTGCTCTCCCTTGTGGATTGGGTTTTGAAGATCCTAGCCCTTCCTTACTATGGACATTGAAGTCACCAAGAATAGTGACCTCGGAGGAAGGATATTCAGAGATTAGTTTTTTCAGGAAGGTAATCAAAGAGCTGGACAAAGTTGTTGTCAGAAGGTGACCGGTAAATGCAACAGATGAATTTACTTGCAGCCTTGAAAGAGAGTTTTATCCATAGTATGTCTTTTCTTTCAGCTTCTAAATTGGGGAATCTGGTGCAGGGTAGATTGCTACGGACGTATGCTTACACGCCTCCATGCAATATAAAGGATGTAAGGAGCTCATACCCCGCGAAATTAAGGTGTTTAGTGGCTGTTTTGGCACTGATTTGAGTTTCGGTGAGGAAGAGGAGTTGGGGCCTCTTAGCCTGGAGGAAATGGTGGACGGAGTTCAGGTTATAATTAAGGCCACATATATTCGAAAAGGATATGTTAAATCTTGATGTTGGCGCCACCTGTACACCCCTCTCCCGGAGATCCGAATGAAGGGGTATTTTACCTCCGGAATATTTTGTGCAAGGAGGAGCTATCATCATTTTTGTTTATAAGGGAAACCGACTCATACACTAGAATCGGAAACGTCCGCTGGGACTTCACCGGCCCCTTGGTGTATGGGGTGGTACCTCCTCAGCGTGAAAATATCCTTTACTATTGCGTAACGGAAAATTCCACTACAACCTGCTTAATAAATTGAAGAGGTCTTTTCGTAACATTGCTCAAGGTCTAGTGAATATTCAGCAACAGCTACATATAATGCAACCTAGATCTCAAGCTTGTAACGTTTCAGTTTTTACGTGGAATCATTACTGGTTTAAAAACACTTAGAAACCCCCAAGCATAATAAATAATACCAGAAACCCTATCTATATAAAATATTTCAAGTTTTGGTTTCAAAATGATCTTGATGAAAATTCGCTAAAAAAAATTCTGTTTTGTAAGAAGCGTACTGAACTGCCTATGATATACGTCGAAATCTAAATATTGAAAAACGTTGTATTTTGTTGGGGAAAATAAACATCTCTATTGTCCTGAAATTCTAGGTAAAAGCTGACGTAATTATGATGAAATCTAGAAAAACGGTTAGCAAATGAACGGAGGAGTCCATTATTGTGGAGGTGTGTACAGAAGACGTCGGTGACTTCGCCAGCGATTGTAGGTCTCGTTTTATCTCATTCGAAGAATGAAGGCGATAAAGAGCTCGCACATAGCCACTAACGCTCATGACTCTGAAAATTTCGTGCAGGGGCCAGGAGCGGCCGAACGCTCTCTACCTCTTGGAGTCTGGCACTGACGCCTGTGGCGTAAACACGTTGACTTTAGGTGTCTCTCGAATTGTCTTATAAAGTGAGTTTTTAATAGTCTTTCTGTTACCTATACTGCCTTCTAACAATGCTCAGTGGTTATTTGAAGTGCTTTAGTGATTTTTGAGTTTAAATAAACATCGTAGTTAGCATAAGAACGGAACTTAAGTTGTAATTCTTGGTTTCAACCTGTTGATTTGTTACTTTAAAAAGAATTACGGGTTATCGCCGACGTTTAAGTCAATTGGCAGTGAATTTCGCTAGGGCAAATTCAACGTTTTAATTGTAAATCGCGAAGTTTCCACCAAGCGACTTCAGAATATCGACCTGGTTGTCAAAGGGTTATGTACACGTGACACAATAAATCCACCGGCCTAGTAACCATCAATGGGAACCATCACTGTTTTTCCCAGCTTCTTTTCTCTTGTTGGAGTCACTCAGACTTGTGTCAGCTGCCAGTCTTTGATTTAATTTGGAGGTCGTCTCCATAGAGTAACCAGGTAATTCAAGGCAGACTATTCTGTGAGTCAATAGAATTTTTCTCTGAACTAGCAAACTTGGTCTTATGCACTCATCTGGCAACTGAACGTTTATAATCTGAACTTTCAAAGACAATCAATCAAGTTTAGATTTTGAGCAATGTCAGGGAGTTGCTATTAGAATAATTATGAATTTCCTGTTTTAATCTCTGGAATCTCACCAGTTAGTTTTTTTTTTTGTAAATTTAAACACGTAGTTTTTGAAATTGTAGTCAGTGAATCTTGTCTGTAAAAATATCAAACCTGTACATTGTCTTTAATGTCACCTGTTTTTCAATGATTAGTATAAAGTTTTCACGGAGATATACATGTATACATACATATTTTTTTAAATTGAGCTTCACTTGAGAAACTGGCCAGGATTTGAGTAAAAGATTAACAGAATTGGTTGACAAACGTGAAATAATTTACATATTAGTTTGTTTACTTTTGAGCTGCAACACACAGCATCTGATTTTCAACATATATCAATATATAAGTGCTTAGATTTCTTTAGTAATAAACAAACCACATTTGTCTCATTATTCTGTCACATGTATGTAAATCAATAATTTCTTGATATTGAAATTCTTGCTATTCATTTGATTTCTATTTGTGTATAATTAATGTTTATTTTGAGAGTTACCAACCATTTAATTTTATTTTGTTCACCATTTCAAATTCAATTCATGTGAATAAATTTAACACTTTGTTACATTAACATGTCTGTCTGATTGAAAATTAATTACTCTTTAAACCCTCTTGACCTTCAGTGACGACGCTTATAAGAACTCTTGATCTCGATTTCCTAGATATCGAAAATAAACTTTTAGAAAAATCATCGTAACCAGGCACTAGTTTGGAGCGCTGATAAATATGAGACTTCAGTCAGTGCAACAACAGCGTAAGTAGTAAACAATAATAAGATCTTCAAACCTTGTAAAGCATTTCTAATCCTGCTAATTATAAATCTGATAGATAGAAACTTTTTAGGGTAGGACTTATAGGAAATAGTGGCCTTACTACTGACCAGATTTGGGTTCACTTGAGGTCCCGCATATATTACTACTACTGTTTGACTTTTATCGAATTATAAAAGATAGAAGTTATATAGGGAGATTACAAGCTCTACTTTGTTGCAGGTACTTAAAAACAATTATTGAAGTAGTTATCTATAAAACTGTTTTATGGGATTTGAATTGAATCAAAATCCAGATAATAATATAAGTGGCTGCTAAAGTATGCAGAGAAACATTATTGCTACTAACTTGCTAACCATATCGATACTCTTGTGATAAAGAAAAATTGCTAATCAAGATTGACAGTGACGTTAAATTGCATTTCAAGGGCAACACTATTTTAATAATCCACAAAAATCTAATTTTGTTAATTGTTTTATTGAGTATCAATTTGAAAATGGTTATGTTTGATTCACAGGCCTTACTGTGTGATCTGTGAGGATTTTCTGGTAACCCTTCTATCGGTGATAGAAAACAATCGGCAAAAACTTTACTTAATTTTAAGGGGCGCCAAAAATTTATTTTCTTGCGTATCAATAACTCTTCAAACATTTTGATAAAATTTACAGGCTGGCAAAAAATTATTCCTGGTTTCTCTAATACTAATTTTTAGCAATGTTTTAAATACTTCTAGTTCTAAGACAAACCTGGTCGCCGCGTGTAGTTCTGGGAAGAAACGTTCCAACTGGATGGCCAAGTCAACCGCCATAATTGCCGCTACCGAAGTGATCAATATCCAAGAATTTTTCATTGATCTTTATACGCAGCATCCTGGGAAATCAAATGTTTGGGTGGGCATACTAGGAAACCACCTCATAAGGCCTTTCTTCCTACCTGGAATTCTGGATGGAAACATGTATCTGGATCTACAGGAAACGTATATCAATCCGACGATTGTAGATGTATTGGAAAATGTTAACGCTTTGGCAGAAGAGGATGTGTGGTTTCAGCAGGATGGTGCTCCACCACATTATGCCGCAGCTGTGCCTGATTTACTTAATCAGAACTTTCAAATCATTGGATAGGAGGGAGAAGTTCAATTGATTGGCCTACTAGATTGCCAGATTTAACATCCCTAGTCTGTTTTCTATAAGGACACTGGAAATCCAAAATTTATGCAAAACGAGCAAACTGACTTGGGGAACTTCGTCGGCGAATTGTTGAAGAATGTCTTCGGATGAGGCCACAAATGCTTCGGAAGTATTGTACGGAAGTACAGGGAACTCAACTTGAAGATTTAAATTAATATAACCTCTTTCAGTAATTGATATGTTGCCTTATTCTTAGCCAGAAAAGCAGGTTTTCCGAAAAATTTAGGTTTTCTTTCGGAAATTTTTTTATCTCCGAAATTACTAAAGCTATGGTAACCAAATTTTGTACGTAGGTTAACGTTATAAAAGTAAACTACACACCCAAATTTAGATCTCTATGTCACAAGCAAAAAGTTAAAACACTTAAGCCAAAAAAATGATCATATCTATGTCAGATCATTTCTATGTAAATTCACTAATGAGGAGACCTCGAATTTTGAATTTTGAAAAAAATTCTTCAAATGAGCGCTAATTAGGCCCCCTAGAACACATATCCTGGATCAGTTTCGATTTTTATATGTTTATATATATATATATATATATATATATATATATATATATATATATATATATATATATATATATATATGTATATATATATATATATATATATATATATATATATATATATATATATATATATATATATATATATTAGTGCATGCACAGACATGGCTATATATTTAAAAAAAATGTTTTAAAATAAACACATACCTGGAAGTAAAAATCCAATTTATTGTCCTAGCTATAGTCAGACACAGGTGGTAAATTGCAGCCTTTTATCCTACTGAACCTACAAATTAAAAACAATTAAATATAAATATATTCGTCAATGAATAGATTTTGACATAGTTTAAATTTATTAGGTAAGGCATAAAAACATTTTGTATCAGAAAACATTGAACAATTAAACTCACAATGAATGAACTGCTTAACAAAATACAAAGTGATATAAACCCGGTATAGACAGCTACAAACACAAACAAGCTGGTAAAAGACCAAATTTATAAACTGTCTTCGACAGAACAAAGTGAATTTAAATAGGAATGTGATTAGGGATTTTAACAAAATGTGTTAATATGTATAGAAAATAAGTAAAAATTTGTTAATTATCAATTAGGGAAACTATGTGTAATTATTCTAGAAAAATAAGATTTAATGTGTTAATGAACTGATAGGTTATAAATTTTAAAACAAACACAATTTGACTTACATGTATAAAATCGGAATATTGAATTATATGCAGGAAATGACTTTCTTTTGACTAATGTAGTTAAATCATGTTATTGGCTTATCTGAAAACAGAAAATGGTGATTGGTAAATAAACAAGTTTAAATAATAATTAACAACTGTGATTCGAAGTTACAAAACAAAAGATAAAAATTAGAACTTCCGGGAGGAAGAACGGGGATTGGAAAGAAGACGCTGGTAGAAAGAACAAGCTAGTAGATTGCAGCAAGAGAAAATGTTCAAAAAAGTTAATATAAATGATTAAAAACTAGAGTGAAAGTATTTTATAGGTTATACCTACCAGTAAACAGCTATACAACGACTCCAATCAAGAATACCCGTACATAAATTGAGTAAAAACAGTGAATAAGCTAAAAGATTGACCCACGCCAAGTAAACTCAAAGGTAATACATCAATAATTGTTAAAAAGTGTATTATATCTTCAAAACAAGAAATGAACCTGTAAGTTTTATTAAAAAATAATATGTCAACGTCAATCCAAGAAGTTAAATGTCATTTGCAAAGGCAATCATACCAAAAGAAAAACTAAATATAAAATATTTATGAAGTACTTGTAAGAGTCACCAGAGGGCGATAAGTAAACGTAAGAAATTCAACCTTATTTCCTCCATTTTAATATTTCCGTTGCCAAGCAACAAAATTCACCTGAAACGACGTTACCATGGTGATAAATAATTGCCAATGAAACTATTTAGATCCGTCATAGCAAGTCATAACATTTTTTTAAACAAAGCATTGGAAATAAAATTCTCAATAATAAGTCATAATTGCATTAATAAAGCTGGCATATTTGTATGTTAAAATTAGTAATATACGGGATCCCAAGTAAGAATTTAAATTTATAAAATTAAGTCTATAACCAAACAAAAAGCTTTTTGATAATAATAATAATAATAATAAATATTTAAAAAAAAATTTCAAATTATATATTGATCATTATTTTATTTTCTGTAAATGTCACACATATCTGTTCATTGACAAATTAATCCTCTAGCCGTATATAAAAAGTTCAGCAAATATAATATATATGCACCAAGAGTAAGAATTTTCGACATTGGTGAACCCAACTATTAAACATTTCCTGTAGGTAAGAAGAGTCTCAACAAAATAGCTGTGGCATAGTAAGTAGATCAAAAACCAGGTAGATATTTAATTTGATGAAATTATATATATTTTTTTCTTCTTAATAAACTCATAATTTAATTCAGTATAATAATATAAAAAAAGGCGCCCAACAAAAACATAATAAAACAAATAACACAAATATCAACACCTATATTTAAATAAAAATACAGTAAAAATAATAAAACCAACAAAAACTTTAATAACACATTTATTTCAATATTACAATAATCAATTTCAAAATTACAATAAAACACAATACACTATACAAAAATACAATATATAAAATCACCCTTACATTACGCACCCCCGAAACACAATAATATATATATATATATATATATATATATATATATATATATATATATATATATATATATATATATATGTATGTATGTATGTATGTATGTATGTATGTATGTATGTATGTATCACACCGATAACTCAAAAAATAATGGGCTGATTTTAACTAGATTTGGTAAATACCTTCCTTTTGCAAGTGGCTTGGATAAGTTCGTTAGCCAGGAAAATCTGCCGAAGTTTTCCCGGAAAATTTTATGTTTTCTTTCTAAAAAAAATTGTATCTCAGGAAGTAACAAACTAAGGGCAATCAAATTAGGTACACGGGTTCATATCACTATAGATAAATTACCTACCAAAATTTAGCTCTGTAGGTCTAAAGATAAAAAGTTACAGGCATTTAAAGGAAAATGAATTGGGGTTTCCCTCAAAATGTCAAAGTCGCGTTTTAAAACGTCAAAATCGGCAACATTTAGGCAAAGAACTTGAATCTAATACGGGCTATGGAAAGAAAATGTATCAAGAAGAATATTTTACAAACCCTGAAGTCTTAGTTTCAACCGTCATTGTCCTTCATTTTACTAAAATGTTTCCAAAAAATTCATTTCAAATAGACCCTTTCTCTGACGCTTGGCAGTAGTCTTATCTCTAAGTGAAGATTAGAACCTGTGATGAGCACTGATAAGTACACTTGGAGAACCCAAATCACCACAACACATTTTAAAAGACCTGACGATCGTTTCACTAACCAAGTTAGCGTCATCAGAGGATGAAACATTCTAATGAAACATTCTAATGTTTCATCCTCTGATGACGCTAACTTGGTTAGTGAAACGATCGTCAGGTCTTTTAAAATGTGTTGTGGTGATTTGGGTTCTCCAAGTGTACTTAGTAGTCTTATCTATAGAGTTTATCGTTGAATGGTATAAATTTTTCCGTCGAATTTTCGTAAAAAATAAATAAAGCTCAATATATCCGTTATTATACAAGATATGAAAAAAAATTTTATACATTAATTGTAGGGTGTCTTGAGTTACATCTTAAATCATTATTTCTACAATCACAGGATGGCCCATAAGTCGTTGGTGATACAATTTTTCTTTTTTTTTTTAGTCGAACACGTCTTATGTTATTGCATTTTTTCATTTTCCATCGAAATATAATGCATGTTTGTAAGAAAAGAAATTCTGGACGCAGCAAGTGCGTTACGGTAGTGAATTTTGATTAAATGCTTCATTGATGAAACATGGCACATTGTTTCTACTATATAGGTTATACTGGTAACCAAATTTGATGCCTGCTTTCTTAAAAAAACATACATATATGCCATTAGAAACATTTTAATGAAAATTCACTACAATAGCGCACTTGCGGTGTTCAGACCTTTTTATAATGAGGACAAAAATGATAAATTATAAATTTAGCAGATTGTGTAAATGCTAACAAAAGTGTTACACTTAATTACAGGCTACCTTTTGCATCATATGATTAAACCCACAGCTAATATTACCCCATTTGTCCCCGTCAGGGGGGCACTAAACACATTAAAGTAGGCTGCGGCTAAAAATGACAGAAACAAATGAAAGTAAATAGACCTCCACGTCTCAAACGCACAAACACATTCCGGTTTCTTAATTTTCAATTTACAAAGGCCAGTAATTACTTAAAGTTTAATAATTTAAAAGGGAAGCTGTTGGTAAACAGTGGTAAATCTTCTTGTATTTGGTTTACACCGAAAGAAAGTAATTAGTACCTCCCAAGTCGTCTGTAAAACTGGTGTAATTTTTCAAAAAGCTTTGACAAGTTCTATTTGTTTTTTAGTATCAGAAGTTTACTCTGCATTTGTCTCATGTCGATGATTTGTTTTTTGTGAAATGTTTTTGTCTTAGATATCTTGATTATTTCGTGCTATAATAAATAAAGATATATTACTTGGTATTAAGGAATATAATAAGATATAGCTGGAGCAGTAAAATATATAGGAGGCCACACAACTGTCTAAGTTTTTGTGGTACTTTCAGCTTTTTAGGTTTATAATTAATTAAATATTTTGCTGTTTTTACGTACAGCTTCTGAGTAGGGCACATCGAGCGTGCATTAGAAGAATAATTAAAGTAAGACGATTTGAGTTCTAAAAAATGCTTCAAAATTCAATAACTCAATTTGCTATTAACCTAAGGTTCGTCGGCTAGGAAACGAGTTTTCTCGGAAACATTTTAATTTTATTTTCGGAAAATTATTGTACATTTTCAAACAATAAGTTATTTTTATACAGTATAGTACATTGTTAGTGAATTTTTATTTTAAAAAAAATCACTAATAGAGAGGTATCGATGGTGAGACAATTTTTTTTTTCAAATAAGCGCAAACTAGGACCCCTAGAACTCCAATCCGTGGTCAGTTTCGATTTTTATACGTTTATATATATATATATATATATATATATATATATATATATATATATATATATATATATATATATATACATATATATATACATATATATATACATATATATATATATATATATATATATATATATATATATATATATATACATATATATATATATATATATATATATATATATATATATATATATATATATATATGTATATCTGTATCCATCTGATAACTCAAAATATAATAAACCGATTTTGATAAAACTCGAAAAGTGCATTAATTTTATTAACGGCTTGGATAAGTTTGTTATCCAGGATAAACGGACGGGGTTTTCCGGGAAAATTTTGAGTTTTCTTTCGAAAAAAAAAATTTTCTTCAAAAATCTAAAAGATGTTTTGATGAAATTTATTGGGTATATTGCCTTAGGAGAGACCTTACTACTTACCAAAATATAACTTTGTAGGTTTGGAGAAAATTGAGTTATTCAAATTTTGAATTTTATTTCGAAAAAAAATTTTTTCTCCGAAAATTATAAAGTAGTTTTATTGAAATTCGGTGGATATCTTGCCTTGGGAAATACCCCACTACATACCCAAATAAAACTTTCTAGGTATATAGAAAATTGAGTTATTCAAATTTGAAGCATTTAATAAAAATTCACTACCATAATGTAATTGCTGCGTCCCGAAGTTTTTTTACTATATAGGTTATACCGGTGGCCAAATTGATGCTTGCATGCATTTAAGAGACATATTTCCTATTAAAAACATTTTAAAGAAAATTCACTTCCATAACGCACTTGCTGCGTCGAGACTTTTTTCAACATAGTCTGCATAGTTAGTGCAACGGCACTGTAGAGATTATTTCCAATTTGGTTAAAACTTCTAAGGCTAGTCGTTACAAATCAACAATCTTTCTTGTTTTCTTTTTGAAAGTGTTCTCAATTTTAGATAATTTTCTTAAAAAAAATTCACTATTGAGGAGATCCCGACTTTTGAATTTTGAAAAAATTTCTTCAAATGAGCGCTATTTGGAGCCCCTGGAACCCAAATCCGAGGTCGGTTTCAGACTTTATATGTTTATATATATATATATATATATATATATATATATATATATATATATATATATATATATATATATATATATATATATATATATATATATATATATATATATATATATATATATATATATATATATAAATTTATGTGTCACACCGCTAACTCAAAAAATAATGCGCCGATTTTGATAAAATTTAGTGAGTACATTCCTTTTGCAAGTGGCTTGGATAAGTACGTTAGCGAGGAAAAGCAGACTAGTTTTTCCCGAAAAATTTTGCGTTTTCTTCCGGAAAATTTTTATATCTCCGGAAATAACCAAGTTAGGGCAACCATATTCGGTTTGAGGGTTTATAACATAAAAAGAAAACCATGCATCAAAATTGAAATCTCTACGTTAAAACAAAACAAAGTTATAAGCTTTCAAGTTTGTATTCTTAAAACGTCAAAAAAGTCACGATTCTAAACGTCAAAATTGACATGTTCTAGATACAGAACTTACATGAACGGCTAAGCAGCGTAAATGTGTAAGAAGTTAAAAAGTCTTAAGTTTCAGCTACTTCATTGTTGTTTATTTTATTAAATTATTTGCAGAAAATTAATTTAAAATAGACCCTTTATGTGATGCTTTGGTAGCAGTTTCAG